>CM021106.1:35985742-36596311 GCA_007115665.2 Sequoiadendron giganteum | reverse complement strand
AGAAAGAGATACCTAAGAGAGGGAGAGGGGGTAGGAGGGAGATATTTGAGAGAGATAGAGGGAGTGGGAGAGATAGAGGGTAGAGGGTTAATGGTAGAGGGTAGATGGTTTGCTGGTTTGAAGAGAGCGAGAGATAAGAGGAGTGAGAGAGAGAGAGATTCTGAGAGGGAGAGGGGTGAGGGAGAAAAATTGAGAGATAGAGGGAGGAGAGATATATCCTCTCCTCATACCTCTCTCAAGACTCTCCTTCCTACCCCCTCACCCTCTCTCAAGTCTCTCTCACTCACTCACTCCCTCTATCTCTCTCCCCTCTACCCTTAACCCTAATTCCTAAAAACTTATCCCTTAAACCCTACACCCTTAAACCCTCTACCATCTACCCTTAACCCTCTACCCTCTATTTTTCTCCCACTCCCTCGCTCCCTATCTCTTTCTCAAGTCTCTCCCTCCTACCCACTCTCCCTCTCTCAGGTCTCTCTCCCACTCACTCATTTTATCTATCTCCCCTCTACCCTTAACTCTTAACCCTCTACCCTTAACCCTATGCCCTATATCTCTCTACCACTCCCTCCCTCTCTCTATCTCTCTTACTCCCTCCCTCTCTCTCCCCTCTACCCTTAACCCTAAACCATAAACCCTTAAACCCTAAACCCTTAAACACTCTACCTTGTACCCTTATCCCTCTACCCTCTATCTCTCTCCCTCTCCCTCTCCCTCTCTCTCTCAAGTATCTCCCTCCTACCCCCTCTCCCTCTCTTAGATCTCTCTTTCTCTCTCTCACTCCCTCTATCAATCTAATCTCTACCCTTAACCCTAAACCCTTAAACCTTAACCCTAAACCCTTAAAACCTATACCCTCTACCCTTTATATTTATCCAACTCCCTCCCTCCCTCTCTCTCTCTCTCTCAAGTATCTCCCTCCTAACCCCTCTCCCTCTCTTAGGTATCTCTCTCTCTCACTCACTCTTTCTATCTCTATCCCCTCTACCCCTAACCCTCTACCCTTAAATCTCTACCCGCTATCTCTCTCCCACTCCCTCACTCCCTCCCTCTCTCACTCACTCCCTCTATCTCTCCCATCTACCCTTAACCCTAAACCCTAAACCCTCTACCCTCTACCCTCTACCCTCTATCTCTCTCTCACTCCCTCCATCTCTCTCTTTATCTCTCTCTTAATTCTCTCCCTCCTACCCCTCTTCCTCTCTTAGGTCTCTCTCTCTCTCACTCTCTCACTCCTATCTCTCTCCCCTCTACTCTAAATCGTTAACCATCTACCCTTAACCCTTAAATGTTTAAACCCTCTACCCTATATCTCTCTCCCACTCCCTCTCTCTCTCTCTTAAATATCTCCCTCCTACCCCCTCTCCCTCTCTTATGTCTCTCTCTCTTAGTCCCTCCCTCTATCTCTCTCCCCTCTACCCTTAACCCTAAACCCTAAAACCTTAAACCTTAAACACTAAACCCTTAAACCCTCTACCATATACCCTTAACCCTCCCTCCCTCTATCTCTCTCCCACTCCCTCCCTCTCTCTCTCTCTCAATTCTCTCCCTCTTACCCCTCTCCCTCTCTCAAGTCTCTCTCTCTCTCACTCACTCACTCTCCTCTATCTCTCTCCCTCTACCCTTAACAATTAACCCTCTACCCTATACCCTTAACCTCCCTCCTCTATCTCCCTCCCACTCCCTCCCTCCCCCTCTCTCTCTCTCAACCCTCTCCCTCTCTCAGGTCTCTCTCTCTCTCTCTCTCAATCACTCCCTCTATCTCTCTCGCCTATACCATTAAGCCTAAACCCTTAAACCCTCTACCCTCTACCCTTAACCCTACCTCTCTCTATCTCTCTCCCACTCCCTCTCTCTCTCTCTCAAGTCTCTCCCTCCTACCTCCTCTCCCTCTCTCAAGTCTTTCTCTCTCTTACTCACTCCCCTCTCTCTAAAACCTCTACCCTATACCATTAACCCTTAAACCCTAAACTCTTAAACCATTAACCCTCTACCCTTAACCCTAAACCCTTAACCCTTAAAATATCTACCATCTAGCCTCTACCCTTAACCCTCCATCCCTCTATCTCTCTCCCACTCTCTCCCTCTCTCTCTCAACCCTTTCCCTCCTACCTCCTCTCACTCTCTTAGGTTTATCTTTCTTAGTCACTCCCTCTATCTTTCTCCCCTCTACCCCTAACCATAAAACCTAAACCCTAAACCCTTAACCCTTAAACCCTCTACCATTAAACCTCCCTCCCTCTATCTCTCTCCCACTCCCTCCATCTCTCTCTCTCAAATATCTCCCTCCTACCCCCTCTCCCTCTCTCAGGTATCTCTCACTCACTCAATCCCCCTATTTCTCTCACCTCTACCCTTAACCCTCTACCCTATACATTGGATCCTCAACCCTCATCTATCTTTGTCCCTCCTTCCTCTTCTCTACTTTTTTCTATCTCACTTATCCCTTCCTCCATCCCTCCCTAGCTACCCTAATCTGTTAACCCTATACCCTCAACCCTTAAACCCTTAACACTTAACACTTAACACTTATCCCTTAACCCTTAATCCTTAACCCTTAAACTCTAAACCCTTAAACCATCTACCCTCTACCCTCAACCCTTAGCCCTATACCCTCAACCCTTAAACCCTTAAACTCAAGTAAACTCTCTACCCTAATCCATGAACCCTCGAACCTTAAACCCTCAACCGTCAACCGTACACCCTCAACCCTCTACCATCAACCCTCAACCCTAAACCCTCAACCCTCAACCCTCAACCCTTAAAACCTAATCCCTCAACCCCTATACCCTCTACCCTATACATTGAACCCTCAACCTTGTACCATCTACCCTCAACCCTCAAACCTCAAACCCTCTACCCTTTACCCTCTACCCTCTACCCTCTACCCTCTACGCTCTATGCTCTACCCTATACATTAAACCTTCAACCCTCAATTCTCAACCCTCAACCCTTAATCCCTCAGCCCTAGGTAGGTAGGGAAATATAGGTGAGATACAAAGTGATAAAGGGAGAAGAAGGTAAATAGAGGGAGAGTGGAGCAAAATATAGGTAGAGAGGGAAGGAGATGTAGAAAAATGAGTGATAGATATAAGTAGAGAGGGGAGGGAGGGACAAGTAGGGAGGAGATAGAGGTGAGTGTGTGTGTGTGTGAGAGAGAGGGGGGCTAGAGAGAGGGAGGTCAAGGGAGGGAGAGCAGAGATAGACAGTAGAGAGGGAAATAGGTAGGGAGGAGACACAGTTGAGATATAGATTAATGGAGCGAGAGGTGGGTAAAGAGAGGGAGAGGGGAGATAAGGAAAACTAGATATGGAAGGATATGTAGAGAGAGATGATAGATAGAGATAAGTATAGAGTGGAGCGATGGAGGGAGAGGAAAGGAGATAGAGGTGAGAGTGTGTGTTAGGGAGAGAGGAAGGGGGAGAGATAAAGAGTAGAGAGTAAGAGAGAAAGAGAGGGAGGGAGAGAGAGGTAGAGAGAGTGGTAGGTATTAGAGGGAGAGGTAGGTAGAGAGGGAAGGAGAGAGGGATGGATATGAGGGAGAGAGGGAAGGAGGGAGTGTACGATGGGGAGAGAGTGGTGAGATAGAGAGTTGAGAGGTAAGGAGAGAATGAGAAAGAGAGATAAAGAGAGAGAGAGGGAGGTTGGAGGGAGGGATAGGTAGAAAGGGATATGTGAGATAATGGTGATTTAGAGAGGAGGGAGTGAGCGGTAGGGATAAAGATAGTGGTGAGATAGAGAGGAGAGAGTGAGAGAGAAAGAGAGGGATGGAGAGATAGAGAGAGGTAGGTAGAGCAAGGGAGATGAGGAGATAGAGAGTAGAGAGGTAAAGAGGTAGGGAAGGAGAAATAGGTGAGATAGAGAGGGATGGAGAGAGAGTGTTGGAAGGAGAGGTAGGTATAGAGAGGGAAAGAGAGAGGAGAGATAGAGAGTAGAGAGGGGAGGGAGGGAGATAGAGGTGTTTGTGTGAGTGAGAGAGAGAATGGTGAGATATAGAAAAGGATAAATTAAGAGAGAAAGAGGGTGAGGGAGGGAAAATAGTGAGAGAGATTGGGAGGAGAGACAAAAAGAATGGGAGGGAGGGTGAGGCCGAGAAGGGGAGAGAGAGGAGAGATAGAGGTTTTTGTGTGTGAGAGAGATAGAGAGAGTGGTGAGATAAAGAGGAGAGAGTGAGAGGGAGGGATAGATAATTATGAGATAGAGAGGAGAGAGTTATAGAGAAAGAGGGGGAAGAGAGGGATAGATATAGAGAGAGAGATGTAGGTAGAGGGAGGGAGAGGAGGGATAGATATTAGAGAGGGAAAGAGGTAGGGAGGGAGACATAGGTGAGATACAAAGTGATGGAGGGAGAGGTAGGTAAAGATTGAGAGAGGGGAGATAAAGATAACTAGAGAGGGAAGGAGTTATAGAGAGAGAGAAGAGATAGAGAGAAGTAGAGAGGGGAGGGAGGGAGGTAGATGTAGGGAGGAGATAGAGGGTGAGAGAGAGAGAGAGGGGAGAGAGGGAGGAAGGGAGAGAGAGAGGGAGTGGAGAGATAGAGAGTAGAGAGAAGGATAGAGTGAGAGAGAAAGATGATACAAGTTGTCGACTACTAAAATTTGACCTCTTGATTATTGAAATTTGACATGCTGATTATTGAAATTTGAATAAGTCTAAATTTTTTTAGATCTTACAAAAACTAGAATTTACATTATAACTCCTAGAGATCTGAAACCACTCTTAAACATCTTATCTATATTTACATGAAATATGTAAATGTCAACTTATACTTAAATTTTTATTTCATGTATATAGTTTCCCTAAAAGATAACAAGAAGAAAGAGACAAGAAAAATAGAAGAAAACAAATTTAATGTAGACCAAAACATGAGCATGTTATAATGCGCTCACGTTTTAGAAATGCTTTTTTGATTTCAAAAATGCACATTTTTTAAACTCAAAATGTGCACATTTTTTAAAATTTAAACCATAAGACGAGCACATTATAACGTGCTCACATTATGGCTTAGTAATGACCAATCCTAGGCTTGGTCATTACCAAGCCATAACGTGAGCGCATTTTGCTATAACGCGCTCGCGTTTTCGCTATTTCAAGATGAAAAAGTAAATTGGAAACAAATTTGCTACCCATATTTCTGCTCTTACCCTATTGTTATACATTTGATATCATAATTTTCATGGACCTCTATAATTATTTGATTATTGAACAATTATGGTGAGCAAATATACTATTTTCATATGTTTGAACACAATGTTGTTATCCATTTCATATGAGACTTTTCATAGCCCTGTAATTGTTTTGTTATGAGGAAGAATGTAATGAATTCCACTTTCAATTTATAGAACAAGTATTTCATTAAATATATATGAAATATTTCCTTTTTCCATGTGATTGGAAGAAATTAAATGCTAGCATTGTTTGTAGTGTTGGAAAACACACTGTCCCCTATTAGTTATTCCGTTATGATAAGTATTTATTTCGTTACGACCAACAATGTAAATGAAGTCCACTTTGAATTTTTAGAAAAATGATTTGGTAGAGTGGAGATGGTATATTTCCCTTTTTCATGTGATTGTAACAAATAAAATGCTTGCATTGGTTGCAATTTTGGAAAACATACTAGCTCCTGTCAGTTATTTGCTTATGAAAATTCATTTTGTACACTCCCAAAATGAAATGAAGTCCACTTTGAATTTTTAGGATAACTATTTGGTAGAGTAGAAATGGTATATTTCCTTTTTCCATGTGATTGTAACACATAAAATTCTTTCATTTCTTGCAGTGTTGGAAAACAGACTATCCCATGTTAGTTATTTTGTTATAAAAAGTTTTTATTTCTCACACTCCAAAAATGAAGTGAAGTCTACTTTGAATTTTTAGAACAATGATTTGAAGTCCCTCACATATCAAATCTTGTTCAAAGATAAAAATTACTATTATGTAGACAATAACAACACAATGTATTGAAGTTCAGCTTCATATTTTATAACAACCCTCACTCATAGAAAACATTTCATTTCAATATCATAATGCGTTTAGAGCACAAGATGCACACAAAAATTTACATGATGGAAAACACACAGGGTTGTCCCTCACTTCTCAAATCTTGTTCAAAAATAGTTACTAATGCAAACTGTAACAAAACATTGTATTGAAGTTCATATTCATATTTTATAACAACCTTTACTTGCAACAAACATTCCATTTAAATATTATAATGTTTGGAACAAAAGATGTACAAAAAAAGTTGCATGATTTAAAAAATAATAAGGTTGTCAGTCACTTCTCAATTCTTGTCCAAAGACAATAGTTACTGTTATGTAGACTATAACAACACAATGTATTGAAGTTCACCTTCATATTTTATAACAACCTTTACTTGCAACAAAAAATCCATTTCAATATGGTAATACTTTTGTAACACAAGATGCACAATAAAAGTTGCATTATGGAAAACACACATTATTGTCCCTCACTTCTCAATTCTTGTTCAAAGACAATACTTTCTGTTATGCAGATTGTAACAAAAAAGTGTATTGAAGTTCGAATTCATATTTTATAATAACCATTACTTGCAAAAAACATTCCATTTCAATATCGTAATACATTTAGAACACAAGATGCACAAAAAAAGTCGCATTATGGAAAACACATAGGGTTGTCCCTCACTTCTCAATTCTTGTTCAAAGACAACAATTTATGTTATGCACACTGTAACAACACAATGTATTGAATTCCACCTTCATAACAACCCTTACTTTCAAGAAACATTTCATTTCAATATCATTATATGTTTAGAACACAAGATGCACAAAAAAATTGCAGGTTGGAAAACACATAGGGTTGTCCCTCACTTCTCAAATCTTGTTCAAAGACAACACTTTTTGTTATGCAGACAGTAACAAAATAGTGTATTGACATTGACCTTCATATTTTATAGCAACCCTTACTTGCAAGAAACATTCCATTTCAATATCATAATATGTTTGGAACACGAGATGCACAAAATAAATTGCATGATGGAAAAAACATAGGGTTGTCCCTCACTTCTCAATTCTTGTTCAAAGAAAACACTTTCTATTATGTATACTGTAACAAAATAGTGTATCGAATTTGACCTTCATATTTTATAGCAACCCTCTCTTGCAGCAAACATTCCATTTTAATATCATAATACATTTGGAACACAAGATGCACAAAATAAGTTGGATGATGGAAAACACACAAAGTTGTCCCTCACTTCTACATTCTTGTTCAAAGACAAGAATTTCTATTATGCAGATTGTAACAACACAATGTATTGAAGTTCACCTTCATATTTTATAACAACCTTTGGGTATGTGCAAGATCATCATGGAAAAACAGGCCCTTAAGTGGCAATGAAAATTCGGAAAATCAGAGTTAGGCAACTTGACGTAAAAATTTGAATAAGTTATCGATATTATTTAAAAAATATGTAAGAATAGAATCTGTAGAAAATTGAATGTAGTTACTACATTACTAGGTTTTTTTTTATTTTAAAAAAACTCTATTTGATGAAAATTTGAAATTTCAATGTAGTAGTACTTAAATTTCACGGAAAAAATAAGAAGTAGGTGTCTGTCTGACCACCATAACCACAATAAAATGATAATAATTTTTTATAAGATTTTACATATAAGTAGAGGACTCATGTCTTGATGTGATGCATATTTTTTTCTATTTTTTTTCCAAGTAAGTAATTAATTATGAATTTTTTATTATACCTTTTAAAAAATATAAAAACTCGTATGTCTAACCACCTTAACTTGGTCAAAACTTCATGAAATTCAATATTTTTTAATCCTATAGTATGCAAATCATAGAATGTGACACACGTTTCAGATTCAAAAAATTTGATACTGTTTGAAAGCTATAAATGTTTTTCAATCAGCCTATCAATCAGGACTTTAGTCATAATTCAAATAGAAAATGAATAATAATAATTTATTAAATTCAAAGCAAGCATAAATTATATTGGTGGAAATATGAGAATCTCCTTTAAAAACCCTTTTCGTTTCATCAAATTGGGTAAAAAAAGTCATCAGCCACATGGGCCATCATATCACTTACATATCTCCACTTTTTGGCCCATCATGATCCTACACACACTCCTTTACTTGCAACAAACATTCGATTTCAATATCATTATATTTTTGGAACAAAAGATGCACAAAAAATTTGTAGGATGGAAAAAACATAGGGTTGTACTTCACTTCTCAAATCTTGTTTAAAGACCACTTTCTGTTATGCAGACTATAACAACACAATACAATGATTGGAGAGAAAAGGAGTAGCGAAAACTCTGCCTACAATTGGAACTTGCAGCTTTATTTACAACATTTCTAGCAGTCCCTTCTTGAAGAATCAATCCTTTAATAGATAAATTTAGAACATAATCACTGCATGCTTCTGAAACTTCTCATCAGTTGATGATAACAATTTCACCATGTATAGAATAGAATTTGTATTTATAGTTGCTTTTCCAAGTTTTCGAGTTCTCTTCTTGAATGCTTCATCTATGTAACACAAATATCCATCCAATTCCTTCCATTGTACTATGCCATTTCACATAACCCCTTTGTGTGTCGTGGATTACCAAATCTCTGCAAAGATGGCTTAAAAAACTAAGAAGAATACATTTTATCATCTAGTCATGTTGCAATAATAGAGGGCAATTACATTGAAATAAAGATATTAAGGATCTTTGGACAATCATAGAGGAAAATTTCTCTTATTGAATTGGAAAGATTAATAAGATATCATCAAATAGGGCATTGAACTTATTAGATCTCTACTTATTTTCCTTAATGACTATCATCTCTGTGAACAAAAAAGTGCATAACTATTCAACTTAAGCTTCATGTTTTATAACAATATTGAAAATCACCTTTATATTTTATAACAACGCCAACTTGCAACAAATATTCCATTTCAATATCATAATATGTTGCGACCAATGAATGCCCAATAAACATTGTAGGATGGACAACACACAGGGTTGTGACAAATTTTTTAAATGTTTTCAGATTTGATCTGAGATAAAAAATTCACATCACATAGTCAAATGTAAGAACATTTTGAGTAAATATTATAGATTTTGAAGAAAATTACAAGACACATTTAATACTGCTAACATTGAGAACTACGTCAACCATTTATGAACAGGTATAATTTATGCATTCTTAGCATCCAGAAGGATTTGGTGCACTCTAATTGTCAAGGTGGAATTGACATCATACAACGTTGGCACAATGTAATACACATGTAGCAACCTAAATGATAGTCTGACATGGTGGATCTCAAACCTGAAAATATGGTTGAATTTGAAGACGACCAACAATCATTCCTCCACATGACCCCTTTGATTGCTAATTAGAGATTCCCCCTTAAGGAATCTCATAAACCTCATGCTCAGCTCATCTGTAAGATTATGCTTGTGTATGATTACAGTTGGTTGAATGCATACCTTCTAGATGCATCCAATAGGAAAAGGTCTCAAATTTCTCCATAAAGAGACATTGGCCAATCACATAAATTTACAATCTCTATTTCTAGATTGTAATATTGAATGTCCATTCCCATTTTTTTCCATACACCAAAGACACTGATAGAGAAGTGTGCATAATTATGGTAGTTCAAATTAGTGCGGTTTGGGCCTTTTTTTATCAATTCTCCTTAAATTTTTTTCCCACAACCTGTATGGGAGACTCAATTCCTCAATGTGAGAAATAATATTGCATAGAAGATAAGGGTGGTAGTTGGTCAACCAACTAGCCACCCATTCTCATGAATTGTGTGACATCTTTTATACAACAGGAGAAATAGGTAGTAAAATGCCTAAAATGGAAGACAATTTTTTTTTTCAGAAGGGACAACTACATTCTCTAAGTAGAAAGACACTATCAATTCAATGGAAACACTTAAAAAGAAGTGAGAAAAGTGGAAGATATAGATAATTTTTTCATTGAAGATATTGTACCCATTCTTCATAACTTAACGAAGTAGCATGTGTAGTATCTCCAATGGAAATATGACAATGCACGACTAGAAAAACAAGAACTAAAATGTCTGAAATGAAAGAAAACAAAATTATCTAATTAGAAAGACACTCTGAATGCCAACTTTTGTAAATCCAAATTAAGGCCTAATTCTTGCACTAGTTATGATAGATAACAACAAAAAGAAAAAAAAAACAAAGCTAATACTCAGGAAAAAATAAAACAACAAATGAAATTAGAAATTTTTATATGTTGAAAACATGTGCCTCAATATTTTGACCTAAACCTCTTGAAAGATAAAAATTGGTGAGACATGTGGTCTGTCTTGCCGACAAGAATTTTAGTTCTAAATGCTCGAAGTGATCAGATCGGTGTGACTAGTGACTGGTCTTGCCGACAAAAACTGTCGATGTGACCCGAGTTATGGGTGCGAGTGTTCTAACTATCATCGATGATAGAATTATGGCCAAAGAGTTTAGATTGGGGAGACTCTTGTTGAAAAAAGTCATTGGTATGACCTAAAATTTTAGAGTGTGTTTACGAACTCAGGATGATGTTATGGGTCTGGTCGAGAAGTTATGTTGGGGAGACTCTTGTTGTTCTTAGAGGCATCAGGGTGACATTGGTCTTTATTAGACTTGTTAATTTTGTACTGACTTCAGTGGTCTTTTCATGAGTCATTTCTATTTGGACATCAGTGGGACTCTTATCAATCTCGGAAACGTCAGGGTGACATGCAACTTCGGCATAATATTTTGAACTTGTTCTAAAGCACACTATCTTGCTGAGAGTTGGACATCAGTGTGACTCTTTTTGATGAGTTGGCACAAAATGTAGTTGGACTTGAGGTCATCGGGATAATGTGAGACCTTGGTAGGACATTTCAGACTAGCTCTGATGCTTGTTGTCCTATCGATAAGGTTGCTCATTCAACGTCGAGGAAAATCTTGGTGATGTGCATGGTCTTAATGTTATTTTGGGACATTAGGGTGGCATTTGATATCGTTGTGATATTCCAGTTGGTCACTGATAGTATTGGTCATGCCAATGGACTTGAAGGTGGACTGTGGTTGGACGAATGCTGACTTGTTGACCTGTTGAGTTGGTGGTGACCATTCACTGGCTGGTAAGATCAACAGTTGCAGAGCAGAGTAAACTGAACCGAACTATTTGAACATAGATCGAATCGACCATGGTTGTTTGACATATAATGAAATATGTTGTAACAGTAAAGAGTTCAAGAAATTTGATAGTTGAAGTTCTTCATTGTATTTTGTATAAGTGTTGTAACAATCAGTGTAAGAATTGTAATAAGGATTTGATTTATACAAGGTTGATCAGGGAAATGTTTTTGCTATGAAATTGACATCTGAAAGTGAAGTTCGAATCTTTGTATGTAATTCATTTACTGTAATACAAAGAGGCTTTACTTGGTGTAGTGGGATTTTCTCTCTTAAGGGTTTTCCCACATTAAATATTGGTGTCCAATTTTGTGTATGCTTTAATTGTCTATTTTTTTTTTTCAAATAATGTGCAATTTTAATGAATTGTAATTGTTTTTGAACCTGCAGTCTACACTATTCCTCTTAGAATTAGCATTAGAAAGGTGTTTCCACACCTTTTCTTTCCTTACAAGTAGTATCAGAGCCTAGCCAGTTTTGTTATCCTTGTGGGTTGGGTTGGTTTTTTGTGTCAATTCTGAAGTGGGAGTTTTGTAGAAGTCTAGTAATTGAAATTGTAGATTAAAATGGCAAGGACATCTGAAAGAGTAGAAATAAAACAGTTCAATGACAACAATTTTGAGTTATGGAAACTCAAAATGGAAGATTTGTTGGTGGATCAGGATCTTTAGCTTGTTGTGTCTAGAATGAAACATGTAGGCATGAAGCAAGAGGAATGGGACCTCATAGATAGAAAGGACAAAGGATTGATTAGACTTTGTCTTGCAGATTCTATGCTTCTAAATGTTCATGAAGAGAAGATTGCAACCTCTTTGCGGAAGAAACTTGTTGACATTTATCAAGGCAATTCCTTGGTGAATAAGCTATTCCTAATGAAGAAGTTGTACTCTTTGGAAATGGAGGAAGAAGTGTCAGTGGTTGATCATCTAAATGCATTCAATATGATCTTTGCTCAGTTCTCATCTGTTGGTGTAAATATCGATGACGAAGATCGTTGTATGCTTTTGTTATGTTATTTT
This sequence comes from Sequoiadendron giganteum, assembly GCA_007115665.2. NCBI lineage: Eukaryota > Viridiplantae > Streptophyta > Pinopsida > Cupressales > Cupressaceae > Sequoiadendron > Sequoiadendron giganteum. Next base: position 36,584,092 of record CM021106.1, on the reverse strand, counting down.
CCTGAGTCTTCGGATCATTTATTAATGGATATAGGGAGTACGAAAACCACTTTCAAGATGGAAGATGTGGTTGCTTCTTTGTGTAAGTGTGAATAACTAACAAGTAAAATAACACTTCTTATTGAAACATTATATCAAAGATTCAACAATTAATCTACTAAAAAGAGTAGAAACTTGAAAGCGTCTCATTGTTTCCTATCTCCAAAGATTTATTAAATCACAGAGGGCTCTCAGATTTGGTAAGAAATTGTGACTATTAAAATGCCAATCTAGAGAATGGTATGATGTTAAATGTAATGATGTGATGATTGATGATATCTAATTGATAAAAAGAAGCTACTGTAATCTATTATGTCATGAAAAATGATAAATGAAAGCTACAGTAACACTACTATGCAGCCATGATTATGATTCTAAATTTCTCTTTTTCCTATAGAGTAAGATTGCACAAAGTTGGGATCCATTTCTTGTTGAGAAAGGCTATATTTATAGATTTCCTGGCAACACATTTGCATAGGGGCAGAAAAGTAGAGGCTTGGATTCAATCTGGAGGATTGAATGGTGAGAGATTGAGAAGATTTTGGGAATGGTTCCTGCCCACAAAAAACATCAAGTTAGATGATAGGAAGAATTGATGGAAGAGGATGAAGGAGTTGCCTACAAATTTATCTTCAATTTGTCTCCAAATTTTCCCGTGATGATTGAGTCAATTAATTTAGACATAAATCAGAAATACAATATCTAATTTGATTTGTGGAACTTTTGAGTGAAAATAGGAAATAGTTGTAGAATGCATTTTCATTGAATATTTGGATTTATTCAATTTAGGCAAGAAGATATTTAATTTAATAAAAAAAAACTATAGAAGACTATTTATTAATTAAATAAATATGGAGGAAGTTTGATAATTAAATAAAACAAAGTTGGAAACTTGTTTATTTAATTTAGATGATGATGTGATTATGATAATAGAAGAATTTAATAATGATAATCAAATAAATTTGTTTATTTAATTAAGAAGAAATAATGTAATAAAGATAGAAGAAATAAAAGGTGAACTATATAAATAAATATTTCTATTTATTTAATAGTAGAAGAATTTAGGGCAATTAATCAAATAAGTCGTATTTAACTAATTAGATTCTCCAGACCAATTTTAGGTGTATACATTTCACTCCTCTTTGAAGTGATGTGTTTACATATTGCCTCAAAGAAATTTTTGTTGCTGCTGCTAGTATTGACAAAAAAAATTCAGTATGCCCCAGACATGCCCCAGACATTGATTTTCAATTGATTGATGAATATATGCCCCCTCGGGAGATAAATTAATGATTTTGTGATTTTTTTGAATTTTTCAGATTTTTATGATTTTCCAATGATTTTATGAAGATGTGATGGTAAAATAAATTATCTCCCAATATTTGATGTAGAAAACTTGTCTCTGGATGAATTTCATTTAATCTCTTAATAAAAATTAATTAAAAGTCAAAAAATCCACCATAAACCTACCTTTAATAACCTATAAAAGGTCAAAAGAGTCTTTTTCAAATTCATTTGTGTATTTGACCTTTAAAAAATTTGTGAGAGAGATATTTGAGAATTTGGAGCAAGATGTCGATCCCTTACCATACCCACCGATTCGAGCGAGTGTGATGTCACCAACACCCAGTTGCTTACGGACCTCTAGTACGTACCCCTAAAATTCATCGTACTTCATGTTTTGTCTCTTTTTTTGTTCCAATTGCTTTTTAAAAATTTCTGATAGTTGTAGCGCTTCAAGTTTACGCTATAGCACTTTTACACTTTGGTGTAGCACTTTTAGGTGTTGTTTTAGCGCTTCTGAAAATTAGTGCTTCAATTAGGTTTTTTAGAGCTTTGATAGGCTAATTTAACTCTTTGAGTTGATTAGCGCAATGGTAGGATAGATTAGTGCTTCTAATGATTAATTTAGCGCTTTGAGGATTTTAGTGCTTTGAGTGATATGGTACTTTGATAAACTATCCTAGCGCTTTTGACTGATGAAATAGTGCTTCAAGGATTTTAGCGCTTTGAATGCCTGTTTTAGTGCATCCAAGTCAGATTTGTAAATTTTTTCAAATTTTAAACTTGATTTTGTTGATTTTGATCATGTCAACCCTTTAGTTTGATATGATTTGATGATCAAAATGACCCTGATGATTGATTCTGATGATAGATAAGAATTATTCTGATGATAAGTGAGCAATAATCTCATTTGTGATGAACCTCATGATAGGTGAGGTGATCTCATTTGTGATGAAACTCAAGATAGGTGAGGTTGATTTTGATAAATTGACCTTGATGGAACTTCAAAAAATTTCTATTTGAATTCCATTTTGTCTTGCCCTTGTCCTAGTTTGTCATATTGTTTGGGAAAAACCTAGGGTTGGAGTTTTTATTTTTGGCCTTTATGAAAATCCTAATGTTCTATGTTATGCCTTGGGTAGGATTTATTTGGAAATTACCTTTTTGGAGTGGGTTTTAAAAAAACTTATGCCCCTTTGATTCGTCTAGGCTGAAACCCTTTTAATAAACTGATTTAAATTTTTCACCTAACTTTATTATTCCCTAAGTCTAGGTTGGTCCTGTGCCCCCACATTTAAAACAACATTAAGCCATCGTTTTTCATTGGCCAAGGCAGTGTCCCCTTGTCCTTTTAATAATTTTTTTATATTTTACAGGGAGCAATTTTAAATGACCGTCAATCAACCATCGGTTGATCTCAGCCATTCCCCACAATCCCATGATGACCCCACCAACAAGTCTCAACTGATTGTGATATCATGGGAGAGCGTCACGTGTCTTAGCTGGTGATGTCGAAAATATAATAAAATTGATTTAATATATCTGTTGAGTTTTGATATGTTATGTGGGAGATTACTAAAGCGGTTACGAGATGCGCATGCTAAAAATCAATGGAGATATTATAATATTGATGGAAAATTTTCTCGATAGTTATGTTTAACTTTGGTAACTGTTTTGAGTGAATATGATTTCCGATGGTAGATCAATGGTTGCCCGCCATCGTGTGATCAGAAGTTGTGAGGTGTTTATTGATCACAATATCACGGGCACGTGCCATGTGTATTACTTTGGTGATGCATAATGTGGCAGGCCCTTGGTGCTAAGATGGAGATTATGTCAACCTTTTTGAAGGCAGCCATTCAATAACGTGACTAAAATGAAGGATTGATGGTTGGAATTTGAATTCGCGTAAAATTTGATTAGAGTCGTTGGCGCGGCATGCAAGTAAGCTTTAATGGCGGACGAGACATCTACTAGCTCAATTTGATTGACATAAAGTGATTTCCTTTCGCTCTATTTTCTCACAAAGTATTCAAGTACCTTTGTGAAGCAGTTTCAGAGCCAAGGATGAAACTATGAGTTGTCACAACAAGGATTTGGTTTTCTATGAAGCACAAACACCGTGAGTTTTTTGTTGTACTTCCTAGTTAATTTGATTGAGATTTTGGGAAGAATTGTGATGTGCTTATTGTAAATATTGTTGATAGTTGTTTTAGGGCTATTGGTTAGTTGAATTGTGAGAAATTGCAAGGTTATTTTCTATAATTTCATTTTCTATTTAGCCCTAGTCTATTTGAAAGATTTGAAATTTTAAGGAAGCCCTAGTTTACCTAAGATGGCACCGCCAAAGCAGTATTCTGGCCATGTTGACTATTTGCAGAGGAATTCATATGATGATTTCTTGGATCAATTCCCATTGTCAACAAATGATAGGAAGAGGGGTTTGGTTTTGATGCATGGAAGAACCCTAGGTGAGGGATTAGTATGCAATTAATCCAACATTGTCGATGCTAGGGTTCCCATGACTGGTCTAGATATTTTTAGGTTGTGGTATGGACAATGGAATTTGCCTCACCCTTCCTCAAATGGTTGGAGGTATGACATGGGGAAGCTGGTGGTACCAAATGTGTTCCCCGATGTGGATTTTCTTAGGGCGGGGGCAACACATTGTGACCCTGTTATGAGATTAATAAGAGATAACAATGGCAGGATCTTATTAATCTTGAGGAGATGAGGCATGATTATACAAAGTTAAAGTCTTTCTTCAGGTTAAAGCTGCTTCCTCCTCATCTGGCAACAATAGGCAGTTCAAGGATTTATATAGACCCAAGTGACCAAGAGCCTTTTAGGCTAAACTATTTTTCAAACCACTTCTTGGCCACTTTTTATTCATTGTGCTAGATTTTGGGTTTTAACCCTAATATAGTAATGCCAATTGCCTATATGTTTATGGGGGTGTAAATACAACACCCTTATTTCTCCGTGATTTATGATTTTGCATCCTTTCTGGTAGAGAAGATACATGAAGGGTTGTTAAAGTTGCAGGTAAAGGATGCAAACACTCCAATATTCTGGTATTCTCTATTGATGTACATGTTCTTGTACAAGAATTCTGATTTCTTCTCAGAGAAGATGGAGTTGAGGTAGGAGGTTAATGGAGAAAGATTACGGTGTAGACATGGACTATAGATTTATCGTATAACATGGAGAGTGCCAGTTTTGTGCAATTTGATAATTTCTTTGCTTCCAGACTGAGGGCTAGGTTGATAGTAAATGTACCTAGAATCCTTGAGGATTTACATGACATTCTCAGACCAAAGGGGAGGAAGCCAGATTTAAAAGTTTGTCACAACTGGCGTGACATTATCTTGTACCCAATCAACATTGTTTTAAGGGTGTATGGCTTCAAAGGAACTCAACATATCCTCCCATTCAATGTGCCAGCAAAAGTAGGATTTTCTAAGGTTATGTGGCAGATAGGTTTTATTCATGAAGACAACCTAACATGGAAGGGAAAAGGGACTCTTTTCCCCGATTATACCGTAGTATCCAATTTTGTGTTCTCAAAGGGAGGATGGGTCCACTTTGGAAGGTTTTTTGATGATTTTCATTTAAGGTGTGGTCCCAAGCAACAACATGACCCTGAGGGCTTCTTTTCCCATTTTAGACAACGAATAAAGGGGGGTAAGTCTGCACATGAGTTCAATTTTCCTGAGGATCTAATTAGGAATGAGTTTGATTTGAACAAGCAAGAATTGGACAAGGAAAAATGGATAACATATGAGATGTTATTGGCCATTGTGCATAAAATGGATCCCAAATATGATCCATTAATGGAATTCACCCCATTCCACAAGAAAATTGATTTTTGATGAAAAAATTCAAGGAGATCATGGGTATTTTGATGAAAAAGAAGATCAACTTGGATTTGGACTTTGTCATACATAGGCCAGATGTGAGGCCTACTGAAATAAGCCCAATATATCAACCTATGGTGAATTGGACTCTTTGTAAGAGAAAGAGGAATGACAGTAGTGATGAGGAGGAGGAAGATAAGAAAGGAAAACAAATCATGAAGGCATCAACAAAACCAAGTTTGAAGATCAGAGCACTTGGGGGAATAAGAATTATTGATTTGGACTCATCACTAGAAGATAATCCTTCACCACCACCATTAGATCCAAGCCCTAAGAGGCAAAGAGTTGAAGAGGCACAAGAGACTCTAATGGATGAAATCATTGTCACAGATCAGGACATGCAGGTTGGTATTCCTTCCCCTCCTAGGTCAACTCAATTAGTTTTGTCTGATATGGATGTGAAGGGACAGTGTGTGCAAGATTCCAAGATGGAGGCATACAAGACATTTTTAGATGATGATGCATTTGTTAAAACTCTAGTTTTGTTGCAAATGGTATGGAGAATGAGATTAGAAGAATATCAAGACAAAAGAAAAAAGAGAAGAGAGTTGAGGCTTGATAGGTCTAATCAAGAGAATGATGATGAAGTAAAAGCTAAATTTATGGAAGAATTCAAGAGAATCACTCCTGAGGAGGGGAGGAAATTAGTATCTCAGGCTGGTGTGGTAATATTTCCTGAATGGGATATAACAGATGAAGTAGAATTTTAAAATCCAAGCATCCCATGCAGAACTCTCAGGAAGAGGTCAAGGCAACACTGCAAGATTCTTCCTTTAGTGAGGAGTATGAGACCCTAGAAATTTGGGCATTGGAACCTCAAGGAAAAAATCCTAATGTTACTCACATTAGCCCAAACCTAAGGGGAGGGTTAATAATAAAGAAAGCTTATGAAAATTTAACTACAAAAGCTACTAACCTAACTGTGAATGTGGCCAAATTGGCCCAAAAGACTGCTGAGAGGGAAGAAGCTGAAAAGAAGAGCTTAATAGACAAGTACAATTTTATAAATGGAGAGCACAATAGGGTGGAGCAAAGGAATCTTGAGCTGCAAACTGAGGTGGATAGGTTAAAGTATAGTAAAGTTGGGGAGTCCTCAAGTGCTCCAGGTATCATGACATTGCCTTCCACATTAGGATCAATAACTTATACTCTCCAATTGTTTCTACTCGAGGGTCCCCCATCGAAACTCTTTCTCTCAGTCCTAAATTAGAGCGAGTTGAAGAAGAGGTTGAATACTCTGTGGATCCTACTAAGAAGCAGTTGTTGAACAAGATTACAAAGTTACAGGCATCCTTAAAAGCAAGTGAGGAGGGAGCACTTGTAAAATAGAGTGAGGTTGTTGACACATTTTTGAGGCACTTGAAAGAAAATTTTGATGGTAGATTGCCATCAATGTATTCTTTATATTCTTTATTTTTGGATGCAATAAAGAACATTATTAGGGATCGGGAAGTAGTATTGCCCTTAGTTGAGAAATGGATCCCTAGGGCCAATGATTTGGATACAATTTATAAAGCCTCAAGGTTTGATACAAATAATAGGCCCTAATCATTAAGGTCTACTCAAATATTTGTAAAGTCATTGCAAGTTTTCAAGCCTTACCGGATGATTTGAGTAGAAAAATCAGGAGATTGGTAAAGAGTTTTGATGATTGGAGTGATACATATTTACTTGATATACTTGACACATAGGGAAATGTTAAATCACTGCAACCATGGCAAGATAGAGCAGATGAGGTCATTAACACACAAATCAAATTGATTTGTGATCACTCAGACTATGACCTGTTGGTGAGTTGTATGGATAAGATCATTAGCACTAACACATTTCTGGAATCTTTTGAAAGAGAAGCAAATCACGTAGCAGTGAAATACACACCTTATAGTGCTATGGTGAATGAGGTAGTTAATTTTGATTGGACGGCCAATGAAGAATACTAGAGATGGGTAAATAAATACTTAAACGAGGAAGACTAAGACAGATTTGGTTACTGGCGGTTAACAGCTCAACTATTGCAGTTACAACAAATTTTGGTTATGTTTTGATGGTAGTTTTGATAGGTATTGTGAAGTTTGGCTGATGCATCAACCATTTTCAGCGAATCAGATCAACAAGAAGATTCTCCAAGGACTCAGCTGTTGTAACAAATTTTAAAATGTCACAGGGCGATCCAAGTGACTGGTGACATGTGTATTTCTAGCCTGATGCTTGTTTGCTCCTTCATTCTCTATAAGAAGGATTTCAAGTTCAGGAATACAGGTTAGCAAGTTAGATAATTTTTGGTCGATTCTAAGTAAATTTGCAGAGAAAATTGTAAAAACCTGTTGGTTTAGTGAAAATGCAATTTAGATTTTCTATCATTCTGTAGTAGGATTCAAATTAATGGGAGTTGGATGTTTCATGACAGTACTAGCAGTTGAATGGGAAACGTATAAGAATATTACAATCTTGAATAAAATGATCAAGGGTTGTTTCGTTCATCTCAATATTGTGGTGTGTATGATTCTCATTTTAGCTTTAATTCAAAGAATTAATTTAAATACTTGAATGGGTTTATAGATGGATATGTTTATATAAGGATTTGATAAGTAGTATTGGGCTAGAATACAAATTGATGGTATTGTAAGGCAATATTATCAGAGATCTTATATGTTATGTGTTTAAATTTGTCATAAATCCTAAGTGCTTATGAATTTGACTCCTCCAATGGTGTATGGCACTGCTCTCAGTTTTGCTTGTTTGTGAGGTTTATTATTTTGTTTGTCTTTGCTTAGAGCTTGCTACAAATTGCAAATCAATGACTATCTTAAGCTGTGAAATATTGTTGTAGTTATCTCATCCTCCGAATAGCTGATATTTTTTATGAACAACCAATTCTTTTCAGTATTATCCTATTATATTGAGCTATTAAATGAGATCATTTTTTGTTGTTAATGTTGTTTATAATATTGGTGCAGAGGTTGTGAACACATTAAGGGGATCGCCCTCCTGGGTCTTGCAGAGCCCAAAGTGTAGGAGGTTTATTAAAACCCTCGTCAGTTGGTCCAGGTCCTTTGAGTTGCCCCTGATTAGAATTGGGAATTCCATAGGTAGATTAGAAGATCATCTTGGTTAAAGGATAAAAACAACCAACAAAATGGAAAATTTACTAGGGAAAACACTAATCTAAATATTTATTATCAGTGGTTGGTTGTCCATCTATGCGATTTGAAGGTTGAGCTCGTGGTTTTTTGTTTCGTTTGTCTATTTCTTATGTTATTCAAAAGTTTTGAGTATCTCGTGAAGTATTTTTGTACATTGTTAGTACAAGAGTTCTAAAGATCTTTTAAATTCCACCAAGTGTCTCTAAATAGTTGGTATTCCCAAGATAATTGGGTGGTGACTCTGAAGTCTTTGCACCAGTGTGCATCTTATTTGAAGATTTAATATTAATTGAAGGATCTTTGGATGAGCATGGAGAATGAAGAACACCAAGTCATTCACAAAGAATCACCCAAAACAAAAATTGGAGGGTGAACTTCCTAAAATGAAGAAGGAATGGATAAAGAAGAGGCCAAAATCTAGAAATGTTTCTCCCGCGTCACAAAATCTTGTACACCAAGGTACAAGTAAACCTTTACATCCTATCCTTGAGACTCTTGAACAAGTGTCTAGAAATTCAGAATCAGATAGTTGTTGATTTTTTGATGCATTATTTAATACACTTGTTCAAGAGGATGTAGCATATCATAATAAAGGACATGTTAGTGTCCAATATGTTGAAAAGAGAAGAGGTAGGAGTAGAAGTCGAAGCCATCACAAAGAAAGCACCATTGATGTGCCTCCTCCTTCTACTGAGGATGATGCAACACCTTTATTGTTTGAGCATGTGCTTGAAGAAGTAAATTTGATAGACCTAAGTGATACATTAAGTTCTGATATGACTTTGCCTTGCCCTGATGATGTTTTCGGAGATATTGATTCCTTAAGATGGGAGATCCAAAAAAAAGCCGAGCTTAGGATGAAAAAGGACAAGGAGAGAGAAACAAAAGTGATGCATGATATAATTGAGAGGGATAGATTAATTAGACAGTTGGCAACAATGAAGCTCTTGAACCAAAATAGACTTGAGCCAACAGAAGAAGGTCATGTTGTATGAGAAATTGTTGATAAGGGGGTAAAGCCAGTGTCTAAAGTGAGTCTTTTGTAGTTCAAGTTGAGTCACGACCAAGACCTACAGACCCAGAACTCTTAACCCTTGTTAAGCCTCAACCAAGTAATCTAGACCCTAAGCTTGTTTTAGACAAAGGAAAATAAAAGGCTGAAGGGATTAAGATAAATGATAGGGTGGCTTCCCACCAGCCTAAAAAAGATCCCTACCACATGTATCATAACAAGCTGAGACTACCTTGGAAAATTTTAGGAGGAAGGGATAGGCTCTAGCAAAAGAGTTAGAGAGGACTGAGATTGAGGCTGCAAATGTAGAAATGAAGAGGAAAATAATTTTTCTAAAAATGTCAAGTGTGGATGAGGTTACACAAGCTGCAGCTTCATCAAGTCACCGAGATGAATTGAAAAATGGTCCTAAAATCAGTCTGGACACTACCACAAACACCTTGGGCCCAAAGGTTCATGCAACCAAGTTTGTAAATCTACATCAAGATGGTCTTAAGACTCAGAATTTGGGTCCAAGTGTTGATTCTCAAAAGACTGAAGGATTATTTCAAAGGAGACCTATACAATTGGAAAGGTACAGACAATTGTTTTTTGATGGTATTCTAGGTTATCCTAACCCTATCACTGATGATTTGAGAGAAAAGATGAGTAAATTTGCTGGGAACAATGCTATGACAGTAGAAGAACATCTAAAATCTTTCAAGGACATGCTAAATGACTATGAGGTAGAGCATTTAGTTGTAGTAATGAAATTGTTTTTACAATATCTGATAGAGGATGAAAGGGATTGGTACAGAGGTCTACCGAATGCTAGTATTGGCTCATGGGATGAATTTCAAAAATGCTTCAAGGAACAATATGGTGATAAAACTAATGCTAGTTTCATGCTAAATGAATTCAATAACATCAAGAAGTCATTAAATGAGCCCGTGATAGAGTTTAATCTAGGTTCCAAAAGGCAATGTATAAATTGTTTCAGGTATTGAGACTTGATGAGAATGTTTGTTTAACTACTTATTTCAATGCTTGTGATGCTAAAATGGCTTATATCCTTAGAGATAAGGACCCTCAAACCATGAGATATGCTTTCAAGATGGCTATAAATATTGAAAGTAATAGGAAAGCTTCCAGAAAATATGGTAGGAGGGAAGAACCCACACTTTTGAAAAATCCTAAGGATAGAACTGAGAAGGCCTCTACTGCAAAACCTAAAGATAGTGAGAATTGGGATAAGGTTTTTGGTACTTTGAAAGATATAAAGTATATTGTTTCGAAGCAAGAGAAAGGTATAGGAAATGAAAATCAGCGGTATAATAAAAATGAGAGACCACCCAGGTTGTAAAATTATCCTTATGACACAAATTGGAAATATGGAAAACTAGTTTTGCCTAGTCAGAATTCCAAAAATGATCGGCATACACCAGATCCGTTACAAAAGCATTCATTAAATTTGGTAGAAGATATACCATGGTGTGAAGTGTGTGAACATACACATGATCAAAATTATTGTGGTATTGCTCAGATACTTGTTGCTGGAGGAATAGAGGAGGATGTTCATGAGCAGATTGCTGATTGTGAGCAAGGTGATGTAGATGTTTATATGGCTCGATCATACATTGATGAAGCATAATGTTCTTTAGATGATGAATTACAAGGAGATTATGTGCATAATCTAAGATATAGAAATGAGACATACCATCAACAGGTATTCTTTGATGAAGAAGATAATTTTGATCATCATGCTTGCAATGTGGAGCAAGCTGAAAATTCAGTATCCTTAAGAAGACCATCAGAAGATGAGATTTCCCGATTGACTAAGGAAATGACTGCTCAAATGAGGAGTTCACTTCAGCTAAGAAATAGAACTGTGAGTTGTGAACAGGGTAAACCTGTTGGCCTCTTTATCAAAGAACAAAAGGACAAAAAAAAAGGTGTTAAGGTGGATAGCAAGAATGGTATTGTAAAAATCAAAGAGGTTAAGAATGATAAGGTTTGGACAAAAAAGACTGAAGCTCCAAAGCCTCAAGAAGATGTTACTTTATCATTAGTGAAGACCAAAGTGATACAAAATTTGTTGAACTTGCTTTAGAAGATAAGAAGCAAAAGAAACTTGAGTGAAGTAAGCAACCAGAGAAGAAAGAAAATGATGAAGGTATGATTTCTAATCTGCCCAAATATACACCCTTAGATATGTTTCAAGTGTTGTCCTAGGTCAAAGTTTATGTACCTTTGCTGGAAATGATGAGAATAACTGAGCATAAGGAGAAAACAATAACACTGATTACCGGTGTTTCTAGTAATAAGATTGAACAAGGTAATTGTAAAGAAGAAAAGGATGAAGATGAAAGAAAAGATAAAGAAGTGGAGGAAATTGTGTCACAAATTCCCCCTATGTATTTAGGAAATTCTATCAATATGTGCCTTGAAAATATAAATCCCTTTTTCTTAATTGTTGATATAAATGGGAAAAAATTGAGAAATTTTATGATAGATTCAGGGGCGTCCAATAATGTTATGCCAGTCAAAATCATGGAAGCAATGGGTTTGATAGTAGATACTACTCAAGGTAAATGCTATGCTTTAGATTCAAGAGAAGTGTCGGTTATTGGGACTATTAAATCATTGCCTTATAAACTGACTCAATATCTTGAGAAGGATTTGGCCATGACTATATTGGTTGTAGACATCCCATATCATTTTGGGATGTTGTTGTCAAGAAAGTGGAGTGCATCAATGGGAGGTAACATGCAGTGTGATCTATCATTTGCTACTTTCTACATTGATGGTAAGGATGTCAATATTGAAAGAGAGTCAAAAGTGCCCCATATGATTGAGCATGACTCGACTAAGAATATGACATGTTTTACTGACAGTGGCATAAATGAATTCAGGGTTGAGGAATCCCCAGGTAATTATCATAAACCTACTGCACAGATTGATACCAAAGTAAAACATTTGTCAAAGTCTGATGACTTGTGGACTATGTACTTTGATGGTGCAAGTTCAAAGGAGGGATCTGGTGCATGTGTTGTTAAGGTCTCTGAGTGGAAAGAAATTCAAGTTCTCTTTCACTCTATTATTTGAGTGCACCAACAATGTGGCTGAATATAAATCCTTGTTATTAGGGCTAAAATTGGCTGAAAAACATGGGATCAAGAAGCTCAAGGTAATTGGAGATTCTGAGCTTGTGATTTCCCAAGACAGATCCAGATATGTGTCAAAGAATAAAAGGCTGAAACAGTATAGGAATGTTGTTTGGGATGAATTTTAAAACTTTGATGATTTTGGTATAAGCTGTATGGAGAGAGGCCACAATAAGGTGGCAGATCTATTAGCAAAAATTGTGTGAAAACTAGATGACATGACTTATGCTATATTTTCAAAGGTTGAAGTGCAAACAAGGCCATTCATTCCTGATAATATCAAAAAATGGAAAGTTTTTGATAGTGATGATGATATATTGAGGTTCTTAAATTGTGTGGATGAATATGAAAGTCAATAAATTGACTTTGGAGCTTTTGTTGAAAAGATTGATGGTAAGCATAATGTGTTTGCTAATGAAGTTATTTAGTTAAAGACTAATATAGTTCCTAAAGGTTTGGTTGTTCTTCAAACAGTGTTTGATAATCAGGATAGGACAAAGGCTAATCATGTTGCTTCTCATCCTGATGACTTAGAGGAGATAAACCTTGGAACAAAGGCATCAGCAAAAAAGGTGTATATTGGAAAGAACTTGTCACCAAAGATGAGAAGGATGTTAATTGACCTATTAAGAAAGTTGAGACACATGTTTTCTTGGTCTTATGATGATCTTAAGGCATATAGGGAGGATTTATTTCAACATGAAATTCCTTTGAGTGATCGTGCTAAGCCTTTTAGGCAAAAACAAATACCTATTAAACCTATCTTGGCCCCAAAAATGCAGGGATCATCAAGCCAATCAGACATTCATCTTGGGTGTCAAATTTAGTACATGTGAGAAAGAAGAATGGAGACATTAGGTTGTGTGTAGATTTTAGGAACTTGAATGTGTCTTTATTGAAAGATAACTATCCATTACCGAACATGGAATCCATGTTGCAGAGAGTGACAAACTATGAGTTAATGTCTATGATGGATGGGTTCTTTGGCTACAACTAACTCATGGTCAAGGAGTCTAAGAAATTTAAGACAACTTTCACTACACCCTAGGGAACTTATGTCTATGTGAGAATTCCCTTTGGTCTAACAAATGTAGGGGCCACTTTCTAGAGAGACATGGATATGGCATTCTCATATTTCACTAATTTGTTTTTGGTGATTTATTAGGATGATTTAACAACATATTCCAAGAAAGAAGATGATCATTGTGAACATCTTGAGAAGGTATTCAACAGGGCACTGGAGTATGGTATTTCCTTGAATCAAAATAAGTGTTCTTTTGGGGTAAGGGAAGGAAATTTTTTGGAACATATTATTTCCAAGGATGGGTCAAAATTGATCCAGAAAGGGTAATTACAATAGACAAGATCCCACAGCCCCGAAATGTCAAAGGAATACAATATTTCTTTGGATAGATCAACTTCCTAAGGAGGTTTGTAGCAAATTTTGTTGAAACAGTTCACCCTATTTCTAAAATGCTCAAGAAGGGAGCCAAGGTTAAATGGGAAGAGGAGTCTATATAGGATTTTTAGGCCATTAATAAATCTATAAATGAGGATCCTATGTTAAGAACCCCTGATTTTTCCAAACCCCTACAGATTTTATCATTTGCTTATTTCCACATAATTGCAACTATGTTGTTGCAAAAGAATGCAGAAGGTTTTGAACAACCTATAGCCTTTTTCAGTAAATCTTTGTAGGTTGTAGAACTTAAATATGACATAAATGAAAAATAGGCATATGCATTAGTAGAAGTAAAGGCTTTTAGGACTTATTTGATGGGAGCTACTATAATTGGCTATGCACCCAATGTTGTTGTGAAGGACATTTTCACACAATAGGAAGTTTCAGGAAGAAGATGTAGATGGATCAATAGGATCCAATAGTTCAACATTTAAATTCAGATTATTAAGCTAGTGAGAGGAAAAAGACTGGCTAAGCTTATGGCCCAAAGTAATCTAGAAGCAAATCAGATAAATTTTCTTGAAGAAGAGAACAAATCACACATATGTGATATGGAACATTCTAACTGGTATAAAGGTGTGATCTGCTATTTATAAAAGATGAAATGTCCCAATAATTTGAGTGAAAATGAAAAGAGAACATTGAATTTACATGCTATCAAGTATGTTATCATAACTGGAAAGCTCTGGTGGAGAAATGGAGAAGGTGTCATGTTGAAGTGTGTTGACCCAGATGAAGCACAAGGACTCTTAAATGAGATGCGTAGTGAAGTTTGTGGAGGGCATTATATGGCCAAAACAATTGCACACAAGGTAATGAGGGCTAGATGTTGATGGCCTACTATTTTTAAGTATGCACACAAATTAGTGAAGACATGTGATGCTTGTCAACGTTTCTCTAGTAAGTTGAAATTTTCTGGTAACTTACCCCTAAAATCAATTGCAGTGCAATCTCCATTCTAGAAATGGGGTATTGATTTTGTAGGAGAAATAACATGTAAATCTAGTGGAGGCCATTCATGGATATGGATGGCCACTGATTACTTTACCAAGTGGGTGGAAGCAATTCCAACGAAGAAATCAACTAGTAAGGTGGTAATTGATTTCCTAATGAGTAGTATAGTGATTAGATTCAGATGTCCAAAGAGGATTGTGTCAGATAATCCAATTTGTTTCAGATCTAAAGAATACATGGAATTTTGTGAAAAACATGGCATCCAAATCTCTTACTCATCACCTTACCACCCACAAGGAAATTGACAAGCAAAATCAAGCAATAAAATCTTGATGAAGATCATTAAGAGAATCCTAGATCAAAATAAGAAGGCATGGGATTCTAAATTGAGATTAGCAGTTTGGGAAGATAGGGTAACTATGAAGAAGGCAATAGGTAGTGCCCCATTTGACTTAGTTTATGGGATAAATGCAAGGTTTCCCCATAATAACCTAATGGAAATGTATAATTTTGTCCAAATGTATGATAATGAAATAGATGATGAAATGCAATTGAGAGTGGAAGCTCTCATAGAATTGGATGAGACCAGGAGGGAAGCTCAAATGAAAAATGCCAAATTGTAGTTGCAAGTAAAAAAAAATATGATAAAAGGGCAACTGTAAGGAGCTTCCAAGATGGAGATCTGGTCTTGATGTGGAATTCTAGATTGGAAGATAAAGGAAAACATAAAAAATTTGATGCGATCTGGTTGGGTCCATTCTTGATAAATAGTAAGTGTGGAGAAGATTCATACTTCCTCCAAGATATGACAAGTGACATTCTTGAATTGCCAATTCATGAACAATTCATGAAATTGTAATTCACTTGAATTATTGTTTTCCATTAACAATAGCTTAGGTTTGTATATATGTTAGTTATAGGTTTCTTTCCTATTGGGTTGTTTTTTTCAGACAATCCTTTTTGGTCGTCTCTGCAATTGGTTTGCTCTACCTGAGATTCTAAATTCTTGCTTCATTCCAGTGGAATGAACATCCCCAACTAGAGCCACTAATGGAACTTCACAATTTTTCTATTTGAATTCCATTTTGTCTTGCCCCTATCTTGGTCTGTCATATTGTTTTGGAAAAACATATGGTTGGAGTTTTTATTTTTAGCCTTCATGAAAATCCTAATGTTCTATGTTACGCCTTGGGTAGGATTCATTTGGCCATTACATTTTTGGAGTGGGTTTTAAAACAACTTATGCCCCATTGATTCATCTAGGTTGGGACCCTTTTAATAAACTGATTTAAATTTTTTATCTGAATTTATTATTCCCTAAGTCTAGGTTGGTCTCATGCCCCCACGTTTAAAACAACTTTAAGCCATCGTTTGTCATCAACCTAGGCGGTGTCCCCTTGTCCTTTTAATAAATGTTTTATATTTTGTAGGGAACAATTTTAAATGACCATCGATCAACCATCGGTTGATATCAGCCATTCCCCACAATCCCACGATGACCCCTCCACAGAGTCTCAACTGATTGCAAGATTGCGTGCGAGTGCCACATGTCTTAGCTAGCGATGTTGAAAAGATAATAAAATTGCTTTACTATATCTGCCGGGTTTTGATATGTTATGTGGCAGGTTACTAAAGTGGTTACGAGATGCATGTGCTCAAAATCAATAGAGATGTTATAATCTTGATGGAAAAGCTAATCGATAGTTATGTCCAATGTCGATAACTATTTTGAGTGAATATGATTGCCAAAGGTGGAGATCAATGTTTGCCTAACATCGCACGATTAGAAGTTGTGAGGTGTTTATTGGTCATGATATCACGGGCGCATGCCACATGTATTTATTTGGCAATGCATAATGTGGTGGGCCCTTGGTGCTGAGATGGAGATTATGTTAGCCAATTTGAAGGAAGCCATTCAATAATCTGAAAAAAATGAAGGATTGACGGTTGGAATTTGAATTCGCATCAAATGCGATTGGAGCCATTAGCATGACATGCAGGTAAGATTTAATGGTGGACAAGACATCTAATGTCTCAATTTGATCGACATAAATTGATTTTATTTCGCTCTATTTTCTCACAAAGTATTCAAGCACCTTTGCAAAGTATTTTAAGAGCCAAGGACGAAGCTACGAGTTCTCACAACAAGGATTTGGTTTTCTACGAAGCACAAACATGGTGAGTTTTTTTTTTGTGCTTCCTGGTTGATTTGATTGAGATTTTGGGAAGAATTGTGATGTGCTTGTCAAAAATCTTGTTGATAGTTGTTTTAGGGCTATTGGTTAGTTGAATTGTGATAAATTGTAAGGTTATTTACTATAATTTCATTTTCTATTTAGCCCTAGTCTGTTTGAAACATTTGAAATTTTAAGGAAGCCCTAGTTTACCTAAGATGGCACCACCAAAGCAGCATTTTGGCCATGTTGACTATTTGTAGAGGAATTCGTATGATGATTTCCCGGATTTACTCTCATTGTCAATAAATGATAGGAAGAGGGGTTTGGTTTTGATGCATGGAAGAACCCTAGGTGAGGGATTATGATAGGGAGGTTGGGTGAGTCAATCACTGACTCATGCTCTAAGTCTTTCTTGGAAGACTTTTAGGGTATCTTTCTCCACCCTTGTAACCTATAGGATCACTCTACTCCTAGGATCCCCTGGTTCTCCTTGCCAACCCAACTATTACTTAAGTTCTTCCTTCCAAGTCCACACTTGGTGCTATTTTGTAACACTTACTCTAGCCCTTAATCCACCCTAAAGGCTAGTAAACCTCCAATTCATGAATTTAGTTTTGTAGAGGTGAGGAGGTGCTTTCAAAGGCTTTAGTCCATCCTAGCAAGGGTTTTAGGGATCCACCAAACCCTCTTTTTAGGCCTAGAACCTAGGGTTTCTTCTCCAAGGGATCAAGGTTTTTCACAAGATTCTTCCAAGTAACCCCCAATCTTTTCTTGGGATTCCTTCTTATGTCCACTACTCAAGAAATATTTGTGCCTTGGGCCTCTTCTAGTCGTACAAAGCTCTAACTTGAAAGAGGACAAGTCTAGGCCTTTTTAAGCCTTTTCCTAACCACACAATAGACTATCAAGTCTTTCCTTCACCAAATGGATTGGTGGAGTCTCCTCCTTGTTGCCACTACTTGGTAAGCCTCACATCTTCCCTCTCCACCAAGAAAGTTGTCTTGAACAAACACCCCTGCAAATTGTAGTGCTCTGCACTTTGGTCTTTCCTAGTCGGGCTCTTCCCTAGCTCGCCTAGGAGAAGACTTCCACAGTGGCTCCAGGGTTGTCAAGGACTCCTAACCCTACATTATGTACAACCATGGAGTCTAGTCACTATTCCCAAAGGGCCGTACAATATGTATGTTGGGAAAGTGAACTAAACCTCCATTCTTCCAACACTACCTAGTTCAAGCCAACAACTATAAAGAAAGCAAATTCACTACAACCAAAACTTGAAACTGAAATAAGAAACTAACTACTACCACACAATGCTTGAACAACAATTACTCTACATCCTACACACATAACAGTGCCATGAGCAATCCATTAACACACCACTTCCAAATAAAAACCAAGATTTACACACTAAATCACAATTGCTTTCTTGAATTCAAAACTCCAATACAAACTCGAATGCTTCCAACCTTGCTTTCAGGTCGAGGCACACCATATATAGGTCAGAAAAAATAGTTACTCCTTCCCTTGGTCATGTGTAGCCCAACCATATTATGGCAAATTTGCAAAATGGAACATTTTGCAACTTCTTGCCAATTACTAGGAAACTATGCAAATAAGTTCCAAAACTCATCAAGCTTTGCCAAACATCATCCTAATGATCAAGATATGTTCCTAAGCCTCTAACTCTATCTCACCTACTCAATGGTCAACATGACCTTCATTGAAACACACCAAAAATGTAAAACGAGACTGCCTAGTGTTCCACAAGACAAAGTATTCCTAGTGTTTCTAGACAACCTATGGGTGCTCCTGCACCAGATTAGTATGAAATTACTCCAACATTGTCGATGCTAGGGTTCCCGTGACTAGTCTGGAGATGTTTAGGCTATGGTATGGACAATTTTTTTTTCCTTACTCTTTCTCAAATGGTTGGAGGTATGACATGGGGAATTTGATGGTACCAAATATGTTCCTCAATGTGGATTTGCTCAGGGTGGTGGCAACATGCTATGACCCTGTTAGGAGAGTAATAAGAGATAATGATGGAGGGGTCTTATTAAGTATAAACAGGGAAGAGTTTCAACAAGTTTTTGACCTGAGTGAACCTAGTCCATTCTTGGTTCAGATTAATCTTGAGGAGATGAAGAAGGAGTATACAAAGTCAAAGTCACTCTTCAGGTTAAAGTTGCTTCACCCTCATCTGGCAAGGGTAGGAAGTTCAAGGATTTTTATTGACCCAAGTGACCAAAAGCCTTTCAGGCTAAACTATTTTGCAAACCACTTCTTGGCCACTTTTTATTCATTGTGCCAGATTTTGGGTTTTAACCCTAATAAAGTAATGCCAATTGCCTATATGTTTATGGGGGTGCAAATGCAACACCCTAATTTCTATGTGATTTATGATTTTGTATCCTTTCTGGTAGAGAAGATACATGAAGGGTTGTTAAAGTTACAGGTAAAGGATGCAACCATTCTATTCTTCTATTATTCTCTATTGATGTACATGTTCTTGTACAAGAATGCTGATTTCTTCTCAGAGAAGATGGAGTTGAGGCAGGAGGTTAATGGAGAAAGATTACTAGTGCAGGCATGGACTGTAGATTTATCCTATAATAGGGAGAGTGCCATTTTTGTGCAATTTGATAATTTCTTTGCTTCCAAACTAAGGGATCGATTGACAGTAAATGTACCTAGAATCCCTCAGGATTTACATGACTTTCTTAGACCGAAGGGGAGGAAGCTAGATTTAAAAGTTTGTCACAATTGGGGTGACATTATCTTGTACCTAGTCAACATTGTTTTAAGGGTGTATGGCTTCCAAGGAACTCCACATATCCTCCCATTCAATGTGCCAACAAGAGTAGGGTATGCTGAGGTTATATGGCAGATAGGTTGTATTCATGAAGACAACCTAATAGGGAAAGGAAAGGGGACTCCTTTCCTTGATTTTACTGTTCTATCTGATTCTGTGTTCTCAAAGGGAGGATGGGTCCACTTTGGGAGGTTTTTTGATGATTTTAATTTAAGGTGTGGTACCAAGCAACAACATGACCCTGAGGGCTTCTTTGACCTTTTTAGAGAATGGATAAAGGGCGGTAAGTTTGCACATGAGTTCAGTTTTCCTAAGGATCTGATTAGGAATGAGTTTGATTTGAACAAGTAGGAATTGAACAATGAAAAATGGATAGCATACAAGAAGTTATTGGCCATTGTGCATAAAATGGATCCCAAATATGATCCATTAATGAAATTCACCCCATTCCACAAGAAAATTAATTTTTTGATGGACAGATTAAAGGAGATCATGGGTATTATGATGACAAATAAGATCAACTTGGAGTTGGACTTTGGCATACAAAGGCCAAATGTGAGGCCTACTGAAACATGGCCAACATATCAACCTACAGTGAATTGGCCTCTTTATAAGAGAAAGAGGAATTAAATTAGTGATGAGGAGGAGGAAGATAAGAAAGGAATACAAATCATGAAGAAGTCAACACAACTAGGTCCGAAGATCAAAGAATCTAGGGGAATAAGAATGATTGATTTGGATTCATCACCAAAAGATAATCCTTCACCACCAACATCAAAGCCAATCCCTAAGAGGCAAAGTGTTGAAGAGGCACAAGAGACTCTGATGGATCGAATCATTGTCATAGATCAGGACATGTAGGTTGGTATTCCTTCCCCTCCCAGGTCAACTCAATTAGTTTTGTCTGATATGGATGTGAAGGGACAGTGTGTGCAAGATTCCAGGATGGAGGCATGCAAGGCATATTTAGATGATGATGCATTTGTTAAAACTCCAATTTGTTGCAACTGGTATGGAGAATGAGATTAGAAGAATATCAAGATAAATACAAAAAAAGAATAGAGTTGAGGCCTCATAGGTCTAATCAGGAGAATGCTGATCAAGTAAAAGCTGAATTGATGGAAGAATTCAATAGCATCACTCTTGAGGAGGGGAGGATATTAGTAACTTAGGCTAGTGTGCTATTTTTTCCTGAATGGGATATAATAGATGGAGTAGCATTTAATGCTATTTGAAAATCCAAGCATGCCATGCAAAACTCTTAGGAAGAGGTCAAGGCAGCATTGCAAGATTATGCCTTTAGTGAGGAGTATGAGACCCTATCAATTTGGGCATTGGCACCTCAAGTTAGAAAGCCTAATGTTACTCACATTAGCCCAAACCTAAGGGGAGGGTTAATAATAAAGAAAGCTTCTAAAACTTCAACTACAAAGATTACTAACCTAACTGTGAATGTGACTAAATTGGCCCAAAAGACTACTGAGAGGGAAGAAGCTGAAAATAAGAGCTTAATGCAGAAGTATAATTTTATAATTAGAGAGTATAGCAGGGTGCAACAAAGGAATGTTGAGCTGCAAACTGAGGTGGATAGGTTAAAAAATATGCAAGTTGGGGAGTCCTCAAGTTTTCTAGGTATCATGACATTGCCTTCCACATCAAGATCAATACCTCCTACCTCTCCAATTGTTTCTACTCCAAGGTCCCCCATCGAAACTCTTTCTCTTAGTCCTACATTAGAGCCAGTTGAAGAAGATATTGAATACTCCATGGATCCTACTAAGAAGCATTTAGTAAACAAGATTACAAAGTTACAAGAAGCCTTTAAGGAAAGTGAGGAGGGAGCACTTATAAAACAGAGTGAGGTTGTTGACACATTTTTGAGGCACTTGAATGAAAATGTTGATGGTAGATTGCCATCAGTGTATTCTTTGTATTCTTTATTTTTGGATGCAATAAAGAACATTAATAGGGATTAGGAAGTAGTATTTCCCTTAGTTGAGAAATGGATCCCTAGGGCCATTGATTTGGATATAATGTATAAAGCCTCAAGGTTTGATACAAATAATATGCCCCAATCATTAAGGCCTACTCAAATATTTGTATAGTCATTGCAAGGTTTTCAAGCCTTACTAGATGATTTGAGTAGAAAAATCAGGGAATTGGTAAAGAGTTTTGATGATTGGAGTGATACATCTTTACCTGATATAATTGACGCACATAGAAATTTTAAATCACTGCAATAGTGGCAGGATAGCACATATGAGGTCATTAACACACAAATCAAATTGATTTGTGATGACTTAGACTATGACTTGTTGGTGAGCTGTATGGACAAGATCATTAGCACCAACACATTTTTGGAATCTTTTGAAAGAGAAGAAAATCAGGTAGCGGTGAAATACACACCTTATAGTGCTAAGGTGAATGAGGTAGTTAATTTTGATTGGCCAACCAATGAAGAATACCAGAGATTGGTAAATAAATACTTAACCGAGGAAGAGTAAGACAAAGTTGGTTTCTGGCAGTTAACAACTCAGCCATTGCAATTACAACATATTTCAGTTATGTTTTAATGGAAGCTTTTTCATAGGTTTTGTGAAGTTTGGCTAATGCATCAACCATTTTCAACGGATGGGATGAACAAGAAGATTCTCCAAGGACTCAGCTATTGAAACAAATTTTTGAAATTTCACAAGGCGGTCAAAGTGACTCGTGACATGTGTATTTCTGGCCCGATGCTTGTTTTCTCCTTCATTCTCTATAAGAAGGATTTCAAGGCTAGAAATATGGGTTAGCAAGTTAGATAATTTTGGGTCGAGTCTAAGTAAAGTTGCAGAGAAAATTCTAAAAACATATTGGTTTAGTGAAAATGCAATTTAGATTTTGTGTCATTCTCTAGTAGGTTTTGAATTCATGGGAGTTGGATGTTTCATGACAGTACTAGCAGTTGAATGGGAAATGATTCATTTCGAACTCATGTCTCTCCATTGTATAAGCATATCAAAATCTTGAATAAAATGATCAAGGGTTGTTTCGTTCATCTCATTATTGTGGTGTGTATGATTCTCATTTTAGCTTTAATTCAAAGAATTAATTAAAATGCTTGAATGGGGATATAGATGGATATGTTTATATTAGGATTTGATAAGTAGTATTGGGCTAAAATACAAATTGATGGTATTGTAAAGAAATATTATTAAAGATCTTATATGCTATGTGTTTAAATCTGTCATAAATCCTAAGTGCTTATGAATTTGACTCCTCCAATGGTATATGACACTAGTCTTAGTTGTTCTTGTTTGTGAGGTTTAGTATTTGTTTGTCTTTTCTTAGATCTTGCTACAAATTTCAAAACAATGACTATCTTAAGTTGTGAAATGTTGTTGTAGTTATCTCATGATCCAAATAGTTGATATTATTGATGAACAACCAATTCTTTTCAGTATTATCATGTTATATTGAGCCATTAAATGAGATCATCTATTGTTGTTAATGTTGTTTATAATATTGGTGCATAGGTTGTAAACACATTAAGGGGATCACCCTCCCAGGTTTTGCAGAGCCCAAAGTGTAGGAGGTTTATTAAAACCCTCATCAGTTGGTCCAGGTCCTTCGAGCTTCCCCTGATTGGAATTGGAAATTCCATAGGTAGGTTAGAATATCAACCTAGTTAAAGGATAAAAACAACCAATAAAATGGTGACTCTACTGGGGAAAACGTTAATCTAAATATTTCTTGTCAGTGGTTGGTTGTCCATTTTTCATAGAGTTTTCATAGTACTTCTATGATTTGAAGGTCTAGCCCATGGTTTTGTGTTTCGTTTGTCCATTTTCTTCTGTTATTCAAAACTTTCGAGTATCTCATGAAGTATTTTTGTACATTTTTATTACAAGAGTTCTAAAGATATTTTAAATTCCACCAAGTGTCTCTGAATAGTTGGTATTCCCAAGATAATTGGGTGGTGACTCTGAAGTATTTGCACCTGAGTGCATCTTATTTGAAGATTTAATATTAATTTTAGGATCTTTGGATGAGCATGGAGAATGAAGAACACCGGGTCGTTTGTAAAGAATCACCCGGAACAAAAATTGGAGGGTGAATTTCCTAAAATGAAGAAGAAGGAATGGATAAAGAAGAGGCCAAAATATCACAATGTTTCTCCCATGTCACATAATCTTGTGCACCAAGGTACAAGTAAACCTTTATATCCTATCCCTAAGACTCTTGAACAAGTGTCTAGACATTCAGAATCAGATAGTTTTGGATTTTTTGATGCATTATTTAATACACTTGCTCAAGAGGATGTAGCATGTCATAATAAAAGACCTGTTAGTGTCCAATATGTTGAAAAGAGAAGAGGTAGGAGTAGAATTCAAAGCCATCACAGAGAAAGCACCAGTGATGTGCCTCCTCCTCTTGCTGAAGATGATGGAACAACTTTATTGTATGAGCATGTGCTTGAATAAGTAAATTTGATAGACCTAAGTGATACATCAAGTTTTGATATGACTTTGCCTTATTCTGATGATGTTTTTGGAGATATTGATTCCTTAAGATGGGAGATCCAAAAAAAAGCTGAGCTTAGGATGAAAAAGGAAAAGGAGAGGGAAATAAAACTAATGCATGTTGTAATTGAGAGGGATAGATTAATTAGACAGTTGGCAACAATGAAGCTCCTAAACCAAAATAGACCTGAGCTAGAAGAGGAAGGTCTTGTTGTATGAGAAATTGTTGATAAGGGGGTAAATCCAATGTCTAAAGTGAGTCTTGTAGGTCAAGTTGATTCCCAACCAAGACCTGCAAACCCTAAACCCTTAACCCTTGTTAAGCTTCAACCAAGTAATCTAGACCCTAAGCCTGTTTTAGACAAAGGAAAACAAAAGGCTGAAGGGATTAAGATAAATGATAGGGTGGCTTCCCACCATCCTAAACAAGACACCCTACCACATGTATCATCACAAGCATAGACTACCTTGGAAAAGGTTAGGAGGGAGGGAGAGGCTCTAGCAGAAGTGTTAGAGAGGACTGAGATTGAGGCTGCCGATGCAAAACTAATAAGGAAAATAATTTTTCTAAAAATGTCAAGTGTGGATGAGGTTACACAAGTTGCAACTTCATGAAGTCACCAAGATGCCTTGGAAAAAGGTCCTAAAATCAGTCTGGACACTACCACAAACACCTTGGGCCCAAAGGTTCATGCAACCAAGTTTGTAAATCTACATCAAGATGGTCTTAAGTCTTGGAATTTGGGTCTAGGTGTTGATTCTCATAAGACTGAAGGATTATTTCAAAGGAGACCTATACAATTGGAAAGGTATAGGCAATTTTTTTTTATGGTATTCCAGGTCATCCTAACCCTATCCCTGATGATTTGAGAGAAAAGATGAGTAAATTTGTTGGGAACAATGTTGTGACAACAAAAGAACATCTAAAAGCTTTCATGGAAATGCTAAATGACTATGAGGTAGAGCATGAAGATGTAGTAATGAAATTGTATGTACAATCTCTGATAGAGGATGTAAGCGATTGGTATAGAGGTCTCCCGAATGCTAGTATTGGCTCATGGGATGAATTTGAAAAATGCTTCAAGGAACAATATGGTGATGCCTCAGGGTGTTGCACATTATGCCCGACGTTAGAGTGATGTAGTAGATTGGGGGCCACGTTTATCCAATGATACCTTAGTAGAGGGATACCACACCTTACAACCTTTAGCTTGGGACATACACTGTGATATTACAGAGACACCAATGATAGAGGAGTGTGCGAATTATGTTGCATTACATCCATGCCCTCAGATTACTATTCCTAATGAGCCAACACCATTACCTGCAGAGGAGGATGTTGTGGTTACATGTGGTCAACGACGAAGGTGAGTAGAGGATGTGGTGGAGGACCAAGCTGTGGATGTTGAGGTGGAGGATGTGGGTGGAGAGGAGGATGTTGACATTCAGGATGTGGAGGGTAGTGGTGAGGATGATGATAGTGGTAGTGAGGATAGTGAGGGGAACAACAATGGTGAGAGTAGTAGTGATGATGAAGTTGATGGCACGGACGATGGTAGAGGTATTGTAGTAGGAAGTACAGGTCCATCCACTAGTGTGCCTCATAAGAGGAAAGCAATGGAGACATCTTCTTTGGATCATCAGACACAAATTGCCTCCCTCTAGGTAAAGATTCAGACTTTGCAAGGGCAGCTTGTTTAGGCATAGGGTTTACTTGTGTAGAAACAGGTGCAACTACAGACTCAGGCACATGATCATGCATAGGACTTGACACAGGTATAGGGACAGTTGGTAGCTACACAGACATAGATTGCCACATTGACGATAGAGGGATAGTGCCAGGCAGATCGTAGAGCGGGCACATAATTGCGGATACTTTACAGGGGATTGCCAATGGTACCAATGTTGGTGATTATATGAGGGAGGTTCTACGAGTCAGCTGAGAGGTAGAGTTTTATAGGGGTCTCTATCATGATGTAGTTCCTGTTGAGAAAAGAGCGAGTTATGCTCCTTCACGATTAGGTAGGACACATACCAAGATTGTTAGTGAGGGTGTGACTTAGCCTCCTCGTAGAGATCTAGGAGGTCCTGGTCCGTCTGGTGTGGTGGAGGTATTGGTACATCTAGTGGTGGTGGGGGCACTGGTCCTATGATGCCTACATGATCTAGTAGCAACACATCCTAGATGTTGTCATGATTCTATGTTGCTTTTGAGACATGATGTTTACTTCTATCCAGCCAGTTTTGATGATATATCTCCCTTATTTCAAACTTCATTGTATACTTGACATTGATGTTTTATATAATTTAAATGATATGCAACAAATTATTATTAATCTATGATGGGTTCTATTATGATGTTATGATGGATGCATTCATTTTCCATTTTCTACATGCCATGTGATGATTTACTTGATTCTAGATGATCATGTGATATGTAATGGTTTATGATAGTCTATTTATGAATGATGTATGGATGTATGATGTTGATGTATGAATGTATGATTATGTTCTTTTCATATGATGATTGTCTTTATACATGAATGTGTATGTGATGGTGTGATGCAAATAGGATGTATGTTCCTATGTTGATATAAATGTGAAAATAGATGATGTATGATATAAATTATGAATTGATGGATATGCAATAATATGAGGTAATAATAAAATAATGGATGTATGATGATCGATGATCGATGGATGAATAATGTATTTTAGTAATGTATTTGATAATAAAATGTGAATGGATAAAGCAATGATATGATATGCGAGAAATAATTAGTGGATGGATGAAAATACAATGATATGATTTAGTTTTGAAATTTTCTTTTAGAAATTTTATATGATATGGACAAATATGATATGATGAATGCAAAATGATTTGATTAAAATTTATGAATGAAGAATAGAAAATGCATTCTAATGTGAAAAATATCGATGCCACTACATGGTTATGACGATGTTTTTTTTTTTTTATGTCAAGTATACCTAGTCTTTTATGAGGAATGATAATCATTAATTTGAGTTTTTCACAAACCTTTGCAACACATACTCTGTAGATGCAAAAACTATTTATGAATGTAATTTAACTTTATCATGCAACTATATGCAAAATAATGGAATTTTAATAGTAATTTTTGTGCTTTGTATCATCATAGAGCTTAAAAAATGTTGAAAGTGACTACACGCATCAAAGGTATATTTTAGATCAATGATGACCTAAGTATTACTCTCATGATTTTTGATATTGCAAGCGAACACAAGAATCTAGGTATAATTGAACTGAGATGACTTGAGCATTTCTTGCATAAACAGAAAAAGATCAATCATTTTAGTGTGTGAATTCTGAATTTTATCCATGATACATTCATAGAGCACATGCCAAGACAATACACACATTAAATAATTAATTCACAAACAATAGACAAATGAAAATTCCATTCTTCTTCATAGCTTCTCTATTTTATAACATCATTGAGTTACTCCAAAGAAATGATAACAAATAATCGAAAATACAACATATCCAACTTTTACTTAAAGTGTTTCAATCATTATTCAGATTAGATCATCCATCCTAATTTTGTGATGTTTTTGTTATTTGATGAGATTTTGGACCAAACCTAACCTAATAACCTATCTTAGGGGCCTTGGGGGCTGATCAAAGATTAGCCTTGCCTACGTTATACACACAGAGACCACATAGTTTGACTGACGACTTTGTTTTTGACCAATTTTTGGTTTTTCAATATGATATGGATGTTTGATGTTATCCCGATGGTGATTGATGTTTCATGTTGGGTTGTGTTTCGATCATTTTTTTTGTTGCATTTTGCTAAGCTTGTTTGCTTTATTGCCCCTAGTGATGTGCATATTTTTCCCTCAAGCTAGGGTGAGATATGACTATTTGCAATGATATGATAATGGATGCAAAAATGATGGTGAAAGTAACAACCATGGCATGTATCCCAATAGATGGAGAAAGCTGGTTAAATCACAAATAGCACCTATTTCCAAATTTTCACTATATGTTTTTATTTCACTTTTTCATATTTTTATGATCTCTTTTCTCATTTTTTTTTTTTTATATTTTTTGTTACCAAGATGTCTGTTTTCCAGGTTTTCATCAAGGAAGCCATCTTTCAGAAGTTTAAAATGTGCACTAGGTGATTCAGGTGTAGTATCTTTTGAGATGGATACTATTGAGAGGTTCATCAAACAAATACCCTTCAAGTGTTGATAGTTGATAAGAGTCTAATCCATAAACTGATATGATGACAAAGGGACCTATCCAGTTAGGTTCAAACTTCCCTTTCTTTTCTCTATCCTACTGATTTCTAGGGTTCTCTTTTAGGACCAAATCACCAAACTGAAAAACTCTAGACTTTACCCTATGATTGTATCTCCTTGAAATTCTCTGTTGGTATGTCGTTAGATGATTGACAGCTTGTTGACGATGCTCATTCAACAATTCCAATTCTCGAAGCCTAGATACTCTATAGTCCTCATCTGAAATGATTCCCTTTAGTGACACACAGAGTGATAGAATCTCTACCTCAATGGGTAATATGGCCTCCGATCCATATACCAAGGCATATGGTGTAGCTCCTGTTGGTGTTCTGATGTTGGTTTTGTAGGCCCATAGTGCAAGATTAAACTGAACATACCAATTGTGTCCAACATCGTTAACCATTTTCTTGAGTATTTTCAAAATTGTCCTGTTAGAGGCCTCTTCTTGGCCATTTCCATAAGGATAATACGGTATGGAGAAATGATATTGGATAAGAAATTTTTCACACAATTCTTGTACATCCTAGTTTTTAAATGGTCATCCTTTATCAGTGATAATGGACTGAGGTATGCCATACCGATAGATTATGTAGTTCAATATGAATGCAATTTTTTTTTTTCTAGTGATAGTTGTGAGAGGAACTGCTTCTATCCATTTTGTAAAGTATTATGTCACTGTGATTATGAACTTGTGTCCATTGGATGAAGACGGATTTATCTTTGTAATAACCCTCTATTTTGCCTTTTGGTTGAACAGTGTTCTATTCCATTATGTTATACTTCCTATTTGTACCTTGACTTTGGTACCCAACTGTTATTTGATCGCTATCTATAAAGGGACATTAATGTAATCTTTGTTGTGATGATATTTTATATGATGTTATCTTATGGCATGTTTTGGTTTAACAAAATGGATATTTGAATTAATGATGATTATGTCTTGGATTATACTAGCATGTTAGAATTGTCAATTATTTGCAGTGTATTGGTGAAGGGGACGGTATCGTATCACTCGCTTGTGAGTGCCCTATGATCCTGTGATTACCTCTTCATGGTGTGTATTTTATGTTGTTCATATTATATGTTGTGGTTTACTTAATTTGCAGGTTGATAGGTACAGGACATTGACTCCACCTGGTTTCACAGGTGAGAGCGTGTTCAATACCCAACGGTATTCGATTGGGAGATAGTAGCTAGGTTTCTATGTCAGGTCGTCACCCTAGTCTTTGTATGTCGTCAGTTGTTTGTCAGGTTGTGTTGTATTGTTTATCGTTTCCCCTCTTCGTTATTTAATTGTAAATTGAATTGGGTGATTTAAATAGCTTAATGTATTTATGTTGTGGATTATTGTGTTCTGAAATTATGTTGAAATATAATTAATTTTAGTATTAATTTAATTTAATTAATAAATAATTTAATCTTTGATTAAATCTATTTATTAATTGATTAAATTTATTTGGTTGAAAGAAGTTAATTTATCTTTGTTAAAGTTATTGATTTAATTGTTGAAATTGAAAATAAGAAAATGCATGGAAATCATTTGAGAAAATTGAAATTGGAAAAGAAATGAAAATTGAATTTAAAAGTCAATTGTGGAATTTGGAATTAAAAGAATTAGAAAAATGATTTAAATTTCAATTTTAGAAAGTTTGAATTCAAAGAGTTGAAAAATGAGATATTTTGGAATTTGAAAATTAAAATTATTTAAAAATTAGATATTTTCCATTTTCTGTTTTAGAGAATTTATGATGGTGGTTGAAGGATTTTAGGGCAAAAATCCTTATGTTTTGAAATTTTGCTTCAATTTTTGGGATCTTGGATTTTTTGTGAAAGTTTGAATTAGTGAGTGGAAGAATTCTTCAACTTTGTGGGTTTTTGGATTGGGTTTGTGAAAATTTGTGGGGCTAGATTTGGAAGCAAGGTGGGAAGCTTGGCATCATCTGGACCTCCTCAAACTCAGAGAAAAACCAGGTTCTTGTGTTTTAAATGTTTGTTTTGAAATTTTGAATTTTAAATTTATGGTTGAAGATCTTTTGGAAAGAAATTTTAAATTTTGTTGTTTGAATTCAATTAAATCAAGGTTGAAATTTTGTTCTTCAAAATTGCATGAAGACCCTTTTAGATTTAAATTGTTTCCAGGAAAATGATGCTTTTGGAATTTAAATCATTGTTCTTGAATTTTTATCATTTTGGTTTTCTCAATTAATTCTGGTTTTTAAACCAAAAATGCATATATATATATATATATATGCATATAATAATGCTTTTTAGAAAAAATATTATTATCAAATTTTATTGAATGAAAAATCGAATTTATTTTGGGCGGATTTCATTTTTCTATGAAATCGCGTTTTTGAAAAAAACGTAGGTCGGAATTTATTTAGGGTTTTAAAAAAATATATTTTAAAAATTTTCATGGGAGGTGGCTGGGGGCTCAACCCCCGCCGCGCCCCATGGGAGGCGGGCGGAGGGAGCCGTGCCCAGGGCGCCCCTCTCCCACTCCCCTTACCTGCGTATTGTTTGGTTGTCGCCGTCCACCGGGTGTGACGACTGTGTTCACACACAGTCGCCGCCCCCATTAATGGGGGTCAGCTGTGTGTGAACACAGTCGACCAACCCTATGGGGGCATGGCTCCCCTGTGCTTTCTGCAGCCCACGGACCAATGCGGATGCCCATGAGGCGGTGCGCGAACCAGGTCTATAACTTCGCCTTTTTTTTTTAAAATATATATATATATATATTTTTTAATATATGTTTTAATATTATAATATATATAATTTTTATATTATTATATTATAATATTATATATATATATTAATATTTATATATTTTGTTGCAGAATATATAATATTATTTTATAATATGATATTAATATATTAATATGTATTATTTGAAGAATAATATGTATCAATTATTAATATTATATTGTATAATATTATAATATTATTTTGATGAATTGAATCTTTATTTAAATGGATTTATGTATAGTTGTGATGAAAAATTTAATATGCATAGAAAATTAATGTTTTTCTAATGGCATGACTTAAGGTTAATTGGAGAAATGAAAACATATTGACTCTAGATAAACCACTGTTTTGTTGTAAACAATATTTTATTGGGAATAGCGTTGATTTAAAATATTATATCTATGCAAATCAAGTTAATTATTTTATAGGGTTACATTGAAATGTGGAAACGATTACTTCATGTTACGGTGTTTTGATTAGTAGAATCAATTGATTATTTTATTATTAATGAAATGCAAGTAGGAGATTAAGTAGTAAATATTAACTTTCTCCCATGTCTGGAAAAGACGTATTTCGTATCGGTTTATATAATGCAATAAAATCCTAAATGTTAGCATGAGGACATGGATTTAGAATATCCAAAGTAGATTTAATTCTTGTTTGACTTTTATTTGATTCTTGTCAACATTTGGAAATTGAGTCTTTATGTTGGACAAGGCTTCCAGTTGATTTTTTCATTTAGTGGTTGTCGTTTGTTATGTCAACCTGTTTTGTATTCCTTGGGTGGTGCATGTGAAGTTATCTGTTATTACTCAGTTTCTACGAACGAGTATGTTTTGTATCTCCTTGGTTTAGGAGCGGATTATGGGATCCGTGTCTCCTTGTAAGGAGTGACATTGTTATGTGGTTAGTGCCTCCTATGTTGGAGTGGTTTTATCTTTTTCGCCTCCTGAGAAAGGAGTGGATTTTATTATGTGTGTCTCCTTGTCAGGAGCTGTCAGGAGCAAATTTGTTACCTTGTTACCTCTAGTGTTTGGAGAGGGTTTTGAACTTAGGTCACCTCCTGAGAAAGGAGTGGCTATAATACCTTATTTTTTGCACCTTGTACTCTTGATGTTTGGATGTTAAATGTGTGTTGTCAAGTAGAAGAGTGGCTTCCGTTGGGGCCAAAGCCCGGAAGAGGTAAGACTGGGTAACCTTCGAAAGTGGTATAATTAAGTGATAACTAAATCAATATACTTAGAGTTTGGGTAGAACTTCACACTAAAAAGATAAGTATCCCTTACTCATAGACGCAGGGGCTTGTTTAGACTTGGGCTGAGTGAGAAGGCCATGGGATGGCAAGGTCATCTATCTTGTTTGTATGAAAGGTATTTGGCTCAGCATTAGTAAGTGTGAGGGCCGAGGGTCAGTTTGGGTTACCTTCCTTATGATCTGCTGAGTAACTCAAGATGAGCTGTACGATGACACTCTATCTAGGACAACTGTTAACCTTTGGTTTTTCTCTAGTAGGTATGAGGTCTAATGATCGGTTAGGGCTACCATCTTGACGATCAAGTGTGGGTAACTCATGATGTGATGTTTGATGGCACTTTGTGTGACCATATTTGGTACTTGTTTATTGTGGGTATGGCTTCCGTAACATACCTGATGTGACCATGGTTGGTGTTTGATTTTATGTGGTATGGTTCTTGTAACATACTTGATCTGTTTTATCTGGAAGCAATGTGACCTTGTAGAGTTGTACTTGTGTTTGTACTTGAGCGGATTTTGAGTTGTACTTATGTTGCTCTTGTTGTATTTAAGTTGTACCTTGGGATGTACTTGTGAGGTTCATGTGTTTGGATGTTCAGTTTGGTTTAGTTATGTTAGCCTGTGTCTAGAGGTAGATGGTCTTGACTAGGATTCCTAGTTACTATCTCCTAGCATGGGGGGTGGGCCTTTAGGTTCCACTTGGTTGGGTGGCGTGCACCTTAATCCATTGGGTTCTTTCTTCATGTTCGTATGGGCGAGACTTCCAGCTGGAGAGCTTGTTGGTTTCAGTACCAGTTCTTGTTGTATTTCATTTTAGTTGCTTTGTATTATTTTACCCCTCAGTTGTATCGAGGTGGTAGTGTAATTGTAATTATTTTTATTGGACTCACCTCATTCGAGGAATGAGAGTTGTGATTGTGATTAATGAAATGGAAAGTTATCTTTATGCTTTGATATAATTCATCTTCTTTGGATGTATGTGCTTTAAATATTGGTTAATTAATTGGCATGGTTTAAATCATGTTTTTTGTTTGGGTTCTATTTAACCTTTGTCTCGTAACCTTAGAGGTTGTTGGCATTAGTTAGCAAACTTGCTTATTAATTATACTTTAAAAAAAAAAAAAATTATTCTGTTTAAGTAGTTAAATGCAACTTCCTCTAAGGTTGCGTGGCGGGGCGTTACAATCTTTCCTACCAATTCCAGTCCCCATTGACAAAAGGGCCATGTTGATGTGAATGGGTTTAATTCTTGAGCTGGTGCGTGGATCGGATTACTATGAATTTGACACTTCTGGCACTTCTTGACAAATTGATAAGACTCCTTCTCCATACTTGGGCAATAATACCCTAAAAAAAGGATTTTCTTTGCTAGAGTTATACCACTTGAATGAGTTCCAAAAATACCTTCACGAAGCTCATGTAAGGTTGTCTCAGATTTTTTATGTTCTAAACATCAGAGAAGAGTACCATCTAGACCTCGACGATTAAACTATGTCAACGATTAAAGTATGTTGGATAGATTGGCAGATGAAGTTGCATTTTTGGTTTATGGAAATATCAGAGGGAAGGATGTTGTCTTTTAGGTACGCATAGGTTTTTTCATAGATGGAGGATTCTACAGTATCTAAATGGTATATGGTTTGGGATTCCAAACTATTATAAGAAGGATTAGATACTTTTTCTACCATAAACTCATAATGACCATGTTTCTTTGGTAATTGTAAAAGAGAAGAAATTGTTACCATAGCATTTGCCGCTTTGTTTTATGTCCACTAAATTTTCCCAAATTTGATATTGACAAATTATTGTTTGAGATCATCTATCAAATGCTTATAGGGCATCAACTTCTCATATTTCATCTGATATTCATCATTTACTTATAAATGACTAGTTGAGAATCCCCATATACTTGTAACTTTGTGATTTTCCATTCAATTACCACTTTGAATCCAATGATTAATGCCTCATACTCTGCCACATTATTGGTACATTGAAACATCAATCTATAAGATTTTGGGATGATGTGTCCTTGGGGTGTAATGAACACAGTTCTCATACCAAATCCTCTTTGTGTATATGATCCATCAAAGTAAAGTATCCATTGTTGTGTTGTTACTGTAAGAATGTTTGCATCAAGAAACTCTATTGTCATAGGATGATCATCAGTTAAAGTACCTTCGGCTAATTGTTCAGCGATCACTTGACCTTTGATGGATCTTCTTTCCACATATTGAATATCAAAATCACTTAAAAGCATGACCCATTTGGCCAGTCTGCCTGTTAAAGTAGCCTTACTGAGTAGATATTTTAATGGGTCAATTTTTGCTATGATCCCGATTGTGTGAGTCAACATGTAATGCCGCAACTACTAGGTAGCAAATACCACCACCAAAAATGATTTCTCAATGAAGGTATAGTTTATTTCATATCCATTCAAATTTATGTTGATGTAGTAAATGGCTTGTTCCCCTCCTTCATAATCTTCTTGTGCCAACAGTGCTCCTAAAGAAATATCTATTGTTGCAATGTATAGTATTAAAGGTCTTCCTTCTGTAGGTGGCATGAGAATAGGTGGTGAAATCAAATATTGCTTTATTTGGTTGAAAGTTGTTTCACACCCTTGATCCCTTTTGAACACAACATTCTTATGCAATAGATGATTAAAAGGGTGGCTTTTGTTTGCCAACTGTGAGATAAATCTCCTAATTGATTGTAGCCTTCCTTCTAGTGAACTTAGTTGGTTGATGTTCCTGGGTGGTACCATTTCCATTATTTCCTTTACCTTTGTTGGATCTACTTCAATACCTTTTTCTGAGACTATGTATCCTAAGAGTTTTGCTGATGTAACCCCAAAGACACATTTCTTAGGGTTTAGTCTAACATTGAACTTTTCCAGCCTTGTGAAAATTTTGCCCAGGATATCTTGATGTCCTTCTCTGTAATAAGATTTAGCTACGATATCATCCACATAATCCTCCATAAAGTTATGCATCATATCATGGAAGATAGTGGTCATTGCTCTTTGATCAGTTTCCCCTGCATTTTTCAACCCGAAGGGCATGATATTCCAGCAAAAGGTTCCCCATGGACATGTCAATGTAGTTTTCTCCTAATCTTCTGGTGCTATCTTGATTTGGTTGTAATCGGAGAAACCATCCATTATTGACAACATGGAATGCCCTGTTGTTAATTCTACGATGATGTCAATATTAGGCAAGGGGAAATCATCCTTGGGGCATAGCTTATTTAGATCCTTGAAATATGTACATATTCTGATACTATTATTTGGCTTTGATACAGGCACAATATTTGATATCCATTCAGCATAATCAATAGACCTAATGAATCCTGCATCCAATAACTTCTTCATCTCATCCTTTACCATTAGTGCAATGTGTGGATGCATCCATCTTAATTTTTGTTTTACAGGTTTGATTCCAGTAGGAAAAGAAAAATGATGCATTACAACATTTGGGTCTAAACCTGGCATGTCAGAGTATGACCAAGAAAATTTAATGCTTCTTTCTTTAAAGAATTTGATAATTTTAGGTCCTTGTTCTATCATAGATTATGCCAGATGTAAAATATTTTCTCTTTCTTTTGTGCCAATGTTTATAGACTATGTATGTTCCACCAGAACTGATGATCTTTCATGATAATGTTCTGGAAGGGTGTCAAATCTCCCATCTTTCAGTGCCTCAGAGAGGTTTTCATCGTCTGATACGTTCTTTATTTTTCCTTTTTCAAGATCTAATGCTTCCATAGAATGGTTTTTATACACATCTAAAAATGGTCACGGTCGATCAAACCTGTTAATTAATTAAATATGAATTATTTAATTAATGTTTCTTAAGTCTTCTACATATAAATAAATTTAATTATTTATTTATATTGTTCATTTTTCTAATTCTTCTAAATTAATTAAATAAACAAATTTATTTAATTAATGCTATCTTCCTCTTAATTAATTAAATAAAATTTACAATTTATTTACATTAATTATCAAAGTTTAAATTCTAAATTTAAATGATTTTCTTCCCTCCACATTTAATTAAATACTTTTGATAAGAATATTTAATTAAAAGGCTTTTTCCTATTCTCATAATTAAATATTTACAATATTTAATTAAAGCCTTTTCACATTTCTCTCACACATAATTAAATATTTATTTATTTAATTATGAGAGACACCTTTCAATTTGTCTCTTCATTTTGGAATTCCTTCTTCTTTTTGAATTCTCGATCTCTCACCGTTCATTTCAACAGATTTGAACTCGACCGTCGATCTTGGCCAATCGAATTCCTACCTTCAAAAATCTATAAATATAGCCCTTTCATGAGTTAAAAAAGGACCTTGAATCTCATACTTTCATGCATAGTTATTATAGTCGCATATTAAGTATTTCATAGCATTTCAATTCAATAAGCTCAATCTTGTAGATGCATATGCATTTTAATAATCTCATTCTCTCAAGTGCCATTCTATAAGCTATGTTTGCACAACTGAGAGCAAACATATTGAAGTGAATCCTTGGAGATAGAGGACAATGGAATGAATTTGAACAAGCTGCTGTTTAGAGTTTGCATTTACTTTATTAATTTAGTTTTCTTCAATCTAATGTTGCATTGGTGTATTAGATTAGATTCAATTTAATTGACGCATTTTCTCATACACATTTTTGGCGCCCACCATGGGGCATCCCCTCGTATTAATCTTTTTCTTGTAGAAAATATTATGTTTTTACAGATGATGGACTGAAAAATTCACTTTGGCGCATACGATCCTCGGTTTAGCGCATCCATAGACTGTTTTGGCGCATCAACAGACTGTTTCGGCGCATCCACAAACTATTTTCGTGCATCCAGAGACTGTTTTAGCACATACAAGCCTTCTTTTAGCACATTTGGGTTCTGTTTTAGCGCATATGGGCCCTTCTTTTAGCGTATCTGGGTTCTGTTTTAGTGCATATGAGCTTTGTTTTAGCGCATAGACTTCAGTTTTGCACTTTTACAGTCAGTTTTTAAAATAGCAATATCTTGGTCATACGGAGGTCTTTTTTTGACGATTTTTTTTTGAAATGGGGTAGAATTTAATAAGCTATCTAATGGTGTAGGTTTTTATCAACTTTGATAAAGTTAAAATTTTCAAATTCTCACTTAACGTCAAACCACAAAGAAACTTGGTCTAAATTTTAGGGTTGTTATGCTTAATCATTTATCTAACCCTCATATCTTCTTGTTTCTTGATTCAATCTAACATTTAGAGCTTTTATTTCAGATTTTAAAGGACCATGGAGCATGAAAATGAAAGAAAAAGCATTATAAGATGATTGTAACAAGTGTTTTTAAACACTTTAGGAGCAATTATAATCTCATTCTTAAATTGTTGTCTGGATCCGATGCGACCACGGCCAGAGTTTTTTATTGATGTATGAGGAATAAAATGAACCAATCCTAGGATAGTCACCAAACATAATTTTTTCTTTTGGTTAAAATGAATCCCATGTTTTTAGTGAAGCAACATCTTCACTTAGAATAGAAAATATTTCAATTTGGGATTTAAAATCGAACCATTATTTGCATGTTGTGATTGTGGTAATAGGTCTATGCTCTCCCCTTAACTAGGTTATCAAAATAACAAACTTTCCTTTTGTTTTATGCAATTTAATGTTTTATTGCATCCTTTAGAAGGCTTGCCGTAGTGGGAAAAAGTACTCACCCTATGGGAACGACCTAAGTGAGAACACCTAAAGCCAAGGTTTCCAACCCACTATAATCAAAAGCAAGTTGTATATGAAAATCCAACTTGATGGCAGTAGGCAGGATAACCATCCCCAAATCCTTTGTTCTAAAGGTTGGGAGGTCTCTCGAGGGAGTATATCTATTGTCACGCCGAATGGAAAGATTTACTAAGAACCTAGTGTAGAGGCCAGTCGTGTTAGTAACCAAACATCATTTTAATCACAGTGCAAGGGGAGGGAAGAATTTTCCCCCAAGACACTCACCATATAGTTTCCAAAAATTGTTTACTTAAGGGATTCGGTATCCACTTCCGTCACTTTGAGTACGCACCTAGAAAAGACAAAAACACGGGCGCCCTCTAGGGGGTGACAAGGCTGTGTGAGTCGACACGATTTTAAGATGTAGGCTGTGATTACTATGATGACCTATTTGACAAATTAAGAGTGAGTCTGATTGATATGCTTATCTTGCTCAAAA
Organism: Sequoiadendron giganteum; assembly: GCA_007115665.2. NCBI lineage: Eukaryota > Viridiplantae > Streptophyta > Pinopsida > Cupressales > Cupressaceae > Sequoiadendron > Sequoiadendron giganteum. Next base: position 36,545,136 of record CM021106.1, on the reverse strand, counting down.
CCTGTGGAAATCTCAAAGAACATACACTCTTTGTTTAGATTCTAGGATTAACAAAACAACTGTCTGCTTCTCTATGCTATGTTTTTCACATTTAAATTAGATTAAGATCATCCAAAAACTTTAAAACATGGGTCATAGCGAAGAAAATCTTGTTCTTAGGCTTTATGGAAATAGCTTAAATCAAGAGATAACAGAAGAGATGCTCCTAAGCGTTGAACAAGATCCACAATTTTTCTTAGATATGGAAAAGATCTTAGAGAAAAATAAAGATGGATACTTTCTTTTATTGGCAAAACAAGGTGCCAAATTGCCCTCTAACTACAATATGGAGAAAATTAAAGAGAATCCTAAAAAGAAGGAAATTCCCTTAAATGATCTTAGTACTCTTACCCAACAAGTAAGAGCACTCCAAAGGCAAGTCAAGGAAATGGAAGGGAGTACAACTAAAAAGTCCTCTAACGGAAATATGAATGTGACCTTTTCTCCTCCAAAAAAAAAATCAACCAAATCCAATGTTTCTGAATTTTCGTAATGGTTAAAAGGGAAGCCCAAATCTAAACCATCAAATAACATTGACCAATCCTGTCATGTCATGCATTTATCTTCATTCCCCATAATTCAAAATGAACCTCATGGTTCTTCCACCCAATTCAATGATCCCATTCAATTTCCTTCTTCTATCATATTCTCTACATCCAATGATTCATTTCAATCTACACATCTCGATCAAAACATTCTTTCCACTCCATCCCATGATACCAAAATTCTACAAACCCTTCCGATCTTTGATCAAGATCCCATATCTCAAGAATCATATGATGATCCCCTCCTTTCATTATTCACCCATGATAATCCTCTTCCATCTCAAGAACAAAATATTCTTCTAAGTCCTCCCTCCACCCCATCTTATGAATCCATACCCTCTCATGAATCAATCACATCCCAAGAGCATGACAATTCTTCCATCCTATCCAAAGCTTCCCTTCCATCTAATGATCAAGCTACTCCATCTCCTTCATCTAATGATGCTTGTTCAAGTCAAGATCAAAGTATCCCATCATCCTCATGTCAAGGTCTCATCACACCTCTTCAAGAAATGCCAACATCATTTGATCATATGGTTGAAAACATTGGAAATTTCTCCACCATAACTGTTGGAGATAATGATCAAAATCAATCCATCAATGAGCACTGTGAAGATATGTCTACCCCATCTAGTGATCAAATCAACATTCATCAAGAGCCATTTTTTAGTTATGATCAAGACCCCTCCTACAAAGATCTATTTCAAGGAGTGTTGATGATATTTGATCCTATTGACATAATGCATGATCCATTAAGCAATGATCGTATTGAAAATGTCTCTACAATGCCTAAGGAGTTAGAGGACATATCTCAAGAACATATTTCAAAGCATGATCAACAACTATCACCAAGGTCTAGCAATGATCCCTCCCAAGGCATATTGACATCCTTCGACCTCACGGTTGTGAACAATGAAAGAATCCTCAACTCACCATTTGATCCAAGTCCACTCAAAGATCAAGAGAATATTGAGCCACTTCTCATATCTTATGAAAATTTCCAAAATCCCTTTGAAAGAAATCCATCCTTCGAAATTGACCCATGTCAAGAACTTGATCCTAAACATGTCGAAAGTAATTCCAAAATTAGTCAAAATCAAGGATTCGTATCTCCAAGCCGCTACAATGATATAATGGACACTCTCCTATCCATACAAGATGACTATGTCCATATAGCACATACTCATCCATCTACCCATGAGATGATTTCTTTGGATGGACACATAGATGATCTTCATTCAAAACAAGAGTCTCATACTCTTATTGAGGAACAAGATTCCCCTACTCTTAGCATTTGTACACATGATCAATAAATAGAGAAATCCAAAGACATGTCAGAAATGGGTCATGAAAAATTCTACAAAAGTTATGAATTAGAAGCATCATGTGAAAGCATATCAATAATGAATCATGAGGAATGCTTTTACAAGGACAGTGAAGCATCAACACCTCTTGAAGGAGAATTACAATCTGATATTTCACAAGATCAAGCGAATCAAGCATTTATCCCACAGATAAAGGATCCTATCACTTATAAAGTTGGATCACTCACCTTTGTAAGGGAAAATCATCTTATCAATAAAGGAGCTATCACCTTTGAAGATCCACCACAGAGCAGAGAAGGAGCAACACCTTGTTTCCAAGGGAAATCATATCCTTTTGCAAATAAAATATTTCAACAGATGAATTATCAAGACAAAGGATTAGGCCTACATGAATAGGGTATCTTGGAACCAATACAGATTATTGAAAATCCTAAGAATCAAGGCCTTGGTTACACGACAATCAAGGGATATGAACATATCAGTAATACTTCCACAAAACTGGGGGCAACTTCATCTCAAGAAAATGTTAACATAGGGAGCATGAAGAATCTTTATGATGAAATCGATGTCAATACTACAACCCACCACATCATGAATCTTTATCCACCCATCACCCCATCCACGAATTGGGACCAACGTCAAAAGAAAGACTTGAATCAAAGTATGAAGAATGTTATCAAGGAAAAAGAAGCTAAAGAGCATATAGGACAAATCAAATACATATGGATACCAAAGAATACAAAGAAAAATTATCCCTATCAAACTCCATTAGTCAAAGAAACTATGGGGAAAAATCAAAAAGGGAAAAGTATCCATCAAAGCTGTCCACAAAGGAAAAAGTAGGCTTCTCAAGCAATGTACAAAGTGTATCAAGCAGTTGGTCCAAATTCCATGCACACTTCCATATCCACCCATTATTGCTCATCTTCCCAAGTTTGGAGAATCAAAGGTTCCAAACTATCGACCAATCCATCTTTTACTCCTAAACACACTCCATCCACGCCTCCACGCATGTTATCCAATTCTCACATTGACCATGTATTGGCAAGTGACCCTTCATCATAAGGATTCAGAAGGCACTCTATCGCGATGTGCGCACAAAGATGAGGTTAACTCCGGTATCAGCAAAGCAGATCAGAGATCTCAAAAGTTGCATTCAAGTGCACGTATCTTGGCAAAGCAACTTCTTCAAGTAGGATACCGATGGCACATTATGACAAAAGCATCAACATCAACACCACCAGGTGGTTCAGCATCAGCTTAAAATCTCTCAGAAAATACAAAAAAAATTAGAAAAATGTCCTGAAAAAAATGGTTACCTTGATGAAAACCTGCAAAAGGCGTCTTGGTGACAACAAAAAAATCAGAAAAAGGATTGAAAAACAGTAAAGAAAAAAATTGTCCTCTAGTGAAAACCACTACGGTGGCGCTTTGGACAAGTACCATGATGAAAACCTGGCAAACAGGCATCATGTGTAGAATCAAGCATCTATGTGGGCTATTTCAGGAGAAAGCATCTTATCATCCATAATAAAACATTCATCCATATCATTCATTCATCCATGAACCATTTATCCAACCCATTACCATCTATTTACATTATCTTGATCTTGACAAAGTTTGGTAAACACTTTACACTTGTTTATGGTAAACATCTTGACATGGGTCATTTTTCATTGATCCTATCCAATCCAAACATTATCTGAGTCTTGAAGCACTATCCAAGTGAGCATCCTTTGTTCAAACACCTTATCTTATCACAAGATAATCATTGGCATCCTTTGCATGCTTACAGTATCTATCCATACACCTATTCAAGAATCCACCCATGGCCATTCCATACATTGCTAGACACTAGGGGAAAATGTTTACATCTTGTTTTGGGAATGAATCTTGATATACATCCTCCAACTTATGTGGTGATCTGAACATTGGAAGACGTAAAATCGAATTGGTCAAGCATTTGCGAGCCAAAAGATCCAAATCCCTAGCCCATGGCATATTTTGACAGGAAGACGCTCCTTATCAAGTTTTATCTTTTGTCGAACATCAATTTGAACAATTCATATCAGTCACATCTAACTTGCATGTCAGTGTCACATCAAATCATCAAAATAATTTTGTTCCAAATCAAGCTTCATCAATCTTGATCAATTGAATCCAATCAATTATCACCTTGTTTGACTTAACACACTTAGTCAAACTACCATCTTGTGAACGAGTTTACTCTAGGATAACACAACTTCTTTGGGTTTATAGGTTCATTATCATCTTCATTTGACTTAACACACTTAGTCAAACTATCAATCCATCAATCCGATCAATCAACCTTAGCTTGGTTTTCAACAAAATCTCAAAACAAAGCACTGATATCGTCATGCATGTCCATATCCAAATCATCAAAATCCAAAAAAATCAGAAAACATCAAAATTCAAAAAAATCAAAATATTCCTAAAATCCAAAGAAAAATCAATAAATCATATGCTTTCATCAATAAAATGGTCATGTCTCACCCTAGACTAGGGGCAAAATCCTGAACTCGTTGGGGGAAATCAACTCTTTTAAGCAAGCAAGCAACATGTGTCAATTATCAAGTATCAGATCAACAATTGAATATCCAATCAAGCTTGGTCAAAATAACTTTGAGACATGTCATACCTTGAAATAGAAACAAAGTGGATGATCTTAATTTGAATAAAATGAATGGAAATCTTAACCCATAAGTTGCAAAATGTTGTTTTGATATTTGATGATGTCACATCTTTGGAGTGGTTCAATGATGTACTGAACTAGAATCACAAGGAAGAAGTATGATTTTGCTTTGCTTGTTGTCTATAAGATAATCATTAGTATGATGCAAATTGGTCATGGGATATGCTCTACAATGTATCATTGATGACATTTCAGAATTTGTATAGGAAAATGGTTAACTTTTGTCTATTTATGCAAGCAATACTCAGGTCATCTTGGTTCAATTATACCTCGATGCTTGTATTAACTTGCTACATTAAACATTATGGAAGCAGTACTCAGGTCATCATTGGTGCTAAATACCCTTTGATGCTTGTACTAACTTTCAACATATCAAAAGGCTTAATGATGACAACTAAACACAACAGGAAATGGCAATAAGGAGAATGGTTCATTATTTCATTTAGGATTGCATAATTCATTATTAGGACTGTATAATGCATTTGCATTTCGAGGTTCTATTTAAATAGATTTTTGAGGGTTGGCTGCATTCTTGAATATCTTTTTCAGACAATGGTTGAGTATGACTAGACATTTGTCACATCTCAATCATTTCTTCCAATCTCATCTTATCAATCAATTCAATCTAGCATAAATCATTTAATCATACCTTTGGTCTTGTTCCTAGCCTTACTGCAAGCCTCAATAATCATCATCATCATCGAGATGTATCCTTCCCTATCCTTGTGTTGTTCTGGGATGTATCCTTCCCTAATCAACAACACTATCAATATCATCAAGCAATCATGCAAATCAATCAGCAATGGATATCATCAATCAATCAGTACATCAAGCAAGTTCAAATCAATTTCTATTTGTTTTTCATATTGCATGGAAACAAATTTAACAGTCATCATGACTCAATTTTCCTTTCAATCAGGAAAGCAAATCTATCAAGTCTTTCAATCTAGAAAGCATATCTATCAAGCCTTTCAATCAGGAAAGCATATCTATGTTACTATTTGTTTTTCATATCGCATGGAAACAAATTTAACAGTCATCGTGACTCAATCTATTTGACTTTCAATCAGGAAAGCAAATCTATCATTTCCATTTGTTTTTCATATCGCATGGAAGCAAATTTATCAATAAAAAAAGCATCATCAATCGGGGCAAAATCAAAGTTCTTCATCTTCATATCAATCTTTCAATAGGGGTTTTTCATCAAATCATCTTTATCAGTCAATGAATCAGATAGAAAATCAGTAAAAATTTCCAAAAATCATATTTATCCGATTCATCACCGAGGGGGCATATAGCATCATCAGTAAAATTTTCAAAGTCAGGGGCAATTTCTTTGAAGCAATGCGTGAAACACATCACTTCAAAGAGGGGCAAAATGTACACATCTAAAAATGGTCACGGTCGACCGAACCTATTAATTAATTAAATATGAATTATTTAATTAATGTTTCTTAAGTCTTCTACATATAAATAAATTTAATTATTTATTTATATTGTTCATTTTTCTAATCCTTCTAAATTAATTAAATAAACGAACTTTATTTAATTAATGCTATCTTCCTCTTAATTAATTAAATAAATTTTACAATTTATTTACATTAATTATCAAAGTTTAAATTCTAAATTTAAATGATTTTCTTCCCTCCACATTTAATTAAATACTTTTGATATTTAATTCCCACTTCTCTCACAAAAATTAAATATTCTTAATATTTAATTAAAAGGCTTTTTCCTGTTCTCATAATTAAATATTTACAATATTTAATTAAAACCTTTTCACATTTCTCTCACACATAATTAAATATTTATTTATTTAATTATGAGAGACACCTTTCAATTTGTCTCTTCATTTTGGAATTCCTTCTTCTTTTCGAATTCTCGATCTCTCACCGTTCATTTCAACAGATTTGAACTCGACCGTCGATCTTGGCCAATCGAATTCCTACCTTCAAAAATCTATAAATATAGCCCTTTCATGAGCTAAAAAAGGACCTTGAATCTCATACTTTCATGCATAGTTATTATAGTTGCATATTAAGCATTTCATAGCATTTCAATTCAATAAGCTCAATCTTGTAGATGCATATGCATTTTAATAATCTCATTCTCTTAAGTGCCATTCTATAAGCTATGTTTGCACAACTAAGAGCAAACATATTGAAGCGAATCCTTGGAGATAGAGGACAATGGAATGAATTTGAACAAGCTGTTGTTTAGAGTTTGCATTTACTTTATTAATTTAGTTTTCTTCAATCTAATGTTGCATTGGTTTATTAGTTTAGATTCAATTTAATTGACACATTTTCTCATACACAGTTTTCACCATTAAATCCATTATTCCTATTTTTATTTTTGTAACTGAAAGATTCAATACCCTCCTATCAGATCACATTGTTATGAAATTTATGGATAGAACTTGTATCAGGTTCATCACAACAAAGAAAATTTATGATAGCATCATCATTTGAAAATATGGGTACATTTATAGGTTCAATGGGTTCCCAGTTGATAAGTTTAGGATGGATTAAGAGCAGGAAGTCATCGGATTGACTTGGGTCAATAGCGGTAAGAGTTCAGATAGTTATTTCATCAAAGTTGTTATTAGTAATGTCAAGGTCAATGATTTTACTGTCCTCAGGATTATCTAGTTCACTCAATGTTTGTTCATCCTCACTTGAGTCATCGATATGTTGTGATTCTAATTCGAGTGGTCTAGACCCAGAGCTCTGTCCCTTCTCACATGTAGGTGCATATTGTTTTATGACATCAATTTGGACATCTTTGTAAGATATATCATAATATATATGCCATTCATATTCATTAGAATTTGTTTTAGAGCTATCTCTTACCTGAAGGATTCTTTCAACTTCCTTCTTTGTCATTTCTTGTTTTCTTCTTCTGAGTAACCCAGTATTGTCTTATCTTTTGAATAAAGAGTAAGAGGTTGAATAGGTTCTATGATGCCTTCTTTCCTTTTTCTAATAGGTCCCTATCCTTCATAACCCATTTTTTCTAAAATAGCCTTTTCTTTGACATACTTATCTGTCTTGATGTTGATGTTTATGTTTCTTCATCTTTGTACAATTAATCGAGGATAACTTTGTCTTCTGATTCATCCTCTATAGTACCGGCTTTCACAAATCTTTCCTCTAGAACCGTGGCAGGTTTTGATGGTTTTCCATATGAGTTTGGAGATGGCATCAATTGTGAAATATTAAGAACTATTCAATAGAATATTGTCCCATGGCCTTGTCCGTTAGTTGGACCTTTTCTTGGAATTTCTATGATAGAGAATTTAGGGGATCCTTATTGTCTATTAATGTAGTTTCAACAACACTTATATCTTTTAATTTATCCTTTTCCTCAACCCACTTGGATATAATATTTGGATGTTTTTCTTCATTTGATGAATTTGAAATGCATGCTTCCCTATTGTGAGACACAAAGGTGTCTTGAGAAATTATGAGTGTATCACATTGTTGAGGATTGTTATAATCTTCTCATATAGTCACCTCTTGTCCATTAACTATAAATTTCAAACATTGGTGATAGGTCGAAGGTACTGCTTGCATTTCATGAATCCACAGACATCCTAAGAGTATATTGTAGGTTAACTCTTTTTCTAGTACCTGACATGCTATATTTTTCATCATTGGTCCCACTTGAATGGGCAACATAATCAGTCCTTTAAAATATATATCTTCCTCATCATAAGCCTTTATTGTCATTTTTCTTTGGGCATCAATAGCATTATCTGAATACCCTAGTGCACAGATTAAATTTAAAAGAAAAATTCTCAAACTAGCCCCCCCATCTATTAGGACTCTTTTCACATGATGCTTTTGGATCAAAACTTCAATATGGAGGGTAGTGTTATGTGGATGATTAAGTGACACATCATCCTATTCAGAGAATGATAGATAGTGTGGCGTGGTCAAATTTCCCACCATAGCTTGGAATTAACAAACATCTAGGTTGTTGGGTACCGAGGTGGCAAGAAGTGCTTGTTCTAAAACTTCCTTATGTGATAGTGATAGTTTAAGGAGTTCAAGAATTGATATTTGTGCTGGTATTTTCTGAAGTTGTTCGACAATGTTGTATTGAATTGGAGGTGGAGTTGTGTTTTTTAGGTGCAACTCCCTTTAAAATTACCTTGGATTTCCCCCTTTTCATTACATTAACTGGTTGATAGGCTTGTCTTTCTCTGATTTTTAAAACATTTATCTGATTGTCGGATATTTGTATGCTCGGGATTGGATCTAGTGGTATAATGTCATTGGCTTTGTTGTTATCCATGTGATTACTAGTGATAGTATCACTTTCTACTTTGGAAAAATAAAAGATCATGCTATCATAAACGTGATTGACATTTTTACCTTTACTATTTGTAGAAGATGACGCTTCCTTGTTGTAATTTGGTAAAGGGCCTTTAAAGGTTGTATGATCATTATTATTTTGATGTCCCTCTACGTATACCTTGTTGTTGTCAATCAGATCTTGAACTATATGTTTTAATTCCATGCTTTCATTTGTCGTGTGTCCCTTATTGTTGTGGAAATTACAATAATATATGTCATTCCACCATGGTCGTTTGAATTTTGGATCCCAAAATCATGCTTCTCGTGTAGTGATAAGACCACTTGTAACAAGTTCCCTCATTGTTGATTCCAATTTTTGGCCTAATGGTGTGAATCTACGCGGGTTTGATGATTTTTGATATGTTTGTGGTTTTGAGTCTCCATTGTTTAGATTATTGTTTTGATTGATATTTGACTTGATGTTTTGGTCACAGTTTTGGTTTGTCTTTGTAGTAGAGGCTGTCAAGTTAAAAATTGGCTTTGCATTTTGTAAATCATTTGCAGTTTCATTGATCCCAGTATTTATGTTCTTTTGCTAGAATTTAGGTTTTTCATCGTTTGGTATATTGATTTGAGGAGTTGGCGTTGTTTGATTTTTCATTGTAGTATTTGATCACCCCTCATTTGACCAAGGCTTCTTCGATTTTAAGGCCATTTTCAATCACCTTTTCAAATGTTGGAGGACATTGCAATTCAAGCCTATAGCTCATCTCATCTATCAAATTGTCTATGAATAACTCCATTTTTCTTCCTCAGGTATGGAGCGAGGATACCTAGAAAATAGTCTGCATCATCATTGTAAAAAGGACATGAATTTATCACCTTTATTTTGCTTCATGTTATAGAGGTCCTTTATTTTGACGTCATGTTGGATGTTAAAAGAATATTGTTATATGAACCTATTGACGAGCTTTTCAAAAGTTTGTATTCCTAGTTGTAGTTTGGAAAACCATTCCATACATTGACCTCCTAAGCTTCTTGGGAATAATCTCATTAGGTAAGTTTATTCTTGTGCAAATTCTAAGCTCATAGTCTTGAATTCCCTTATATGGTCAATTGGATCTGTCTTACCATTGTATTTGTCATATTTTGGGAATTCACAGTGTCTAGGGAAAGGTATCATGTCTACTGTTGGGTCAAAAGGATAAGGACAAATGTCACGTAATGCATACCTTTTCGTGTTTCCCTTTGTCATGTCCTGCATTTGACTTGTTAGGGCAACAACCGAATCTACAATTTGTGTGTGTTGTGGTATTTCGGTTTCATTTGTTCTAGATGCTTCTTTTAAGCGATTGGAATCAAAATCTTTGGGAAGTTTGGCACCTAATTCACCTAGCATTAGGAGATATTTCTCCATGTCTTGCTCTAAGATCTTTTCCATAAATTTATGGAATTTTGGGTTCTGTTGTATTGTTTGTATGTCTTCCACTGTTATTTTATTCTTATCATTTTGATGTATGGTATTCCAAGGATTTTCTTTTGTCGTGGTATTTGATGTTTCAAGTTATTTTTCTAAGAGTCTTTGCTTTTGTAACCTAGTGAAGATTGGCATACAAGTGTTTGTTTTTTTTTCTACCAAACTTTGATCTTCTATGTCTGATAAGTGTCAAATGAATTTTAACAAAGTCAAATAGGATGACATATCCTATTGATGAGACTAGGTTAAAAATCCAGTTACTATGCCTCATTTCGTGATAGTAAGATGATAATATCCTGATGAAGAAACTTAGCTAAATAACCAAGATTTTGTTTTGATTTTCTTGACACTTTATAGTTTGCAAGATCTGAGTTCCAACTGAAAATAATGTTAACTTGTAGGAGCCCATTTGTTTATGGTAGGCAGTGTCCGTATTGAAAAGATACTTTTGGTTGATAAATTTTTTTGTTTTAGATGTTAACCAATCTAACTGATATGTTTGGAAGCTCTTTGTTTGTTTTTTTTTTTTGGAAGCACTAAAATAGAGTTCAAAAGCACTAAAATACAGCGCAAAAGCGCTATTTTATGGAAGCACTAAAACAAAGTGTCAAAGTGCTATGACAGTTTTTCGAAGCGCTATTTTGTGGAAGCACTAAAAAAGAGGTCAAAAGCACTGAAACATAGGGTGTAAGCACTAATTTGGATTGAGAAGCACTATGAAATTTTTTTCAAGCGCTATTTTGTGGAAGGGCTAAAAAAGAGGTCAAAAGCACTGAAACAAAGGGTGTAAGCGGTACTTTGGATTCAGAAGCGCTAAAACAAACCTCAAAAGTGCTAAAATAGACCTCAAAAGTGCTAAGATAGAATGTGGAAGTGCTACTTTGGGTTTCAATGATTTTTTCTAATTTTTCTACTCATGAAGAGATTGTTTTTCAGGATTTTGGATCTTGACAAGATATTTCCATGTAATTTTCTGATGTTGGATGATAAGCCTAAATATTATGAGTTTATTTATTGCAAAAATTGATTTGGCCTAGTGGAGTATTCTATCATTAGCTGCAAGATGGAGGACTGACATATGGGTTGACTATGATTATGATATTGTCTAAGTGCTCTTCTTTGGAAATAGGCTTGTGAATAAAGAGGCTCTAAGGCATAATCACCAATATAACCCCTAGCGAAATCGTGATAACTATGTAGGAAAGTTCTATGATGAAGCAAGATTTTTCTACTCGGATACAAGAAACGTCTTATTTTTAAAAGCTTTTTTTAACTAAGTGATTTCTTTGGTTTCTTGACTCTTGTTTTAAGGGATTTCTTGACAAAATTTTTGGATTTCCAATTTCTATTCATAAATTTTCTAGTTTGATTTGGTTTGTGGTTTTCAGGATGATCTTTTATCTAAGTTACAATGATTTGAGAACATAGCAAGCAAATTGTAGAACAATTGTTTTTCTTTTAAAACTAGAATCTAAACAGATAGTGTATATTCAAGAACCACGAATGGTCCTTATTAATTTCCACTGGTTTTCTTTAACAAAGATACACTTCAGACAAACTCACTCTTAAATTCAAAAAGGTCATCGTTATACTCAACAACCCACATTTTAAAATTATGTTGACTCACACAGCCGTGTCAGCCCCCAGAGGGCGCTCGTTTTTTTGTCTTTTCCAGGTCCATACTCAAATTTGGATTTCTCGTCCCTTGAGCAAATGGTCCTTGGCAATTATATGGTGAGTGTCTTGGGGGCAGATTCTTACCTCCCCTTGCACTACGAGTATTACAATGTTTGGTTACTGACTCAGCTGTAAACTACACTATGGTTCTTAGATAGGGTTTATGTGTGGTGCGAAAAATGATAAACTCCCTCAAGAGACCTCCCAATCTTTAGAAACAATATTTTAGGGATGGTTACCTTTCACACTACCGTCGATTTGGAATTTCATCAACAATTTACATTTGTTTAGAGTGGGTTGGAATGCTTGGCTTTAGGAATTCACACTTAGGTCATTATCATAGGGTGAGTACTTTTTCCCACTACGACAAGCCTTCTAAAGATTTTAACAAAAGCAAAAAAATTGAATGAAAAGGAAAGGGTGATTATGGCACTTTGATCACCCAGTTAAGGGGAGAGCATAAAACTATTCACCACACAAGCACAACAAATAATTATTTATTTTAAGCCCAAAAGATAATGTGCTAAACTAAGTGAAGATTTTCACTTCACAAAATTAGGCTACTTTATTTAACTAATGCAACAAAATATGATGATTATCCTAGGATTGTTATATTTAAATTAAATGTCTACCCTAGGATTGATTCTTTTTAGTCCAAAAGACATAACATTCTGGCCATGGTTTCGTCAGATCCAGACAAAAAAAGTAAAATACAAAAGTGCTGAAACAAGAATCAAAAGTGATATAGTTTAGATCAGAAGAGCTATAAAATTATAAGAAGCACCATAAAAAATTTTCAGAGTGCTATAGAAATTTTGAGAACAGAGACTATGTCAGGAATGTCTGGCCAATGCATTTGATAGAGTAATAAGTTATTATGCTTAATTAATTATATCATACTGGTTAATTAATTGAGTCACTTATTCCTTTAGGTACTTAAGCTAAACTTAGGCACATTAATAATTGATTAATTATTAAGTGTGCACACTAGGGTTTACATTTTAGGTCAACATTGGGTTGCATACATTTCTTTTATAAAGAAAATCATCTCATTGTAATATCTGAATTCTAAATAATATAAATTTGCACATTTCATGCAAAGCTCTGCCTTTTGTTGATTTTCTCTTATGTGGAAGGCTTTTCTGGTTTGCATGTCTGATCTTGGTTTCTAATAGTGTTGAAACATGTCATGGAAGGGCTATATTTTCTCCCTCAAAAGTGCTAAATTAATATTCGGAAGCGCTATAGTTTATGTTGAAGTGCTGAAAAAGAGTTCAGAAGTGCTGAAGTTTTCCTCAGAAGCGCTATAGTTTTTGTCGGAAGCACTAGAAAAACTCTCGCTTGCGCTAAAATAAACATGCCAGAGTCCCGTACAACACTTTTCCAAGAAAAATCATGAAAACGTGGGATTATGCTGCACGATGGGAACCAAATTGTAAGTGTGAATAAGTAACATGTAAAATAATACTTTTTATTGAAACATTATATCAAAGATTCAACAATTAATCTACTAAAAAGAGTAGAAACTTGAAAGAATCTCATTGTTTCCTATCTCCAAAGATTTATTAAATCACAAAGGGCTCTCATATTTGGTAAGCACTTGTGACTGTTAAAATTCCAATCTAGAGAATGGAATGATGCTAAATGCAATGATGTGATGATTGATGATATCTAATTGATAAAAAGAAGCTACTATAATCTATTATGTCATGAAAAATCATAAATGAAAGCTACAATAAAACTACTATGCAACCATGATTATGATTCTAAATTTCTATGATACTAAGAAGCTTAATTGCTTGATTTATCTTTTTCTTGCAGAGTAAGATTGCACAAAGTTGGGATCCATTTCTTGTTGAGAAAGACTGCATTTATAGATTTCTCGACAACACATTTCTTTCAGATGATAGGAAGAATTGATGGAAGAGGATGAAGGAGTTGCCTGCAAATTTATCTTCAATTTGTCTCCAAATTGTCCCATGAAGATTGAGTCAATTAATTTAGACATAAATTAGACATATAATATCTAATTTGATTTGTACAAATTTTGAGTGAAAATAGGAAATAGCTGTAGAATGCATTTTCATTGAATATTTGGATTTATTCAATTTAGGCAACAGGATATTTAATTTAATAAAACAAACTATAAAAGTCTATTTATTAATTAAATAAATATGGAGGAAGTGTGATAATTAAATAAAACAAAGTCGGAAACTTGTTTATTTAATTTAGATGATGATGTGATTAAGATAATAGAAGAATTTAATAATGATAATTAAATAAATTTGTTTATTTAATTAAGAATAAATAATGTAATAAAGATAGAAGAAATAAAAGGTGAACTATATAAATAAATATTTTTATTTATTTAATAGTAGAAGAATTTAGGGTAATTAATCAAATAAATCATATTTAATTAATTAGATTCTCCAGACCAATTTTATGTGTATACACTTTGCTATCACAAGAGATGAGAATAAAATCTTCTGAGATGGTGAAGGAAGCTCTTGTTGTTCTTGGCAGATCGAAAGAAAAAGGAAAGAGGAAGGATAAGAAGTCCATCAAAATCAAAAGGGAGATCAAAGTCCCCTGGCAAGAAGTCCAAGGTGAAGTTCTAGAATTGTGGGTACCTTGGTCATGTCTGAAAGGATTGAAAATTGGAGAGAAAGAAGAAGAAGAACAACTCTTTAGACAATGGTTCTTCTTAGAGTGATGTAGATGCCTTCATTGCACCTTGGTAACTCGGGCATCAGATGATGTCTAGCTGATTTATTCTGGAGCATCTTTCCATATGACATCTCATAGAGAATAGTTCACAAAGTATGAAAAATACGATGGTGGAAAGGTGTATTTGTCAAGAAATTCATCTCTGAAAATAGTTGGTTGTGGAAGATTCATAATTCAATTCCCTGACGGAAGAATAAAAGGAATTGATTGTGTAATGCATATACCAAGTCTGGCTTTGAATTTAATTTATGTAAGCAAGTTGAATGATGTTGGAGTACATGTTTCTTCTTTGAATGGTGGCTATAAAATGACAAGAGGCTTAATGGTGCTAGCTAGAGGTGCTCAAACTGGTACTCTATACAAGTTGGATGCACATGTTGTTCAATGTAACATTGTCTCTAGAAAGTCAAGCATGGTTGTTCATCGAGAGAAGGAGACTGAAGTTCCTTTGGGTGCAAAATCTTTGGAAATTAAACTTCCAGTAGAAAATACCATGCTCTGGCATCAAAGGATCGGTCATATTGGTGAGAAAGGCTTAAAATCCTTGAAAAATAAAAACATGGTTGAGGGGTTTGATGATTGTAACCTAGAATTTGAATTTTGTGAAGATTGTATATATGGAAAACATCATCGTGTTTATTTTTATTCTAGTCCTTATAAATATTTTGTTGTTCTAGATTATATTCACTATGATGTTTTTGGTCTAGTAAATGTTCCTTCATTGTCGAAGTCAAAATACTATGTATCTTTCATTGATGATTATTTGAGAAGGGAATTTGTATATTTTTTGAAAAATAAATCAAAATTATTTAGTCAGTTTAAAGATTTTAAGAACTTCCAGGTTGAAAATCAGACTGGAAGAAAAAATAAATGCTTGAGGACAGATAATAGTGGTAAATTCTATTCTACATATTTTGAAAAGTACTATAAAGACCAGGGAATTAAAAGGTATAAAATTGCACCTTACACTCCACAAAAAAGTGGATTTGTTGAAAGGTTGAACAAGATGTTGATGGAGAAGGCAAGAAGTATGTTGAGCATTGCTGGTCTAGAGCAAAATTTCTGGGCTAAGGTTGTGGCTACAACATGTTACTTATTGAATAGGTCTCCTTAGTTAGCAATTGTTGATAAAATTCCTTTGGAAGCATGATCTAGTCATAAGCCCTCTTTGAGACATGTTCATGTCTTTGGCTATGAAGCATATGTTTATATTTTGAATGAGAAGAGATCTAAATTGGAGAACAAAGTTTTAAGTGTATCTTCATTGGCTACAAAATTGGTGTGAAAGGATACAAGCTTTGGAATCCTATGACTAAAAATGTTGTGTACAAAAGAAGTGTTATTTTTCATGAGTTGAAACCTTCTTCAGTGGATCTACAATCAGGGATGAAAGAATTTAAGGAGAAAAATGATGTTGAAATTCCTCTAGCACTAGAAAAATAGGAACAACAAATTGATAGTGTACCTGAATATTAGGAGAGTTCGAGCAGCTCTGAGAGTTCTAAAGAAGAACCACAACCTCAACCTCAACTTGTGAGGAGGTTTGCACATGAGAAGAAGCAACCTGATAGGTATGGATTTTCTATGTTAGATTCTACATGTACCTATGCATTAATTACTAGCATTGATGAGCCTAGGACTGTAAAAGAGGAAATTGGAATGCCTGACTCAAACTCTTGGTTGGAAACCATGTGTAATGATCTAAATATATTTCTTGGAAGATTGAACTAGGGTTAGAACATGCATGCAATAGTAATATCAATCAATCAATAAAATGCAAAGGAGGAATAAAGAGAAAAGGAATGAGACTAGAACAGTCTCACCCATTTCTCTGCTCCATGTCTCACTTCTATTGAACCTCCTCTACTTGCTGCAATATGATGGATGCCCTTAGCCTTTGTGTGAGAAAAATAAGTTTATGGCATGACCTAGCAAGCGTTGAAGGATTTAATCTAAAATGCAAGAGAATATAAATCTACATGCAATGTAAATGATCTGCAAAAGACAATGTTAGATGATAAAATATGAAATGCAAGATATTCTAAAAATGTAAGAGATGAGAGAGGTAAAATATGACAATGTAAGATGATAAGAGATTTCTAAAATATGACAATGCAAGATGATCAAAATGAGACCAAAATTGCTTTTTTATAGAAGAGGCAATTTTGTGCGAATGGCCAAGATTGAAAGTTAGTAAATGCCCTAGAATCAATGGACAAGATTCAATAAAGCAACCCAAAATTAGGGTTAGGGCAACATTAGGTCAGATTTGAAATGAAAGGTCAAGATTGATTTTTAGAAAATCAAATCAATGGCTGACAAAACATGTGACAACAGATTTCGGGCACAGAAAACAGAGTCATTGGAGAATTAAATAATTATTTAAAATTATTTAAATCAAGAGGGGATGTTGACTTTTCGAATTAAAAACTATTTTAATTCAAAAGGGTGGGGTCATGTGACAGTAAATAATTTAAATTAAATTATTTACTAAAGAAGGGAATTTAAATGGGACTTATTTTAAATAAATAATATTTAGAAGAAATTAAATAATAAAAGGTTATTTAATTTAGGTGGAATATTAAATAATAGAGATATTATTTAATTATTAGAGGAATGTGACAAATAGAACCTTTTAAATTAAATATAAAGATTGAATTTAAAATTTAGGAAAATGAACCAAATTAAATAAATAAAATTTATTTAATTTAGGAGAGAAGAGGCTAATGAATAATTAGATAATTAAATATAATTATTTAATTATAGTGGAAGGTGGATTAAATAAATAAGAATTTATTTAATTTTAGGAAGAAGAGGACTTAATTAGTGACATAAATAAATAAATAAATTAAGAAATTTATTTAATTATAAGAGGACTTTAGACAATTAGTGATGCATTAGATAAATAAATAAGAATTATTTATTTAATAATCAAGAAGAATAGAAAGAGAAATGAATTAATTAAATAATTAAGAACTATCTAATTAATAATTGGAAGTGAGTTAGGGACATAATTAAAATGTCCTACTTAGGGTTAGAAGAAGAGCCTGAGGGTCTAGGTCATTTTTATGTGTCTACATTTTCCCCTCTTTGTCATAATGCAACCTGTCGCACTGTGGCAAAGAAAATAAGTCAAACATATGCCCCCTCGGGAGGACAGACGGGATTCAAGAACATGGGTGTGCTCTCGAAATGGATGAGAAGATTAGAAGACGATGAAACAAGAAAGTGTTAGTAAAAGATATAGATGATGATATGAATGTAATGCCTATATGAGATGCATTTTAGTTCCTAGATCAAATCCTTCAACGTTTACCATAGGAATTTAATATTTATTGCTCTTTTAATCATCATTGGGCAGCTTATTGTAATGGCCAACAAACACCATGATATGACATAGATCAAGGTGTGCAAGATCACACCATCACATAAGACAAGCAATCACATACAAGAATGATCATGATTCATACTAAGAGCGCAATTGCCCCAATCCTTTTGTCATAACCAACCGCAAGGACAAAAATACAAGGACAAACCATGAAGCACCGATGCTTCTCTAAATCCTATTTCCAGGACATCCTCAAGAAACTAGCAACATGATTGCCAAAAGAACAAAAAAAACACCACCATCATGATACATCATTGTTTTTCTAAATCTCGTAGTCAGGACATCATTGAGAAACTAGTAACATGAGTGTCAAAAGACAAGACAAAAATCATGAGACATCGTTGTTTCTCTAAATCCTGTTGTCAGGATCTCATTAAAAAACTAGTAACATGATGAAAAGGCCAAAGACAAGTGCTAAGTTTTTGCCAAGTGTTTTAAGATCAAGGTTGCCAACTGTCAAGGGATATCAAATTCAGGAAGGACACATCCTGAATGACATTGATATCTAGGAGATCGATTCTCGGAGTTAGGAGAATCCATCAAAATGCTAGATGATGAGGATAATGCTTAGGAAGGACGCATCCAAAAGCATAAAGAAATGATGAGAGTTTCTCTTCTGAAGGACACATCTGAAGAAGAACCCCAAAGTTTTTCCAGGTTCAATTGCCTTGATAGAATTTGATTACATGTCATTGCTGAATTGACTACAATTGCTAATGAAACAAATGGTTGATAGATTGCTTGCTCGGAATTGATGGAAGATTTTTCTCAATTTCAAAAAAGTTTGACGTGTGTGAAAACGTTGCGCCATGAACCCTAATGGACTGACCTAGTGTGGCCTCAGGGGATCATTAATTGATGGCCTTGCCTATGTCAAGCACTCAGAGACCTCATAGTTTGACATAACCAAAAGACTTTGTCCAAAGGACAGAAGTTTGAATCATGATTTTATTGCAACAAACCTAGGAGGACTAACCTTATGTCTCGGGGATTCAAAGATAAATCTTGCCTACATAGCAAATGCACAGAGACAATGTAGTTTGAACTAGGATAAAGATTGACTGACTCAACGGACTTGATAAGATACTATTGACTTTGACTCTATTTTTGGGATTTTGACATTGATTTGGATGTTTTTATATTTATATTCAAGACATTTTTCAATGTTTAGGTCTTTTTCAAGACTTTATATGAATTTTAGGATTTTATTCAAGACTTTTTCAGATTTTAAAGATTTTTTCAGGACTTTTTCAAATTTTTAGGTCTTTTTGATGTTTTACAAAAATTGTGACAAATGCATGTGAATGATGCCGACGCACATGAATCCAAGGAAAAACATGATTTTGCTACTAGTCAAGCCGAGTACCAATTGATAGGTGATGATGACAATGACAATGTTGTTTGACATGGGAAGGACACATCCCAAAACAATGTGAAGATGGCAATGATATGACAAGAGGATAACAGTTTGTAGCAAGGCCAGGGACAAAGTCAAGGAATGTTTTGAATGATGCACCAATTTTTCCATATTGTTGCTTTTAAAATGACTTCATGAGGATTAGATGGGATGACGAAGGATCTTTAGACCATTGACAAGGGAAACCAAGATGGGTGATAGGTATAAAAGGATAATGGATGGCTTCTGTAAAAGATAGGAGACATGAGGACTATTATCATATAGTTGAAAAGGATAATGTCACATGAGGCTATGATGGTAATGACATGATATGGAATAGGGAATGGTCAAAGGATAGACATGTCAAAAAATTTCCCAAAGCATGATTTGTGTTTTTGCCCCAGTCTTTGTCAAGATCAAAATAGGTGGGACAATGGATGGACACGATAAGGTTTAGATGGGTAGATGGAAATGTCATAAGAAATTTCATGTGAAGGGCATGGGAGATGAGATGACTTGCCCCCAAGTGTAATGGTCCACATAGATGATTTATTCTACTCATGATGCCTGTTTGCCAGGTTTTCATCATGGTACTTATCCAAAGCGCCTATTTGACAGGTTTTCACCGTTGGACGAAATTTTTCTCTTTACTATTTTCTGGATTTTTTTATTATTATTATTATTTTTGTATTTTTTCATTTTTTCCAAATAGCCTTGATGCTTTAGATGACCACTGATTGTGTTGAAGCCTTTGGCAATGTTGATGTAGAGACTAGTGCCATGATATGCCAATAATGACCTTTCTGAAGTAGTTGCCTTGTCAGGATGATAGTGCTTGCATACAATTGATTGATGTCATTGTGATCCTTGTTGATACTAGAGTTGGCCTTATTAGAATACGCACATCGTGATAGAGTGCCATGAGAGTCCTTATGATAGAGAGTTGCTGCCAAGATTTTATGGATTTGTGACATGGGATTTTTGGACTTTAGGCGAGATGTAGGATTATGATGAATGATGGTAGATGTGGATGGGGTTGTTGGATGTTTGGATGTATTGGTTTTTATTTTCCAAAATTTGGGTGTCAGATTAGGATAGTCTTTGGAACCAACACTTTTATATGTCTTTCTTGATGACCATTTTGATGGAGTTGGACATGTATTATATGTGGGAGTCTTCTTGTGTTGTGGCTCCACATTTTGATTGACTTTTGGATTTGGCATACTTCCTTTGCCTGATTCATTCTTTTCTTCACTTGATCCATTTTGTTTTGGGATCCACTTTAGCTTCATTTTTCCACTTGACTTTTTGTGTGATTCCATGGCCTTTGACATGTGATTTTGAACTTTGGATTTGTAATAATTTTGTTGTTTCCAAATGGAAGGTTTATTCATGTTGGAATGATAGTGTATGGTGTGGATGGAAGGAGTGTTGGCAACAACCTTATGACAAGGACTACTCATGACATCCATTTTGATGTTTGTATTAGATAAAGTTGTCCCCAATATTGAGGAGGTATCATTAACATCATTAGATTTTCTGACTGATGAATAACCAAGACCTTAATGTCTGTAATGTGCTTTAACTTGTATGGGTTCCATAATTCCTTGCTCGTGTAGGCCTAATCATTTTCCCTGATAATGCATGTTTTGAAAAATTTTGTTTGCAATGAGATACTTGTCATTTTGGAAGCAAGATGCTAACCCATCCTTATTGTGGAAATTAATGCTCAAAATATTCTCATCTTTAAGAAAGCCTGCTCTGAAAAAGATAGATGATCCTAATTGATAGGATGTTGTAGCTTCATTGACATGTTGGACAGGCTTTTGATTGACATCTTATGTTTGATTTTTTGACATATCATATTTTGATGATTCTATTGGTGCTTCGAAGTTGATATCAAAACCGTTTTCATGGTCATTGTCATAGAGCCCACTGAATTCAGTTATAGCTTGATCATTTGCAAATATGTCCATGCTAGGAGACTCTTGTTCTAGTGGTAGATCATATATGTGTCCCATGGAGGCAAGTGTCTCATTTTTGGTAGTGTCAATGTTGGAAGCTTGGAGAGGGTTATCTTCAAGTTTTTCATCATGAAGGGTATATAGGTCAAGGAGTGGATCATTTTGGAATTCTTGATCAAATATGGGTGCATTTTGAATGTCATGATTGGAAATAGGGTCTTGACCAAGGATAGGGTCATCTTGAATGAATTGATGGTCTAGGAGGACTTCTTGAATGGACATAACGATGGAGTCATGGAATGGAATACCTTGATCTTGACATGATGGTGATGTTATAATGTCATGCTTTGGATTTTTCATTTGACATGTTTCCTCAAATTTATGAAATGGGATGGGACTTTGGAGACCATGACTATATGTGTTTTCATGAAAACATGGAGTGTCTTGGAATGGATTGGTGTGTAATGGACTAGGATATGACGTGGAGGTTTGGAAAGGATTAGTGGATGAAGGATTAGAATAGGACATGGATGCATGACAAGGATATGCCATGGATGGAGGATTAGAATATGACATGGATGGAGGATTAGGATATGATGTGAATGAAGGACTAGGATATGATGCGAATGAAGGAATAGGATATGACGTGGATAGTTGGTTCAGATTGATGGATGGTTGATTTCCCCTGTCAAAGTTAGGGTGGGTATGACCAATGGAATTTTGTTGTGACTTAGTGCCTTGGATGGTGTTATGGGACTCTTGATAGTAGATGGATAGAGGACTAAGAATCATGGATTGTTGGTAAGATGGATATTTGGGTGGTTGACTATGGGTTTTAAATTTGGACTTGGATTGGAGGTAAAGTGTTTTTAATTCCCTAGCAAGTTGTGCTTGACCATTACTAATGAATTGGCATTCAATTTTACTAGCAAACATGTCATAGTGACTTGAAGACATGGTGGTGGATGGCATGAGGCTATGCTTTATGCAAGGTGACAATGAAAAGTGATAAAAAGGGATGCCTTATGCCAAATGATCTTTTAAGAAAGGTTTTCTAACCACTCAAAGTTTGGCCAAATGTCTCAATTTGGATTGTCAAATGACTGATTTGAAGGAAAAGATGATAAAATGACAAGGTGAGATTTCCACACTAGGCTTATGAGTTGGAAATAGCTCACCAAAGGACAATGACTTAGGATTGATTTTCTTTGACTTGGTCCAATGAAAATTTAACTTTTTGAGACAATGGTTTGACAAAGAAAGGAAAGTTTTCCTATCCCAAAGTGTGCAAAATTGAGGACTTGATTTGACAAATGTTGTTCATGATGGAAAATGAGTTGCAGGAAGTGATTTGACAAAATTCTAGGCCAATTGCAAAGATTTGTTTAAGTTGGCAAATTTGTTTTAGATTTTGGCATGTTTGATGTTTGTTTATTGGAATTGTCTGAAAATAGATGGCAAACATGTGGTGTTAAAAATCAACCACATAGAAGTCATTTTACAAAATCTTATGGCTGCAAGGACATTATTCTTTTGGATCCCACTAACCACATATCCTTAGCGGATGAATTTAGAAGCTTGGCCCCACGGGCTCCCCCTTACAGTGCACTCACTTCTTAGGGCAACCAAGCTTCCAACCTCCATGAAACTCCCATGGCAGATTGATCATCTCTACTAAGAACTGCGCAGGTGCGGGTGTCATCACAACGACCGTTGTTGTACCAAAGAATAGAAGGTTTTTGGCTTGCTAAAACAAAGGTTTTAATTCCGGCACCCATTCAAAAGGCCACGCAAGAGGCATTATCATCCTAGTCTACAGAGGTTACATTCTGCAGGTTTCGATGCACCAGAAGGGTATTGGGGAATCATATGCTTGTCCGCAGGAACTTTTGTAATGCTAATTTTTCCTTAACATTAAAATTTATATACCAGTTGGGCATCACTTGGCTTTAGCGCGTTCCCAGTTTGAGTTGCTTTGGGGTGAGTACTTTTTCCCACCAAAGCAGGCCCAATGTGCTAAGGTTCAACAAAAGAAATTAGAATATTCATAGTTCAATCGATCCTTGTTTAAAAACAAGAAGTGAAAACATGAATATCCTAACTCACACTCGCATGGTGTTCATTTGAAGCCCAAATTGAAATGTGTTGACAAACATACAAAAAAAACATGGAGTTCATTTCAACCGTTTGTAGTATTTGTCAAAACATGGGATTCATTTTAACTGTTTGTAGTGTGAGCTAACTAAAAGTTCATTTTAACCCAATGCTATGAAGATGCAGATTCATTTTAAGCCAATGAGTTGTAATGCAAGTTGTGTTCTTTTTAGCCCAATGAGTATGCATGCATGTTTATTTTAACCCATGAATGTAAAATGCAAGTTTGTTTAAGATTTATAAAATGAACAAGTAAAAATCGTTAGACTCCTTGCCACAAGCTGCAAACAAAAAATTAGTAACCCAAAATATTTAAGCTACTAAACAGAGAAAGAGTGTTGCCCTAACTCTATTTGACCTAGTGCAAACCCAATTCCTAGAGTCAACAACAGTTTCTCTTACACCCAGGATCGCACAAGTGCGCAAGGGGAGAGGATACTTCTATTATTGATCACCAATATTAGAGGGTTAGCTAGTCAAAATAAATCTAATTTTTGGAACTAAGTTTTGCATCAAAAGTAAAAACACAAAAAATAGACCCTTTGTGAAATTTAGAAAACTTTCCAGAAATGTAAAGAAATCCGAAAAATTCGCTGTTTTGCATCCAGAATTATTTTTTAATGAAATATCATAAAATTTTTATTAAAATTGCAAAACAGGTATGAAAATCCTGATTTTTTAATTGAAGGTTCATGACATCACTCCAAAATTTGCAAAAAAAAATGTGTGAATCGATCTGCAAAATTTTGTGAGATATAAGTCAATCTTTGTAAAACCCTAATTTTTAAAGATCTATTTTTTGTCAAACTATTCTGCAAGAAAATTAAAAACATAAAAAACAGACCCCAATTGAAATTAAGAGAGCTTTCCGAAACTATAAATAAATCCAAAAAATTTGCTAATTTGCTCTCACAATTTATTTTTCATGAAAATAACAAAAAAAATTATAAAAACTTTAAATCAGCTCCAAAAAATCTGGTTTTTGGATGGGAAGCTCTTGATATTGTCTCCAATCTGCAAAAAACAAATTGTCCAAAAATATGCAGCCATTTGAAAGATATGGTTGAATCTTTGAAAACAAGGGTTTTATCTCCAAAATGGTGCAAAACCTACAATAAAAAAACCAACAACACCTGCAACAAAAAGATCCAACAAAATTCCTCAAATTTTGTCAAAATAAGTTAGGTTCACCAATGTAACAATGGGAAATTTCTATAGGTTTAGCAATGTAATATGCAGAACATAAAAACCCAAAGTAGGTAATGGAGTGCAAAGGAATAGATGAACAATCTTATAGATTGTCTTCATCTTCCATGACTAACCTCCATTACACCTTCTTAATTTGTTGAATATGATTGTTTGCCCTCATATTTGTGAAGAGCAAGCCAATAGAAATGACAAGCCCTAAGCAAATATTGAAGGATTTGAAATGACCTAGATGCAAACTATGCCCTATTGCAAATAGTAAACATCTTCAATTTCCAAGCTAATATCAAATGAAAACCTAGATATACTATGATAACAATGCTAAAATGAGAAATTATGAAAAAGCAAGAAGTCAATAATGCAAGGGATGAGAGAGGTAAAATATGAAAATGTAAGATGATAAGAGATTTCTAAAATATGACAATGCAAGATGATCAAAATGAGACCAAAATTGCTCTTTTATAGAAGAGGCAATTTTGTGCGAATGACCAAGATTGAAAGTTAGTAAATGCCCTAGAATCAATGGACGAGATTCAATAAAGCAACCCACAATTAGGATTAGGGCAACATTAGGTCAGATTCGAAATGAAAGATCAAGATTGATTTTTAGAAAATCAAATCAATGGCTAACAAAACATGTGACAACAGATTCCGGGCACAGAAAACAAAGTCGTTGGAGAATTAAATAATTATTTAAAATTATTTAAATCAAGAGGGGATGTTGACTTTTCGAATTAAAAACTATTTTAATTCAAAAGGGTGGGGTCATGTGACAGTAAATAATTTAAATTAAATTATTTACTAAAGAAGGGAATTTAAATGAGAGTTATTTTAAATAAATAATATTTAGAAGAAATTAAATAATAAAAGGTTATTTAATTTAGGTGGAATATTAAATAATAGAGATATTATTTAATTATTAGAGGAATGTGACAAATAGAACCTTTTAAATTAAATATAAAGATTTAATTTAAAATTTAGGAAAATGAACCAAATTAAATAAATAAAATTTATTTAATTTAGGAGAGAAGAGGCTAATGAATAATTAGATAATTAAATATAATTATTTAATTATAGTGGAAGGTGGATTAAATAAATAAGAATTTATTTAATTTTAGGAAGAAGAGGACTTAATTAGTGACATAAATAAATAAATAAATTAAGAAATTTATTTAATTATAAGAGGAATTTAGACAATTAGTGACGCATTAGATAAATAAATAAGAATTATTTATTTAATAATCAAGAAGAATAGAAAGGGACATGAATTAATTAAATAATTAAGAATTATCTAATTAATATTTGGAAGTGAGTTAGGGACATAATTAAAATGTCCTAATTAGGGTTAGAAGAAGAGCTTGTGGGTCTAGGTCATTTTTATGTGTCTACACCATGAAGGAAGAAATGGAATCATTAGAGAAGAATGAAACTTGGAGTTTGGTGCCCTTGCCTGAAGGTAGGAAATCTATTGGATATAAATGGGTATTTAAAAATAAAATCGGTTTGGATGGCACTATTGAAAAATATAAAGTGAGGTTGGTTGCGAAGGGATATTCCCAGGTAGAGGGAATTGATCATGGAGAAAATATTTTCTCCTGTAGCTAGGATGACATCTATAAAATTTATTTTATCACTAGCAACAATATATGACATGGAGATTGAGCAGATGAATTTGAAGACAACTTTTCTTCATGGTGCTCTTGAAGAAGAAATTTATATGTCCCAGCTTGAGCATTTTGTGGAAAAAAGTAAAGAAAATTTGGTTTGTAAGTTGAATAAATCTCTGTATGGTTTGAAACAGTCACCTAGAATGTGGTACGATAAATTTGACACATTTATTTTGTCATTGGGATTTATAAGATCAAAATCAGATCATCTTCAAAACTGAAAAATGATCATATTCTTATTATTTCCCTTTATGTTGATGATATGTTGTTCATAGGGAAAGTAAGTTTATGATTTTTGATCTAAAATCTTAGTTGTCTGCAAAGTTCAAAATGAAGGATCTTGGTGTGCCAAGGTATATTCTAGGGATGGAAATAGCCAGGGATAGAAAAAGTAGAAAGGTTTGGCTCAACCAGAGTAAGTATATTAACACTATTCTGGAGAGATTTGGTATGAATGATTGCAAGCAACTAGTTGTTTTGGTTTTGTAGGGAACAAAGCTATCTGTTGAAGATTGTCAAAAATATCATACTAAAATGGAGGACATGACTAGAGTGGCTTATGCAAGTGCAATTGTCAGTTTAATGTATGCAATGGTCTGTACAAGGCCAGACATTACCCAAGTAGTGGGAGTACTTAGCCGGTTTATGGAAAATCTAGGAAGGCCGCATTGGAATGCTGTGAAAAATAGTATTTAGATATTTAAAAGGTACATCATAGTATGCTTTGTGCTATCATGAAAACTTGGTTAGTTCACATAGATCACTCAACATTCAAGGTTATGCGGATTTTGATTGGGTAGGGGACATTGATAGCCGAAGGTCCACCAGTGGATATATTTTCATGTTAAATGGTGGTGTAGTTAGTTGGATGAGAAAGAGATAGGTTGTAGTCACTTTATCCACTATTGAATCAGAGTACATGGTAGAAAATCACTCCTGCAAATAAGATGTTTGGCTTAGATGTTTATGTTCTAATATTAGGTTCAGTGAAGGGAAAATTACAATTTGTTTTGATAGTGAGAGTGCTATTTTTTTGGCAAAAAATCCAACTTTCCATGTTGGGATGAAACATATTGATGTGTAGTATCACTTTGTATGAAATATGGTGGAGGATGGAAAGTTCTATTTAGAAAAAGTGGATACTTTGGAAAATGTTGCAGATGCATTGAGGAAACCAATAAGCAAAAAAAAGTAAAGGTGGTGTGCTTGTTCAATGGGCCTTGGTGCCCTTGAATCTTAGTAGTTCCTGAATGCTCTAGAGGTGTCAAAAGATCTTCATCAAGTGGGAGTTTTTTTAGAAACATGTGCCTCAATTTTCTAACCTGAACCTCCTGAAAGAGAAAAATTGATGAGACATGTGGTTTGTCTTGTTGACAGGCAGTTTAGTTCTAATGGCTCAAAGTGATCAGATCGGTGTGACTAGTGACCGGTCTAGTTGACGAAAACTATCAGTGTGACCCAAAATATTAGTGTGAGTGTTCTAACTCTCATCGATGATAGAAGTCTAGTCAAAGAGTTTAGATTAGGGAGACTCTTGTCGACAAAAAAATTCGGTATGACCTGAACTGTCAAAGTGAGTTTCTGGACTCATGATGATGTTGTGGGTATGGCTGAGATGTTATGTCGGGGAGAATCTTGCCAATCTCAGAGGCGTCAAGGTGAAATTGGTATTCAGTTAGACCTAAGAATGTTGTACCGACCTTAGTGGTCTTATCGATGATTCTGTTCTATTTAGACATCAGTGGCTCTTACTGATCTCAGAGGCATCGAGGTGACATGCAACTTCAATGCAAAATTTTGAACTTGTTCTGAAGCACACTGTCCTACCAAGAGTTTGACATCATGTGACTCTTGTCGATGAGTTGGCATAGAATTCAGTTAGACTTGAGATAATTGGGATGACTTGAGACCTTGGTGGGACATTTTGGACTACCTTCAATGCTTGTTGTCCTACCGATAAGGTTGTTCGTTCAACATCGGGGAGACTCTTGGCGATCCACATGGTCTTGAAGTTCTTTTGGGAAATCAAGGTGACATGTGATATCATTATGATATTCCAGTTGGTCACCAATAGTATTGGTCATGCCGATGGACTTGAAGGCATACTGTGGTTGGACGAACACTGACCTGTTGACTTGCTGAGTTGTGAGATGGTCATTGGAGGACTATGTTGAGTTGGTGGAGATCTTTCACTATCTGGTAAGATCGATAGTTGAAGAGCAAAGGAAACTAAACCAAACTGTTTAAACAAAGATCGAATCGACCATGGTTGTTGGACATATCAAGCAATGTGTTGTAATAGTAAAGAGTTTGAGAAAATTGATAGTTGAATTTCTTCATTATATGTTGTATAAGAGTTGTAACCGTGAGTGATAAGAACTATAGTCAAGATTTGATTTGTACAAGGTTGATGAAGGAAATGTTGCTGCTATGAAATTGGCATTTGAAAGTGAAGTTTGAATCTTTGTATGTAATTTGTTTACTGTAATACAAAGAGGCTTTACTTGGTGTGATGGGTTTTTCTCTCATAAGGGTTTTCCCACATTAAATACTAATTTCCAATTATGTGTATGATTTAATTGTCTATTTTGTTTCCAGTAATGTGCAATTTTAATGATTTGTAATTGTTTTTGAATTTGTAGTTTGCACTATTCCTCTTAGAATTAGCATTAGGAAGGCGTTTTCACACCTTTTCTTTCCTTACAAGTAGTATAAGAGCCTGGATAGTTGTGTTTTTGAAAAGTTAAGCAGCATTTACGGGGCGATGTACCCCTCACAACGAGCCACTAGGGCCAAAAAAGGACAAGACCTAAACAGTAAACATTAATAGAAAAAAAACCAGAGACAGCCCAGAGATAGCACACCAATAGCCAAAAAATAGCCGACAGACCAACAATAGGAGTAGCTAACTGGCATTGTTCCAGTTCTTAAATAGGAAGTCGACCGCCTCATCATCCACCCACTCTTTGTTTTCCTAGATATTATTCCCCTCCAACTCCTCTTTTATGACGTTTGACAGCACACTAGTAACAAAGTGGCTCAGTTTCATTGTGAAGCGGGTGAAGCCCCTAAATATTTTATCCAGAGTGTTCAATCTCTTCGCCACCATGTCTAGATCTTCCCCAGCCTACCTAGTCTCTTGAATCCCACCAGGCTCATTCACCAGTAGAGAGTGCAAGTCAGACCCATGGCACGAAATCTTGTTGTCCATCGGAGTAGGTAGGGGCCTCTCCCCCATGTCTTCAATCTTGTTATCCTTGTGGGTTGGGTTGGTTTTTTGTGTCAATTTTGAAGTGGGAGTCTTGTAGAAGTTTGGTAATTGAAATTGTAGATTAAAATGGCAAGCACATCTGGAAGAGTAGAAATCGAAAAGTTCTTGGCAATAATTTTGAGTTATGGAAAATCAAAATGGAAGATCTATTGGTGGATTATGATCTTTGGATTGTTGTGTTTAGAATGAAACCTTCAAGCATGAAGCAAGAGGAATGGGACCTCATAGATAGAAAGGCCAAAGGGTTGATTAGATTTTTTTTTGCAGACTTTGTGATTCTAAACGTTCATGAAGAGAAGATTGCAACCTCTTTGTGGAAGAAACTTGTTGATATTTATCAAGGCAAGTCCTTGGTGAATAAGCTATTCTTGAGGAAGAATTTGTACTCTTTGAAAATGGAGGAAGGAGTGTTAGTGGTTGATCATCTGAATACATTCAATATGATCCTTTCTCAACTAACATTTTTATGATGAAATAGGTGAAAGGGGACAATGTGTTCAAACATGGAAAATAATGTGAGCATTCTATTTGTTGCAATCAGATGAAGAAAGGTAGAAAGGACTTTTGGATTCTACAAAATAGTTGCTCAACAAATTCAAAGTGAAAGAAAACTTTTCATAACGAACTAACTATGTAGGGACAATGTGTTTTCCCACAATGCAAATACTATGACCATTATCAATGGTAATGAAACAAAAAATTTCACAAGGAACAATGTGTTTCCAATAGTGCAAAAACTATAACCCTTTTCAGTGGTAACAAAACAAAAATGTTCATAAGGAACAAAGTGATAAGGGAAAAGTGGAGTAGGATATACTAGAATGCCTAGAATGAAGAAGGGAACTACTATGAGAACACTTGAAAAGAAGTGAGCAATGTGAAAGAGATAGATAAAGTTTTGACAAAACATATTCTTCTTTCTCTTCATGGGTTGAGGAAGGACCGCGTGCACTATGCTTACCTACAGATGAAGGTTCATTGAAGTATGCTTGTGCAATCCTTAGTAACTCTTCAAGAAGTATTAGAGTGAATGCATATTGGATGACATCAACCTGTCACCATGGCCATATTTTTATAAGGAAGCATGGTATTGCATAATGTCATACCAAAAATTGGACTTACCTACCCATAGTTACTAAATTCAAACCATACCTTCCATTGGGTTTACACTTGTGAAAGAAATTCATCGGAAATGAATCCTTTCCCCAGATTAAAATGCTAAAGTGAACAAAAAAGGCTAAAAAAGAAATCAGAAATTTTATGACGTGGTAGAAGCACATACTAGAAAATGAAATCTGCAATAGCATTTCTTATTACAATATAGAAATTGAAATGGGTTTTCTCATAGTCACCCGTCTTAGATGTTGTATCCTCTACCACATCCATAGCAGATGCACCTAAAGTCTCACATTGCATATTGACATTCACATTGAAGCTATTGTTCGTAGAGAAGGGAAAGGATTCATACAAAAGAGTTTAGTGATCTAATCGTTCTACAACACGCTTCGTACGATGGGTTGCACATTGGTGATGATACCTGCTTGCACTAAACCAATGATGCATGTGAATGGTGCTAGTTGGAACTTCATCAGGATCGAGAATGAATTCAAATGACAATGCATTTGATTGTTGTAGGTCCTATAGAAACCTCTCCATGCACGGTCCGTATGATTGCACCTGTTGTAGACACTGTGGTGGTGTAGGCATCACTTTTTTCAAGATTTAATTTGTGTCATTCCAAATAGACATTTTGAGCACATCTTCATTATATACATGAGTGATAGAAGGAGCTTGTGTAGGGGTGAGAAGATTAGGATTATTTTCTTTAACGCCCCCTTGTGACAATGTCTTGTTGAAATCTATCCCTCTATCAAATGGTTGACCTCCTCCGTTTAAATGACCACATAGAAGAAACTTGTATTAGGAAGTATAAAATTCAAAACACAATTGAATCCCATAAAGTAACATAATTCGAATTAAAATTGACTTATCGTGGACCACCCCTTTAATGAAAAATGATCTTTTAATCAAGTTAGAAACCTTCCGGACATGTTTGCAAATGTTCCCCTGCAAACTCCAAGGGAACTCACAAATAAAAAGATGCTCCCCAAATTTGCGAAAAAGGTAGTGGTTGGACCTACTTTGAATTTTCACCCAGTACCATCCAGGATGTGTTTCATCGGGAACACAATGATTGTCTGGAATTGCCTTGGCCTGCTCCAAACTAGATCGCATATTTAAAAACTTATAGTTTGTCAAAAAACTATAATGCTACAACTTTTCCTTTTTCCTATAGAATGGTTCCATTTTATACACAAGTGTCTAATACAAATAGTCCATTCTCCTAGTGCATTTGTTAGAACGATCAAGCAAGTACCAAGTTTTGAGTGCACAATGGTTCCATTTGTATCCTAATTGGCATGTGGGAATAGTCTATAATTTTTTACCCACATGGCTACAAAAAAATCCAATAGTCAAGTAAACCACAATGTATTATAGGCAACACCGAATAATGTGAATGGTGTGAATCCTATGAGGTGATGGAAATTGTCAACCCACCAATTTGACCTTCTCCTTCACACCATGTCTTGTTGAAGTACTCTAAAAATTGGGGCTAGTCATTGAACTCCTCAAAGAAAGAGTTCAATAGATGAGTGACACTATCTTCGTTGTCACCGATTGCCATCATGATTGTTGTGCACTTTTCACACACACACCCCACCAGAGGCAGGGACCCTCTTTTTCTTCTACATCTTTGTACGTTGGCTTTTCAATTCCCGATTTTTCTCTTCTTAGGGGTTATTTTGGGATTAAGTCTGATTTGATTTGATAAGTGTGGTATTTTTAAGTGTTTTGGGGCCTTGGATTTTAGAAATGGGGATTTTTGAAGTGAATTTTCAAAGTGATGTGTAAATATTTTTGCACCAATGGATAGAGGATGAAAAATTAGTCCAAGTTGCTTTTTGAACTTTTTTAAAATTCCTTGTAGAAAAAAATTTATGGGGTTTCAAAGTTTTTTTCCGGATTTCTTGTCATTTTCGGGATTTTCCCTTCCTTCCGGATTTTTCCAGATTTCTTGTCATTTTCGGGATTTTCCCTTCCTTTCGGATTTTTCTAGATTTCCTATCATTTTCAGGATTTTACCTTCCTTGCTGATTTTTTTGGATTTCTTGTCATTTTCTGGATTTTCCCTTCTTGGCAGATTTTTTCGAATTTCTTGTCATTTTTGGGATTTTCTCTTCCTCGCGGATTTTTCCGAACTTCCTGTCATGATTTTCCTGAGCTCCGAAATTTATTGATAGGGTTAAATTTCCAAAATTTTATGACGGAGTTGAAATTTCCAAGGGTTTATTTATGCTTAATTTTAATATTTTGTCGTTGGATTTTCACATGAGAGCTATTAATGATTATATCTGTTTTTCAGGATTAAATAAATAAAAAAAAGGAGGACTTGCATATGGATTTGTGCCAAGACGAAAATCTAGAAAATATTTTAATTGTTGATTTACATATGAATTGGTACCCAGCTATTCAAATGAACCCAATTGCATATGGATATGTACCACAACCTGTCTATAACTGGAAGATATGTTTCAAACATGGAGTGA
Organism: Sequoiadendron giganteum; assembly: GCA_007115665.2. Lineage (NCBI taxonomy): Eukaryota > Viridiplantae > Streptophyta > Pinopsida > Cupressales > Cupressaceae > Sequoiadendron > Sequoiadendron giganteum. The sequence goes on along the minus strand of CM021106.1, from coordinate 36,511,678 downwards.
CGTGTGATGCTATTTTTACTCTCCAATCATAATTTTTTATTAAAATTGAGATGGAAGATTGTTGATTTCTTATTTCTCCTGAATGTAATTGCTTTTATGCTATTGGATGATGATGTACCACATTTTAAAAAACCCTAATGTAAATTCTTAGGGTTTCTTGAGGATTAATTGCATCCATTGGATTGAATTTAATCCTGGCCCTTGATTTAAAAATGTAATATCTATAAAAGGGTTGTGCCTTCTCATTAGAAAATGTTAGAAAAGGTTAGAGCATAGCTGGTTAGAGGCTGCAAAACCAGAATTGGCTAAGTTAGAAGTTAGATTCTACAAGTTAGTAGTTGTAGGAGAGGAGAGAGACTAGAAATTGTTATATAATGCTGGAGAAGATAATGCAAACGAGTTGTTGATTTGGGAAACATTGTGTTATGTTTCAAAAAATTTATGGTTTCCTGTTCTTGATTCTCAGTGTTAGATGTTAGTTTTCAATTCTTTCATGATAATGGTGAAATGTTAATGATGTTGATCGATCTTTGATCCATACTTTTAGCAATTTTTTGATTGTAAGTTGTTGTGTAAAGTTAGTCTGGGCCTTATTTTTTGCTAAGTTCAACTATGGATGCTTATTTACATTGCACCATTTACTAGGTATGTGGATGAATTTTCATAGTCTGAAAATTCTTAGTTTCCTCAGAAGATTGCACCATTTCTGCAGAGTTGTGGGCTTGTCCTTGATTAAGCAAAAATTGGTTTTATTGGAGATTTGTCCATTTGCAACATTCATCATTGTTGTGATTGATTTTAGGAGTAATTTTAATCTTAGATCTCTCTTAAACTCTTATCTTTTGCTATTTATTTTATTATCTGGGTTACATTTAAGAATTTGAGTATCAATATATTGTGAAATTTGATAAGTTTGAAGATCCAGTATTTGTTTGTAAGGTCCCCCTTGTGATTACCAACATTTTCACATTATCTCTAAGTTGTTTTATTTGGATTGTCAAGACCTAACATTAGAGAGATTGGGGTTATCTCTTTTCCCATAGAGATTTACCTTTCAAGAGAGATAGGATATCATATTATGTCTGAGTTGTTGTGCAGAAAAAACCATCAAGAGATTGGTGCTAGAGGGAGGGTTGAATACACAATTTGGATTGATTTTTGTCTGCCATTTCTCTTGAGAGGTTCAGAAGAAGAGCCAGATCTACTCTAGGAGAGGAATAATTTTAAGAGCTGCAAGCCCCTACTAGGTTAAGAAGGGCCAGAAGAAGGGGAGAATCATCATCCACCAAGCCAATCCCATCATCACCATCATCTTCATCCTCATTCTCATCTGATTCTGAGGGCATTCCTATTCAGCAACCTCAACCAGCCATAAATCAACCATTACTGCTCCCATCTCCACCAATGAATTTCTTGGCAAATAACAAGTCCCCTCTATTCTTCAAAAACTACAATGCTATGCCAAAGAACCCTGAGCATTTTTTCTCTAGGTTTCACACAAATGATCCCAAAAGGACTGCTGAAGAGCACGTTAGGATTTTTAAAATTACCCTCAAGGATAGGGGAATTGATCATGAGGATGTTGCCTACAAAATTTTCCCTTATTCTTTAGGAGATGAGGCATTCTATTGGTATAACCATCTTCCTGTTCGGTCTATCACTGCTTGGCTTCAATCGAAGACTGCATTTTTATAGAGATTTGGGGCCTCAATTAGTTCTAGTGGGCTTTATCTATAGTTTACTAGAATAAAGAGGGAGGCAAATGAACTAATAGGGGCTTTCAATAATAGGTTCCATAGGGATTATGCTAGGCTACAAACCCCTTATGTTGTGGATGATGCCTCTGCTAGTGAGGTTTATTATGAGGCTTTGGATAGTTTAACATCTACCTTTGGGAAGTGGAGAGAAAACCCTCTTGTCAGCCTGCTTGAAGCTTATGATGTGGTTGTTAAAGTGAGCACAGATTTGAGACAATACTTGTCTGGACCCCTGCCATTAGCTGGTCAAATAGTTATGTTGGGTTCAACTCCTCAGTTGCCTTTGGTTTCACACCCAAGTCAAACCTTGAATCAAGCCCCACCCATGCCAAATTATTATCTGAATGTGAATCAACCTGCATTCTCTCACCAACAAAATAATGTACCTAGTTATTTGCAAAGCTTTGAGACATTTAACCAATCCTAAAACCATGGGTTCCATTTTGTTTATATGCGGAATTTAGCTGGTGTTGTTCCTCCATTAGACAATGCAGATAAGGGGAGGTTGGATGAACTCAGAGAGCTAGTAAAGAAGTTGGCCACCGAATTCACCTACTTGAGGAACCAAAACAACCAACCTCAGGTCATCCAAAGGGGAAATCGGTTCAATCATGATCAAGATCAAGGGAAAATTTTTGATAGGGGACAATATTTTAAAGATCAACCCTCAGGGCCAACATTTGATAGAAGGCGACTACCACGTCAAAATAGGACTTGGGATATAAGGCCCGACAATGAAGGAGTCCTAACATCTTTGGAGCATCCAAACAATCAAGAAAAGCCCCTAGCTGGTGTATATCTAGCAGAAGCAGCTCTATCTGGATGATGTAGGCTTCATAACACTAATCAACACTTTGAATTGGATTGTCAAGAATTTCAAACTGCTGCATCTATTTTCTAAATAAATATACAACATGCCCACAACAATTTTAGTGGACATGAGATAGTACCCGCTAATCCTTATGACATATTGGTCTTGGTGGTGGATCATGCACCATTTCCAAGGAGTGAAGAGAATGGACCAGAAGAAAAACAAGACAAAAGTGTTGAAGCAAAGTATGCATACAATGAAGGATCTAAGGTTCAATCTTCTGAAAGTGATGAGGAGGATGGCAATGGTCCACTAGAGGTGGAAGAGAAATTCTGGTTGTTGGATCATACAAGAGATACATAGAAAGATACATCAAATCGGTCTCCAATGGAAGAACTTCAACAAGCTGTTGACGAATGCCCATTAGAAAGGTCAACTAGCATTGGATTTGAGAAGGGCATAGCAGTAGAAACTGAAGTAGCCCTAGAGGGGGTTGAGCTTTCAATTGAGAAGCCTCAACAGATTATCAATGAGTGTCCCATGAAGCAAATTGAAGGAACTGATGTTGCTAATAAAGGGGCTAATGTTCCTGAGGGTTATAGTCACAAGCCTAAACCAGTGCTAACAAAAGAATTCAGGGAGTCTTCTTATTCATCTAATTATGTTCTTTCTCTATCTATTGGTGGGATAAATATTGTAAATTCATAGATTTTATGCATTATTGATGGGATAGCTATTGTGGTTCATTTTGATGCACAGGGAAAATTAAATGATGCTGGAAACAATAATATTACAGTCAAAATTGAGCACATGGTTGTAGGTGAAAATTTTCTTGAGGATGAGTCTGTCAGGCCTCGTGATGAACATCCTACTAAGAAACTTGTCATGCATGATAAAGCTTATGTCGTTTCATCACTAATTCCTCATGAAGATACTCAAACAGGTGAAAAGTTCCATGATGTTAATTCTAAATTTGTTCAATCCAATTTTCACCTTGAATTGCTCATTGATGACTCTGATTTTGTTGTGCATGTTTCAAATGCAAGAGGAATCCTACATCATCAGTTGAGACCTCCTGACCTCATGGATGTTAACTTTGCACGATTGGAGGACAATAAATTTAATATTCAGTCTGAACAAGCGCAACACCAGGTTGTTTCTTTCCTTGTTGAAACTCCTGAAGTTTATCATTTTGATTATGGGGGTTTAGGGAAGACAACGTGCATATGGATTTATCATGGTTTCAACGAGTTACCTCAATTGTTGATTATTCCTGTTGAGAATTTTGAGTTTGAATGTTGCAATGTTGAGGTTTATTTTTCTGAATATAAGGATGAATTTTCATTCTTGAGGACTGTTACTACCACCTTACTGCTTGTCCATGCACTGAAAAGAAAAATAGGTGTGGGTATCAACTCACATTGTCTGATCATCGGTCATTTTGAGTCCCTTGTACTAATGTTGATTTGAATAAATGCAACTTGCCTTGTTGTTCTTTCACTTTAAGTCTATTTTTTGGGTTTTCTTTAGGATAGATGGCTTTAGCTTAGATTGTTTTTCTTTTCCTTTGGTTGGCTTTTGTGCTGCTTTTGGTTTCAGTTTGGTTGTCTGCTTTACTTCTTCGTCTTGGTTTCCCCTATTTTCTATTGGTGGAAATCTTCTATTTAGTGTCACATGTGCTAAATATTTAAAGTGGACAAGTCATTGGATTGAATTAGCCACTAAATGTGCTCAAATCTTACATTTTACACACATCTTAAGAAGCCTGAGGTTGCCATAGGATCTTTGTGAGGCCTTGTTAAGTGAAAAATCTTAATTTCTACTTCAGTACCATTGTGATTCTCAGCCCTGAGTGTGAGTTTCATTGCTTACAGGTTGAAATGAAAGAATGAAAAGAAATTGAAATAAAAAGAAAGAAAAGAAAACATTGAATATCAAAAGAAAGTGAGTTCAACATTTTAGGGGAATCCAAATATCTCTACCGGGGCTATGGACACCTAGCTAGCAGTAGAGCTATGTTTGGGAGAATCACAGTGATAACCTCGTCGGGGTTATGGATGCCTAACTAGAAACGAGGCTCTATCCAGGTTGCTTTTGAAGTTAGAATCTTTATGTAGCTTAACATGACTAAACTTGGTTTCCTGCAACAGCTTAAGGAGGGAAATTTATACACTTGCATGCACTTGGATTTCCAAAACATGAAAGGCTAGCTTGTCCATTGATTTTGAAACTTTGGTTTGTTGGTTGACTTGATGTGATGATCAAAACCAGAGATTTTGGGTTCTTGATTCAAGTTTGTCATCGAAATTGTAGACACCGAAAATTGGTCTAGGCGTGCGGGTACACATTCGACATAATTTTCTATAGTCCGTTGTCATGATTAAATAATGTTAATTATTTAATTACCTTCCTAATACATATTTCCTCTATTAATTAAATTCCCCTTTTTAATTAATTCATTAATTCATTGATTGAACTTCGATTAATTAAATAAATCATGTTTATTTAATTATGTCACAAAAAATCTATTGATTCAACTTTGATTAATTAAATAAATCATGTTTATTTAATTATGTCGCTAACTAATTCCTCTTTCATAATTAAATATTTATTATGTGATTAAACCCCCTCTTTATCCATAATTAAATATTTATTATTTAATTACCCCTTTACCCCTTTTCAACTATAATTAAATATTTATTATTTAATTATTCATTTAATCCTTTTCAACAGTCACATTAAATAAATTATCTATATTTATTTAATTAAATATTCAATTTTTGAACGTTGAATTAAATTAACATTTAATTCATTTATTAAATTGTTTATGTCACATTCTTCTATCAGTTATCTAATCATTTACTCACCTTCTGACTCAAGATCTATTTTTAGTTCTCCGATTATCTCTGGATTCAAAACCAGTTTATCTCTGCGAGAAGACTCTCCATCACAACTAGTCGATTAACTAGTTCTAACTCATATGCATGTATGCATTCGAATGCATTCTTCGCCTTCGAGTTCCAACTTTGTCTTTGACAATCAAAGTCTATCTCTCCTATTTTCGAAGATTCTTTACTAAACTTCTAATTCACGTTCTATCTGACACATAACTAATATCACATGGCATTCATCAATCTCATCTATCGATCTCTCTTTTCAATCTGAGCTGATCGTGCGAAAACCCAAAATCTATAAAATGGTCTGTTATCATCATTATTCCTCCTCCCGAAATCATACACTTTTGAGAAGAAACCTACTTATTTTTGATATTTTGCTAAGACACTCGACGAAGTCACGCTTGCATAAACACTAAAAAATTTGAGGGCAAGAATGACAATACAACAAGATGGAGAAGAGCAATGGAGATAATTTGAAGGAGTGAAAGTGTTTTCAGTGAGATCATTTCAAGTTATTGTTTTAGTTTTCATTATGTTTTCATATTTGTTCTTTATTATTTTATTTTAGATTAATATTCATTCAGATTAGGATTAACCATTGTTGTTCTAGTTGTAGATTGATCACAGATTTATTCTAATGTTACATTTGGTGAACCTGACGTGAACACGCATCCAATTCGCACAACTTTCATTTTCTATTTTTTGTGTTTTTCATTTTCTTTTTTGTAGGTTTTCCATACGATGCACCGCATCTGCATTACGAATCACATCTGCTAAAAATGGAGACACATCTGTCATTCTGCACCGCATCCGCGAAGTCCTAAACTGCATCTGCCTGTCAAAAATTTTGCAAACCGGATCCGCTTGTCAACCCGAACCGCATCTGTGGCTCCAAAAGCCGCATATGGCTGGTAAATTTTTTTTTACATTTTTATTGAATTTTTGTACATCCGTGTTTTATAGATTTTTGCTAATTTTTGTTTTAGCTGTGTAAAGGGGGAATAACGTAGTGTTTGCAGGATGAAGCGAAGAACACCAAAATAAAAAAACAATGAGCTACTGACAAATTTGCATGCAGGACCTAATGCCTTTGTGTTTATTTATTTAACAAGCTTTTTTTTGGTAGATAGATAACTATCATGGGGATTAAAAATAACTTTTCCCATTTGGTAGATAGATAATTGTCGTTTGGAATAAAAAGAATCATTGTCTTCTTTGTTAGGTGCGAAAGCACAATTTGTAAACCCTTATGATTTGGTATACCAAAGTATCCTCTCCCCTTGTGCATTCGTGTGATCCTGGGTGTAAGAGAAATGGTTACTAACTCTAGAACTTGGGCTTGTCTTGGTGGGAAAAATTACTCACCCCAAGATGACTCAGACCGGTAGCACACTAAAGCCAAGCGACTTCCAGCTGGTATACAAAAGTGGATTCTTGGGGAAAACCCAAGAATCACACACACTATCCCGATGAGATGGACATAAATGGACTCTCGCTGATGTTGGGTAGTGTTCCCCGAATGGAATGCCCTTATTAAACACCTTGTTTTAGATTACCAAAAACCTATCTATTTGCTAGTGCAGTAGGTCCAAAACCTATGAAGCCGTCTTACAAATTTACGGTTCTTGTGTTAAGGTGACATGTATGCCATGGGAGATTCATGGGTATAGTAGCATGACTTCCTTGTATAAGTGAGTGTTGTGGAGGGGAGCCAGTGGGGTCAAGCTACTAGTCATCCGCCTTGAATGTGCGTAGCAGGAGAAATCCAAGTAAGAATTCAACAAGTATTGTCCACAAAGCCGAAGTTGTAAATGTTTTTGAGTCTTAACAAGTCCTACCATCAAAAAAATGAAAATACACTATTTGTTGTGTTTTTTGTTTGTTGTATTCACCAAAATCTTGATCAAAACAAAGTCAGTCAAAAACAACTTTCGAGAAAATTTCAATTGTCAAAAAATTGAGTCGCAATTGTCAGTTTAAACGCCGCATCTATCCTAGAGAGTCACATTTGTTAGGGGAAAAATGACACGTGTCTGTCAAAATTTCCATTTTTCATAGTCTATGTATTACAAACCACAACCATCAAATTATGAGTCGCATGTGTGCATGCAAACCACATCTGTCAATTTTTGAGCCGCAAGTGTCTATCAGAAAAGTTAAGCTCACACAGTCTAGAATTCGAACCACATGTGCATTCGTAAACCGCATTCATCATAGGAAACACCGCAACAGTAATAAACACCGCATGCACTGTCAAACATTAAACCACAACTGTTAGGTGAACTGCATTTTCCTGTCAACCAAAAACTTCAAAAACCGTGAACTGAGTCTAAAACGTCACTATCATTTTTCATCTCTATTTCTTAAGATCAACCTTGGACAGAAACTGGAAAACCTTGCTCAAAATCTTGCATCATTAGGTGTCATATACATCTTAGTCACAATCCATGTCTTAGTCATAGTCATCCTAAGTTGCGTACGCATAGATGCTTCCTAGGAAATTGCATATCACATAATAGGTAACTTTCCTCGTCATTGGATACATTCATGTCCTGATTTGTCACAATCATTGAACCTAGTCACTTTAGTCCTGTTTAGTGAATCTTTTCAACTCAATAGTCTAGTTTGAAAAATTCACCTTGTCAACTGTCCTTTTCCTACAATCAGGTTCCTTGGTCACATCAAATCATTCCTTGAATTTATTCCATAGGTGGTAGGTTATACCCATCTTAGAATCATTTGTCATCATAGTCTACATGAGATTTTGCATATTGTCCGTCATATCACATGTCATCTTAGTAACATCCTTTATTGTCAGAAAATCCAAAAAAACATAGAAATATGACATATCAATTTTTAGACTTAGTCTGCATGACCCCATCTTGACCAAATTTTTCGTGGTTGAAACAAGGTCCTGAAAGAAACAAAAAGAAATTTCAGACCCCAACAAATTCATCAATCCATTTGGAAATTAACCATCAGGAAGTAAGAGACCACATAGACCTTTGCTTGAAAAACACGTCCCTAGGGACACACATGGGCAAATTTACATAGAAGACATAGACGTCACCGTACAAGATCTTGAATTTGCATCCTTTATGGATGAGTGTTTGGAAAATGATCCCCAATGCTATCTAGCAAAATTTCTAGTAGAAGGTGCCACACTACCACCAGGATTTGATATTCATAAATTGAAAACAGTGTCTACCCAACCAATGCAAATTGTCGTAACAAGTGTTTCTATTCCCCAAATCACTGCAGCGATACCAACGGGCATACCAACTCAAACATCACCAATTGTAAACACAACCCCTTTCACCATAACACAAGGTTTATAATTTACTGCGGGAGCAACTTCATCGAACCCCTTTGGCACCAACACAACTGGTAAGAAATCCAAAGTTGGTAGGAATATTCCTATACCAAATCAAACCATTCAGACAGGAAGCATTCCTATACCGAATCAGACCATTCAGGCAGGAAATATTCCTATACCGAATCAGACCATTCAAACAGGTAATATCCCTATGCCAAATCAGAACAATCTAACAGGATATATTCCCTTGCCAAATCACAACCCATCATAGAACACAGCTTTTCAGAAAAAACTACAATGATCCAAACAATGGAAGCAACGTGTCCTTGACACAAGTGGATTCTCTACAAAACCAACTGCAAACACTTCAACAACGTATGGACAACATGTCTATGTCAGGCAAGTGAACTATCTCAGCACAAGATCTCTGTCCAAGTCCTTTTGACAAGACATTATATATGACACCTTTCCCCCATGGATACATTATCCCAATTTTTCCTAAGTGTAATGGGAGAAAGAATCCTTTGGAACACATTAGAGAATTCTCAACTACATGTATGGACATAGCATATGACCCCACATACTTGATGAGACTATTTCCATGAACCCTAATCGGGATAGGACTAGAATGGTTTTCTAAATTACCATATGGTATAGGATCTTGGGGTGAATTAGCTGAGAAGTTTTTCTAATATTTTTCCTTTAACATAGACAATGAAGTAACAATAGCAACATTGTTCCACACAACACAAGAAGACGGTGAAGCTTTCACCACTTTTTCCAGAGATGGAGAAGCCTAGCTAGCAGATGTCTAGTTGAAATACGAGAAAAACAAAAAGTCACAATATTCCTTGAGAACATCAATCCAAAATTGCAAAGCAACTTAAGGGTACACTATTGTACTTCATTCCTGGACTTGGTCCAAAAGGGAATCATCCTTGAAAAGGGCCTTATTGACAAAGGATAGATAAAAGTACTAGGCAGGAACCATATTGTCCAACATCAAAATCTCCCCGCTGATAGGAATAAATTCTAGTCTAGAAACAAAAATGTTACCAATGACAGCATTGTTGATGCTAAAAACATACATACAGGACCAGTTATCACACTTAGAGGTTACAACTCCAATCAAGACATGACAAATAGTCCAAATCAAACAACCAATTATGTCCAAAATTCACAACAACAATGCCCACAAAGGAGATTTCCTACACATGAATTTACACCTTTAGGACAACCAATCGAGACGATTTTCAAAGAGTTGATTAAAAATAATCTCATCAAACCTTTGGAACCAAGAGAGTATGATCCTGGATAGTTCAAACCATCATGGTAGGACGACAAAGCCTATTGTGACTATCATCAAACAAAAGGACACCACCTACAAACATGTCAATAACTCAAGAATATTATACAAGATTTTGTTGAAAACGAAACCATAGAGGTCGCTGGGCAGAAAAATACCAAGAAAAGTGATCATAAGGTCTTCACAGACCCGTTACATGATCACACAAAAGGAAAAGCCTCCAGTTCGGGACCCAAGAATGATCCATCAGCCAATTATGCCAACACCAAGTATGACTATGGAAAAGGAAAGACCATATATAGCCTTCGCACTGCAAATGAATATGTCGATACCATCATCATTAAGAAGCATCCGGAATGTAACGTAAACACACACAGAGCTAAGATTACTATTCTAGGTCCTTCTTCTAAGCCAGGTACGCAAACTTCCAAGTTTAAGTAGAACCTCCTTGATCAACTGAGCAAAACCCCTGCACAAATATCTATCTTGGAGCTATTGACTTTATCACCTAAGCATCGAGCCATTCTTGACAAGCCTTTGTAGAACATGATTGTTCCTATAGATTTAGATGTCAATCGTTTCAAAGAGATGGTGGGATATTTAACCAACTCACATCATGCCACATTTTCCCAACATGATTACTCAATAGAAAAGACCGATCATACTGATCCCTTACATATTGAATTCCTAGTCAATCAAACTAAATTCAAACGAGTCCTGGTAGATGGAGAAGCAGGTTTGAACATGTGTACCCTAAATCTGGTTAAGGCATTAGGATTTGTTGATGATGTTTTCTGCATGGAAACAACTCAGACATAATATAATATCCTATCTCTCTTGAAAGGAAAATCTCTATAGGAAAAGAGATAACCCCAAGGTCTCTAATGTCAGGTCTTGATAATGTAGTAAACAACTCGGTGATAAATGTGAAAATGTTGGTAATCACAATGGGACCTTACTAAGAGCAACACTGGATTTCAAATCTTATCAGATATGAACACTAAAATTATACTTTCAAATTTGATTGGAACCCGAATAATAAAGAAACAACAAAAGATAAAGGTTTTAGAGGTAATCTTAAAACTATTTCTAACCCTAAGACTAGAAATACAAAAGGATAAAATGCTTAAAATGGACCGATCTCTCATAAACTATTCTCTGGTTGACTCGGATAAATCTGCAATTCCACAAAAATAGTGCAATCTTCTAAGGTGTTGAAATATTTTCAAATCATAAATGTTCATTCAGCCAATCCCACAGTAATTGAAATGAACAAACCTTCACAATTGAACTACACACAAATATAAGTCCAGGCTAACTTTGCAAAGCAGCTAAGAATCAACTAACTGCAAAAATTATGGACTAGAGATCGCTACAAACATTCCAAACATGAAACCCTAAGCATTATCAAATCATTTAACCATAAACTATAAGCAATTTGAAAGATAGAATAACAAGAACCATGCCAGATGAAATTACAGAAAATGGATACCAAACACAATATCCTTCTTATATTAAATCATCCAAAAACAACAACAATTCCAATTCTCTATTACAACATTCACTTGAAAATAAAACCCTAACTTGCTCTAATATCACTTAACTTACTTATCCTTATACTTCTATTTCTTAATTTCCTATCTATATCGAAAGTGAGGCAACATGCCCATTCTTATAAAGAATACCCAAGATAGGTCAGCCCAAGTGATAATTTACAATAAAACATGACCTACAAGAGGTCAGCCCAAAGATTAAATTCGAACATATGAAATGTGCCCTTGGCACCAATTTCATCCTAAACCGCCAAGACACCAAAGAAGGTCGGCCCAATACATGTGAATTAATGGGAAGCACAAATATCAATGTAACTCTATATATTCACTCCCCATCCTTGTCCTTAGCTTTATCCTCTTCTCCATGTATGGCCAACAGGACCCTATCGAGCTCGGCAATAGGCAGCACAGGCAAAACCCTAATCTTTCTCTCAAGAGTTTTAACATCTTCTCTTGCTTGTCGAACTGTACCATCCCAATCGGCCTTGTTGGTCAAATACCTGTGAATGACTGCAATGTAAGTTGCAGCATCATCCAACTGATGTCGAGTAACTAGTCCTTCGTTGACTAGAGAATATACATCTCTCCACCATTCCCTAAGTTGCTCCAAACTAAGATGTTTTGGAGCAAACTTCTTCCTCCCAGTCATGACCTCAAAGAATGAAATGCATCTCCCATGAACATCAGTTAGAGCATCCTCAATTTTCCTTGCCTACTTATGGATCTTTTTCAAGGCCCTCTGCCTCATTTGTAGAATTTCAAACCACTCCCAAGGTTCAGAACCTCTTGGAAAAGGAAGAATCTTACACTTAACCAGTCTGTCCTCAGTGAACCCCATGATAGTTGTAACCTTTTGCAATAAGAGGTCAGTATCCACATTATCCTATGCCAATGCAATCTTTAACCAATCAATCAACCTCATTGCATCCCCTCTAGTGGATAATATGCCCTTAATGGCCTCATCTCCTTTATCTTGAACACCTTTCAACCAGGCAACTGCAACATGTGAAGTACTTTTCATCCTCTCTAACTCAGAAATTGTCTCATGGGGGATGAATCCTATAGTAGAAGAGGAGAAGCCAATGGACTGCAAGGGTTTCATTAAATCCTACAAGTATTTCCTTAGATTTTCATTCTCCTTTTCTAGCTCATGCCTAGTTTGTACTGCCTTTTTCAATCTCCCCACAATAACTGCACTAGAACCCTCATACTCCTCAATATCTTGTTCAACAGTAGCATGTCCCAAATCAACAGTTTGCACATTATAATCCTGAGTAGTTACATTATCCCTTTCTTTGTTTGGAGCAGGGGTAGCAATATGGGCCACCCGGTTACCTGATCCATCCCTCTCAATCCAGGATACAACTCTTGCTTTCTTTTTAGCCCTTTGCTTCTCTACATTCACCATGAGGGCACCTCAATTAGGAGGAGCATCCTCAACTATTACCATTTTACTCTTCAATTTCTTCTTGAGCCAATCCGAAACAGTAGATTCAGTAGACATTATGCTCTGCTTATCCTGCTCTTTCTCCTGTTGATCATTAGTAACATCTTTTTCAACATTTGGACTTTTGGGAACATCCACTGTTGGGTCCTCTATCTGTCATACCTGTTCTTCTACAACAACCCTCACTGGCAAGGGAGCCCTAACTAGTATGTCTTCTTCTTTTTGGGGAGACTTACCCACCTGTTCCCTTGCAGGAGAATCCACATGTGCCACCAAGGGAGATTGAACCACCTTGTCTATTTTTGCCTCTGCATTAAAGAGGTCCCCTTCTTGAAACTCTTCTTCACCTAACTCCTTAGGACCTTCATCTTGTTTTGGCTCTCCCCTTACACTACCAACATCTTGGGGAATGGAGGAGCTCACCTGCTCAACAATAGGGACACTTATTGAAAAATCCTCCTTGGCTACAGTATCCCTTGGGGAAGGAGTCCTTGATCTCCTCATATAAACTTGTGTCTTTTCCCCAGAGCTCTCCACTTCTACCATTAGTGGCTCAACCGTCTTGTCAACCTTAGGAGCCTCCTCCAACTTTTGTGATGTCCTTGTAGTCTTTCTCTTTTTCATTAATGCATGGACACTCTCCACCTCTTCCTCTTCTTCCTAATTCTTTTCAACTTCTTTCCTAGAGGCATGCTTCCTCTTCTTAGCAACAGGATTTCTCTATTTACCCAGCTCTACAGCTTTCCCAACTTGAACATCCCTTACTAAATTCTAAAAGGAGAGGCCACCTTCTCCTTGCCTTTTTGATCTGGTTCAAGAGAAGCTTCAGAATCAGAATGAGACTCTAAGTCTCCCGTCAGGTCATAGGTGCATGGAACACCCTTGCTCTCCAGCTCTAGCATCTTATGCTTCAACCACATCTTAGTAAATTTGATCACCGGGGCCATAACCTAATCTAGGTTAGTCTTTTCTTCCTCTAACCAATCGACCTCTCCTACTAGCTTACCTTTCACTGCTTCATAGACATGGCCTTGAATCACATTTCCATCTTCATTTATTTGATCCGGGATGGCTCTTACATTGTACAATCTCACCAAACCCACTAGCAACCTAGAAAATCTCTTCTCCCTTATGTCAAACTCATCGGCAAATTTTGCCCAATAGTCCTCAATGTGAGCCTTATGGCTATAATCTCTATTGGCCTTCTTCTATGCTTCACCTATGATATCAAAACTTGTTCTCTTATTGTGGAAATGAAGTCCAAAAGTACTCATCTCCTCCTTGGCAGCATGGGTAGACTGAATGGAGGAACAAAATTCACCCATTCCAATCTTTAGAGGGAAATCATTCCTAAACCCTATCTTGTGCATCTCCCCTTTCACAACATTGTCGAAATCATAGATTTGCCTAACGACCTCTAACAACACAATATGGTACGTAGGATACCTGGGGAGTCTGTAGGGTTCCCTCTAAAAACCATCAATTCTAATATATGAAAAGGTTGGGAACTGGATAAACCATGCTCCATACCTTCTTATCAATTCTTTTGCCTTATCCAAGATTCTCACATGCTCTGCACCTTGGAGCAATCCAGTAATATACATTGTAAAGGCATCATTTGACCTTTGATAGCTTCCACTAGTTAAATGCAACTGTGGGTATACCTCATAAATAGCATCTTTCCCAAAGATACCTCTAGTGCTCAATCCCTTGTATGGATAAAGTCTGGCCAACGAATACACTAGGTAAGAGGTCATGGTGAAAGTCTTGGTTTGCAAGACATTACACAACTGATGATGAATTTCAACACTGATGACACCTTCCCAATGATAATCAATTCCCTGCTCCATCCTAGCAATCACATTAAACATCCATGTTTCAAACACACCTGCACTCTTCAATCCCACCAACCTACTGAGAAGAGTGATAGCATTATAGTACTCCTTCTTGAACTTAAGCCTAGACAGTTGCTTGGGAAACTTAGAGAAATGAGACTTAGGCTTCTCTAGCCAAGAATTAATCACCTGTTTTGACTTGACTATGTTCTCTTCATAGTACTTTCTACAATCGCTCATGTCAAAACCTACCACATGTGACCTTTCAGGCATGTCAAAGGTTGCAACAATTGATACAGGACTGAAACCAGCAAGAATTCTTCCTTGGGGACCCACTATCCTCTATGTTCCTCTATCATAATTCTTTGTACACTCTAACACCAACTCATAAAACTGTACTGCAGGAGGGAAACCTGCCACATGAGCTAATCTAGATCATACCATCCCTACCGCCAACAAAGGAGGATTCGGTGCTGACATTTCAGCCTTGAACTCTTCATAATCCACATGCCTACGTTTGTATCCATTATCCGTGACCAAATTGAGGTCAACTTGCTATCAGGGACTTTGCTCTTGATATCCAATTTAACCTTCTCTGCATCTGAAATAGCAGAAGCCTCTGTAGCAGGATCGGTTGCCTTTCCCTTACCTCTACCAGCAACATTTTGTCTTGATCCTACCTATAAACACATAAAATCAATCATAATTAGATCCATAGGAAGCAATGAGTGCAAAAAGATCTTTATTTTAAAGTTCAGGATTTAGCTCCTCTCGCGGATTCTGCAATGGGAAGGATTTTTGAGAAAATCCGAACCAAGCGGATTCCAGCGAACCAAACATACAAAATCCCACAACATCATTCAAATCACCAATTTAATCAAGAAAAGTATTGAGAACACTTAGCATAAGTTCCTTAAATTAATCAAATGTATTACCAAGAAACCCACCATTCATAACCACCAAATTCAGTAATTCTCCCAAAACACCCAGAAGAATCCGCCAGACATGGATTCTGGCGAGATTAGCAACAGTTACGACAAACTCGGGGAAAATGAAGCGGCACGGAATATCGAGAGAATCCGAATGGAATGGATTTTGGAAAAATCCAAATATAACAATATCCAAGCTCAAAATCGGTAAAACGACTTAACCGCGGACCTCGAAAAATCCGAATGGAATGGATTCTGGCGAAACCGACCAAAGCGGTAAATGAAGAGGAGATAGAAATTTCAGGGAAATCCGAGGAAAGTGGAATTCCGCGAAGACCTCGAAAACCCGAACCTATCTACATCCTTAGTACTTTATCAGACTAACTCAAATCATTTCGGAGTTACACTAGGACCTTGAAGCCAACTCAACCTAAGACCCTGATGGATAAAACATGAAATAAAACACCCCTTCACAGAATTTCGAAGAGAACCAGCCATGCCCTAGGTTGAAAACCCTAAACGTCCACCATGAAAGCATAGATGTCTTGCCTAAAGACAAAGCAAAAAATACGAAACCACAGCAAGCCAAAATTCAAATGGAAGTAATACCAAACTAGAATGTACACGCCTTATTAAACAAAAGTGGACTGGTGTACCAAATACAACCCAGAAGAAGACGTGTACCAGAAAACCCAAAAAAACCCACCAAGGACCTCCCGAGAAAATAAAGAAAAGCCATTGAAATCGATAAAGAAAAGGGGCACATCTACATACCATGGAAACACAAAGGTTGAAATTGGTGAAGCCAAGATACAATCGTTGAATGCAAACTGAATACAACCCGTGAATAGGAAACGCCAATGCACAATTCAAATGGCCTTAAGAACTAGGTATCAACAAACACCAAGAACTTCAACACCTAATGCTCAAATGAAAACAAACGCACCCACTCAAATGATCAATAACTTCTCAAACAATCAATAAATCAAAGCCCAAAAGACCTCCACACAAATGCCATTAATACACACGACAAGACAACCGCAATCACAAAAGACCCTCGGGGATATCTATTATGTGCAGATTTTCTCGAAAATAGTGCAAAAGGTACCAATGTCGAACACTCAGGGGAAACCAAGAGAATCCGGCCCAGGCGGATTTTCTTGAAAATAATGAAAAACCCGAGATAAAGATGAAACTTTAGATTGTCAACATGGCTCAAAAGGATGCCACTTCAACTGGAAAAATTGGACATTTAAAGCACAAACTCAAGCAAGCAACACCCTCAGAAAGAGGGGCCAAAACACCAAAAAGTAAAAAAAGAGGGTCCCCACATTCAGTGGGGCATGTGTGCAAAAACTGCACAACAGGATTCTCAGAAGAATGTGTAGATACCTCTAAAAGCATAGTAATCAAGGCTTACGATGATGAGGAAAGATTGTCCAAAGGAGTGGTCATGCTCCCAATCAGAATTGGCCTAGCAGTTATGAACACCAGCTTCCAATTCTTGGATCTCACTCTTCCATATAACTTGTTAGGTAGACCTTGGATACACGCAATGAAAATTGTACCTTCCACGTATCACCAATGTCTTAAATTCCCGTATAATGGCACTGAGATCACAATCGATGGTGATCCGGACCCGTTTCAATATTGTACCAGCCTAAGGGAAATTCCCCAATGTCAAGTTCCTATCAATCAACCAGCTTCATCATCCAATTCATCTCTATACGTTGACCTATCACATCTTGTCAAGTCCATTCCGTTGAAACCACCGCCATCCACTCCCAAATTTGAGATCCAAGACAAAGGTTGTGGAGAGTATTATATGAAGGCATCCTACTATGTTAGTCACCTAGTTCCACCTAAGGCATATGGTTTACCAATGGCAGATAGAAGAAAACCTATAGTCACATATTGTGTTCCTCCTACGATTGTACTGACCAAATGGGGAGAGTTGAGTGAAGAAGTTGTGGACAAAGATGATATTACCTCTTGGTTGTACCAAGAAGATAATGAATACCCCTCATCATTTGTTCAAATAGCTAAGGACTCCTATGGAAAAGGCTTTAAGATAATGCAAAACAAAGGCTATGATGGACATAGTGGGTTAGGACTACATAGAGCTGGTAGGACAAAACCAATTGTTGTCTCGCCACGATCAAAATACCTAGGGCTAGGGTGTCGACCACTTAAAATTGGCTTTCCTAGTACTTCATCACTGTTTCAAGAGGAAGTGAGCATTTTCGAAGACATCAAGATATCTCATGAACCACTTCCCCCAATTTATGATGAATCCCCTGACTCAAACGATTATGAATGGGATTCCCTTTCCTCAACTAGCGACATGAACCTAGATACTCTATTTGGAGAACTAGACAAAATGATCACATTCGTACCAAATCCATCTAGGCCTCATAATACCAAGTCCCTTACCAAAGAAAAATGGGATAAGCACTATTATTGGGAAACTCTTGATCATATATCTGGGGCACCTGACGAACCATCTTCTACCGACCTAGCCATTGCAATAGTCCCACACTAGAGTTTACCTACCCATCGAAAAAGGAACAAAATGGAGTTAGTCCAAAACTTCTATGACCATGTCAACCAATCCGTTTTCACCTTGTCGGCTGCCACATTTGATAACTCCGATGATGACATGCCTCTCATATATCCCCAACTAATTGACTAGGATCAGCAAGGTACACTTGTCTTAGATGAATTCGAGAATGACAAAGCATTAGCTGAGTTCCTAGGACTTCAAGAAGGCATTCCTAGAGGGGATCATAAGGCTACTTTCACCATAGACTTGGATGACAAAGCATATTTTGGGGAGTTTATTTGCACCTCTAGTTGCAAAAATGAGAATAAAAAGAAAATGGACAATGAAAAGAAAAATGATGAGTCCCTAGGTGAAAACCGAAAGGCACCTTTGGACGAAGAAACAATCAAGATAAAGGACGTATCCGAGGGCAAAAACCTCTCAGAGGCACCCAAGGATAGTGGTTTAAATATTCTCCCCTTTGAACAGGAAAAGTCACTGATGCTAGTAGAAGAATATGTGGAATTCAACATAGGTACAGAAGAGAATCCTCAAAATGTATATTTTGCAGCTTCTTTAACAAAGACAAAAAAACTTGAGTTTAAGGACTTCTTCCAAAAGAGACAAATAAACTTTGCATGGTCGTATGCTGACATGGCTGGGTTGGATCAATATCTAATATTGCACCATTTGCCACTATAGCCAGGCATTAAGCCAATCAAACAGAAGTTAAGGAAAATGCATCCGCAAATTGCTCTATTAGTCAAGGCAGAACTTAAGAAACTCTTGGATGTAGGATTCATAAGGACGATAGACTATGCAGACTGGATATCAAATCTTGTACCAGTGACTAAACCAACTAGGGGCATTTTCATTTGAACAAACTTTAGAGACATCAATAAGGCATGTCCTAAAGATGATTTCCTATTGCCGAATATAGACATGATAGTAGATCTTACAACAGGATATGAGATGCTATCCCTCATGGATGGTTTCTTTGGATACAACCAAATCAAGATTACAGCTAAAGACCAACACAAGACAACTTTCACATGTCCATGGGGCACATACTATTGGAACGTTATGCCATTTGAGCTTAAGAACGCAGGGGCTACCTATCAATGGGCAATGACTATGATTTTTCATGACTTTGTACACACTTTCATGGAAGATTATGTAGATGACATTATAGCTAAATTAGAAACAAGGGAAGATCACTTAAAGGTTCTCGACAAGATATTCTAGAGACTAGAGAATTACAACTTCAGGCTAAATCCGAAGAAATGTGTCCTTGGAGTGAAATCAGGGAAACTGTTAGGGTATATCATTTCTCAAAGAGGCATTGAGGTAGATCCAGAGAAGGTAAGAGCTATCATAGGAATGCCTCCTCTAGTCAGCATTGGTCAACTCAGAACCCTACAAGGAAGATTACAGTCCATCAGGTGTTTCATAGTACAATTGGTAGATAAAATACACCCATTTCAGCATCTACTCAAGAAAGGAGTACCATTTGTGTGGACACCTAAATGTTAGGAAGCCTTCCAACAAATCAAGGATTACTTGCTCACTCCACCAGTCTTAATGCCACCTATGGAGGGAAAACCTTTGATCCTATATATTTCATCAGCATTAGGAGCTCTTCTCGCACAACACGATGATCAAGGTCATGAGAGAGCAGTCTACTACATCAGTCATACCTTGGTAGGGTATGAATTGAATTACAACAACATAAAATAGGCCTGTCTTGTGGTAGTCTTTGCTACCAAAAAATTTCGACACTATATGCTCAATTTCCAAACAATGTTGGTTGCAAAGATTAACCCTCTCAAATACCTCCTAAGTAAAGCAACATTAACAAGTCGATTGGCTAAATGGGTTGTAATATTTAGTGAGTATGAAATTCAATATATAGAGAGGAAGCCTATAAAAGGGCAGGTAATTGCAGATCAGTTAGCCGATGCACCTATGAAGGCAGATTTTCCTAATGAATTTCTCTTCAACATTGACACTAAAATTGACTAGAAACCATACTTTGATGGGTCACATACAAATCGCGGTTCAGGAGCAAGTATCCTATTTGTTACACCTCAAGGTGATACTATTCCTAAATCATTTAGGATTGCTTTCCCTTGTACAAACAACATATCAGAGTATGAAGCCTTAGTGATAGGATTAAGAATGGCAGCACAATGGAAGATTAAGAGTCTACACGTTTATGGAGATTCTCAGCTAGTAGTCTGGCAAGTAAATGATGATTATGAGACTAAGGATGAGAAACTTGCTCCTTATAAATGCATGGTTGATAGTTTCAAAAAATACTTTGATGAGATCACCTTTCAACAAATACCAGGCATTCAAAACAAGGTTGTAGATGCTATGGCAACCATGGGTTCCTTATTGGATATTTTGAGTAACGTGCCTAAGTTTGAGTTTTTGGTTGAAAAGTTGTTGGTCCCCACCTATGATGTCCCTGACTCTGCGATGGTGTGTAAAATTGTTGGTCCTACATCTCCTTGGTATAAAGACATATTTGACTATCTAACTGACCAAACCTTACCTCCAGACTTGTCAAATAACCAATGCTGAACCTTCATTCGTAAGTCAGCTAAGTACACCATCATCGAAGAAACCTTGTATAGACGTACCTTAGATAACGCCCTAATGAAATGTCTCGATGCTGAAGAAGCAAAAACAACCTTGTGAGCAGTACACGAGGGTATATGCAGTTCGCATTCTAGTGGTCCTACTCTAGCCCATAAGATTATGAGATTAGGTTATTATTGGCCTACAATGGAAAAAGACTCATACATCTTTGTTAAGAAATGTAGACAATGTCAGATACATGGAGATTTTATAAGAGCACCAGCATAGGAGCTTCATACAATTACTTCACCATGGCCTTTTGCCCAATAAAGACTTGACCTCATAGGTAAGATACACCCTTCATCATCCAACGACCATAAATTCATCTTAACTGCCACCGAATACTTCACCAAATGGATCGAAGCTATTCCCATGACCTACATCACCGGCATGCAAATATCTAAGTTTATCCTAAGCTATATCATCTTTCGGTATGGTGTACCCCAATCCATCATCACAGACAATGGACGTCCATTCAAAAACCAAGAAGTCTACCACCTATGTGAAGAGTTCCACATCCAACATCATTTTTCCACCCCATATTACTCACAAGGTAATGACCAAGTCGAGGCATCTACTAAAACCATTGTTAGAATCCTCAAGAAGAGTTTCAATGACACTGGTTGTGACTGGCACTTACAACTTAACCCTACCTTATGGGCTTACCGTACTAGCATCTGTACTCCCATCGGTGCTACTTCATATTCCCTAGTATTTGGTTCCGAGGCTATCTTACCTATTGAGGTTGAAATACCTTCCCTGAGGGTATCCTTGAAAGGCCATGTTAAGGATGAAGAATATCGTGTATCCAGACTACAAGATCTTGAGTTATTAGACGAGCGAAGACAAAAAGCATTAGACCATTTACAAGCATATTGGATTCGTCTTCGTCATAGCTACAACAAGAAAATCCTAAATAGGCACTTTGACATTGGTGACCTGGTTTTAATGGATAACCCTAAGAATCAAGCTGAACGAGAAAAGCCAGGTAAGTTTGAACCTAATTGGTTAGGACCCTATGTAGTCACAGAAGCATTTGGATTAGGAGCCTATCAACTCTCTACCTCTGAAGGTGAACCACTTATGTCACCGATCAACAACCTTCATCTGAAGAGGTTCTATGCATAGCTTCTGAGAGTCATGCCTTAACCAGAAAAATACAAAAAAATTAGAAAAGAAAAAAAAAATTGGTGCCTTGATGAAAATGTGGCAAACAGGAGTCTTTATAACACCAAAAAAATTGGAAAATCAAAAAAATAGTAAAGAGAAATAATCCGTCCAATAGTGAAAACCACTTTGGTGGCGCTATGGATAAGTACCATGGTGAAAACCTGGCAAATAGGCACCATGCGTAGTCAACTGCTCTTTTGTCTACCATCATTCCAATCTGACTTTTAGCCATCACTCATAATAAATGGTTGTCATATCCATTGCTTGGAATGATTGACATCAGGATCATTCCATCACATTGCCCACTCCATCCTGAATACCTTATTCGTGACTGGGGGAAATTCCTTATTCTGTCATGTGGACCTTGTACATAGCATTACACCATCGTAAAATGTCCTGAAAAAAATCCAAAAACATCAAAAAATGTCTTGAAAAAAATCCAAAAACATAAAAAAACGTCAAAAAATCCAAAAAAAAAAAAAAATTCAGAAAATCCCAAAAATAGAGTCAAGTCAATCAAGTCAAGTCAGTTGTAGACTTTAGTCGAACTACGTTGCCTCTGCGACATGGCGTAAGCAAGGCCATCTGTCGATGTACCCCTGAGGCATTAGGTCTATCATTCTAGGTGTCTTACGTCTCACACACATTAAATCATGACTCTTTGTACATTCAAAGGTCATTGGTCATGTCGAACTACGAGGTCTCTGCGTGTACAATGTAGGCAAGGCTAATCAATCGATGAGCCCCCAAGACCGCACTAGGTGAGTCCAATAGGATTTATCACATTCACCATCTCAAGTTGACATTGTCAATACACACACACTATCAATCAATCAGTCAAGGAAATCAAAACAAGTCATGCACCAACAAGGCAAGTATCTCAAACAGTCATCAAGTCAATATCAAACACATTGTCAAAGTGATCAACCTATGTCTTCACAAGATATGTCTTTCTTGTCAATAGACATCGTCAACTTTTCATAGCCTCATGTAGCTTGTCACATCAACACCATCAGGCTCCAAACGTCTTATATGAAACGTGTCTTTTTCTGAAACTAGGCTTTGTCATGCCTTATACAGATATTCACCAAGTCAAAACCAGACTCAACGTCTTATGTTGTATGTGTCATCCCTCACATTAAGCTATGTCAAACATCAAACAATCAAACAATCCAAACATGATCAAGTTTTGGCGAATACAATTATTTGGCCTTATGACTTTATATCTTATTTTGTCTTATTTTTTTATCGATTCGTGAAGGATCCTGTTGCTAGCTTTCTCGAGGATGTCCCTTGAAGGATTTAGAGAAGCAACGATGTCTCAGGATTCTTTTTCTTTGACTACTATTTGTCAACTGTCTTTTTACTTTGAATTTTGAATCATGTTACTATTTTTCTCAAGGATGTCCTATCAAGGATTTAGAGAAGCTATGACATATCATGATCTGTCTTTTCTTTGTCTATTGTCTATGGTTTGTCTAGACAATAAGAACTAGGGAAATCTTGTCCTTAGTTTGTGTTGTGCCACTCCTTGTCTACGACTGTCTGCTTTTCATAGGTGGATGACTTTGTACACTATGGTCTATCTCATATCATAGTGTGTATTATCCATTTGTGTATTATCTCATGAGTGATGATAAAATTGCAAGAATAGTGAATTTGGCAAAATATCGAAGATCATTTCTTTTCAATCAACCTTTTCCATTTATTTCTTACTAACATCTTATCATCATTCATATCAACATTTCTTTTGTCCGACATAATGATAGAGTCCTGTGACAAACAAAAATATTAGATCACCTGCATATGCATCCATTAGATAAGCATTTCATGTAATACATTGCATTCCATACATATAGAAACATTGATATCTTTGTTGCATATAGGAAAATCATGACATAATAGGCATTCCATCATCATATAGTACATAATCAAAACATTTCATTCCAACCATCATAAGTAGAGTAATCATAACATCATGAATTGCAAACATATCCATCATCATGTAGAAACAATCATCCATTACACATATACATACATCATCTAGGAAACATACATACATCTAGGAAACAATGCATCATCATAAAATAGAACTGCATATCATGTAGAAACCGCCAAAAAAATCATATATATATCACTCAAAAAATAATCATGTGTTATAGTACAATATCAAAGTGTGTCCATACTACATATGAGCTCGCAGGCCCTTTGATCATAATACAATGTCTACATGTATCACAAAAGTCTAAGTGTCATTGTGTCCCACTACCTCAGAGGTGCTCTCTGTGAGGTGGAAGGCCTGTCATATGGACCTGTCCTCGGTGGACCTACCACATCCTCTGTACTCTGAGTCCTGGTGTGACCCCTGCTTTGTGACCTTTGGCTACGAACCTCTGAAAAAGATAGGATCTCGTATCTCCGCTGGAACCACTGACTCATATAAGTCCCTATAATATGTCGCTCTCTCCATAGCTTTGACTAACTCTCGAACCATGCCATCTAATGTAGTCCCACTAGCCAAACATCTGACCTCCATATACTGCTGCACTGTCTCCTGCCATCGGGTTATGGCTTGATCCATCTCCATGAGAGCACTGTCTCTCTCTATCCTTAAGGCATCTAGCTCTGTTGTCATCTATCTCACCCTCTCCTCCAAGGCCTCCCTCTCACTATCCCTAGGAAAATCCTCCTCTTGTCTCCCCTCTACTATCCAATCTTGGAGCTCTCTCTCCTGCTCCTCCATAGGTGCCTCCTCCTCCTCAACATCATCCTCTCCATATCTTGCCAAAACACCCAGTGGATCTATGTCCATATCCAAGTCCTCATCCTCTACAACATCCTCCACTCCGATATCCACCTCTACATGCTCCTCTACAACTACATCCTCCACTGCAGCATGCTCATCTCTGACCTATACAGCAGCTCCACCTCTGACATCCAACATTGGTACGTCCTCTACTACTGCCTCCCGAATAGGTGAAAGTACACCTACTTGACCACCTCTCCATCCTCTGTGTCCTCGCCTACCACCTCTCCCATCACCATCTCTCCCTCCAACTCTACTGACTCTAGCACCTCCACCTCTCTGACGTCCTCTAGGTCTTGTCCCTCATCTCTCAATAGGTGCCGGCTGATCTGGATTTGTGTAAGGAACAAGCCAATTCTCTGCAAACCATGCATCATATGCAGGTGTCATCCCTGGATCTGCTAATCCTCTTCTCCACCCCCACTGTATTGGCTTTAGTGCCTATATCTCTACCTCTACATTAGCTACTGGAATCATAGGCCCCCAATATGGAACCTCTCTAGATGAACGAGAAAACTCTACTCTACTCCGAGGCTCATCTTGAACCTCGCCGAACTATCTCAGATTTTTGTTTGGCAAGTGTCGCTCAATGATGTGTACACTAGAAACAGTCCTCCCAATGAGATTCTGTGTCTGTCTGCAGAATGCCAAATCTACCTCCTCATCTAACCACTCCTCACAATCCATGTACGGTTTCCATGTAAACTAATCAAGAGTGTCCAGTGCATGTCACCAATATCCTATGTCTCCTACATGTGTATGCATAATGTGTCATGTATACCGAAACACATATGGGTGTCTCTCCTGTCGCTCTACAGTGACTGGCGGAAAAAAAATCACTATCCTCTCCCAACCCCATACCATAAATAAAGTAGTCCCACAACTAAATGACTGGGCATCTCTGTAGGCAATGTCATGCAGAAGGAAGTATAACATCCCGAGTAGACATGGACTCGATGCATATCTCGTCTCGCTCTCCAACATCCCAAGGAACATAGCCCCCCATCCAACTGGAAATCCGTGACCCTATCTATCTAGAAGCACTATCCCCCCAATCAATGTACATAAGATACAATCAATCCTCTTGTATCTGTCTACTAACAATGGCCATCTAATCTCATAGTGCTCGATGTCGAGCCTGGTAATGTCCTCCACCTAATAGAATTTGGCCAAGTCCATCAAACCACGCTGGGTATCATACACAACCCGCTCTCCTCTAATTGGAAGTCGCAGTATCCTATACACATACTCTAATGTGATAGTAGCCTCCCTAGTCGGAAAATGAAAGGATGAAGTCTCCGAGTTCCATCGCTCACATAGTGTCGTCAACATACCCCTGTTCGCCCGAATAGCAACTGAATCTCTTCAATCGTCAGTCAATCTCTCAGATCAAACATGTCTGGATGTGATTCCCATGTATATATCGGATCTAAAACAACTTGCATTTAAACATGATGTCAAGAATTTTCAAGTTTTTCTCAAAAAATATTTTCAAAAATTTACCAGTCAAATGCTGCTCACTTTTACAGATTCGGTGCATTTTTCAGATGTGTTCCACAAAGCCACACGTGCAGTACATATTAAATATGTGTCACATATCCCCAACCTCCCTTTCTTCACTACTGCCATGTGGTTCACTAAACCACATGCGGTGCATTTTTGCAAATACGGTGCATTTTCTATAGCCTGCCTAATTACAACATATGCGTTTCACTAATGCATATGCGGTTCACTACCTCACATGTGTCTAACCCTCATGCAAATGCATTTCACAACTACGTATGCGGTGCATTATGATCCATATGTGGTCATTCCAGAAATGCCTAGTCTACCCCTAGGTGTGTTTTTACACATGCGGTGAATACGACAACATATGCATCGTTCACGATGCACCACATTTGCTAGTTGAATTTTCAATGCCTAAAACTACATGCAAAAGTAAATTTTAAGGGTTTGTTTTTGAGTACATACCGGTGGTCCTACATCGGCTAGTTGCCTAAACGTTCGGATCCAATATCCACGATGCCTAGTGTAGGGAATAGGTGCCATTTTCTATCTCCGAATTTTTCTATCTCCTCCGGGTGCAAATGAATTCAATTTCACCCTCATTTCTATTTATAGGTTGATTTTGGGTGGCATTTCTTCAGTCCTAGTCTATTGGCCACTTAACATTTCCACTTCAATTGACCCGTATTCATCTGTACCATCTCCAAATTCCATTCTGTCAACTCCATAGCATTTCTAACTGTCAAATTGACTTATCGGGAATATTTCCTAATTTTTTTGAAACTTTTCAAAAATTTGTCAATTTTCCCGAGGGGACATATCCTTAACCTATTTCATGCTGGGGCACGATCAGCACATATTTTCTTTGACACAACGTCGTACCAACATTGTATCAAAGAGGGGCAAACTGTAGACATCGAAAATTGGTCTAGGCCTACGAGTACAGATTCGACATAATTTTCTATAGTTCGTTGTCATGATTATAAAATGTTAATTATTTAATTACCTTTCTAATACATATTTCCTCTATAAATTAAATACCCCTTTTTAATTAATTCATTAATTCATTGATTCAACTTCGATTAATTAAATAAATCATGTTTATTTAATCATGTCGCTAAAATTCATTGATTCAACTTTGATTAATTAAATAAATCACATTTATTTAATTATGTCGCTAACTAATTCCTCTTTCATAATTAAATATTTATTATGCAATCAAACACCCTCTCTATTCATAATTAAATAAATTATCTTTATTTATTTAATTAAATCTTCAATTTTTGAACATTTAATTAAATTAACATTTAATTCATTTATTAAATTGTTTATGTCACATTCTTCTATCAGTTATCTAATCATTTACTCACCTTCTAACTTGAGATCTATTTTTAGTTCTCCAGTTATCTCTGGATTCAACACCATTATCTTTGTGAGAAGACTCTCTGTCACAACTAGTTGATTAACTAGTTCTAACTCATATGCATGTATGCATTCGAATGCATTCTCCATCTTCGAGTTCCAACTTTGTCTTTGACAATCAAAGTCTATCTCTCCTATTTTCAAAGATTCTTAACTGAACTTCTAACTCACGTTCTATTTGACACATAACTGATATCGCATGGCATTCATCTATCTCATATGTCATCTCTCTTTTCAATCTGAGCCGATCGTTCAAAAACCCAAAATCTATAAAATGGCCTGTCATCATCATTATTCCTCCTCCCAAAATCATACACTTTTGAGAAGAAACCTACTTATTTTTGATATTTTGTTGAGACACTCGACGAAGTCATGCTTGCATAAACACTAAAAAATCTGAGGGCAAGAATGACAATACAACAAGATGGAGAAGAGCAATGGAGATAATTCGAAGGAGTGAAAGCGTTTTTGGTGAGATCATTTCAAGTTATTGTTTTAGTTTTCATTAAGTTTTCTTATTCATTCTTTGTTGTTTGATTTTAGATTAATATTCATCCAAATTAGGATTAACCATTGTTGTTCTAGTTGCAGATTGATCACAGATTTATTCTAATGTTAAAGAAATGCTTTGAAGAATTTTCCCAGCGGAGTCACCATTTTTTGTGTACTTTTCACACACACGCCCCACCAGAGGCAAGGACCCTCTTTTTCTTCTACATCTTTGTACCTTGGCTTTGTCAATTCCTAATTTTTCTCTTTTTTGGGGGTTATTTTGGGATTAAGTCCAGATTTGATTTGATAAGGGTGGTATTTTAAAGCGTTTTGGGGCCTTGGATTTTAGAAATGGGGATTTTTGAAGTGAATTTTCAATGTGATGTGTAAATATTTTTGCACCAATGGATAGAGGATGAAATATTTTTGAACTTTTTGAAAGTTCCTTCTAGAAAAAAAGTTATGGGGTTTCAAAGTTTTTTTTCAGGTTTCTTGTCATTTTCGGGATTTTCCCTTTCTTCCGGATTTTTCTGGATTTCTTGTCATTTTCAGAATTTTCCCTTCTTTCTAGATTTTTTTGGATTTCCTGTCATTTTCGGGATTTTCCCTTCCTAGCAAATTTTTCTGGATTTCTTGTCATTTTCACGGTTTTCCCTTCCTAGCATTTTTTTCGGATTTCTTGTCATTTTTGGGATTTTCCCTTCCTGGTGGGTTTTTCCAGATTTCTTGTCATTTTTCAGGATTTTCCCTCCTTGATGGATTTTTGTGAACTTCTTATGATTGTTTTCCTGAACTCCGAAATTTATTAATAGGGTTAAATTTCCAAAATTTCATGACGAAGTTGAAATTTCCAAGGGTTTATTTATGCTGAATTTTAATATTTTGTCGTTGGATTTTCACATGTGAGATATTAATGATTATAGCTATTTTTTTCAGGATTAAATAAAAAAAAGGAGGACTTGCATATGGATTCATGCTAGGAGGAGAATCTCAAAAATATTTTGAATGTTGATTTACATATGAATCAGTACCCAGTTGTTCAAATGAACCCAATTGCATATGGATATGTGCCACAACTTGTCTACAGCTAGAAGATATGTTTCAAACATGGAGTGACGTGTGATTCTATTTTTACTCTCCAATCATAATTTTTTATTAAAATCGAGGTGGCAGATTGTTGATTTCTTATTGCTCCTCGATGTATCTACTTTTATGCTATTGGATGATGATGTACCACATTTTTAAAAACCCTAATATAAATTCTTAGGGTTTCTTGAGGATTAATTGAATCCATTGGATTGAATTTAATCCTAGCCCTTGATTTTAAAATGTAATATCTGTAAAAGGGTTGTGCCTTCTCGTTAGAAAAAGGTTAGAGAATAGTGGGTTAGAGGTTGCAAAGCCAGAATTGGCTAAATTAGAAGTTAGATTCTGCAAGTCAATAGTTGTACGAGAGGAGCAAGAATGGAAATGTTTATTTAATGTTGGAGAAGATAATGCAAATGGGTTGTTGATTTGGCAAACATTGTGTTATGTTTCAAAAAATTTATGGTTTCTTGTTCTTGATTCTCAGTGTTAGATGTTATTTTTCAGTTCTTTCATGATAATGGTGAAATGTTAATGATGCTGATTGATCTCCGATCCATACTTTTAGCAATTTGTTGATTGTAAGTTGTTGTGTAAAGTTAGTCTGGGCCTTATTTTGTGCTAAGTTTAACTATGGATGCTTGTTTACGTTGTGTCATTTACTGGGTATGTGGATGAATGTTCATAGTCTAGAAATCTTCAGTTTCCTCAGAAGATTGCACCATTTCTGCAGAGTTGTGGGCTTGTCCTTGATTAAGTAGAAATTGGTTTTATTGGAGATTTGTCCATTTGCAACATTCATAATTGTTGTGATTTATTTTAGGAGTAATTTTAATCTTATATCTCTCTTAAACTCTTATTTTTTTCTATTTATTTTATTATCTGGGTTTCATTTAAGAATTTGAGTATCAATATATTGTGAAATCTGATAAGTTTGAAGATCCAATATTTGTTTGTAAGGTCCCCCTTGTGATTACCAACATTTTCACATTATCTCTGAGTTGTTTTATTTGCATTGTCAAGACCTGACATTAGAGACCTTGGGGTTATCTCTTTTCCCATACAGATTTGCCTTTCAAGAGAGATAGGATATCATATTATGTCTGAGTTGTTGTTGTGTAGAAAACACCATCAACAATGATCATGCTAAGTTTCCAGAAGATATCCATTGCCCTTTCCTTGGCTGCTTACTTATATACATTCTTCAACCAATCCCTTTTAACATGCTAAAGGCATAGCAACACATGATATTGAAAGACATCCCTAATAGATAATAAAAATGATATTTTTTACCGCTCATCTCCATGAGAAAGTGGCATTGAAAATAAATAGAAAATGAGAAAGGTACACAAATGAACAAAGAGATGCACATACTGTATGGCTTGGATTTCTATAGTCGCATCATCGATAAAAAATGCATTGATTGTCTAGTCGAGTCTAGCTCTTCTTCCATAGTCATGCAATATGCGTAGCCACATGGAGATGTCCTCAATCTTGTTTTATGCAGAGACTACCCATGCAACTGGCACACCACTATGTTTCTCATCCAAAATTAGCAAAGTATACAATGAAAACTATAGACATAACAACTCAACATGAGCATTGTCAGGTTTATAGCCAAGAAGATCATTGAAATGATGAAGAACTATTTGTTAATATTTGTAAGGCCCCACCCCATATTTGTTAGTGGAAAATATGGAATCCATTGAGATGATTGAATTGTGTGAGTTGCTAACCATCCTATCCAACATCCATGGATTCTAGACCCTGATAATGAAAGGTGTATCATTCCCATTGGGCTATTGAAAGTGGAAGAAGTTGTCAATGTCTTATCCATTCCACATCATGGTACTTGCCAATCATTACATCCTTTCTTGTAAGGAATTGATCTCTCTTTGACATCATGCCACATAAGACATAATCATTGATGTGTCTATCCATTATTGTATTGACATTGACATCCATGAAAAAAGGATTTCAATATAGCTTTTTCACTTTGCAGATAGATTAGAGGCAAAAATAGAACGCTTATCTCCACTTGTGTCATTAATACCATGGAAAAATTCACCTTTTATATTGAAGTGAAACACTTATTTGTAGATAATATAGGAAACATCAGGTTTATCATTCATAACCTTTACCACAAAGTGGTATTGACAACCTCACATTTGTATAAACATCTTCTCTTATTTATTCTTTGGTGGAAGACAGTCTCTGAGGTTTGTAGGACCATATTGACACTAGTAGTTGTGAAGAAGGCATCATCTCATCATCTTGAAGCAAGAGAGAGTAAAATATCATTAGACCATACAAATGAATGTTGAAAGATACAAACCTACGATACCAAATTTTTTTTCCATAATTTTTGTCATTGGGGGGATGCGTGGTGGTAGGTTGTCTTTTTTTCTTGTCCAAAAACTTAGTTTCAAAATCTTCAACAAAAATTTCACCATGAATGAAATTATCAAGTCTCATACAAGGAATTGTTTTGACAAGGTCAGGGATCCCATCCTTCTTGATAGAAATAGGAGTCCATTGCAAATAAGAAGAGGAAAAAGGAGAGCCTTCATTTTGTACATCTTTCACAACCAATTCATCTTGCTTCTTCCATTTCAAACCTCTCCCCATTATAGGAAAGGACAAAAGTGGATGAATATTTAAAATTAGTGTGGATTGTGTCAAGAAAAAGAAAGAAATCATTCATTGAATGTAAATAAAATGTGCTTGCATTGTTGTGACCCACGTGAAACCAATAGGATGTTGTGAGCTTGAACTGAGGAAAATTGAAGGCGATAGATTCAATCAAGCTATGCATAAAATATAACACAAATGTAGGCTAGAAATCAGATTGTCTATCTCAACGAACAATTGGAAATAGACAACGACAATATAAAAGGACAACCAATTCCTTTGGTGACATAAAAATTGCAAGTAAATTTACAACCCCACATGTAAATATAACAAATATTTAAGAGTGTATGGGGGTGTACAAACCTCTTTTACCTGAGGAGGCATCTTGGTATATTCATCCTTCCATTTGGTGTGATTTAACATGAGGAGGAAAAGCACATCTAGAAATTCATTAGATAAACAAGTGAATGTTGAACCACACTATGAGTGGTTCAACTTTCCACTTTGTATGTGGCATAGGAGTGTAACATTCATAATAGTATGCAATTACTTATACAATAACAACAAAAAATTTATTGTCATGGGAAGATATATTGGTTGTGTTGCGTGTGTATATTTTAAAGGAGAGGAATGGTTCGAGGGAAACCAAAACCTTTGATGACAACCTTCTATGTAAAAAGAAAAATTGAATCCATTGCTGCTAGCAACACCAAAATGATATATGTTTTTTGCATTTTTTGAAAAAAATATGAATCAATAATGGAGAGAATGAGGAAAGCCAGAAAGATGTAAAATGTCCTATCAAGCATGATGTAAGTGAATGCAAGTTAGAAAACATAGCATGTAGATGAACCTCCATGTGGAGATAAAGACTGCAAGTAAATTCACAACCCCACATGTAAATATAACAAAGATTTAAGAGTATATGGGGTGTACGAACCTCTTTTACCTGAGGAGGCATGTTGTGATATTTAGCCTTCCGTTTGGCATGAATTAACATGAGGAGCAAAAGCACATCTAGAAATTCATGAAATAAACAAGTGAAGGTTGAACCAAATGACGAGCGATTCAACCTAAAACTTTGTATGGGGCATAGGAGTGTAACATGCATAAAAATATGTAATAAATTATACAATAGCAACAACATATGTATTATCATGGGAAGATACATTGGTTGTGTTGTGTGCGTATGTGTTAAAGGAGAGGAAGGGTTAGAGGGCAACCAAAACCTTACATGATAACCTTGTATGTAAAAAGAAAAATTGCATCCATTGCTACTAGCAACACCAAAATGATAGCATGGTTTTAGCATCTATTGAAAAAAATATGAATCAGTAATGGAGAGAATAAGGAAAGCCATAAAGGTGTAAAATGTCCTATCAACCATGATGTAAGTGAATGCAGGTTGGAAAACACAATGTGTAGATGAACCTCCACACAGACATAAAGACCACAAGTAAATTCATAACCCCACATGTAAATATAACAAAGATTTAAGAGTATATGGGGTGTACAAACCTCTTTTACCTGAGGAGGCATGTTGTGATATTCAACCTTCCATTTGGCATGACTTAACATGAGGAGCAAAATCACATGTATCAATTCATGAAATAAACAAGTGAAGGTTGAACCACACGATGAGTGGTTCAACCTACAACTTTGTATGTGGTGTAGGAGTGTAACATGCATAACAATATGTAATTACTTATACAATAGCAAAAACATATGTATTATCATGGGAAGATACATTGGTTGTGTTGTGTGTGTATGTGTTAAAGGAGAGGAAGGGTTAGAGGGCAACCAAAACCTTAGATGATAACCTTGTATGTAAAAATGAAAATTGCATCCAATGCTACCAACAACACCAAAATGATAACATGTTTTTTGCATCTATTGAAAAAAATATGAATCAGTAATAGAGAGAATAAGGAAATCCAGAAAGGTGTAAAATGTCCTATCAACCATGATGTAAGTGAATACAAGTTGGAAAAAACAACGTGTAGATGAACCTCCACACATACATAAAGACCAAAAGTAAATTCATAACCCCACATGTAAATATAACAAATATTTAAGAGTATATGGGGTGTACAAACCTCTTTTACCTGAGGAGGCATATTGTGATATTCAACCTTCCATTTGGCATGACTTAACATGATGAGAAAAATCACATCTATCAATTCATGAAATAAACAAGTGAAGGTTGAACCACATGATGAGTGGTTCAACCTACAATTTTGTATGTGGCATAGGAGTGTAATGTGCATAACAATATGTATTACTTATACAATAGCAGCAACATATTTATTATTATGGGAAGATACGTTGGTTGTGTTGTGTGTGTATGTGTTAAAGGAGAGGAAGGGTTAGAGGGAAACCAAAACCTTTGATGAAAATCTTGTACATAAAAATAAAAAGAGCATCCATTTCTACCAACAATGCCAAAATGATAACATGTTTGTTGCATCTATTGAAAAAACTATGAATTAGTAATGGAGAGAATGAGGAAATCTAGAAAGGTGTAAAATGTACTATCAACCATGATGTAAGCGAATTCAAGTTGCAAACATAGTGTGTAGATGAACATCCATGCAGACATAAAGACCACAAGTAAATTGGCAACCCTGCATGTAAATATAACAAATATTTCAGAGCATATAGGGTGTACAAACCTCTTTTACCTGAGGAGGCATGTTGTGATATTCAACCTTCTATTTGGCATGAATTAGCATGAGGAGCAAAATAAAATGTAGCAATTCATGAAACAAGCAAGAGAAGGTTGAGCCAAACGATGAGTGGTTGAACCTGCAACTTTGTATGTGGCATACGAGTGTAATGTGCATAACATTATGTAATTACTTCTACAGTTGCAAGAAAAAATGTATTAGGGAAGAAATGTTGGTTTTGGTGCATGTGTATGTGTTAATGGAGAGGAAAGGTTAGAGGGAAACCAAAACCTTTTATAACAACCTTCTATGTAAATAAATGTGCATCCTTTGCTTCTAGCAACAACAAAAGAATAAAAAGTTTTTTCCATTTGTTGACAAAATCATGAATTAGTAATGGACTGAATCAAGAAAGGTGTACATGTGTAAATTTTTCTATCAACCATGATGTCAACCAATGCATATTGGAAAACATAGTGTCTATGTGAGCCTCTAAGGGAACATAAAGACCACAGGTAAAATCACAACCTCACATGAAAAAAGACTAAGATTCCATACTATATGGGGTCTACAAACCTGTTTTACCTGAACATGAATGTTGTGATATCGAGCCTTCCATTTGGGGTGACTTAACATGACCATCAAAAGTGTATATGAAAATTCATGAACTAAAAAATTGTAGGTTAAACAACAGGATGAAAATTCCAACCTGCAACTTTATATGTAACCTATAAGCATAATGTGAATAATAGCATGTAATTACTTCTATGGCTGCCAACAATGTGAAAGTAAAAAAATGACTCAATGAACGTAGGCTAAAACATGTTTTTTTTTGTGCATTTATTTGTGAAACATATGAAGAATTCGAAAAGCAATTTTAACTATAAACCACAATTGCAATAAATTGTGAAGATCACTTGCATTGAAAACCATAGTGAATGAGATAGATACTATGTTGACTTAAGAGATCATTTATGCTCTTGATTAATTGAAAAGGAGGCATCTGTAGTATGTGCAAAGGTGAAGAAACAATG
This sequence comes from Sequoiadendron giganteum, assembly GCA_007115665.2. NCBI lineage: Eukaryota > Viridiplantae > Streptophyta > Pinopsida > Cupressales > Cupressaceae > Sequoiadendron > Sequoiadendron giganteum. Next base: position 36,475,829 of record CM021106.1, on the reverse strand, counting down.
CCAATCTGGATGCAATAGGTTCTATAATTTATGAAATTGAAAAGGAATCTTCTTTAAAAAAACTTGAAGACAAAGAGATCAAACTTCATGAGATAGATATTGTTATAACTGAAGAGATTCTTACCACTCTTGAGAAGTTGATGAAGGAGCACATGCAGTATGTGCAATGGGAAAATCACAATGCAGAAGTGGATAAAGTTGAGAGATTTTGTATTGCATATGAAATTGTCTAAGCAGAGAAAATGAACGATGGTCCTATAACTGGATTTCAGCAAGTGAAGTCAAATATTTGCGAACATAAAAATAAACATGACCAGCAAAAGAACATTAAGAACAAAAGTAAAAATTCCACCCTTCAACTTACAACAAGCAAAAATATGGAAATTACAACCCATAGTGTTTTCCAATATGCCTATAGTTTACTAATTTGGGAAAGTTGAAACACAATTTTTAGTGTACTCGAGATGTGTTATATATTTTGAAGATTTTCATTTCATTCGATTCGTATTTTGGAAAAAAGAAAAGGTTTTCATTGCAATCATATTGTCTCTATAATCAGAGGTTGGAAAACACAGTGCATTAAGAAACCTACGACCCACATAGTGTTGAAAAACCATCTATGTATAAGAATGCAATTGGTTGGTCGCCCCTCAGCCAAATATGGTTACTTTTATGTATCACCTGGCTGCAAGTCCTCTCCAAATTTTCCACCCTTCAGCTTTGTACAAGCTCAAAAAACTATCTCACAATCCACTATGTTTTCTTACCTGCCTATATTTTAATGATATGACGAAATCGAATCATAATTCATACTCTAAGTAATAGTTTTGGTAAATTTTCAAGGTGCCTTTTCTTACATTGGTAGTGTAAGGTTTTCATTACACTCGTTTTTTCTATTGATAATTCAATGTTGGAAAGTATTGTGGCTTGAGGAACCTGAGATCTTCTTAATACTTCGAGAGGTAGTGAGTACTAGAATGTATGAAATGAATAAGGACACATCCCTAAAAACACTTGAAAAGAAGCAAACCAAACTATATGAGATATATAAGATATTGACTGAAGAGATTCTTTCTACTCTTGAGAAGTTGGGGAAGGAGCATTTAAAGTATGTGCAATGGGAAAATGACAATGCAAAATTGGACGCAACAGGTACTAGAATGTATGAAATGACAAAGGAATCTGCTATAGAAATAGTTGAAAAGAATTAGACCATAATGAATGAGACAGATACTATATTGATTAAATAGACTCAGTGTTGTTGATAATTCTAGGAAGGTGTGTGTGCAGTATCCACAATGGGAATATGGCAGTGCAAAATTCAAGCAACAAGTGTAGAAATTATGTAATAAAAAACAAATCTTCTCTAAAAACACTTGAAAAGAAGTAGACCAAAGTGAATAAGATAGATAATGTATCAACTCACAAGATTGTTCTTACACTTGACAACTTGATGAAGGAGCATCGTGCAGTATTTGCAATGGGAAAACGCCAATGTAAAAGTGGATAAATTCAATAAATTTTGTATTCCATATGAATTTATGAAAGAAAAGAAAGTGAGAGATGATGCTATAAGTGGATTTGAACAAATGAAGTCAAAGATTCTTCAACTTAAGAATTCCATGGAACAAATACAAGTTGAAATAGATGATAATGAAAAGGCAAAAACATATCTTAGAGCAGAAAAAGAGAATCAGTTGGCTAGAGACATGAAGCCATATGTGAAAAGGTAGACAAGTTTTGTAAATAACTTATCAAACATAAAACATCTACATTCTCTAATTAGAAAGACACTCTCAAAGCTAAGCAAAGAGCGGCTGAAAAGCTACATAAAAGTATTGAAGACATTCAAAACTCTATCCAAAAAATGGATGTTGCTGTCCTAAGGGTTGATGAGGAAGCAACTACTCCAATGCTACAAATATAAGATATGAAATATAAGGTAGGATCTCATGTAAACGAATTCCAAGGGGGTGATAATAGGTAACAACAATGGGGATGATAAAAAAATGTGTGACTGGTCAACTTACAAATGCAAAAGCAATAGTTGGAACTACTAAAACTGAAGTAAAACAACATCAATACTACAATTAACCACTTGGAAAATAAATTAAAACATTCAACAAAAATCTTATCATTGAAATAAAATGAGTTTAATTAATGGTGTTGACACACAAGTGCAATATAAAAGACATGAAGTTGAAAAAATAAACACAACAATTGAATGTGTGATTTTAAAGATATTCATATTGTTTTGTCGCATTCCATGTTGCAACACCATATGTGTTAATAAGAAAGAAACCCACTATGAGACAACCCTTTACATTTCAACAAGGAGATTCAAATAACTAAAACCCAACATTCTTTTTTCCGAATTACAATCATTTTGTGCACTTTTTTTTTTCAATCATGCAAAATTTAAACACAACAATGGAATGTGAGATTTTGAAGACATTCATAATGTTTGGAACACTCCATGTTGCAAAACCGTAGGTTTTAAGAAGCAAGAAACCCACCATGAGACAACCCTTTACATTTAAACAAGGAGATTCAAATAACTGAAACCCAACACTGTGTTTTCCGAATTACAATTATTTTTTGCAAATTTTTTTCAATCATGCAAAATTTAAACACAACGGAATGTGTGATTTTGAAGACATTCATACTATTTTGTAGCATTCCATGTTGCAAAAATGTGAGAATTAAGAAGCAAGAAACCCACCATGAGACAACCCTTTACATTTAAACAAGGAGATTCAAATAATTGAAACCCAACACTGTGATTTCCCAATTACAATTATTTTTTGCACTTTATTTTTTCAATCATGTGAAAGTTAAACACAACAATGAAATGTGTTATTTTGAAGACATGCATATTATTTTGTAACATTCCATTTTATAAAACCATAGGTGTTAAGAAGCAAGCAACCCACCATGAGACAACCCTTCACATTTAAACAATGAGATTCAAGTAATTGAAACCCAACATCGTGTTTTCCCAATTACAATTATTTGGTGCACTTTTTTTTCAATGTGAAATTTAAACACAACAATGGAATATGTGATTTTGAAGACATGTATAATGTTTTGTAACATTCCATGTTACAAAACTGTAGGTGTTAAGAAGCAAGAAACCCACCATGAGACAACCCTTTAAATTTAAACAAGGAGATTCAAATAATTGAAACCCAACACCATGTCTTCCCAATAACAATTAATTTTTGCACTTTATTTTTTCAATCATGTGAAAGTTAAACACAACAATGAAATGTGTTATTTTGAAGACATGTATACAATTTTGTAACATTCCATTTTTCAAAACTTTAGGTGTTCAAAAGAAATCTACACACCATGAGACAACCCTTTACATTTAAACAAGGAGATTCAAATAACTGAAACCCAACACTATTTTTTCTGAATTACAGTTATTTTGTGCACTTTTTTTTCAATCATGCAAAATTTAAACACAACAATGGAATGTGTGATTTTGAAGACATTCAAACTATTTTGTAACATTCCATGTTGAAAAACCATACATGTTAAGAATCAAGAAACCCACCATGAGAAAACACTTTACATTTAAACAAGGAGATTCAAATAACTAAAACCCAACACCGTGTTTTTTCAATTATAATTATTTTGTGCACTTTTTTTTAATCATGTGAAATTTAAACACAACAATGGAATGTGTGATTTTGAAGGCATTCAAAGTGTTTTGTAACATTCAATGTTGCAAAACCATAGGTGTTAAGAATCAAGCAACCCACCATGAAACAACCCTTTACATTTAAGCAAGGAGATTCAAATAACTGAAACCCAACATTATGTTTTCCCAATTACAATTATTTTTTCAATCATGTGAAAGTTAAACACAACAATGAAATGTGTTATTTTCAAGATATGCATATTTTTTTTGTAATGTTCCATGTTGTAAAAATGCAGGTGTTAGGAAGCAAGCAACCCACCATGAGACAACCCTGTTTAAACAAAGAGATTCAAATAACTAAAACACAACACTATGTTTTCCCAATTATAATTATTTTGTGCACTTTTTTTTCATTCATGTGAAATTTAAACACAATAATGGAATGTGTGATTTTGAAGACATGTATACTATTTTGTAACATTCCATGCTGCAAAACCATAGGTGTTAAGAAGCAAGAAACCCACCATGAGACAACCCTTTACATTTAAACAAGGAGATTCAAATAACTGAAACCCAACACTATGTTTTCCTAATTACAATTAATTTTTGCACTTTATTTTTTTAATCATGCAAATGTTAAACACAACAATGAAATGTGTTATTTTGAAGACATTCATACATTTAAACAAGGAGATTCAAATAACTAAAATCCCTCTCATTATGTGTCCCAAATTACAAGGTGTTGTAAAACCCTTTGCAACCACCACTCACCTTGACTTGGTTGGTGTTCTCTTCCAACTCCTCTAGGTGCACTCCAAACTTCAACTTACAATGTGAAGACTACCAAATAACACTTGGATCTAGTCAGTTTTCTCCTCCAACTCCTCCATGTGCACTCAAACTCTCATCTTTCAACGTGCAAACTGGAAAAAAAATGTGTTTTCACCTTTCTTTCTCCAAACCAAAAAGCCCCATGTCATTCCCCTTCCAATTTTTCTACACCAAAAAAAAGTGGATGAAAGCGAAACTTCACGGCCAAGCTAAGGCGCTCGCATTTTTTGGCTAGTAGGAGGTGAGAAAACTGACTTGACAGTGTCGTTAATTCCTACCTACCATTTCTTGAACATTTTTTCTCGTCTTTCGATTTCATCACTTTGATCCCCTATCTAGTGGGCCCCACACTACAATGTCTTGTCATGTTATGTATGTTTCCATGTATGTTGTTATGTATATTTTTCATTCATTTTTGTATGTACATAGGTGATTTTTTTCTATTATTTAGTTGACTCCCATCCATGTACAAGGATATAAACATGATTGTCACAAAACCTCTAAATCAAGAGGATAATCATACATCATTATCAATAGGGTCATGTCATGTTTGCAATATGAAAAAGAGGGAAAGAGGAGAGATAGGTACAAAAAGAGGGAGAGATAGAGGGAAAAGAAAGAGAGAAGAGTAAGGAGATAGAGATGGGGGATAGTGATGTAGTATAAAAGAGTTCAGAACTGAAATTCTTTAATCTTGAGACAATTTCAATCCTTTAACCTTATGCAACATGGGCTCCAATTTACACAAATGGACTCCAATCTCTATCAGATTTGGTAAATTATTTCAACATGCTTAGATTCATCTAAAAAACTCATTCAACCATCCAAAGATCAGAAAACAATGTTTTAAGGCCAACTCACCTATGCTAGCCTCTAACCTAGTAGTTTTTCCAAAGTGGGACAACGGTTATAAATTTTAATTTTTAACCCCAAAAAAAATTATGTGGTTACTTTAAGATACCCATTATCCCATAACATAACATATCCCAAAATAATATAGGTTACTTTGGATCAAATCCTTCAAATTCTTGCTTTTACATTTTAACAATAGGATTTTACCAACAGAAATTCACTGTAAATTGAACATAACTTTCAGACCATATATCAAATAAACAATATAAAACCATATTTAACTACCCTTTTTTAAATTATTAAACATATATCAAAATAGGCATAGGATGTTTCGAAACATAAGGCCTTAAAATTGACTATCCTGATTTTTCATTGCTCCAAAAACACACTGTAGTAGCCTAGGGAATCATCAAAACTCATCCAAATATTCTCCAAAATCTGATAAACCAATGAGAAATAATTTATAACCTTAAAAAATACCTTCACACCAATTTTTATGAGATTTTATTAAAGAAATCAAAAGATATTGAATTTTAATTGCTTGCTCCCTTGCTAAATCAGAATTCACCTATTTTTACCAAAATTACAATAACTTTTGCAAATATTAATTAAATTGAGTCAAAAAAACTGAATTGGAAATTAGATTCAAATATATTTCACCTACAGTCAAAGATAAGTGTGTTTCTAGGCCGTACATGTCCGCACAAGGACCTGCAATAGAAACAATTAATGGAAAATGCACATAAATAGTCTCAAATTGTATTCCATTCAACTTCAAATCACCACTTCTGCCTTTAAAATGATGCAAATGACCTATATAAGGTCTTATCAACTTCCTAAAACTCTCAAAATTCCACAACTAACTCTTAAAATACTCATGACTCTTGAACTTCTTGTTTTTGTCACTTTTACAACCTTTTTTACAATTTGACAATTTTGTCAACTTTTGCACTTTTTGACCAAATTAACCAAAAAATGACCCAATAATATAATCTAAGACCTAAGAAATATTTATTTTGGCCCCCTTGTACCTTAAATTTTCTTGAAAACACCTAAATTGAACAAAAAGTGAAAATTTGCCTCATGGAGGCTTAACATTGTTTGGGTGCTCCTCCACCAAACTGCCGAGGGCAAAAGAATTCAAGCCCCTTTGAACTGTCTTCTTCCTGGTATTCCAGTTACTTTGTACTTTTTCATTTGTATTTTCAATCATCTTTGGTCCTTTCTCCATTTTCTTCTTCTTATGCCTTCTTCTATCAATCATCCTTGCAACTTGGAGGTTCAAAAACTCTATTAATTCATCATACACTTCACTTTGTCCTTCATGACTTGCACATACATAGTTCAAAGAAAAATTAGAAACAAAATATTGTGACCTTGAGGCCTCCTCCTTGTCTTCTTGTGCTTCAAACTCCTCTTCTTCATCGGGTGTAGGCACCAACTCTTCATCATCTTCTTCCTTTTCCATTGAGTCTTCTTCATTTGTTGTCTTCAAGCCTTCAAGGTCTTCATTCTCTACTTGTTTGAACTCTTCATTATCAACGATCTCTTCATCTGGTCTGCTTTATTTCTCTCTTGTTTTCTCTTCATTATTAGCATCTTGATAGGCCAAACAACTTGCCTCTTAACTGATAAATGCCAACTAGATTGTAATTGATCCAAATCAACCTTAAGTCTTTCTATCTTCATTCTCACTACCTCTATTTCTTGCTTCCACTCTTGATCCTTTTCCTTTTTCTTTGTCTTTTCCTATTTTCTCTTTTTCTCTTTCAGTGAATCCGCTGTCTGCAAAAACCTTCTCAGATACTCCATCTTCACAAGCAAGTCTCTCCTTGCTTCTACTCAACTTTTCTCTGCCTTCTCTTGGTAGCAACTAGGTTCTTCCTAGCCTGCACACAACCACAAAACCAAAAACACAAACCAACACTAGCCCAAACCTTTTGGTGAGCTCTGATACCAATTTGATGTAGTACAAAAGAGTTCACAACTAAAATTCTTCAATCTTGAGGCAATTTCAATCCTTTAACCTTGTGCAACATGGGCTCCAATTTACACAAATGGACTCCAATCTCTATCAGATTTGGTAAATGATTTCAACTTGCTTAGATTCATCCCCAAAACTCATTCAACCATCCAAAGATCAAAAAACAATTATTTAAGGCCAACTCACCTATGCTAGCCTCTAACGTAGTAGTTTTTCCAAAGTGAGACAATGGTTATAACTTTTGATTTTTAACCCCAAACAAAATTATGTGTGTACTTTTAGATACCCATTATCCCATACTATAACATATCTCAAAACAAATATAGGTTAATTTGGATCAAATCCTTCAAATTATTGCTTTTACATTTTGACAATAGGATTTTAACAACATACATTCATTTTAAATGGACCATACCTCAACTCAACAATATAAAACCATATTTAAGTACCCTTTTGGAAGTTCTTAAACATATTGTTAGAATTGGCTATGGCTTCCAAGATCTTGAGACCAAATGGAAAACACAAAGAAGAGAGAATAATGTGACAAGAATAAACTGCATTCTCATCAATATGATTCAATGATATGAGATGATTTATTTTATAATGAGAGACCCCTTGGTTATATAGCCAAGGTGATAACATAAAAGGGCATAATATTATGACAAGTGTCATAATCTTCTAAAATGAGACAACAATGAAAAGCTATCACTCCACCTAAAGTGGAAAAGTGATAATGTGATAATCACCACAAATGGTGGATCACCCACAAAAGGTGGAGAGGTAATCACATGATATGTCCATGAAAGGTGGAAGTGATAAATTAATAACATGATAAGTCCACCAAAGGTGGAAAAACTCCAACTACCTCCTATGTGGTCCCTAAGTAAACTTAACTAAGGTGTAATTATGACCTAGGACAAGGTACAACACATTTAATTACACCAAAACCCCCCCTTAAGTGCAACTTAGGGAGAACGTACACAAAAGAAAACAATGCAAGATGGGTCCCGACAACTAGGCCATGTTAGGTACCCATGTACAAATGTAATGCAATCTATCACAAATAGAGAAAAGGAGAAAACCCAGTGGGACAAAACTCCTTCCCAAAAGAGAGATGAAATACAAAACTAGAAATTCTCTCAATGATGCATGAGAAGGCCAAAACCGCATGTGAGGAAAAAGACCCCCCCATAAGATAGAAGTAAAAGAGAGACAAGATAGCTCCCCCTCAATGAGATAACCTACTACAACAGAAGCACTGGAAGTACACTATGGAGTAACACTAGAATCCTCGATCTGGCAAGCAAGGAAAGATACTTATTTTTGCTACTGAAACCATATGCGAGTCACTAATTGACTCAAGGTGGAATCATGATAAAGCAACAACAGACCCGATGCCAAGGAACACTGGAAAACTCACAAACTAGCACAAATCTGGAATCTATGAAGCAACAGTAGATGAAAAAATGATGCCCCCCATAAGAGGGAATGGTATGATAAAAAAATACGTAAGCTATATGTATCTTGATGTCAATGCCAAACTGTGACTAAAACTGGTCCATAGGAGCAAGTAACATAAAGATTCTGGAACATTAACCCTAAAATGAATGGCTCTCAAACTAAGATGTGACTCGATGTGAATCTGATGTGATTTAGGATCATTAACCATAGGCTCTCAATTTGAGATGTGAACCGATGCAAACCAAAATGTGCCAAGCTATGAGCAAGATTTGGCCAAAAGAAACAACAAAATCTAGATACAACTCATGCGAGTTGTCATCAATACAAAGATGAGATCAAATTGCAACTACACTCTAATCAGATTATTATGCAAGAAGGCCCCCCAATGGAACTTTATGTAAACTCATTTATTACAATACCCCATGATTGTAAAAGGAGAACATGCAAAACATGCATAAATTAAAGACAAAATGCAAACCTACTACATGAAAACAAAAAAGAGTGCATGCACAAACCAATGTTCACATCTGCCTCCATGATGAAAAATAACCTCAAATTTGTGTAGATGACCAAATCTGAAAAAATGGCCTACACCACTATGAAGTGCTCGAAACTAGCTTTTCGTCAATATCTCATTACCAAAAACAAACATTGTGGCCAAAAGTTATGAATTTTTCAAAGAAAATGAATTTAGCCTACATGAAACAGGTTTTCTAGCAAAAACGTTTATTTCTAATTTGATTTCTGAAAAATCTACTCACTATTTGTAGACAAAACAGAAATCCAGAAATATTTTGATGCTAAAAACAAAACCTAGAAATCATTTTTTGATCCAACAAGCAGAAGATGAGAAAATGATTTTTTTCTTACCTTCAGCTAGGAGAAAAATGAAGCACGCCACTTTTGTACAGAAATTTTCTTCCGATCTGTCCAAGATTTGTAGAATCTAAAAGATACCCAGTTCAGATTTCGACCCTGGCTACAAAACCCATAAATCGTTTTTCCTACAAATGAGCGAAAACTAGATTTTTGAAGCAAAATTATGACGGCTCTAATAAAAAATGACTTGCAACAAACCCTTGTTTGCAAAAAATGCAAATGGTGACCAAATTGAGTGAAACAAAATCTAAATCTGAATTTCTTTAGCCTCCTAGATGCAATGGTGAGCTCAGATTTGCACCGACAAGCTCCGATATGAACGTGCAATAAAGAGCCAAAAATGGAACCTCCCCAAATCTAGTATCTCTCTTCAAAGAAAAACTCTCCAATGACACCCAACAAGCTTTGACACCATGTTAGAATTGGCTATGGCTGCCAAGATGTTGAGACCAAATGGAAAATACAAAGAAGAGAGAATAATGTGACAAGAATAAACTGTATTCTCATCAATATGATTCAATGATATGAGATGATTAATTTTAAAATGAGAGACCCCTTGGTTATATAGCCAAGGTGATAACACAGAAGGGCATAAGATTATGACAAGTGTAGTAATCTTATGACATGAGACAACTATGAAAATCTATCACTCCACCTAAAGTGGAAAAGCAATAATGTGATAATCACCACAAATGGTGGATCACCCACAAAAGGTGGAGAGGTAAACACATGATATGTCCATGAAAGGTGGAAGTGATAAAGTAATAACATGATAAGTCCACCAAAGGTGGAAAAACTCCAACTACCTCCTATGTGGTCCCTAAGTAAACTTAACTAAGGTGTAATTATGACCTAGTACAAGGTACAACACATTTAATTACACCAACACATATGTCAAAATAGGCATAGGTTGTTTTGAAACATAAGGCCTTAAAATTGATTATCCCAACTTTGCATTGCTCCAAAAACACACTGTAGTAACCTAGGGCATCATCAAAACTCATCCAAATCTTCTCTAAAATCAGATAAACCAATGGAAAATAATTTATAACCTTAAAATAGACCTTCACACCAAAATTTACGAGATTTTATTTAAGAAATCAAAATATATTGAATTTTAATTGCTTGTTGCCCCTGCTAAATCAGAATTCACCTATTTTTACCAAAATTGCAATAACTTTTGCATATCTTAATGAAATTGAGTCAAACCGATTGCATTTCAAAGTATATTCAAATATATTTCACCTCCAATCAAAGATAAGTGTTTTTCTAGGTCATACATGGTCGCACAAAAACAATTTCTGGAAAATGCACATAAATAGTCTTAAATTGTATTCCATTCAACTTCAAATCACCACTTTTGCCTTTACAATGATGCAAATGACCTATTTAATGTCTTATAAACTTCCTAAAATTCTCAAAATTCCACAACTAACTCTTAAACTACTCATGACTTCAACTTCTTGTTTTTGTCACTTTTACAACCTTTTTTACAATTTGATAATTTTGTCAACTTTTGCAATTTTTGCACTTTTTGCCCAAATTAACCAAAAAATGACTCAAAAATATAATCTAAGACCTAATACATATTTATTTTTTCCCCCTTGGACCTTACATTTCCTTGAAAACACCTAAATTGAACAAAAATTGAAAATTTTCCTCAGGGAGGCTTAACTTTGTTTGGGTGCTCCTACACTAGATAGAAATGGAGATGGAGTGGTGCAGGAGCACCTAGACAAATGACTAGACAAAATAGGCAATTTTTGGTAAATTTTGCTTTTCTTCAATTAAGATCATGTGGACCGTTACTCTAGGAGTTAGATTTAGTATAATGTTAATCAGGAGTTGTCACTAGTAGTGGTTAGCTATTTGGAATGGTCAAGTTTGAGGTTAGGCACCTTATGTTAGTGGTGAGGTTGTTTAGTGCATTTTTCCAAAATAAGCTTTTGTAATGCCTAACCAGCTTGGGAGAGGAAAGACTCAAGCAAAACTGTTTTGGTTGATGTATTTAGGGATTTCCTCGACCATTGTGCAAGGTTGGAAGGCATTGTGCACGTTTGTTTATTTAAAAAATTTGAAATTAAGCTAATGGAGGATAGTGATTGAATGAATTAACTTTTGGTGTTTTTCTGTATTTGGTTGATCAAGAACGATCAAACCTACAGAATGCTATAGATAGTGATAGATTATTTGTTGAATGGTGTGGTGTGGTGTGGTAGATTGTAGTGTGTGAGTACTACCTATAGGTGTTTTGTTTAGTTAATTGTTTTGTTTCTTTCCAAATTCTGTTTTGACTGGTAACGTGACCAGTATGGAGTCCTAGACTCACTTCCAATCATACCCAGTGTATGGCTACTTGGGAAATGGAGCTAGGCTCCCTGTACATAGATATTATAGGTGTAGGAGTATGTAGAAATGCAGGAGGAGTGGCTAAGGACTGCTCCTAGGAAGGCTTGATAGTGCCCGGCTAGGACAGTCAAATTACCAATGCCAAAAAGGCACAAGAGTTGCAAGTGAACTTCTCTAGGGTAAACCCCATGGTAGAAGTGTGGAGGAAGGTCCCACAGTGACCAGGACCAAAGGAGGAGTCTTCAACATTCAAGAAACCAAGAAAAGGATTTAATAGTCCTATCGGGTGGTCAGGAAATTGATCAAGAACCCAGGTTTTTGCTAAACAAGGAGGACAGTCTTGTGTATAGACAGAGAAGCCTCTAGGGTTTGAAATTATTGTAGAGGATAGTATAGGAAACAGGAATCCAAGGAAAAGAGATGGTATTCTTTGGGAAAATTGGGAGCAATAGTTAGTTTTACCCAGGTTAGGAGGCCTAAAAGGGGCTCAAGGCTAGTAGCCTTTCCCAAACCCTAGAATAGGGTTTCTTGGAAGCGATGGAGAATTAATGAAAGGAGGTTGATCAAGAACCTTGGAGAGATTATTTTGAAGCCATGGAAACATTCCACACCCCTGCAACAAGATTAGGAAGCATTGGAGGTTAACTAGTCCTTAGGGAGAATAAGGGCTAGTGAGTGAACAAGAGGAAGATCACCAAGATTTGGTTGGTTGAAAGCATTGTAGATGATAGCAGGGTTGGAAAATGAACCAGGGGTGCTTGAGTAGCAGAGGACCTATAGGTTGAAGGTGGGGGAAGTGACACCAAGGGGTTATCAAAGGTGAGACCCGGAGCTTTGAGGTTGTGATTATCTCAATCCAACCTTGTCCCTATCAGATTGGTATCAGAGCAAGTGAAAGGTTTGGGAGTGAACTTGTATGTCAGACTTGGAATCAAGTGGTTCCACAATCATGGTGAAAAATGCTGAGTTGGAAAAGAAGGTTGAAGACCAAGAAGAATACAATAGGAGACTTAGGGAAAGATTGGCACAATTGGAGGAAACATTAAGCAATGTCCTGAACAAGGATGAAGAGGACAACAAAAGGGTACCTAAGCAAGAAGAGGTTACAGAGGAGGACAAGATCCTTGAACCTAACCCTGTTCTACAAGAGGAGCCTTTCTTGAAGGCATTGAAAGCTTTGAGTGGGAAGGCACTTGAAGGAATCCCAATGTTTAGTGGAAAGATGGAAGCCGAACTAGTTATGGATTGGATAGAAGGTATGGAGAATCATTTTGAATGTGATGGTGTCATAGAAGCATAGAAGGTAAAGGAGGCTAAATCCAAACTAAGAGGATGAGCTTTAACCTGGTGGAAATTCATCCAAACAAAGAGGGAGAAGGAAGGAAAGAAACCCATCTTCACTTGGAAAGGAATGGTTGCAAAAGTGAGAGAAGCCTACATGCCAGATGACTATGAAATTCAACTACACAAGAAGAGACAAAGCCTAAGGCAGATAGAACTAGATGTGAATACTTATACTGAAGAGTTCTAAAAGCTTTGCATGAGGTCTAATGTGACAGAAGATGAAAGACTCAAAGTGGCTAGGTACCTTAATGGTTTGAAGTGGAATATCCAAGAGGGGATGGCTCTTTTGAGTCCTAAAATAGTTCATCAATGTTATCAGCTGGCTATCAAGATTGAGGAAAGGAACAAGAGGAAGCAAGATCAGTCTTCTAGGGGCAGAGGCAAAGGCAGAGATCAAAGAGATCAAAGAGGACAGCGTGGTGGCTACCAAGGAAGAGGTAATGACCAAAGAAACCAAGGAGAGTTCAAACCCATAGAACATGGCAATGAAACACCTTCTAGAGGAAGGTATAACAGAGGTAGAGGTTCTCAAGGAGGTTCAAATAGAGGAAGAGGAGCAGGCAAGAGTAATTCCTATTTTGCAACCATGAAGTGTTATCATTATGGTCAAATTGGACACCCAGCTTATAGATGCCCGGAGAAAGTTTCTTCTTCAAGCAATGAAAAGAGAGTGGACTATGCACAAGAGGACATCATGAGTCCTAAATCAAATGAGATCAATCATATTGAGTCTAAAAATGGAGAAAGTCTGATGTTTAGAAGAGTGTTGATAAGGCAACCGATCAAGGAAGAACCTAAGCAAATAAGAGCTCTTTTTAGAGTAAGGTGCAAAATTCTTGGTAAAGTATGCAAGGTCATTGTAGATTTTGGTTCTACAGATAATATAATCTTAGAGGAGGCAGTAACTAAACTAAAATTGCAGAGGGTACCTCATACCAACCCCTACAAGGTCACTTGGCTAAACAAAGGGTGGAGTGTTTTGGTTAATGAGCAAGTAACAGTGGAATTTTCAATTGGAGGATATAAAGATAAGCTAGTTTGTGATGTACTACCCATGGATGCATGTCATCTACTATTGGGTAGACCATGGCAATATGACAGGAGTGTTTTGTATGATGGAAAAGAGAATACAATCTCATTTAAGAAGGATGGGAAGACTTTCAAATTGCAATCACTGTTCAAGGTAGATGAAGGACAGTCCAAGACACCAAGTGTGCTTCTTAGTAGTGGAAAGGAGTTCCTCAACACTCTACATGAAGGTGGAGAAGGATATGTTGTGTTATTGCAGTCCAAAGAGGAAGAGAAGATGGAAAAATCAGTCATACCAAGAGTAGTCCAGAATTTGCTTGACAAGTACAAGGATATTGTAAGTGATGGTACACCTGCAACCTTACCTCCAAAGAGATCTATTAGCCATCAAATAGACTTCATACCTAGAGCATCATTACCTAACAAAGTAGCATACAAGTTGACACCGGATCAGAACTTGGAAGTAGCTAGACAAGTGCAAGAATTGTTGGATTAGAATTTGATACAAAAGAGCATCAGCCCATGTGCAATACTAGTAGTCTTGGCAACTAAGAAGGGAGGCAAAGGGAGGTTATGTACTGACTCTAGAGAAATCAATAGGATCACAATTAGGTATAGGTTCCCAATTCCTAGAATTGAGGATTTAATGGATTGTCTTGGAGGGGATCAATATTACATAAAGTTGGATCTAAAAAGTGGATACCATCAAATCAGAATTAAGGATGGTGATGAATGGAAGACAACATTCAAGACAACAAATGGTTTATATGAATGGAGATTGATGCCATTTGTAATTTCCAATGCACCTAGCACATTCATGAGACTCATGAATGAAGTACTCAAAGATTTCATAGGAGTATTTATGGTTGTATACCTGGATGACATTTTAATCTTTAGCAAAATAGCAGAGGAGCATCTCAAACATGTGGAGTTGGTACTTAGAAGATTGCAAAAAGAGAAGTTGGAAATCAATCTTGAGAAGTGCATGGCTACTTGGGAAATGGAGCTAGGCTCCATGTACATAGATAATATAGGTGTAGGAGTATGTAGGAATGCAGGAGGAGTGGCTAAGGATTGCTCCTAGGCAGGCTTGACAGTGCCTGGCTAGGACAGTCAAATTACCAGTGCTAAAAAGGCACAAGAGTTACAGGTGAACTTCTCTAGGCTAAACCCCATGGTAGAAGTGTGGAGGAAGGTCCCACAGTGGCTAGGAACAAAGGAGGAGTCTTCAACATTCAAGAAACCAAGAAAAGGCTTTAACAATCCTACCGGGTGGTCAGGAAATTGATCAAGAACCTTGGTTTTTGCTAAACAAGGAGGACAGTCTTGTGTACAGACAGAGAAGCCTCTAGGGTTTGAAATTATTGCAGAGGATAGTATAGGAAATAGGAATCCAAGGAAAAGAGATGGGATTCTTTGGGAAAATTGGGAGCAATAGTTAGTTTTACCCGGGTTAGGAGGCCTGAAAGGGGCTCAAGGCTAGTAGCCTTTCCCAAACCCTAGAATAGGGTTTCTTGGAAGCGATGGAGAATTAATGAAAGGAGGTTGATCAAGAACCTTGGAGAGATGATTTTGAAGCCATGGAAATGTTCCACACCCCTACAACAGGATTAGGAAGCATTGGAGGTTAACTAGTCTTTAGGGAGAATAAGGGCTAGTGAGTGAACAAGAGGAAGAGCACCAAGATTTGGTTGGTTGAAAGCATTGTAGATGATAGCAGGGTTGGAAAATGAACCAGGGGTGACTAAGTAGTAGAGGACCTATAGGTTGAAGGTGGAGGAAGTGACACCAAGGGGTTATCAAAGGTGAGACTCGAAGCTTTGAGGTTGTGATTATCTCAATCCAACCCTGTCCCTATCATGGAGATAGAGAAAGAGAGGGAGAGATAAAGAGAGATGAGAGAGGGATAGATATATTTGGAAGAGATAAATATATAGAGGGAGAGAATTAGATGGAGAGAGAAATATAAAGATAGATATAGGAAGTGATATATAGAGAGGGAGAGAGAGGGAGGGACACAGGAGTAGAGAGAGAGGGAGAGAAAATGAGTTAGAGATAGATGGGAATTGGTTGATAGATTTTTCCTTTATATGATAAACACAAAATGACTATAATTCCCAAATAATGATTAATTGATCAACAATAGTTGGAGAGATCACAATTGCATTGACAATCTTCCTTTGAATTTTGATTGAGGTACAACTCCCTCTTGTGATATGATTTTTTGAAAATAAAATTCTTTAAAAACTAAAAAAACTAACTTCAATGCTAAAAATGGATTAGCAAATAGTTAATATTATAGCTCACAAACTAGACTATCAAAGCTTGCTGAATCGACTCAATACAATGTTAACATTTGTTGAAAATAAATGAATCAAACACCAATGGAAAAAACATCCTCATAGGGAAGTAATATAAAAAATTTCATCTAATCTCACATAATTATTCATAAACATTAGTATCTAATTCACAATTTAATGCACATAGAAAATAAACATTCACAAAAATATATTAAAACTACAAAATTTGATCCTTCTATTATGATCGATTCTCACTCATGCATCATAGTGCAAGGGGGATCAAAGTGTTGGACCTTTGAAATATCCAATGAAGGGATATTTAAAATTTTACAACATAATGGTTGGGATTTCTTGGAAATTGATTCTTGCAAACCAATTGTTGTCTAGCCAAATAAAAGTTTGGTTAGAAATTGACTAATTCCTGTCAGATTATGACAACACAATCATTAATTTCTATTTTTAAGGATGGTTATGATTACATCCCCATTTTTTATCAATATGATGGGAGAATAAATTGTTTTTTTCTGCAAGCAAGTCATGTGGTATATTCCTATGCAAAATGTTTTCCACCTTTAATTTTTGGTGACTGTTGGCAAGCCACCAAGGATTGCTTCCATGAAATTTCTTTAAATGTAGAGGATTTCATGAGATAGTAAATGATTTGGTGTCATCTCCTCCTCAAGACATATGGTCTTACCGCATATGGGAAACCATAGAATCCTGTATGTACATCCTCAAGTGTCACTACCATCTCCTTTGTCAAAATATGGAAGGTTGAAGTGTGTACATTCCACCACTCTATAAGTTCCATCAACATAGCATCATGATATCTTATGGTCCACATAGTATATACCCATATTAATCCCACATCTCTTAGGTTTCATGCCTCTATCGGTGATAGTATCTCAACATGCTCATGTAAGATTCTATACAAGTGACCTCTTGAGTGATCCATCATATGTGGTGGTACCTTTCAATCATCAACATATTTGTTCATAAATTCCTCCAACAATACCAAGTTAATATTAAACACAATCAACATGATTTAAGTCAATTATATTGGAAAATGGTGCCCTATAGTTGATTGGGATGCTCATTTAGGACCTTGGCACCTATGTTGGACCAAGGCACCCACATTGGACTAGGGTGCTTGGTTTGGACATACACACCCCATATTTCACAAACCATCTATTAAATTTAGAAATTAATCTCCTAAACACATTTAAATTGAAAACATGATTTACATCTCATTTTGACACTCCTTGCACGATGTGATCTCTCAAGGCCTCTAGCTTGGGTGTGTGGTACAATCACCATTATGAAATATTTACTTCTAAGGACGATTGGACCTACTCATGATATTCTCACACTACAAAGTAAAAATTAATGGTAAAAATTTAACAACACAACATATATTTTTTACCTATCTTTCAAACTACTCTTCATACAAATCATCACAACTTGGGCTTGCAAACTCTGATTTTCACACCTTCTATTACGTTAGAATCACATTTTTTCCCTTGATGTGTCAAAATTATTTTTGTCTCAATGTTATTTTTATAAATGTCCCTACAAAAGGAATTTTAATCAAAACCCTAAACAATTTGATGTAAAAGGATTGTCACCCTACTTCTACATCTGTAAAGCAAGAAAAAATAGGGGAGACATACATCCACACTCAAATTTCATCCTCAAAATTTTTTGGACTAACAAATTTGTTTATGGCTACAAGATGATTTCAAAATTTGAACAAGTCAATTTTATAGGATGTGGTTCCTAACATTATGGTTTTATAGGTTACTACACTAAGGGCTTCATTCTCTCACTTGGAAAGGTTATGCATCCTCTACAATATTATTTTAGATATCTTATTTTAGATGTTATAATTTACTTTTCTGTACTTTGGCTTGCATATGCACATAGTATCATATGACCACTAAAGTGGGGGCTAAATTTAGCCTTGTAAATTATCCTCCATAAGGGAAAAAACACAATTTCATGCTTTATTTGGTGCTCGCTTTGTTGTCCACTCCCTTAGTTCATTTTAGGACCACTTCCTAGCCTTGATTTTACCTTCCAAATCAAGAGAATGTGTTAAAACTACCCTTTAAGCATATTTCAAATCATGTTACACCTTGATAGCTCTAAAAAGCACTCAAATTTTGGATGAGTCCTAATTAAAAAGACCTTAAACTTGTGGATCACACTTTAATGTGTGCAAAACACATGGACAAGGGTGAGGGTGCCCTATTCTAGGTTTTTTTCTTGATAAAGTAGGTCATAATTTTGTGTTGGTCTTTGTCTTATGTGATGTTAATTCAATTTCATTATTTGGTGGTAAATTAATCCTAAAATTCAAATTTAAATGAGTTGGCCTTCATTTTAATTTATTCCTATATTTCCATATTTAAATATGAATCATTATTAAAAAATTATACAATCACAATTATGGTGAAGCTCTACCAAAAATGATATCCTATCACACAAATTTACAAGCAATTTTTTGATTTATTAAATTTATCATAATGATTGGAGTTTGATGTCAATGGAAAGACAAGTTATAATCTAGGGTTTATGGATATATTTGGCTTCTTTCAAGAACCTAATGAATTAATTTTTAGTGATTTCTCATCTTTAGGTTTTGATCACCTTGCTACCCTAAGTAAGGTATTTGAGTATATTGATTTTCCCTTGAGCATTTCACTTTCTCTTGGGTTGAATCTTACATTTCATGATTGTGTCATTTAGGAATCCTCTCTAACACACTTGAGTATAGTTTTTATCATTCATTTTGCATATCATAGCTCATTACCACCTTAGAAAAATTTAATAGTTAGGGCACATAGTTTTATCTATCAACAAATTAACTATTCATGGATATATAAATACAAAAATAGGGTTTTGACTGAGGAAAACTCCTATATAGACACCCCTTCCATTCTCTTTGTTGTATTTTATAGGTTCAAATATGGATATGATATATTTGAGGGCATGAAAATATAGTGCACACCTAAAACTTCTAGATTAGGATTTAAGTGCTCAAAAATATTCATTCACAAAATAGGGTGCCCTCACCCTTGTCTTCCCATTTCTAGTCCTTCTTTCTGTCACATGTGCACCTTTTTCTGCTCCTCTACATGCACAATTATTTCATCAATTTCCATTTTCACATATGTGAATAATTTAAGGTTTTAGATTAATTCTTCATAATAAATTAGGTCAATTCAATCACATTCAATAAATCAACTTTCTTTGCAACAAAGGAACTAAAACCAAGACAAATTGGCTCTCCTTTTAGGTTGTTAACCAATCTTAACACCCTTGATTTTTTACAACATTAAACCAAGGAAGGATTGATCTATATTAATATACTAATTAGATCTAGGATCTCGTTTTACTACTTAACATATTGATGAACTTTGTTACATATGGTTATGTTTTGGTCATGTATTTTTTATTTCTGCTTCCTTGGTCTTTATTTTCGCATATTTGCCTAAGTCTAAGTTTGGTCACTATCTTTGCCTTTGTCATGGGATCCTTGTTTTTCCTAACTCCTTGTTGTGGGTTTCTTAAGTTATGAAACTCATGTGGTTGGGGCCTAGTGTTCCTAAGCCTAAATCGTTGGGTTCTTGTTTTGTCTAACTGACCATTTTTTTTACTCGTTCCTTCCTGTTTGGTGTCAGATATGTTAGTCTTTGTACTGTCGGGGAGTCAGAGGTTGGTCAAACTTCGTAACTCTCGACTTTGGGTTGTAAAGTTCCAAGTTTCCGCAACAAGGTGATGTGTTGTTCATTCACACATCTCCAAGCGATGGATCTATATTTAAAGGGGTGTACAAAGCAACTTGGAGATTTCATATCAAGAATTTTTGTGAAACATGCCAATCTTGAAGGTTGCTTTACCGAGGATTAAAATAAGGAGTTGCATTAATTTAGTACCAAACACACATCTTATTATTATAGCATGAAAATGGTGGTGAACATGTATTCTCATTTTTTACATCTTGTCTCTACAACCATCTTTCAAGTGAGAGTTTTCTTTTGATTCACTGTGAGCTCATGCAGTCTGAAATCTGAAATCGTTGGCTAGGTGTGAGGGACATAGAGTTGGATTCTTTTAGGTTGGATGAATTTTGGGTGCGATCAGAAAGTGATAGAAAATTTGATGTTGACACGAAGCTACTAGAAATTGGATTAGCTCATGCTAGAGGTTTCCCTGAGGCAGTTTTGAGTGTGGACCTGGTTAGTACCTGCGCGAGGAGATATATTCCAGGAACGAGATCTCTAGAAGTTGTTTCTCGTGCATTGGGAATTCCTGAGAGGGCACCTATAAGATATATGTCAGTTGTTACAACTAACAAATTATTCAAAGCTAAAGAAGACCGGTGCAAGAATTCCATAGCCAAGGGCTGGTTGAATTTTGAAAAAGGAGGTAAGTCTCAGTTACCCACCAAACTTAAAAGAACTTATTTTAAAGAGGAAAATGTGGACGTGATTGCTTTGTTGCATCACATTGTTGGAAATGCACATATTGAGCCTTTTGAAGACTGGATGTGTCAATTTATCCTAATTATTTGTGATGAAAATATATTCATAGGCTGGGCTAAAGTAATTTGTTTCCATTTAAATGAACAATTGGTCAATTTCCATAAAATGGATACCTTCCATTTGTGCTCCTATTTAATATATGTTGTAGCCAATCAAAGGTATTTATGGCCAGGGTTAAAACCTTTGACGCCTCCAGCTTCAGGTATTCCTATGTACAAATGTTATCCACAATTCACTAAACAAGTTTGGATGGGAGAATATTATCTGGTTAATGATACATTTTTAATGGAGGCTATGAGAAATTTGGATGGAAACCCTGAAATGTATTTTTCTCCCGAATCCATATCCGTGATATCAAAATTTGGAAGTTTCTATATTTAGTTTGAAATATTTTCATATTTGAGGATTAGGGGCTACTAGAAGGCCCCATTGAGGTTGCCTAGGTATCCTGAATATTTGTTGGTGTTTTTAGAAGTTTGTAGACAAATGGCTCTAGTCAATGTGAAATATATGAGCATGCGAAAGCAAGGATATCCTTTTCCATTGGTTACTCCTTCTTTTACATGTAAAAATAATTAAGTAGCCAAATGTGCTTGAAAACTCCTCAAAGAATATAACCTCCAATACTCGTTCATGAGAGTTGGTTTTGATAGAAAGGGTTTTGTGAAGCATAATCTATATGGAGAAACTTTGTATCTGCATCAACCCTCCATTGAAGATTTTTGGGAGGATTGTATGGATGAGAATGAATTTTTAAAAAGAGATTACATGATGTTGACTCTCCGACAAATTCAGTTATATGGTCTTTAAATTCAGGTTCCTGAGGATGCCACTGAGGATTCAGTGGTTATTGATCCAGAATATGATGCTTTACTAGATAAGTCTCACCCTAGGATAGATTGGAGTAATAATGAAGCTTTTAACATGAATATACGAGCAACTCCAGTGTTAAATAGAACCCAAGATTGGTTAAGGGGAAAGTGGAAGCAAGCTGCAGGCTCTACTCAGGAGTCGAGATCTTCTCAGAGGAATGAACAAAAGTCTGCTCCAACTTTTACAATAAGTGCATCATTGAAAATATTGGCTATTACATCTTCTAGTGCTAATTCATAGTTTAGAGGTGATGGTGGAAAAATTGAGGAGGCAACCAAATTGAAATTTGTATGTGAGCAGAATAGTGTATCTACTCTAGCCCCTAAAAGGAAGACCAACCAAGAAAATCCTATGTTGGAAGATTCAGATGTTATTTTCCAACATATTGTTGAAGATAACACCTTCCCACCTTGATATGAATTGCCCTCTTCCCTTGGAGAGAATACATCCATCCTCCTCATTGAATCAGAAGAAAATGTATATGGAAACAAAGAGGTTGTTTTTACAGAGGCTTCCCCTATTTGGTTAAAAACATTTGTGGAGAAGAAAAGGAAATACACTCCTATGACAACGGTTGGAGTTGATATAGTTGCAAAATTCTTTCAGTCCTCCTCAAGACCGAAAAAGTCTCAAAAAATGTCGAGAGTGTTGACGGATCCAGCCTCTAGGAATTAAATACTAGAAATTGTTGATCCTATCAGGGATTTGAATGACGATGAGATAAGTGAAGTAGATTATAAAATTACACGTGTGGACATAGGCCCTCAAACATTGGAAGGTGATGTATGTCATGCTAACTATTTTGTTAATGCTTTGATTAAACGTGTTAAAGAGGAAAGGAAAGAAAAGGTGAATTTGCAGTCCTAGGTCCTTGGTTTGAAAATTCTCATTTCTTCCTTGTTTCCCTCTACCATGTTTGATGAAGCTTCAAGCTCTCGAGGAGTGAATATAGATGCACCTTCTATGCAATTAATTAGGTGAAACCTTGGTTATTCCAGAGATGTTGGTGAGTGGATTGATGAGATGTCTCAAGAAATTTCTTTGTTTATAAGTAAGTCTATTATGTTTTACACCCAAGTTGTAGAGAAGAGAAAGGAATTATTGGCAGAGTTAAGATAGATCCAGAAAGACCAAATCAGTCTCTGTGTTCTCTCTCAAGAGATTAGAGAATTAATTTCCATGGATTGAGTAAAGTTGGTCAATGAGCAGATTGTAAATGATCCCAAGGAACTAGATTATTCTTGGTTTGATTCACTTGAGTGGAATTTGGTGTGTATGATAGGCTAGTAAATGAAATTTTTGAGGTCCTTTAAAGGTATCTGGATTTGTTAGTGGAAATTAAAGACAATTGTCATGATCTGAAGGTTGATATCATGGATGAGTTCGATAAGAATTCTTTGGATACCAGGGAGGTGTGCCTAAATTTTAAAGAGGTGTTTAATAAAGAGATAAAAAATATTGCTACTTCAACCAAGGAGTCCTTTTCAAAGATTGGGAGGTTACATTTATATCTTGAGTCCTTTAAAGTTGAAGCAAATAGGAGATCTCAAACTATGGCCAAATCTGAAGCGATTTTATGTAAGATGAGAACCAAACTACAAATCATTGTGACTCGGGGAAGTAAGGAGATAATTGCAATTTCTACTAGATACAAAGACTACAAGGTGAGAATGAAGGCACAGGAGGGAACTTTGTAGAAGGAGGCGGTCGTGTCTATTGAAGATGAGGAGACTTAGGCAGGAGAATTGGAAGAAGTTTATTTTTAAATATTTCGTGATACTTTAATTTATTTTTGGCTTTTTATAAGTTTAAGACTTATTTTATTTGGTAAGGTTACTTTCAAGAAACCATTACCTGAAATAGTTGTGGATGCTTTAAATAGGTGATTATCTAGAAAATTTGGGATCTTTTGGGCAAACTTTGATTTTCTCATTAGAGCATACAAAAAAATTTGTTATCTACATTTAATTTTCTTCTGATATTCTGATATAGAAGATTATGGTGAATTTTATGCATTTGTAGTCTTTGAATTATGGTTTATAAATTATTTTTGCTTATGTTGAATATTTTGTTGTGAGTGATCTATCATTGGAATAGTCATTGGTTTTAAGTTGCTACATCACTATGGTATAATTTATTTGTGCATAGAAATGTTGTGGTGGTTTTGATTCATTTTAAGCTGTAGATTATTTTAGTTTAGTTGTATGAATTCAGTTAATACCTTTAAATATTTCTAGTTAAAATCCCCTTCCTTTGCTTGCTTTCTGGTTAAAAGCATCCCTAATTAAAATTTATTCATTGGATATCAAACGAAGGTAGCTGTCACCTTTTAAAATAAGTAGAGAATTAGTTAGAAGGTTATATCATCACTTATTCAATTGTGGTTACATTTTTCACCTCTATTGGGCATTAGAAAATAGAGTTAGGTGATAAATCTATCAACCAACTTATTTTTGGTGGCTCCACTAGGGATAATAGAATAAATATTTTTGTTGTTAGAAAATGAATTGCTCTACAGTTTGTAGTAATGGTTCTTCATAAACGTGTTTCCCTTGTTCTTCAACCTAACATAGATTGGTTGGTTGGTGACCAAGAAGATATAGTCACTAGTCTTAGACTACTTTCTTGGCAACAAAGGAGAAACAACCAGTAGTATCAAAGTGTAAACGAAGTGTTGGAAGAAGAAGAACTTGGAGACATTATCAGAGAATTAAATGCTATGCATTTTGAGAATGCTCAGGAGATTGTGTTTATAGAAGAATTCCCACCTTTGGCTAGAAGAGTATTAGCTCCACCTACACAGGCTCCTAGAAGCTGGGTAAATAATAGATGAAACCCTCCTCAAAATCAGTATTAATCATAAGTTGGCGACTCTACAAGTCTATCCGTGTCTTTTTAAACCTAGATTCAAAAATATATACTAGGAGTGATAAGAAAAAAGGGATTTTAGATAAATATTTTGAGTTCTTGGAAATTGTTGATTTCTTGTAGTTCCCTCCCACTCAAAAGGTTAGGTCCATTAATAGACCATCTTCTTCACCACCCTCTAAATTGATTGTGTTTGGGGTTTCAAGGGTATCTTTTCAAAGTCTTCTTCTGTGTGGTACAACCCTTCCCACAAAAATAAACTTTCCTTTGATTATGGCACAACTAGTCCCATGGGGGGTCATTATAGGTCCTCTTACTTTTGGAGCAAATGCACAACTTCATGATTTACCTAGAGGTTCAGGCAAGATTATACCTAAATTCAGTGGAGATGGAAAAGTTTCTCCTGATGAACATATAAAATCCTTTTTTGCCACCTCATCCATTCTTTCAATTCAACATGAAGATGTTTCTATGAGGCTCTTTGTAGAATCCTTTACAGATGTTGTCATTGATTATTTTTAGTCTCTCCCTAATGGTTCTATCAATAATTGGGCTTCCTTGAGAACAAACTTTGACAACAAGTTTAAGTCTACAAAAAATGATCAAGTTTTTGTTGCTCAGTTGGGTTAAATGAAGAAATAAGTCCATGAGTTAATGAGAAATTTTGTGGCCAAATTTAATAAGTTGTACAATAAAATTTCTGCTAATATGAGACCTGGAGCTGAATTATTGAAAGCTATGTTCATCAATACCCTTCCACCAAATGTAAGTTTTATCATTAAAAGGGAAGGTTCTACTGATACGGCTACCGCACATATTAGAGCAGTATCTATAGAAGATGATTTGATAGTCTCTGGGAAATGGAAAAAATAGTTGCAAACTAGTAATCCATCATCGGTGAATTCTACTAACCTAGTCATACAAAGATTGTATAATGACTTGATTGCTCTTAAAAGAAAAATTATGAAGAACTCTTCACCAACACCATATCAAGATGTTCCTAGAAATTATCAAGGAGCTCCAAATAAAACACTTGCATTGTCAGCCCCAAATCAAAGATTGGCAATTGAAGGTCCTTCTTCCAGTAAGATGAATCATTGTAATTTCCATTTAACTTTAGACCATGATGCAGCTACCTATCCTGAGATGATTAGGTTTATGCAGATGCTAACAAAAAATGAGCATACACTGGAGCCATATGTAGAAGAGCCTAGTCCATCTCAGGACGCCGACATGAATTTCTTTGAATTTGTAGTAGATACGAGATCGGGAGAAGAGGTTTATGTCAGACTTGATGATCCTAATTGTGTTGTATTTACAAGGGCACAACATGCCAAGGTTGATCAGGACGCTTCGTCAACAACCCCAAAATATATTATAATAAGGCAAAAAAAGCAAGAATCAACTGCCCTTGGCAGTGTGCAAGTTGAGGTATCACCTTCTCCATCATCTAGTCCTTTTGATATATTTGATTCATGTAAAAATACTAAATTTCAGATTTCACAAGCTGAATACCTAAGACTAAAACCCTCAAAGCTAGATAGATTGGTGAAATATGTTAAATAAGATCCCTCCATGTCTCATTGTAATTCTCAAGTCTCCAATGATAATGAAGCTAGTCTCGAGAATAAGATTTGTTGTAATATTGCTGATAAACCTTCGAGTTCACAAAATCCATTCATGAAACTAGAACCTTTCTTTATATCATTATACAGTGTTGGTTTTAGGTTGAGTAACTGTATCATTGACTCTAGAGCTTCAAAAAATGTGATGCCTGCCCAAATAGATAGAGATTTAGGTTTTTCCTATACTACATCATAGGGTAAATGGCACTCCATGGATGGTTCCTTGGTTCTTATTATAGATCAAATGAAAGATGCCCAAGTAGCCTTAGCAGCTTTTCCCAAAAAGAGACTAATGTTGACTATATTGGTTGTTGACATTCCTTCAAGCTATGGTATGTTACTAAGTAGGAGCTTCTGTAAATATTTGAGGGAGAAATTCAGATGGATTGGTCTCATGCCTTGATACTCTTGGATGGGAAGAAGATACACCTAAACCTAGAACTTAAGGCCAAATTTATAGTATTGAAATCTAGAGATCCAAGAGCAGATATTCTATTTGTTGAAACAAGACTCGGAACATATATATGTGCTTCTGATCAAGAGTATGAATTGAAATTTATCAACCCTAATTTGGTAAATTAATTATGGACACTAGAATTTGATGGAAGTTGTGCTCACTTTGGGTCAGGTGTTGGAGTAGTATTGATTTCAGTTGATGGTTACAAGTTTCCTTTTTCTTTTAAATTAGAGTTTGCTAATACTAATAATACGTCTGAGTATGAAGCACTATTGCTTGGTCTGAATGTAGCCAAAGAAAAGGGTATTAAGTAGTTGAAGGTTGTAGGAGATGTGGAATTGGTGGTAAAACAAGTAAGGAAAATTTAAACTGTTAAAAATAATTGTTTCAAGCATTATAGGAGCAGAGTGTAGGACTGTATAGAGGATTTTGATGCTTTTTCTATAGAATCAATCCCTAAGGAGCGAAATACTAGGGCAGATTCCTAGGCAGTCTTTGCATCATTGAACTTGCATCATCCATATTTCAAAGAGGATTCTTATAGAGTTGAGATTGTGTATATACCTAGTGTTCCTGATAACGTGAATCACTGGCAAGTGTTCAATAATGATTGACAAATTATTGACTTCTTGGAGAAAGCTAAAGCCTTTTCTCACATTTATTTTGAAGGTAGTGATGACACAAGTAATGATGCTTTGGAGGGTGACATTATGGCCCCTGATAGAAAGGAGACAGAGGTTATCCAATTGAAAGGTAACAAGATTCTGAAAGGTCTAGTCTCTCTAGAGCACTTGTTTAATAGGTGTGATTAGTATTTAAAGAAAAAGGGTAAGGCCTCTATTGAACCATTTGTTGAGTATGATAAAGTGAATATTGGTACGAAAGAAGATCCCAAGATCGTTTGTATTGGGAAATTTTGTTCCAAAGAGGAGGGAAAAAGGATAATTTCTCTATTGACATGTTACAAGGATGTTTTTGCATGGTGATATGTTGACCTGAGAAAGTTTAGAAATGGTGATTTCCAACATAAGATTCCATTGAAGCCTGATGCCACACCCTTCAGATAGAAACAATAGAATTACAATCTGAAGGTGGTTGAGGCTATTTTTAATGAGATTGATAAGATGCTTAAGGCCAAGATCATTTATCATATCCATCACTCTACTTGGGTAGCCAATACAATGCTTATGAGAAATAAAAATGGGGAAATAAGAATATGCGTTGATTTCAGGATTTTGAATTAGGCACCGTTGAAGGAAAATTACCCCCTACCCATGATGGATCACCTTCTACAAAAAATTGCTAGCTCTGAGATGATGTCTATGCTTGATGAATTCTCAAGCTATAATCAGGTTGAAGTAGCTACAAAGGATCAACATAAGATGACATTCAGCACTCCCATTGGTGTTTTTGCCTACAATAGGATGTCGTTTGACCTTATTAATGTAGGAGCTACTTTTCAAAGGGCTATGCATTTATATTTTGGTAATCTCAGGAATAAGATTATAGTGATATATTTGGATGATCTAATAGTTTGTTCCAAAAAGAGGGTCGGTCATTTGCATGATTTGGAAATAGTGTTGTAGTGTTGCAGAGAAGAGGGTATATCTTTAAACCTTAATAAATCTATTTTTGTTGTGACTAAGGGAAAAATATTAGGCCACATTGTTTCGAAGGATGGAATTAAGATTGATCCAGAGAGAGTGAAAGCAATCATGCAACTGGCATTGGCCGCTAACAAATATGGTATCGGATATTTTTTTGGTCTAGTAAACTTTTTGAGGAGGTTCATTCCTGATTTTGCTGAGTTGACAAAGCCCATCTCCGATATGATGAAATATTGTCTAGTTTTTAAGTGGACTAATGAAGGAAAACAAGCCTTTGCAGATATTAAGGTTGCTATTGCAAATGCCCCAACGTTGGTTTATCCTAAATTCAATAGAAATTTCATCATATATAGTTATGC
The DNA here is from genome assembly GCA_007115665.2 of Sequoiadendron giganteum. NCBI lineage: Eukaryota > Viridiplantae > Streptophyta > Pinopsida > Cupressales > Cupressaceae > Sequoiadendron > Sequoiadendron giganteum. Next base: position 36,446,818 of record CM021106.1, on the reverse strand, counting down.
TTCTGAACACACTTTGTTGGCCATATTGTTGTAGAAAAAAGAGTAAGATTTTGAAGTCCCTATCTCTTTCATGAGTAACCCTTTGAAGAAATATGAACTCAAATATTCATCACTTGAGAAACGTGCGTATGTTGTTAAAGCACTCAATAATTTTAGGTTTTACATCCTCAACTCACATACTATTGTTTTATTTCCTGAAATGATGGTGAAAAGTATTCTTTCTCAGTAGCATATTGTTTGTAATAAGAGAGGATCTTAGATAGCTCAAATACAATAGTATGATTTAGATATTAAACCCACCAATCTGGTAAGGAGAAAAGGGCTAGCTAAGATTGTTTTTGAAAGTAAACTAGTAGAAGAAGAAAAGTTACCCCTGGTATTATTCACCAGCACAATGGATGATTGGTTTTCTGATGTTTCATACTTCCTAACTTATGGTGATTGCCCATCACACTTGTCATCCAAAGAAAAGAGGAACTTGAAGCTTAAAGCAAGTAAGTATGTTCTCTAGGAGGGAAATCTATATAAGAAAGGTGTTGATGGGACCTTCTTAAGGTGTGCCGATAAAGAACAACAAAAAATATTGTTGGAGGTATTTCATAGTGAAGTATGTGGGGGACATTTTTCAACTTCGGTGACAACCTTTAAAATCCCACGTCATAGATTTTATTGGTCGGGTATGTTCAAGGATTCATATGAATGGTTATCTAAATGTGAAAAGTGCATAATTTTACTGGTAGACCGCAATTGGCCACTCTACCATTGAAGCCCATGCTAATTGATGAGCCTTTTCAATAGTGGGGTTTCGATTTTATCGGAGCAATCAACCCAAATTCAAGTGCGGGACATACACACATATTGACTGCTATTGATTATTTTACTAAATGGGTGGAGGTCATTCCTATGAAGCAAACTACCACTGAGGTCATTTGTAACTTCTTGAATGAGAACATTTTGGTAAGATTTGGGGTACCTAGGAAGATTGTCATTGATAATGCTAGCTCGTTTTCTTTTGTTGAGATTACTCTTTTCTACTATGAATATGGTATTAGCCTTTCTCATTCATTTGACTATTATCCACAAGGCAATGGGCAGGTAGAGTCAAGCAATAAGAATCTCATTTCTATTATCAAGAAGTTAGTCAATGAAAATCAGAGGGGTTGGCATAAGAAGTTATATGATGCTCTTTGGGCCGATAGGGTTACTTGCAAGAGAGCTATTGGTATGTATCCTTTCCAACTGGTATATTGTATCAATATTACTTTTCCTATGCACTTAGAGATCTCTACTCTCAATTTGCAAAATTTTATTGAGGATGGACAATTCTTGACTGCTTTAGAAAAGCAAATTATGTACCTAAATAAACTGGAAGAAGAGAGAGAGGTTGTGGTAGATAAGATCACTAAACATCAACAGATGGTGTAGAAATTTTTTGATAAAAAGGTAAGACAAAGGAATTTTGTAGTCGATGATTCGGTTCTTCTTTGGGATAGGATAAGGGAAGCAAAAGGAGCACATAAAAAGTTTGGTTCCCTCTGGAAAGGGCCTTTCATTGTCAAACAACTTATTCCAGATCAAAAATTTCAATTACAATATCATGATGGTGTTGTCTTATCTCTTGCCTATAATGGGAAAGATTTTAAACTTCTGGAATGATTGTTCTTTGGGTCCATCCCTGTACATATATTTTCTTTGTTTTGGTTTGTTTGGTTTTGGTGTGTTCATTTTTGACTTCGTCGCCCAATGAATAAGGTTGTATGTAATGGTTCTGGTTTCTTTGTGTCTTGTCAGTCTTGGTCCCCATTTAGAGCCAATGTTACATATGGTTATGTTTTGGTCATGTATTTTTAACTTCTACTTCCTTGGTCTTTATTTTCATATACTTTTCCTAAGTCTAAGTTTGGTCACTATCTTTGCCTTTGTCGTGAGATCCTTGTTTTTCCTAAATCCTTGTCGTGGTTTCCCTAAGTTCTAAAACTCATGTGGTTGGTGCCCAGTGTTCCTAAGCCTAAATCTTCTTCTTGTCTTTTCTAACTTCCTGAATTATTTACTCGTTCCTTCCTGTTTGGCATCAAATATGTCAGTTTGTACTATCGGGGAGTCAGAGATTGGTCAAACTTCATAACTCCTAACTTTGGGTTGTGAAGTTCCAAGTTTTCATGACAAGGTGATGTGTCTATATTTAAGGAGGTGTACAAAGCAACCTGGAGATGTCATATCAAGATTTTTTGTGAAATGCACCAATCTTGAAGGTTGCTTTACCGAGGATTAAAATAAGGTGTTGCATTAATTCAATACGAAACACATGTCTTATTATTCTTGCATGAAAAGGGCGGTGATCATTTATTTTCATTTTTTCATCTTTTCCCTGCAACCATCTTTCAAGCAAGTGATTTTTCCTTTGATTCATTGTGAGCTCATGCAATCTGAAATCAGAAATCATTGGCTAGGTGTGAGGGACACAAAGTTGGGTTTTTTCAGGTTGGATGAATTTTTTAGGTAATTAGAAAGAGATTGAAAATCCCCTATTGGAATGAAGCTACTAGAAAGTGGAATAGCTCATCTTGGAGGTTTCCTTAAGGCCATTTTCAGTGTGGACCTAGTTAGTGCCTGCACAAGGAGATATATTCTAGGAACGAGAGAAATAAAATCTACTAAAGAAAATATTGTCACCAGGATTTCTCCAGAAGTTGTTTCTCATGCATTGGGAATTCTTGAGAGGGGACTTGTAAGAGATATGTTAGTTGTTGCATCTAACAAATTCTTCGAAGCTACAGAAGACTCGTGCAATAATTCCATAGCCAAGGGATGATTGAAGTATGAAAAAAGAGGTAAGTCCCAGTTACCCAACAAACTTTAAAGAGCTCTTTTTAAAATGGAAATTGTAGGCGTGATTGCTTTCTAGCATCACATTGTTGGAAATACACATATTGAGCCTTTTGAAGACTGGATGTGTAAATTTATCTTGATTATTTGTGATGAAAATATATTCATAGATTGGGATAAAGTAATTTGTTTCCATTTAAATGAGAAACTGGTAAATTTCCATAAAATAATTACCTTCCATGTGTGCTCATGTTTGATATATGTTGTAGCCAGTCAAAGGTCTTTATGTCCAGGGTTAAAACCTTTGATTCCTCCGGCTTCAGGTATTCTTGTGTACAAATGTTATCTGTAATTCACTAAACAAGTTGGGATGGGAGAATATTGTCTAGTTAATGATGCATTTGTAATGGAGGCTATGAGAAAGCTAGATGGAAACCCTGAAATACATTTTTCTCCCAAATTCATATCCCTGATATCAAAATTTGGAAGTTTCTATATTCAATTTGAAAGATTTTCATATTTGTGGATTGGGGGCTATAAGAAGGCCCAATTGAGGTTGCCTAGGTATCTTGAAGATTCACTGGTGTTTTCAGAATTTTGTAGACAAATGGCTCTAGGCAATGTCAAATATATGAGCATGGGAAAGTGAGAATATCCTTTTTTGTTGGTTACTCCTTCGTTTACATGTAAAAATAATCAAGTAGTCAAATATGCTGAAAATCTCCTCAAAGAATATAACGTCCAATACTTGTTCGTGAGAGCCGGTTTTGATAGCAGGGATTTTGTGAAGTAGAATCTATATGGAAAAACTTTTTATCTACATCATCCTTTCATTAAATATTTTTGGGAGGATTGTATGGATGAGAATGAAGTTTTAAAAAGAGATTACATGAGGTTGACTCTCCAAAAAATTCAGTTATATGGTCTTTCAATTCAGGTACTTGAGGATTCCATTGAGGATTTAGTGGTTATTGATCCAAAATATGTTGTTTTGCCACATAAGTCTCACCCCATGATAGATTTGAGTAAGAATGAAGCTTTTAACATGAATATACGAGCCACTCTAGTGTTAAATAGAACCCAAGATTCATTAAGGGGAAAATGGAAGCAAGGTGCAGGCTCTACTCAGGAGCCAAGATCTTCTTAGAGGAATGAATAGAAGTCTGCCCCAATTTTTACAGTAAGTGCATCATCAGAAAGATTGGCTATCAGGTCTCCAGTGCTAATTCATAGTCTGAAGGTGATGGTGAAAAACCTGATCTGGCAACTAAATTGAAATCTATGTGTGAGCAGGATAGTGTATCTACTCCAACCCCTAAAAGGAAGGCCAACCAAGCAAAGCCTGTGTCAGAACATTCAGATGCTATTTTCCAGCATATTGTTGAAGATAACACCTTTCCACCTTTATCTGAAGTACCCTCTTCCCCTGGAGAGAATACATCCATCCTCCCCATTGAATCAAAAGAAATGGTACATGGAAACAAAGAGGATTTTTTGATAGAGGCTTCCCTTGTTTGGTTAAAAAAGGTTGTGGAGAAGAAAAGAAAATACACTCCTACAACAACGGTTGGAGTTGACACAATTGCAAAATTATTTTAGTCCTCCTCAAGACCGAAAAAGGCTCAGAAAATATCGAAAGTGTTGATGGATCTAGCCTCCATGAATCAAATATTGGAAATTGTTGATCCTATGAGGGATTTGAATGGTGATGAGATAATTGAAGTAGATTATAAAATTACACATGTGGAGATGGGGCCTCAAACATTGGAAGGTGATGTATATCATGCTAACTATTTTGTTAATTCTTTGATTAAACGTGTTAAAGAGGAAAGAAAAAGTGAATTTGCAGTCCCAGGTCCTTGGTTTGAAAAAAATCATTTCTTCCTTGATTCCCTCTACCATGTCCAATGAAGCTTCAAGCTCTTAGGGAGTGAATATATATGCACCTGCTATGCAATTAATCAGGTGAAACATTGGTTATTGTAGAGTTGTTGGTGAGTGGCTTGATGAGATGTCTCAACAAATTTATCTATTTATAAGTACGTCTATGTTGTTTTACACCCAAGTTGTAGAGAAGAGAGGAATTCTTGGCAGAGTTAAGACAAATCCAGAAAGACCAAACTAGTCTCTATGTTCTCTCTCAAGAGATTAGAGAATTAATTTACATGGATCGAGTAAAGTTGTTCAGTGAGAAGATTGAAAATGATCCCAAGGAACTAGATTCTTTTTGGTCTGATTCACTTGAGTGGAAATTGGGTGTGTATGAGAGGCTAGTAAATGAAATTTTTGAGGTCCTTTAAAGGTATCTGGATTTGTTAGTGGAAATTAAAGGCAATTGTCATGATCTGAAGGTTGATATCATGGATGAGTTCGATGAGAATATTCTAGATACCAAGGAGGTGTTCCTAAAGTTTAAAGAGGTATTTAATAAATAGATAGAAGATCTGGCTACTTCAACCAAGGAGTCCTTTTCAAAGCTTGGGAGGTTACATTTATATCTTGAGTCCTTTAAAGTTGAAGCAAATAGGAGATCTCAAACTATGGCCAAATCTGAAGCGATTTTATCTAAGATGAGAACTAGACTACAAATCAATGTGACTTGGGGAAGTAAGGAGATAATTGCAATTGCTACAAGATATAGAGACTATAAGGTGAGAATGAAGGCACATGAGAGAACTTCACAGAAGGAGGCGGTCGTGTCTATTGAAGATGAGGAGACTTAGGTGGGAGAATTGGAAGTAGTTTATTTTCAAATATTTCATGATACTCTAATTTATTTTTGGCTCCTTATAAGTTTAAGAATTATTTTATTTGGTACGATTACTTTCAAGAAACCGTTACTTGAAATAGTTGTGGATGCTTTAAATAGGTGATTATCTAGAAAATTTGGGATCTTTTGGGTGAACTTTGATTTTCTCATTAGAGAAAACAAAAAACTTTGTTATCTACATTTAATTTTCTTCTGATATTCTGATATAGAAGATTATGGTGAATTTTATGCATTTGCAGTCTTTGAATTATGGTTTATAAATTATTTCTGCTTATGTTGAATATTTTGTTGTGATGATCTATCATTGGAATAGTCATTGGTTTTAAGTTGCTACATCGCTATGGTATAATTTATCTGTGCATAAAAATGTTGTGGTGGTTTTGATTCATTTTAAGCTATAGATTATTTCAGTTTAGTTGTATGAATTCAGTTAATACCTTTAAATCTTTCTGGTTAAAAGCCCCTTCCTATGCTTGCTTTTTGGTTAAAAGCATCCCTAATTAAAATTTATTCATTGGATATCAAACAAAGGTAGTTGCCACCTTTTAAAATAAGCAGAGAATTAGTTAGAAGGTTATATCATTACTGATTCAACTTTGGTTACATTTGTCACCTCTATTGGGCATGAGAAAATAGAGTTAGGTGATAAATATGTCAACCAACAAACTTGACATATCTTATATTTACATAATCTTCTAAATTTCATTGCATAATCTTAGATTGGATTTGTTGTACAAAACACTTAGATTTGAATAGATTTTGTAAAATATTATGTATACATGTGAAAATAAAATAAAGTATCCACATTTATTGATCTTTGAAAAATTTGAAGCGTTGCCTTTTAATATTTCAATAATATATCAAATGTGTTATCAAAATTTATCAGATATTATCTTTTGAGAACATTAGTGTATGAATTAGATTTTGTTATCATATTTTTTGGATTAGATATTCTCTCATGGTTTCGTAGAAAATCATTTGCTATAGTCTCTCTCTGTCATAGGTGTTTTGGTTAAAGGTGGTTTTTGAAGGTTGTGGGGTTCACTATCAGCTCTAATAACAAATCCTTGTCAATAATGTCTGAGAATTCACATCTACTTACCAATTTAGTCTAATTGTGGCATATATTTTAGTCATTTTGTAATGGGGTACCCACATTGATTTTGTAGAGTCAAAAGTGTAAGAGAAATATATCTAAAGATAGATTTTCTTCTTTGGCCAATATTTCAATAGTTTTAAACATAATTTTTTTAAATAAATATTTAGAAATGTCTAGAAATATGCTGGAACCAATAGTTGAAAATTTTATATTGAGAATATTAACAAACACTAGTCTCAAAAACATACGAGATGCAGTGTGTGGGTGGGAAGAGGAGTGGAGCCAAAGATTTGAATTCGTCTGATGGTGATGGATATGGGCCTGAGGATGATGATGTAGTTTTTTTTTCCTATGTTCACGCAATCTTCTTTCCCTTTGGGCTTGGTCGGCTTGGCTGGTTTTGTTATTGGATTCTCTTGAATTCTTCTTTGGCGGACATAGGCTTTTGTTGCGCTCAGGTTGGGTGAGACCATTGTGGATCGAGCTTATTCTCTTCCCTACATTGGTCCTTAGAGTGGTTTTGGCTTTTCTTGTTGGCGCGAAATTATCCTAGGGTTTTTCTTCCTTTTCCTACGATGGAAAGGTGTTGGTTTGTGCTAGATGCTCATATTCCTACTATGGTTTATGTGGTTTTGTGGCTTCTAGAACCTCCTTTGGGTGTGACCAAATTTTCTTGGTTAGATTTCTCTTTCTTTTTGTGACTCTCAAACGGTGGTATTTTGAGTGGATTTATTCTTGGTTGGAGTACCTTTTTTTGTTGGGTGGGCTTTTTCCATCTTGTGATATGCTTTTGTAGTTCATCTAGCAGCTTTGGATTGTCGTGGGGTTGGTGAGCCTCAAGAGGTTGGGCTTTAAAGTTTATAATTCTTTGGAGGATATTGTGGAGTGGTTTTTGTCCCTCCATACTATTTATGGAAGTGTTTCTCTCAAGGGCAGTGGTATCCCACTTTCAATTTGTGGGTTTAGAGCCCTATCTAGTTCTTAATGCTTGTTTTTTGGAAGGGTTTTTTTTATTCAGAAGGATTTACCTCTATTCTCTTGGAGTGTTCTCTTGACAGGGTTGCATACAAAGTTCCATTTCAAGACCCGGGTTTTCATGGATTTTAAGGGTGATTTTGTTTTTGATGTGAAGACCCTGGTTGTTTTGGTGGTGTTGGTGCAGTCTTTTGTTTTGCTACGTGTTGGGGGATTTTTGTCTTCATATTTTTGGCCCAGGATACTAAGCTTCTACAAATGTTTATGCTTCTGGCCCATCAGACTCCTCTCTCTTGGCTTCTGGCTGAGAAGTGTTCTCTCTCTTCTTCCATGCTCCAGTGTGTTGTTGTACCAAAGGATGATTTGTGCCTTTCTTCTGGTTTTTTTTCTTTCTTTCAAGCTTCATGATGGGTTTCTTCTATGGAGGTGGAGACTGATCCTATTGAGGTGGAGAGAGGTGGTGTGGTCCTAGTGGGAATTTCTTTCTTCGGTGGAAGTGGTTTTCTTCTCATCCTCTTCTATAGAGGGGAGCCCTCTCTTATTGAGGTGGAGACTGGGTTGGTATTTCACATGGACTGGTTCTATGTGAAGGATGTTTCTCTATAGGATATAGCTCTTATCTCTAACCTCCCTATTGAGGTGGGGAGTTTGGATCTCCTGGGGTTTGATGTTATGATTTTTTTTGTAGTCTGGCTTTTATAGTTTGATGGTTGCTTGATGGTTTCATGCAGTTCTTTTGACATGTTTTATTGCCTGACTAACTCAAGTGGTGCTTTTGTTTTGATTCGGCTCTAAGTCCTATTCTTGTATTTTTTTGGGTCAAGGTTCCCTTTTTAACCTCAAGTGGTGTAGTTTCATTGTTGTTCAGTTGTTGGTTCTCTATGTGTATCTTTCAACAAATTTCTTTTCTAGTTGGGTTTTGGGTCCATGTCAAAACCTGCTTGTTAATGGTTTTTGATACATTCAAAACCCATTGTAAATGGTTTCGGGTCCATTCAAAACCTATTTTCCCCTAATCAGAACTTTTATATTGAGAATACAAAAATATTGTTCTGCCTTACAATTGCTTAGTGTTTCAAGAATAAAGATCAAATTTATAGTAGTTTTTTATGAAGGTACACATTTTTCTTTCAAATTTATGATGCAGATTAGTTTATTACCTCTATTTTATATCCTAGATAGTGGTTTGACACCAACTGTAGTTGATTAACATGGTTTAAAACTACTTTAGGTGTTCCTTTAAGATAGATGCCTAAGAAATGTTTTGAACTAGCTACTTAAGATTATTATAAAGATGATTAATCTTTTTATTGAAGTATCCCTACATCCTATATAAATCCATGATTATATTTACAAAAATCCATATGGATTAATATACAAGAACTTAGTGAGCTTGCTAGGCTTAAAAATAAATGTGAATAATAGATCAAGCTATTGTAGTCCCAAACTCACCATGTTGTTATAAAAAATAATTTTTCTTAGTGCCCCATAATTCCCATAGATACCCTACATAAGCAATTAGATCTCCCTTGGGTCAAATATGAAATGCAAACCATGAAGACAACATTTTCAAGCCAATTTATTGAGTTCGATGACTATGATAATCATGAAGGGAATACACATGTCACTACATTTTCTATGTTTATGGAAATATTTCATCTAAATATGAGGATATGTTGATGATATTATTTTTTATAAAATCATATGGAAAAGCATATGAGTGGTATCAAATTTTCTTAGATCATACATTTTCTTCTTGGAATGACCTTCTATATACATTTGAAGATTAATTTTTCATGAACGTTGGCCCCGCCGATCTTGTTCAAGACCTATACAATATCAAAATACAAGATGTAAAAAGTAAAGCACATAATTTAGTAATAGTTTTACAATTGCTCTTTCCAAAATTTTAAAATAATTCAAACCTAACAAAATTATTTGCATTAAAATGTGATTTGAAGCCTATGAGGAAATTTTGAGTTTGATGTAAAAATATTTTAAATTACCAAATATGTAGTAGGCCTATAGGTGCCTTGATTCCATGGATAAGATCAACAACAAGTAAATTAGAAATTTATTATCCTCAAATGCAAGTGTTGTTGGTAAGAAATAGGTTTTTATTTGTATTAGCCTAATGGATGTAGCATGTAATATTAATAGACTATTAGATGATGATTATGTATGTATAGATATGTAGAACAAAGTGTTTTTTATCATATGGTAGTAGTATAGATGATGAAGATAGCATATGCACCTACCTTCAACTAGATATGTCCTCCATGAGTAATGAAAATGAAGCAATAAATGATGATTTGCAGTTTAATACTAAGATAAATGGCCTTACTATTGCAAAGATGACTATCATTGCACCAAAAGATCAATCTGTTAATTCCTGATACAACCACTATATTTATACAAGATCAAGATCCACAAGAGGTGGTTAAACCATGTCATGAAGCCCAAGTGCTGCGTTGGACTAAGCCTACCACAAGAAGAGGAGACCAAGGGTCACACCTTGCAACAATCCCCCTCAACACAAGTGTGGGGTTTGAGCCTATGACCTCAGCTTTGATACCAATTGTTGAAAAGATGACTATCATTGCACCAAAAGATTGACCTGTTAATGACTGATACAACCGTTGGATTTATACAAGAGCAAGATCCATAGGAGGTGGTTAAACCATGTCACAAAGCCAAAGCGTCACGCTAGACTATGCCTACTATAAGAAGAGGAGATGAAGGGTCACACCTTGCAACACTTACTATTTGTACCAACTAAGTGGATGAAAACTAATATTTGTATATAGAGAAAAAGCTAAGTGAATTATCTCTTGAGTCTGATTATACATAATGTATACATGAAAGTAATGTAAAGAGTGAACAAGAAGTATCTTTCTTGTTTGATATTCTCCCCCTCTTTTATCTCTATTTCTAATTTTAAATCCTCTAATAATTTTTTGCATGAGAATGGAATAGCTACAAATGTACTAGATGATAAAATTATAAAAAAATGTTAGTACAACCAATTATTTTTAATTTGAAGAAATTTCCTTTGAGTATTTTAAAAACAATGTTTCATATGGAAACATATGAAAGCCTATTTATTTTATATAAAACATGTACTATTCCTCACACAGAGTATTCTTCAAACATGTCACAAGGTGTTGTTACAATAGTAAGTGTGGAAGAGGAAATATTGCACAAGTCTGATTTTAGTACCATATTTGACATAGTTAGTTATCAAAGTGAATCTAAAATAATGAGATAATTTGAAGGACATTGTTCTTCACCTGAGGTGTGTCATGGTTCTAATTTTTATGTTTATTATATCAAAAATATGAATCAAGTTTGTAACTCAAAAATGGAATACATCAACATATGTGATAATGGTTGACGTTGGTTGCCTATTATCTTAGAATTTAATAAAGATAATTCTAATTATGAGGCTTTCAATTTTGATGGTCATGCCTCCACTACTATAGATAATAGTATAACTAATTTTGAATCATTTTCATGTGTCATGTTATCTCTTAGAAGTGCACCCTTGTTGAGTTACACATCTCATCCTACTACTAAAATATGGGAACTTTTCTAGGGTTGTGGGTCACCTATGGTGGAAAAGAACCTCCAAGGAAGGTTGGCTCCCTTGGTACTCACTTATCCTAACTTAAACTATTATTGCTATTGACGGAAAGGGATAGAAATATGGCATGAAATGAATCTAACTATGAGAGTGATGTATCAAAATGTTGAATACTAAGTGTTTAAACTAGTTTTCATACAATACCTAAAGAAAAAGTGGTTTTTGTGTCACACAACCTTTCTGTTTTGACTTATGATTTAAACTATTTGTTAAAATTTGACCTATATTGGCTATTTTGGAAGGAAAACATATGCATTTTCACAACTATATCAGCTCATAGAAGATTATTTTAAAAATTAACCAACATATAGAGAATATGCTATAGGTTTTATAGGTGTTTTAAACATGCATAATTTAGAGGTTTTAATATAAAAATATTGTAAAAATGCATGAAAAAAATCAACACACAAAATAACTAGCATAATGATGGTGAAAAACTTACTTTTTATTGATAAATATTCCTTCAGTATCACACAGTCTAAAAATGATCTGATCTTTGATTTGAAATTGAGAAATATGAGTTCCAATGCTCTGCATGTTTGCCTCTAAAGCTCAAAAACAAGAAATAATTGATTGGAAATGTTATTCTAAGGGTCCTATATCTCATTCCAAATATACGAGAGTGTCTAGTAACTTATTTTAACTAAGTTACAAGGCTTTAAAATAGGGTAACCTACTAAAGTTTCACGCCCAAGAAGTTTCCTTATTTAATTTGGTCTCGTCCAACTCCTTGAAGTGTGTTCCAATTAATGATGAGACTCCTAGATCTTTGGAAGGAGTTTGAACTTACCCTAGATGCTCTCAAACTACTCTTGAAAGGCTCTACTTGTTTTCCTTATCATCCTTTTTATCTTAATAGCTCCACAATTCCCTCCTATTACATGATTTCCTTGTTTTCTCATAAAGACTATCAAACTATCCAAACTTCCTCATGGCCTAAACTATCTTTTACATGATGATAGGGCATGTGAGAGAGTCTTGAAGTATTCAAAAAATTATCTTAGGTCATGGGAAACATTTTAGGGAAATTTTCAACCACTTGGCTTCATCACAAAACTCTCCATTCCTTTGCATTTTTACCCTATATCCATATGTTTACTGAACCTTCATCATTTTTCATTAAAACTAAATTTCTCTTTTTGACTAGCACATGTTTGGTTATCAGAAGACTCTCCCTTTCATTGTGAAGGAATATATGGACCATCTTTTAATATGAATGTACCTAGCTCACTATCTTTTTCCTCTACATAGGTTGATCATAAGGATCATGGTAATATTTAGGCTTCTTTTCAAGAACTTTATCAATTAAAACTGTATATAAATACAAAGATGAATAACAGAAAAACCCCCACTTCCACTATCACTTACTGGAACTATCTGACACTATACTATGCATCCTTCCTTTTTGATGAAATGTCCTCTTAAGGGTTGTTATTTGGAATTTTCCTTATGAGGACCATCACCCATCCCTATTTGAAAAATTTCCCATTGTTACAATCATTGTCATTTGTAGTTGCCTTGACGTGTTTACTTGACTAAGTTTGTTGACCTTTCATAGACCATTTTCCATAATTCTCTTGAAACTATGCTCATGTATTATTACCTTTCAAAATTATTTTTTGGCTTGGTTTATGACACATTTATCATTAGTGCTCATAATCCATTCTAGACCTACAAATAATTTTTATACTTCTATCACTACATACTTGTCAAGGTTTGCAATTCTACACTTTCTACTTGTACATCATGCATTGTAGACTATCTTCTATCTTCACCGTACATCTTTGGTTATAATATCCCCTCTTGAAAATCATCTAATATTATATTTTATGGATTTTTATGGTGTGAGCTATTGTCATTCCTATGGCATGATCTACTCATATTAACTATCCCTTCTTATGGATAATATTCATTATAACTCCCCTATAACATTCTTAAAATTATTTTAAATGATAAAAGACAATATTCACAAGGGTATTGTCTTTCTTTTGTGAATGTCTATAGAGATTGTTGGCAAGAGACACTGCAACTGTCATCTGGTGTTGTCATTGATTGAAACCCTATGCATTGATAAGGTATGCATATCCTCATTCAAGCTTATCGGCAGATAGATTGAAAATCGACAAGGCAAAACATAGTATCTGGTAACTCGACATTCATCGATCTGTGCATAGATTTCAGGTTACTATTTTGTGTTGGACATCTCAGGAAATTATTGTTAGTATATTATATATATTGAGACTAAAGTGTAGTCACTTGTACCAATTCGTATAGAAGTTAGAAGTTTCGATTGGCGTATTCTCATTTTTTCTTGAGTCGAGGCCGACTTCATAAATATATTAAATCGTGGATGTATGAGAAATAATTAATTGAGTATCTCCATGTTTGTATATCTTTGTTTGGGTCTTAGCCAAGTTGTGGCCAACCATTAAAGGTGCGCATTTCATATTTCTCATTATGTGAGCTGACAGTTGTAATTTTGTTGTGTTCTATTGAAGTTGACTAAGTGTAAATAAATCCTATGTTGTAGATATATATACATAATCATCTGTATCATTTTGGAGGATGTACATGTTGTGTTAATGTTTTAATTGTGAGTTAGAGTAGAGTAGAGGTGTGACTAAGCGCAGTTTCACTTTCACATAAAAGATCTGGGTGGTGTGTGTGAGTAGAGCAGAACAAAGTTACAAAATCAGTTTGTAAGGTAGTAGATCTATTATTGTACTTAATCTGGAATTTTAATCAGATATTTTAGATGCTATCATCTCAGTTAAAATCTTTAGATGGTTTTAATCTAAACTCTTGGGCAGCAATCCCTCTTTTCTTTGAGTAGTGAGCTCTAGGCAGTGTGCCTAAATGCAAGTGCATTACCCTTTTGTAATCTTCATTTTGAGTATACTCAAAAACATAATTGTGGATTGGCCATCCACCATTGTTTTTCCCCTAACAGGGTTTCCACATAAAAATCTTGTTGTTTTGGTGTTGTGTTTTTTTTCTTGTTTATGCTTTATGATTGAATGTTCTTGATTCTTGAAAGTTAAAGGTTAATAAAGTTAATTTTTGCACAACACTGATTCACCCCACACACTTGTGGCTTGTTTCCAACAATTGGTATCAGAGCTAGTTCCTCAGAAGAAGAATTCTAACAGCTTGGGAGATCTTGGAAGAAATTTAAAATGGATTCAAGCAAACTTGAAAAGCAACTTATGGTGGCCCTAGATAACCTTGATCAGTCAAAATTTGAAGTCCAAAAACTACAAGAAAATCTCAAGGATGTAGAAAAATTCATTGAATCTCTGAAACACAAAATCAACAAGTCAAGAGAGAAGAGAAAGGAACTTTGTGATCAAATTCAACAGAAACATAACAAGAGCACTAAAGATGAACAATCTAGTAAGGCCCTAGAAGAAAATACAGAGGAATGTGAAAAGATTACTCAAGAGAATATAGTTTTGAAGGCTGAAATGGAATCCATCATGATGATATTGACCAAAGAGATTGAAGAAAAAAAGAAAAATAAAGAAAGACTAGCACATTCCCTGAAAGAAAAATTTGAAGTATGTAGCCAACTAGATGATGAATTGGAAGTATATAGAAATAGTGAAGAAGCACTTGAAAGACAGCTGGATGATCTCAAAAATGAACTTGCTACTGAAAATGAGTACAAGGAAAATTTCAAAGCCAACTCAGCCATGTTCAATGAACTAACTAATAATCAGAGGACTCATGGTTATGAAAGAGGTCCTAGATTTGAGAAAAGAGAAAGCTCAAAGTCTAGACAAAAGGATTTTGGACTAAGGAGATTCAGATAGTGAAATAAAATGAACAATCCTAATAGGTATCCCATAAGACAACCTATTGATGGGTGTTTTGGCACACTTTATCAACATGGGTAATGCATAGGTGCATCACCTCTCTTGAAAGGAAATATCCAACACAATTTTCTGAAAATTACCCCAAGGTCTCTCGGGTGTTAGGTCATGACTTGCATGGAATATCTTAGTTTATATTTGATATTATCTTGTTGGTAATCATAGGGTGGACTTACAAAAGTTTGTCTAGAAGAAAGTTGAGTCTTTGGGAAGAATTTTTTGAAGTGGGAAGTTGATGTGCACTTTGTTGTACGTTCAGAAAACAATCTTGAACTCTTGTTTTGACTTGAGATTTGGCTTTACAATATACAATGAACCTTAGCATAGGTTACTTATTAAAAAAAGGAAAAAGGGTAGGGAAGAGAAGAGGTTCCTGGACCTGCAACTATGAATGAACAGTGATCATGGAGGTTTCTACTTTGGATAGCTTCCTTAAAACAAAATTTCCCTTAACCATAAATTTCACAGTGTCATGAAATCTATGCTATCTTCTAATGACTACAAATATTTTACCATTCATTCACCATGTACATACATGAACAAAGATAAAGGTTTGAGGAAGGTTTGAATCTAAGTCCAAACTAACTTTACACAACCATCTACTACAAAAAAGAACCAAAATTATGGACTAGGAAGGAATCTACATAGCATAAATCTTCACAACCATAAAACAACATTACTAAATCTATCAAAGAAAACTGAAAGTAACTAGAAAAACAAAGTAAATCTAACTAAATCATCTAACTATGAGAGATGAATCATGAAATATGCAAAGAAACTCAGAAATCCACCAAAGTCAATGGATTTCTATTAAAATTTATGTAGCATGTCATTACAACAACTCAACTCTCTCTTTAAAATGAGAGGAGACCCCCTATTTATAGTGTCCAAAAAGTAGAATGAATAGCCAAGATTGATTTACATTGTGTGGCCAAGATTCACTACAAACTAGGGTTCTACCTACCCCCAATATATCACATTTTAAAATGAATTTTTGTCCTTATCCCTATTTTGTCTTCTAGTGGCAACACTGTAGCATTTTGTCTTTTTGTTGATTGCCTTTTGCTGCAACTATTCTGTAAGGAACTCTTCACCAACAATAGGGTTGCCTTCCTACTTCTTCAAAGAAACATATTCCATGAATTTTAGAATTACCAACTAGATTTTATCGACTTCTATGATTTTTGATTGCAACACTTGCTAACTCCACTCTTTAGATCTATCAAAGAGATTTTCCTATTCTTCATCATATTTGGTAGTCTGGTCCCTAAATAGCTCAGACTGGGCAAAGGCTCGAGAATCAAAACTAATGAAGCTAGTGGTGATCTCGCTCAACATTTTGTCCTCCATCTTCTTTTGGAAATTTTGCTTTATCTTCTATGGATCTACCTGGACAACGGGCATATCATACTCCATCATCATCTTTAGGTACCAAAGACAATTTGCTCTAACTTCCTTAGCCCACTCAATGTCTGGATCTACTTTATCAAGCACCTATTCCAGCCTTTCCTTTTGGTTGTCAAAATCTCGCTTCCATACATCCATCAACCAATGGTCATCCATCTTGAGTGCTAGTTCCTTTTCCAAATTCATGCTTGGCATCTTGAGGATAGCCTCAATCTTCGGGTAAGTATACTCATACCTCCTTGGGAAGTCCATACAAAAATTCCTTGTTCCCTCAAGAGACTTCTATAAATTTAGGAACTTGTTTTCTATCCTAACAACACGACTGATGTCCATGTTTCTAGTATATAAAACCTTCAAGAACCAACTCTCTATGTCTAATCCAAGTTCTTTCTCCTTTCAAGCTTGTCTATTTGTTCCTTGGACAACAATTGTGGCGGGTCCAAAGATGTGGTAGGTTGCTCTTCTGTTGATGACCACCGATGGATGTAGGTTGTTATATTAGCCACTTGGGCCTTGAGCTCCTCCTTTGAAATCTTATCTTACTGTATGAAATGTACCACCATCGTGATGAACTCTTGAAGGTGGTCTACTTTTTGTTCCCTGGTGGCCATCCCCAAGTTGATGGTGGAGATTTTGTAACTTATTCCTTGTTCTCCCACCAGTGGCGTATCTACCTGTACTATTTTGGATCTGGAGGCATCCATTGTCACCTTTGATCTGATTTTAGGATTTTTCTCCTTTTTGGTGCTAATCTGAGATCAGGCCAATATAGCCTCCAACCTTGTTTTTGGGTCCTTCAGAGCAAGATCTTTCTTCTCTAGTTTCTTTTCCAACCAATCGGGCATTGAGGACCTTTCTTTGGCTGATTCCTGGTCACCTTCCTTTTCATCTTTTATGGTTTCAATATCCTTATCCTTAGGAGCCTCTTGCTTTTTCCTCATGTCCTCCTTTTCCTCATCAAAATCCTAGATGAACACTGTTTGTTTGATGGGGAATTTAATGGGTAGGCGTTCCTTGGGGTTGTCTTCCCCTTCAGTATCTTTTTCTTCCCCATGCCCATGCTCCTCAGGTTGTTCAGTCTCCAAATTCTCATGAGTTTCAGCCTTTTCTTCAGGCTTATCTTCTTTCTCTTCTTCTTGTTCATCATGAGGGAGCACCTCCTCATCATGCTTAGGTTTTTGGTCACATTCCTCTATTGGAGATTTGTTGCCTTCTATTTATGTGTTGGGGGTCCTTTCCTCAATAATAGGTTGTCTTTTAGCCTCCTTCTCTTCAATCTCCTTTAGCTGCTTGGCTAGCTCCTCAACAGACTCAAGGTCAGAGGTTTCTTCAGTAATATTTGCATCCAAATCCTCACTATTGTGTAGTTTTTCACACACACCCCATTGAAAGTAGGGACCCTCTTTGCTTGGTCTTTTGGCTTTGTTTTGTGGCTTTGCATTTTGGGCTTGTCTTTGAAAAACTTGGGATTTTGGTTTTTGGTGCTTTGGTCCTTTGGCCCTAAGTTTTGGTTACCTTGGAATGTTTATCTTTCTTGTAATGTGCCCCTATTGAGCTAACACTTCAAAAAATTTAGTTTTTGGGTCAATCTCGGTTTTTTTTCCTAGTTTCAGGATTTTCCTCCCTTGGTGGATTTCCCTAGCAGCTTGGAAAACCTAATAGGGGATGGTTCTGCATTATCTTTGAAGATTTTAGTGTTTTGCAGAATTCTATCTTCCCTATAATTTTTCAAAATCCATTCCTCCTTCATTTTTTTGGGATGTGTCTTTGGTTGTCTTGTTGCAGTGGTGCGGTTTACCGCCTTATTGCGGGGGTCTGCATTCTGAGGTGCGATAGCGCAAGCGAATTTCATCTAGCAGGGTAGTGCGGTGGTCCCATGATGCCCTAGGTGTCTCCAAGCCAGGTCACGGTTGTGCTGTATACCGCCATACCGTGAGGGCTTTGCTCTTGGCTTGCAGTGGTGCCGTTTACCACCATACCGCAATGGTTAGATGAGTGGCTAGCGGTAGTGCGGTTTTGAATGGTTTGAAGCAAGTTGATTCCATCGTCCTAGGATTTTCCTGAGATTCTGTTGTTCCTTCATTTTCCTAAAGTATGCTAAGTTTTACTAGCTTCGAAGATTTCCGTCCCTAACGAAATTTTCCGAAGATTTGTTATTTATCAAGAAATGGAAGGATGCACGAATTGATTGTTTATGGTTGTGCATTACATGGTTAATTTGGATCATTTTAAGAGTATATAAAAGTATTTATTGGTTTATGGATGATGAGTGATTAGGTTTTTAATGTTTTCTATTCTTTCATTGTTGAATTCCATCTGGCTTGGAATTCCCCAAAAATTCCTTTCTGACTTGAATTTCGCGAAGGGGTGAAAATCTCAAACTTTGAGAAAGGATATTTTAATGATGTTTTGAAGGGATTCTAGTGGTTTTTTGGATTTCTTTGATGATTAGCATGTTATTTGCATTGGATTAACATGGATTGTCATGCTATATTGGGTATTAATTGTGGTCTTTTGAATGCAGGTTGGATCAAGTAGGTTATTGTTGGCAGGGCTGAGATGAGAATGAGCGTACTTTAAAGATATTGTGAGATCTATGGGATATGGCTAGGTACTTTTTATGGACACGGGTAGGTGGAACCCACTCGTACATGGAAGGTTTTTCAATATGTTCATTGGCCATTCATTTGAGTTGGATGGGACATGGAGACTCAGAGAAGGTTGGATTCGATCGGGGTTGTTCGTGATGCCTAGCTTGGCTATCAGTCAGTGGCTCATATTCAAAATTACATTGTGTGCCTGTTACTATTATTCTGCTTCATGCGATTGGGACATTAATGGCGGAAGTGACCCGTAAGTTTTATTCAGTCTGAAACAAGATTTGTAGAGATCTCAGGCCAATCTAAAGGGGCACCTCGAGCATTCAATATAGGGTTGCAATTTATTGTGAATTGTCCATGGCCGGCTTGATTGGTGTTCGACCTTCTTTGTAACCCTTGCTTGGGCTGACATGGTGAAATCTCTATAAGTATGGCATTTTGCCTCATTTGTAATGGGTTAGATAGTTGAGGGTTAGACAGTGGGTTAGTTTGTTATAATTAGATAGAAGACAAACTAGAAGATTAGAGAAGAATGTTAGAGTTAGGAGTTAGTCATATTTCAAGCAAGTGTTGTAACACAAAATATCATAATTGTTGATTATTGGTGATTCAATGCAAGTGAAGACATTGTGTTACTATTGGTGCCTTCTTTGGATTGATTAATCTTGCATTGTTCTTGTTTTATCTTTTAAATTGATTAGAAATGTTTGAATGTATTTTAGGTTTAGAGTTAAATTATTTGATATTGCTTGTGATTTAGTGATTGGAGTGTTGCAAGAATCTCTCATTCATATTTTGGGAAACTTCTTGATTGTGGGTTTGTTGTGCAAGGTCAACCTGTACCGGATATTTTTGTGCTTAGTTCAATTGTGGGCATTCATGCAATTCAATTGAATTAATGTCTATGATCTGAAAAATATTTAATTCCTTAGAAGATTGCACTATTTCTGTGAGATTGCAGGTATACCCTAGGTTAAGCAAAAATTAGTTTTAAGGGATTGGTCTGTTCCAAGTATTTCATCATTAGTATTGTTGATTCTAGGAGTAGTATTAATCTTAGGATTTCTAAAACCCTTATCTTTTATTATTTCTTTGAACTTTGGTTAAACTGGGAATTCGAGTATCATTATATGGAAAACATGATAGGTTTAACGTTTCCATTATTTTTTTTGTAAGGTCCCTTGTGATTACCAACATTTTCACATTTATCACTGAGTTGTTTTGTTGCAAGTCATGACCTGACACCCGAGAGACCTTGGGGTTATCTCTTTTTCAATAAAGATTGATCTTTCAAGAGAGATAGGATAATATATATTTTGTTTGAGTTGTTGTGTAGAAAACAACATCAACAATCAAGTCTATCAAATGGATGTGAAGTCAACATTTCTGAATGGTGAACTAGAAGAAGAATTGTATGTTGAGTAAAAATATGGATTTCAATTGATTGATGAAAAGGACATGGTGTATCGGTTGAAGAAAGCACTTGATGGATTCAAACAAGCCCCTAGAGCTTGGATTCAATAAAGGTATTGTTGATAGAAATTTATATTTCAAACTGGATCAGGATAAAGAGTTAATCATTGAAGTCTTTGTTGATGACATTATTTTTGAAGGTGATGATGAATTGTGCATTAAATTTGTTGATGAAATGAAAATTGAATTTTAAATGTCAATGATAGGAGAACTAAAATTCTTTTTAGGATTGTAAATTACTTAGTTAGATGATGGAATCTTTATTTCTTAGTCCAAGTATGTGAAAGAGTTACTGAAAAAGTTTGGCATGTGGTGGGACTTTTAAAAAGTGAAAGGAGGGAGGCTTAAGGGTTTGGGGTTTTATAACCCATGGTAATATAAACTATCAAATTTTGAAACCCTCACATTGTATTTCAACATTGACTTGCTACCGAGGGTGACTGATTACTTAAGTGGTCTGGTTGAGCCTTTTCTTCGTGCTCTTACCGGCCCCTTTTCACCTGAACTTTCGGTTTCTTATCTGCCACTTTGGCTTTTAATATTCATGTCGTCAAGGGTTTGCGGACCAACCCCACCACTATTTTATATTTGTTTATATTCAACTTGTTGAACCGTCAGATCATAGATGATCTTGACCGTTCCTCAAAGACCTCGCAGGTTTTCCTTCTGATGTCATTCAGGTTGTGCAAGTGAGATAATGCCATCTATCATCTATGAAGGGATGGGGCCCTTTCCCAATGCATCGCCAATATCAAGTGGGTGTCTCCTACCCATGGGATCTTATGAGAGAGATTAATTATGACCATCCCTCACATATCTTGCACGATCAAATTAATTACCCCCAAGGGTATTGCGAGGTTTGCGAGGGGGCAACAAGTGGCTTGGTTCTTGAATAAATGAAGGTTGGGTGGGACCTACCGCCCGGTAACATTTTCTTATCCTCCTTAGTTATGATTGGACACGATTTTCTTGGTCTGATGTGGATTTTCAAAAAATTGTTGAATCAATGCCATTCGTCTAAATTGATAGGTCTAATCCACATTGATGGTTCGATTACGATGAGCGACTATTCATCTATGTAGGGAGTTCTTGCGCTCTACAAATTTTTCTCATTATTGGCGTAGGTTTTTTTAGTGGATCTTCTCTTGATTTTCTCATGTGTGAATGATTCCCTCTTGATAAGTGCAATGATGGGTTGTACGTTGTTTCTACGTAAGCTCAGAATAATTTTGTGGTGGCTATATTAGCCACTAATAGCTCAAATGCTCATACTGCATTTGAGCAATCAATATCCCTCGCACCAATTCACTCTATAAATGCTTGCTGAGTTATCTAGTGTTATCATTGCATTTTGAGTTGTCTTGTTTGCAGGTGGTCAATTTTCTCCTATTCTTTGTGAGGTGCATTTCTTCGATGGACAATTCCATTGTGCGTAGGAGCGCCAAGATAAAGACAAGAAGGTTGCGACTCGGTGAGGAGCAACTTGTTCCTGGCACGCCCGATGCTGTTGTTCAGGATACTGGAAAAATGCCTGTGCGTTGTGAATCTCTTATTGTGCTATCATCAGATTGTGATGGAAACAGATCTGAAAAAGACTCGGACTACCGATAGTATCTAGCTACCATGACCGAGCTTGTGGGGGTTGATGAAGAGGCCCTTGCATTTTCACCAATAACTACAATGGTGTCATGTCGTGCTACTAGACCCTATGCTAATGTGGATCAAAAGAAGATGGTATTGCTTCTTATGGAAGCCAAAACTACAAGTGGTCACTTGTACTGGGGTCGTGTGTTAATAAAATAGTTGTTGATGGTGGGTGTTCGTGATTGGGGGTGTTACTTTCCCTATGGTTTGTTTTGCATTGATATGGACATGTGCGTGCTTGGCACGCTTTTTTGTTTTTCTCTCTGGTTGGTTACAAGGGTGTAACCGTTTTGATTCCTCGAACCAATTATGGTTTTTTCTAATGGTGAGGAATATTTTGAAATGTAATTTTGAATTTAATTTAGGATAAAATTCATTTTTGAAATTAACAATGGAGCCCCATGCTTGTTGCTCTCCTATCTATAAAGGAGATTTCACGGCTCATTGTTAGAGGTCGGATTATCTGTTCCCTGTGGCTTAGGATATGTACCATCAGTTTTTACTATAAGTTTTTTGGGGGGACTACTTAGGAAGTCATTCTAGGAAGGGGGTTATATGAAATAAGTATGCTATACTTTTGTAATTACTGATATTGAAACAAATCTATAAAAATTGGTTAAGAAAATTTCTCTCATGTTTGTATGTCATGAATTATAGATGAATTCATCAATGGTTTATTCATTCAGCTTCAATGGAATATGTGAAAGGTGTACTTCGTTTCCTTGCTTTAACTTAATGAGTTAATCTAATGCTTGAAAATGAATTACTGGTTTGTGATACTATGTTCAGGATCACTAAGGAGTATTGTTTTAATAGACTGAAAGGCCTTGTGATGTGAAGCATTGTGAGGGTAAGTTCATAATAACTTAGTTATAATTTATATGACTCTCACCCAATGGATGAGGCACTGGATAGTGTTTCCAAGTTTTCTTTTATAAGTGTAGGGTTGTAGTTCTAAGAATGGTGGTTTAGGATTTGAACAAACCTAAAATATCAAACCTTATCTCTTTTGAGATGCAAATCTTATGTTGAGGTTTTAGTCTTGTTGCTTTAAGATAATTTTTATTACTCTTTGGTTTGCCACAACCAGGGTAATCTCTATCTAATTGTGTTTGTAAGAGATTGTATCTATGAGAATAAGTGTTCTTACCAGTCACAAGGCATTTTTATGGACACACATAGGAAAACCCTCCTTGGTTTCACAAAGCCTAAAGTGTAGGAGATCTCAGTCTTTGGCTGAATCTTGTCAGTTGGCCACTAACCTTTGTGGTTCTTTATTATAGAGGTTGGATACCTCTTAGAGAATTTCAAGGTTTAGCTGGAAAAATAAAACACCAACATCATGGAAGATTCAAATCCAGTTGGTACACCCATGGTAACTGAATGCAAACTATCTCAAAATGATGATTCTCCTAAAGCTAATCAAACAAGATATAGGTCAATGATTGGTGGATTTCTATATCTGACACAAACAAGACTAGACATTATGAATGTTGTGTGCATGGTTTCTAGATATCAAGTTGATCCAAAGGAATCACATGTGACTGCAATAAAGAGAATATTCAGATACTTGAAAGGAACAGTTGACTTTGGGTTATGGTATCCAAAGGACGATGATCTTACTCTGAATGCCTTTATAGATGTAGATTAGGTAGGAGATGTAAATGATAGGAAAATCACAAGTGGTGGTGAATTCTTCTTAGGAAAGAAGTTGGTGTGGTGGTGTGTTCTTCTTCGATTTCCTTATCTACTGCTGAGGCAGAATATGTTGTTGTTGCAAAAAAATGTACCCATGTGTTGTGGATGAAGAAAATGCTGAGAGATATCAAAGTTGAGTATGATGAGTCTATTTCTATATTCTATGACAACTCAAGTGCCATAAACATTTCTAAGAATCTGGTGCTACACTCAAAGACAAAACATATATCTATCAAGTATCACTTTTTGAGAGACAAGATGAGTGATAAAGAGTTCAGATTGGAATATGTGCCTACAAAGGAAAAAATTGCAAATATCTTTACTAAATTGTTTCTTAAGGATACTTTTGAGTATCTCAGAGGCAAGTTAGGGGTGATTTCCCCTCCTAATCTAAACAAAATATGCAAGTCTTTACATCAATCCATGGAATTGTAGTCAGATCTTGTTTCAGATTG
Organism: Sequoiadendron giganteum; assembly: GCA_007115665.2. NCBI lineage: Eukaryota > Viridiplantae > Streptophyta > Pinopsida > Cupressales > Cupressaceae > Sequoiadendron > Sequoiadendron giganteum. The sequence goes on along the minus strand of CM021106.1, from coordinate 36,422,356 downwards.
ATGTTGTGGTGGTTGTTGCTCAAGGGGAGTAGTAAGATGTTTTAGATGATATGTGGATCAGAGCATGTGTACCTTTTCCATTGATTTCAAAGGGGGAGGAGAACAATGTGAAAAAATCTTGAAGTAAGGGGGAGAAGAGTCAAGAAAGGGAGAGAAGAGCTATGAGAGGAGAACTGCAGATCAAAGGGAGAGAAGTATGTGAATAACCAGTTGTGTTGATTGTATTATTTTTCACATCATGTGTTTCCATCAATGCTAAAGGGGGAGATTGTTGAATGTTGTGGTTGTAATTTATTTCAACACTATTATTATTGGTGATTTTGGAGGTTGTATATCTCAAGGATATTGAGAAAATTGTAATAAATATATTGCAGGAAGCCAATAAAGCTGAGAAGGTTAGAGTGATAAAAAAAATTTTACATTGATGATTAGGAGGCATGCACTAAAGGGTTTTTTGTTGAGCTTATCTATTATGTTGTCCAAAATTTTCAGTGGTATGTATCAAGAATTGAGGAAGCTATGAAGTTTTGTGTTCCTACAGTTATTCAGTTACTGTAGTAGGTGGTTTTGGAAGATGAGATTGCAATTTTGGTGAATTGAGTTGTTGTGTATGCTTTTGAGGTGTTCAATGATGTTTCTAGATCATGCTCTATTAGTTTGGTATGTCCAAATTGATTGACATGTTCATGATTCAATATTTTTCCTTGTGTGTTTAAGGTTTTCATGTTCTTGGACGACATGATGGTGGTAGCATGTTGTAGATCCTTATGGATTAATATTTTATTGTTTGGCATGCTTGAGGATATTGATTTAGATCCTCACTATGTTGTGATTGACTTAGGTTGGTGCGCATTAATATTTGTTCATGTATTGAGGCTGATAGTTGTATTTTATTCTTTATTTGTGGCCAACAGAGTTGTTGATGTAAATACATGTAGCAAATATATAAGAGAAATTGTCTCTTCATTGTAAGTGTGTGTAGAGGTGTATGTCTATGTTTATATATGTGAATAAAGATCAGATCATCTAAATGTAGAGCAGAGTGTGAAGAAGGTTAAGTGAAGTATATTTGTGCCTAATCGAAACTATAATCAGTCTTATGAACAACCTAATTTCTCAATTCATGTTCATCAGATGGATTTAATCTGAATGTCATATGTAAGGCAGTGAGCCTTCCCTTTGAGTAGTGAGCTCTAGGTAGTGTGTTTGAATGCATGTGCATTCCCTATTCATTTCTTTCATTATACTTCTAATAGGGTATAATCTTGTGGAATAACTTCCACCATGGTTTTTCCCCTAACAAGGTTTCCACACATAAAAATCTTGGTGTTCATGTGTTTATAATATGATGTTAATTCATGCTTTCACTGTTAATTATCAGATCTGAGATTAATTTTTTTTTAAGGTGGAATCAACTTAATTTATGTAACAACTGATTCACCCCCCCCTCTCATTTGTCTATCCTTGTTTTGCCAACAAATTCATCCCATTTTTCTTTAACTCACAATAAAATTTCATCCACAATAAAATGATAATCTTCAAACTTTAACAAAATAATGGAAACAAGTATAGAAAAGTGGTAAAGTGTACACCTAAACGTGAAGTTCTTAAGTCTAGGTCGATAGCTAAACAAGTTGGTCAACCCTTGGTATCAATATCCCATCATACAATTAGTTTCTAACATCATCTAATAATCATGTCCTAGGATGCATCCTTCCTACAATGGGCATCAACATCAGAATCACCTTAGTTTTAGTCTTGGCTAGAGGTATGAAAAACATTATTTTGTTTATTTACTTGATATTTTCTTATGATTTACCTTATTGTGATCATTCCAATTATATCTCGATGATGTCTATCGTTTTGATTTAGAGAGAAGGGAATGGGGCATTCATCAATATCTTTTTTTTCTATGCTTGTTGGATGGTCTTGTAATATAACCTTGCTAAATACTTTCTTTGTTAGGTGTGTATGGAGGGTGTTTTTTTATAGCTTGTTGACTATTACATCGGGAGGTTTTTCCTTTCCATGTTTTGGTCTGAGATGTTTGAAAATTCATAAGTATATCCTAGCAAGGTTTCTGTATGTCAAGTGTGAACAAGGATATTCCTATTTATTTGTTGATTCAAAGTCCATCACACTAAATACAATTCCATCCTAGTTGTCTATACCTTGATGCATCATATCTATGTGTTTTATCAAACATAAGGAAAGTTGTGCCATTCGTGTGTCAATCCTTAGATAAGCAAAACATCATCACTCATCACCATATCTAATAAAGTCTTGAAAAATCATAGACTTGTTACACTTTTGCATCTTCTTTAAATCAAATATGGATCCCTCTCATTCTTCTATCTTCTTTTTGTTGTAACATGGTACCATGGAATTCAAAAAAATAACAATACATCCATCCTACATCCACAAAAAATCAGCATACTAACATCCTGCATAATCATAGAATATCATCATAATCAAAATCATAATTCATTGCATCATCATTATCATTTAAGTTGTTTAGGATAATATAGATTTGTTATTCTAAGCATCTTAATCCATCCATTGCATCATCATTATCATTTGGGTTGTTTAGACTAATATAGATTTGTTATTCTAAGCATCTTAATCCATCCATTGCATCGTCATTATCATTTGGGTTGTTTAGACTAATATAGATTTGTTACGATAAGCACATTACATAATTATCCATAGCATAAATATGGAAATGAGTCCATACATATGTCTTGCATCATCATGACATATCATATAGAAACAATACTGAAAAAGAGAAGTAAATATACATCACATCACATCATTAACATAAAAATCACATCATAATTAGGAGTACATGCATCCATAAAGCATGAAATAAGGAGACATCACATCATAGAATGTTGCATCAGAGCCATCTCATATATATATATATATATATATATATATATATATATATATTGCATGTCATGGTATAAAATTAGAATCAGTGTGTAATATCATCAAAGTAGTATACAAGAGGCTATCAAAAATCAACTAATGAATGTATATACATCAATAATCAAGCTATACATCTAAAAAGTGTCTATCATTTGGGTCTACTACCCGTGGCTCTACCGATCATCCTGGTGGGAACTTGACCGATGTCGACTCACTGATGGGGCACCATGTGATCCACTCGATGCCACCCTACTCGTCTATGAAAAATCAGGTTGTTGACAACGCTAAGGGAACTCTCAATAATATAATAACTTGTAGTAAGATACATGTTGCATGGCTCGACCATACAACTCTGTGGGAACCATTGACCCCAATTTCCCCTATTCCTGTTGCATGACATCTTTGACCTACTATCTACACCCTATCTCCTAGGCTAAAGCAATGCATGCCTCCTACTGTAACTTCCTCTCATGATCCCTCTCACCTATGATGGCTTGAAGTTGCTATCTCACTTGGTCTCTCTCTAGGGTAAGATGTTGGACCTATGCTTTTAGTGCTACAATTTGAATATCATGGGGATCAGGGTCCGATGGTAGCTACTATGGCAGTTGTTGTGGTGGTCTTTGATCAACTGGTTGAACCAAGGAGACCTTCTGATCCTACCTCTTCTCTTGATCTTGTCATTGATCATGTATTTGATCCCTCTTTTCATTTCCATCATGCCTACCATGAGGTGGCTACTGATGATGACCTATCTAAGGATCTCTCTATCATCCTCTCCCTAGAGTTAGTATAACAACTGGATCTTTCAACCATATAAGAGCATGAACTTTCCAATATGCATCATAGGCCACTATCTTGCCCACATATTGGGGCCCATAAAATTACACCCATGGATATTGTACCAACTATCTATACGCATCCATAGTGGCCCGAGGTAGGATTTTTTGTCCCCATGTGATCTCACTGGAGGTCCTCGCAAGGTGTATAACCATCCTACAGTGCATCTTACACCTCTCCAAATTTTTGAGCTACCTAATCAGGAAGGTAGTTTTCTATCATAAAGTGCTCATGCCCATGCATGTATCTCATTTTCCTCACATAGAAAAACTACTCATCATCATCCAACCATTGGTAGGCCTATATCCATGGCCTCCATCGAAACACTATCATCTCATCTATCACCCACCTCCAATGTGGGATCCCTTTGATACTGGTAAATTGTAGAGTGGTCATGGCCCTATATCTATACACTATTGGCTCATCACGATCTGTGTCAATAAGGGTAATCATTGGTCATAGTACTGCAATGTGCTCATAGGCTCAAATATGAAGTAATATAACCCTGGCACCTATTTTATGTGCACCACAATATACTACCTGGTGCATATCATGATAAAGAGATGCTATAACAATTGGGCCCCAAGTATAGATAGTCATCTCCACCATCATCCATGACCAAATAATGCCCCAACCAAAATTGAATCCTTTACCTCATCTTTCAAGTACCAAGACACCTAAAATCAATTCTCCCACGAACAATGTTAGGTCTAAGGCAATCCCCTTGTAGGCATGAAGGTTAATCTGGTTGTTACCAAGATCATACTCATCTATGCCAAGCACCTGGAAGATGTCATCATTTCCGACCTCTATTTCATACATGATCCTCTCTCTATGGATGGGGATCTACAGGATCCACCATACATCCTTGAGAGTCATTGTGGCCTCTCCAGTAGGTAAATGAAATGATTATGTCTCACTTCACCACCACTTGAATAGAGCTATCATAATTGCCAATGGCATGTGAATCACTGGCATCCATGTGATGAACCTGAAACCAATAGCCCCCACAAAATACATCACATCATTGGTCAAGTCCCTCACCTAATGAAGAATCTAACACTGATACTCCTGAAATAAGAGCAAGCAGAGAATCTCCTATACTCATGAAGTGCACTGCATCAAACTTTATGAAAAATGATGAAAAAACCCTAAGTCTGCACCCTAGCAAAGAAAAAGCAACATTGTTTCCTAGGTTGACACTATTATTTTGGAAATATTGATGCCAAAAGAAAAGGTGATATTGTTTCACAAAGGTAGAATGACATTTGGGAGCAACACTAAACCTAAATAGAGCCACGTGATGCTCTATGTCAAAAGCATATCAACATTGAGGAGTGAAACTACACCTAAACTTAATTATGTGACACGATATCACAAAGGCGGATTGACATTTTATCCACAATTATTTATCTAAAACATGCCCTATGATGCTATCTCACAAGGGCGACACTCCAACGTCAATAGTAATTCCGACCAGAGCAAGCGTGACACAATACAATGTTTCTTTTGATTGACACATTTCAACCATAAAAATTGCATAAAAAGCATGAAAAATGAGGAAATTTTTTGTTTACGTACCGAGGGTCTTGCATCTAGAGGTTGTTGGTACTCATGAACTCAATCCGCATGATGTTTGGGAAGCACATGACTGTCCATAATGTCAGAGTCTTGAAGAAAAACTACAATAATTCTCAAAGGGTGAAAGAACAAATGACTTGAAAATGACTTCTCTTATATTTAAGTTTGAAAATTAGGGTTTTTGGCCCTAATTGAGTAGGGAAACTAGGGTTTTGAGCCTGATTTTTGTTTTTCAAGCCATGAAGCCTATGTTGACCATTTTTTAGCATTTTGAACTTGTTTTAGCGTCTTGTAGTCTATTTTTTGCAACTAAACCTTTATCAAATCTTTGTCGCAAGCTCAACCCAAAAAATTGAAATTTTCACCCAATCTCTCTAGGGGGCAATTTAGCAGCATAATTCCCTCCACTAGGGCAACAACGGGTCATCTAAAAAAATTAGGAAATTTTTGAATTTTGATCTTGGTAGCATCAATCTTTGAACCAACATAATGGGTACCTCATTTCAAAGAGGAGAAAAATATAGACACTTAAATAAGTCATGATCAGTAGTACGCATATGAATCTGATTAATTAACATTATTTCCTCTTAAATCACTTTGAACTAACCATTTAATAAAATAACCTATATTGTTTAATTAAATCCATCACTTTCTCCTATTAATCAAATAATTAAATTTATCAGATTAATTCATCCCCTTTACACTAATTTTAATCTCATGCAATTAAATAAATCAAACTATTTAATTGGAACCACTATGTCTTCTCATTCAATTAAATAAATTCAACTATTTAATCAAATCTCACAAACCCCTAACCAACTTAAGTTAATTAATTTTGAATTAATTAACCTTTAGCTATCTCCTAATCTCCATTATCCAATCCTCTCACTTTTAACTTCACCTTGGTCAAATAAACTCAAGGTTTATCAACCAATTTGCAATAAAATTTGTTTCTTTTAATTACTAACTAGCCTATTTTCCCTCACAAAGTCATATTCTTTGAGAATATTCCCTCAACAACCCATTTATTGACTTTCTCTCCAAAGGCTTTAAAATCCTCTTACAAATTCCTTTAATACCTCTTACAAAGGCATTCAATTCCTCTTACATGTCATCTTGTCTCTTACAATGGCATTTACCTCTCTTACATCTTCACCAACATTCCCTTACACCCTCAACCATATTCCTTATATTTTCTTACATTCCTTTACATTATCACCTACATGCCTTAACTCATCCCTTCTCTAAAAAATGTTCTCACACATGTGTGAACATATATCCCCATGGATTTCATTAGCCTTGTAAAACTTTTCACTTGGCTATTTATTCCAATCTTAGTCCCACATTGCCCAATTTTTTTCATTCCCCAACCCTTATTTCCTATAAGTAGAGGCTTCCTCTATTGAATATAGATCCAAAATTTCATGCATTGTTACTCTACTCATTTTTCATTCATCCATAATCATATGCAAAGTTACTATGATTGAATTCATCATATATCCATATGCTTTTATCACCATTTTAGCTTAAATTATTATCATTTTGCATCAAGATTGTCATTTTCACATCAACATAATAGAGCTTATCAACTAGGGATTTGTTGATGGTGAAAATGACACAAACAACATTAAAACAGAATATTTCTACTCTATTTCTCCTGAAAAAGAAAGATAACATATAGCAATCTAATGCCCAAGGTCCTGGTAGTTGGTTCTCAATTGTTTGGTGTCACTCAATTGGTTCATGCTACTGTAATATTCAAGGGGCATGTGCTGGTAATAAAAGATTCAAGCAATGACTCATTTTATCGACTGCTCTAGTAAATCAATGAGGTTTTCAAATAAAATAAAAAGATAGGACAAATGGGTAAATCAATAAGTATGAATCAAATTTATCTAGTATCTGGACATATACCTTCAACAATGAATGTTCCTAATAGATCATAAAACCATAAGATGACACAATCTATAGCATAATCTATACCACTACATACATTTTAGGTGCTTAATTAACTTCGCAATCACTCTTCACAAATACTTTCAAGGTTTTCCCAACAACACACATTCATTCATTATCAAGATTATAGATCAACAGACTTTTTTTGATAATTTCAACCCAATGACAATCTAATAAGATGATCCTTTAATCTAATTCCTTCAAATGACTTTCATCATTCAAAAACTCTTATGTTCAGCACAATCACTGCATATAGATAGATCATAACTTATCAGCCTTATCAAACAAACAATTTATTTCTAAACACCATATTTTGAGTAAACCTGTAATTCTATTAACTGTAAAAGACCAAGTACAATGTATCTCTGTAAAATCACTACAAAATTCTATCTCCTAGCATTAGGTAAGCCAATCCAATTCTCAATTAGCCAACCTTTACAATATGATATCCATATGCTATTTATAGATATACAAAAAGTCTGAACCTCTCTTCTATTTTAGGCTTTCCACCTTTTTAGGAACAACAACTTTCTTGGAAACTCAGATCAATTTGATCTTGAGTTCTTACATTAGATGTTCAGTTTAACTAAAAATAGAAGATAGAAGAAAAGAAAATAAGTCATGTGCCCCCAAGACTATCAGTGCTGCATGCATGCAACATGCAAGGAAGATAAAAATCTGGCATGCAAGGATTTATGCATGTGAAGCTGGATCCACAGTAAACTCATCATAGCTAGTGAAGACTTGCTGTAAAGTATCAATATTTGGCCCATCAATCCAGTCATCTTCAAATTTGATCCGATCCAACTCAACTGCAGCAAACTCCTTCATACCTTTCACCTTTATCAATTCTCTCCCTGCAACTTTTATCTCTTCTTTGACTTCTACAAGCCGATCTATTACCAAGTATCCTCCATCATCCTTCTCCTGCATGAGTCCTTGAAATCTTTCATCCCATTTCTCTTTAACCTAACTCAAAGGGATGTCATCTTTTTTCATTACATTCACATCTACAATTATGGCCATGACTGCTTCCAACTCTTCCAACTGCTCAGTCAAATTATTAACTGCTTCTTGAATCTCATCCTTGTGTTTGCTCAAAAAGCCAGTCCTAAACTTAAGTATGCGAGAAGTCTTCTCTATAAAGTCTTTGTTATCATTTTCAAGTATAAATTATTCTAGAAGAGTAGTTAGAGGCAATGCATTTACCTTTTCTAACTTTTCAATATACTCCTTATACTCTTCTTCTTGTTTTTCTGATGCCTCAATGTATTGATGCATCTCTTTTATTACTCCTTCTGCCTCCTTGTAGGCTTCAAATCCTTTTGCTAAAATCTCTCCTACCTCTTGATTCAATTTTTCTATCCATTTTTCTACCATCTCTGCCTTACCTCTAACTTGCACCAAATCATCTACCTCCTTTTTGCTTAACAAAATAGAAGTCTCAATGGTTGCAACTTGTTGTGACCTTGGAGAGGAGACACTCTTCAAGAATGAATGCAACTGATCCAATTGAGCTTTAACCTCATCTTTCTTTTGCTTGTCCTTCATCATTCTTGATTTAGTTGTTGAATCCACTACATCAATCAAATCCATTTGTTGTTTCCTAGTGGGTCTTTCCAAATTGACCATACTCAGCTGATAGTCTGTTAGCTGCATATCCCCTACCTCGTTTTCTATCATAGGCATGGCACATTCAGCAACTATCTCCCCTTTATCTATGAGTCTGGTAGAATGTAGAATTTTAGCCTTCTTCTTAGGCCTTTCCTACGCAATTCCCTTCATCATGTCCTCCCAATTGAGAGGTTGTGGAGGTTTTCTTTCCCTTTTCTGCAGGTCCAATTCTAACCATGTAGGAGCACTTGGAGCAGTAGTCGTCATGGAGGAAGAGGGAGCAATAACTGTAGAAGGTGGCTCATACTCTCTTGAGATTGGGATTCAACCCTTGCTTTCTCTTGTTGTTCTTGTAGTATATGCATTTGTACAAGCTTTTTAGCCTCTTCTCTATCCTTTTGTTCTTGTATTTTCTTATCTTCTTCTTCTTTCCTCAACCTCTCTTCCTCCAACCAATTTCTCTCTACTCTTTCCTTTTCCAAAGCTTCCCTTTCTAGAGCCTCCCTTTCCAATTTCTCTTTTTCTAAGGCCTCTAGTTTTTCCCTTTCTAATCTTTCTACTTCCAAAGTCTTGATTCTTTCAGCTTCTGCTTCTTCTTCCTGTTGTTTCTTAATCAGCTCCTCGACTTCCTTTTCCTTCCTTATCTTTTCTGCTCCTTCCTCTTTTTGTCGAGCTTCTTCTACAAGTTTTAGTTTGGCAACCAAGATCTCTTTTTCCCTCCGGTCTCTTGCCTTCTCCTCCACAAGATCATGGATCTTTTGTATCAACTCTAACTTGTCATTTTCTACTTTAACTTTGAGCTCATGTTCTCATTGCTTCCTTTGCTTCTCTGCTTCATCATCTACTACCTTAATTTCCACTTGTTTTGACTATAATTATTGCTGGTGAAGTAGAGAAGTAGATTGTACCTTTGCCTCCATTTCTTTTTGTTTCTCCGTTGCAGCCCTTGCATTAGAATCTCTTGTAGCATCTTCAAACATCTTCCATTGCTCTTCTTGTGCTGGAATCTACTCAATAGTCCCCTCTAAAGGCATGTTTTCTTGCAAATCCTTTTCTGACAGAGTTTCATCTAAATCTGTCTCAACTTCTACAAATTCTTCCTCCACTTCTTTTCCTTTAGCAGTTTCAGCCATGGTATGAAGAGCTCCTTCTTGAACCTCTTTACTCTTCTTTCTTGTAAGTGGGGCTTGTGCGGATGACTCACCCAATGTAGGTGTTGAACCAGTAGATCCTACTGGAACATCTCCCTCTAGTGCTTCTTCTTCTTCATCCACCACCTCAAGTTCTATTTCTTCAACATCCAGAGGAAGGAATTCTAATGGCACTTTAGGAGGTGTCCTTCTTTTAAGTCTCTTATATCCCTTACCCTTTTTAAGAACTAGTCCTTCAGGAGCTTGAGTTATCAACATTAACCATTGCACACTCCTATCCAATACTTCCCTTCCTATCCTCTTGATATCAATCGTTTCCTCAACATCCCAGTCAATTAGATCCAAGCTCTTGGTGCCAATTTTCAAGGCTTCATATGAGGGATCCAATACAATTCCATCATCCACCAAGGTGTCAGAAATATTTTCTTTAATACCAAGCTCTGACATGAGTGAGACTGATAATCTCTCATAATTCTTCTTCCTCAAGTCATATTCATCTTTCCAATCACACCAAAAGTCTTCTAACATATTAAAATGTCTAGTGAACACTGCAGGTAACAAGGTATACATCTTCTTGTTCGGATCAAAATACTTACAAGCTGTATACAATCCCAATTTCAATTGTATCAACTCATTATAGACCACCTTTGCTCCCTTCAAGTGTTGACAGCTACATTCTCCCAACTTCATGCAAAATTTATGACATCCAATTTTATGCTTAATGCCAAATCGAGCATTAACTCCAATAGCTTGATATACAAATTCCATTAACACCATCCTATTACTGTAGCATCTTGGAAGTAAATGGGGATAACCTTCAAAACCAAACAATTTGAAGTATGTAAATTTGGGGTATTGGATGTACCAACTTCCCCATTCAGCAATGAACGCCATGGCTTCTTGACTTAATTGATACCCTACATCTCCATTCAACTGATTGATGATCACATATAAAAAGGCATCATTGACTCTCCTAAAATGAGTCTCAGCCACCTGAAGAGTCAACTGATCATAGTGCTCCCACACTTTCTTTTGTCCATCCAAGGCTCCCATCATGCCGACTTTATTCAATCCTGGGAAAATCCCCAACCTTGTTGCTGCATATACAATGTAACATGTCATGAAGAAACACTTGGTCCACCTGATCCTTGTTAACTGATCATGTATGGCATCAGAAATAATCATTGGCCAGTCAAACTATTGTTCACCATTCAAGATGGTATGGATGAAAGGAAACATCCACTCCTTAAAGTAAAAAGCATCCCTCTTCCCGAAGACTCTTGATAACATCATGATTAATTCTGATACCTCATTATAGAAATCTACTCTCTTTGGCTGGTCTGCAAGCTTGCTCAGAGATTTCTTTTCCGTCTTCAACCACTTTTTATTCAAATTAGATTTATTGTAGTCCTTGTGCTTGCTATACTTCTCTAAGGCCTCTGCCTCTGTTAGCTGCACCAAATTCTTGGGATCCGGAACACCAAACATATTTTGAAACATTAGAGGGGTAAGATCAATGATCACATTATTTTGTGAATCCATGCATAATCTTGTAGCAAGATTATAAGTACTGGCTACTGTCAAGATCAACTCCGGGCATTGGATTGATAATGGAAATACAGTAATATGTGCCAAGCCTGAATCAACAATCCTTTGCATCCTTCCAGTTTGATTCTCTCATTCTGCAAAGATGTTTGCATGTAACTCCTCAAAGCTATATTGGCCCAAGTTCATGTCTGTGATGTCTGACCAATCCGATTCTACCTTGCTCACTTTCACCACCGGGCTCCTATGATTATACCTCAAAGTATAAGGTAATTGTTCCGGCTTCAACTTCTTTGGCTTTGGTGTTGTCCTTGATGTTCCTGTAGGTTGATTTCTCCGAGAAGCTTCTCCTGATGTTCCTGACATCCTTTTCAACTTTCTTGCAAGAAAAAACTCTAATTAGATCTTTATATATCATCATAAAACCTACTTTAAAACCATACCTTTCATATATGGACAAGAGGCGGAACCAGGCAAAAACACCCCCTAAAACAGTCTCTTTTTACAACACTACTGGACTTGGAGCAAAAACCGATATAGAAAATTTATTAACAATGAGCGGGCTCGAAGTCAGAGTCGAAGAGGTTACTGGAACCGGGATCAGAATGAAAAATGGATTTGGTTTCCTTCGAATTTTCTTTTTTCACATTATATTTCCATTCCACTTCCGCTTCCGACTTGGCCATTGTTATTTTGAAGGAATATTTTCTCATTATGCATGGAGCCAGACATGAGATGAAATATGGAACTGATACCTTTCATAAAACCAAACTCTCAAATCCAAGATCAATTATGATCCCGTCTCCGCCTAGATTGACCATGACATCATCAAAAATTTTATTCATTTTCAACACAACTTCATGATTAAAACCTAGGTCGCTTTAAAATGGAAAAGGAGCTTTAAAACTCTACACTCATATGACCATGGGGAACAATTTGCATTTTAGGGCCATTATTTGAATCTTATTTAACTGTGATCATCAAGCGATATAAAACCCTAATCTAACAAACCTGATAAAAACTAGGGCACAGGTTTAAACCTTGCCATTTTACCAGACCCAAAACATACGATGAAACCCTAATTAAATAATAATCTAATCTACCCTAACTCACTATAAATCTCTAACTTTAACAAATTCCATTAAAAACCCTTAATCTAATCTAATCTACTGCAAACCAAAAAAAAACACAATGCAATCATGATTAAGACGTGAAAGCGATTACACCTAAAAATAAAAAGAAACGACACGAAAGTACAAGAAAACAAAGATTAAAGTAAGATAAACAAGAACCTACAAATTCAATCATATCGATAATCATAGATTTTCCTTAAAACAAAATGATTGAACATACGAGCAAATATAAAGCAAAACACAACAATCACGACCGTAATTCAACAAAGAACAACAAAGATAAGAAACCCACCTCAAATGTGAACTAACCCAAGCTAACTTTCTGAATTGATTCACACACAATATCCCTTCTCTATCTCGATCAATTTGCTCAAACGAACTCTGCTACTGCTCTTTCATGCTCTTATATCTTTAACAATAACAATAATGATTGGTTTAACCCTTAATAAAGGTAAATATGTGAATTTCTACCTACACCGGCAACAACCATTAATGCATTAAAGCGCAGTAAAGGCGGAGTCAGAACTGTAAGAGAACGAACACTCATCTGCAGTACAACTTCAGTCAAAAAGTCAATGACAAAAAGTGGCGGGGGCAGAACTAAAATGGAAACGGGATCTCAAATTTATAAAATTTCCAAACCCCATTCCCATTCTAATTTCGGGTCTGCCAACTAAAAACAAAACTAAACTAAATACAAAAAGTAAATTAAAAGACTGACCTAACAAAACTAAACAAAAATACAAGACGAAAACCAAAAGTCAAAATAGTGGAGGTGGGGATGGAGTTGATTATGATTTTGCAATTTTCGGAAAAGACTAAATTAACTCCCACTCTGGCTTTGGTTCTGCTGAAGGAAAAATAAAAGATATAAACAAAAGACTGTCGGGATAAAAACCAAAACAAGCTTCAAAGGAACTTTCAGAACCCAATTCTGTTCCGGTTCCGATTCCGATACAAAAACAAAAACAAAAACAAAAACAAAGTATTGGAAAAAACAAGACTCCAAACTTTGTTTCAAAAACAACTAAGTACAAAACTCACAAAAGGGGGACCTATTTTTACCAAGGCAAAAGATGGGGTGGTTATGCAGGGCATAACAAGATTGAGAAAAGGTCACTTTCCACATCAAAGCGACACCAATTCCCCTATGGGATCATGGCTTGAGTAACTTAGATTAATATTTCATGTTCACTTGTTATTTAATGTTATTTTGATCATGTTTTCATCTTCTTAGTATGCTCAATAATCTCATAGGGAATGTTATTTGTGCTTGTTTGAATGACTAATGTGTGCATGTTTGTTCCTTTTTAGGTAGGTATAGGTTGGCATTCACAACTGTCAGAATATTCTGCAACACTACTGCAACCACTTGCAGTTGATAACAATATAATCCTATGCAACTAACCACACTACCACAAGCATCCAACTTACTAACCAACCTTTTGGAACACCATAACACACAAAAATCAAAGGGAAGGTAGGTAAAAACAATGTTATCACATTCCAAAATCTACAAGAAGAGAACCCTTGACATGGAGAAATGCAAAGAAATTTGATTTCTCCCATGCAACCTTCAAAAGAAATCACACTATCAAACACAATTTCCACTACTGCACGATCTAGAACCTAAGACTCTATATATAACACCTCTAATCATCTCATCCAAATTTGACAAGCACATCTTCAACCATGAAGAAATACAAAGAACAATAGAGAACATAACTCTACCACCTTGTACACTATTATTGAATTTTCTCAAAAGCACTTGGAAACCAAGTGAATCAGCTACATCAACATCACAAACACCTTCTGATCACAACCACACTAGAGATTGCAAAATTATCCCCATTAGAAACACCAACAATCTCCCCATCTACAACACCTGCTCAACACCACACTAGAGGCTGGCATAGGTTGACATCAATGAAAACACTGAAGACAACATAGTGCAACACTTCTCCCTATTGACATCAATGAAAACATTGAAAAAATCTCCAACAAAATGGATATGATTATATTTTGAAGGATGATAAGGAATTGGATCATTAGTGAAGAGAAAGGTATTAGTGACACTAGAGGTAAAATTGAAGAGGAATGGGTCACACTGGGAGTGACAACATGGTTGGTAGAGGTGATACAAGGGATAATTATAGGATCAGAGGAAGAAGGATTAAAAGATGATTAAGTGTTCATGTTTTTGATAAAGGATACACCATTTACAAATTTAATGAGTTCCAATATTATGATGAATATTCATGACATAAGGGGATCCCACTAATGCAATACGTTAAAAGTAGCAACTAAATTTCAAAGAGACATAGTATTTACAAGAGAACCAATATGAATTATCTTGAAAGGGAAAGATCTTGCTTAGAAACATATGTAGCATGATAATATTATTTTTTTAGTTTCCATTCTTAGCATTAGAATTATTAGCATTCATAGTCATTTAAGTTTCTATGTTGACCCCGGTGGCATTTTGTTTGGCATTGTGTCAAATATGGTTGCAAGGTCTGATGGTGATGATATTTATATGTTTTCTATGGATAAGTTAAAAAGGAGTTATTACTTTCTTTGAGTACTATGCTTTACAAGGCACTTGTATCTTCACAAGGAACTAGCATGCTTTATAATATGGGAAACTCCTACTCTTGTTTTATTGAACGCGTTACTTGCATCTCATATACTTCATACTATCGGCATTTTGGAAGACCTTTCCTAGAGGTCATTGAATTCATAAGTCCTAAATTATTTTTCATGGTGTTATTGGTCCCTTAATGCATTGACTTGTAAGGTAATTGTAATATTTTGATTTCGGTGGAAAAGTTATTTAAAAAGGAGACAATATTATTGAAAAGGTAAGGTGTCGACACATGACTTTTATCACATGAAAAATAAGCTAGGGCTTGATACAAAAATAGGTGAAATGATAATGCTGGCATTTTGATGGAATGACAATGCTCAAACAGTTTTTGTTGAAGAAAATCTCAACCTAGGGAACAAGCACATTTAGCTAGGGTTTTCTCTCAGCTGAAAATGGAATTTTAACTTGGACACAAGTTTTCTCAGCCACGGATGGAAGTATTTGATGCATTTTAGGTGTTTATACTCCATTTTTTTGTGATTCTTGTTTTGCATCTAGAAGGAAATGTGAGTTTTCTCTAACCATTCTTAACCAAAATCTATTAAAGGGTTAAAGTGTGTTTACTCACAAAACCGTTTGTTGTCGGGTGTTAAGGGTTAAGGAGTTTTGATTTCACTACTTATCTACAATCTATCTTTGGTTATGCGGGTTGCTTATGCTATATTCTTGTCGACTCTTGCAGTTTTTGTTGTGTAAACTATGGTAAAGCGGTTATTTGGTAAAAGTGGTTGTAGGAAAATTATGATGTTGTCGGTTCATTCTCTCTAAGTGGTTTTAGGACAATTATGATTTCGTCAGTTCATTCTCTCTAAAAAAAATTTAACATTATTTATGCTTTGTTGAATATATTCAAGAGTCGTTGATTAAGAGAGATATAATTGGTAGTTGTTGATTATATACTCTGTGAACCCCCTATCCTAAACTTGCACAAACATGGAAAACAAGCACATTATTAGATTTAAATGCAAGTAAGAACAAGGATTCCCCGTGAGATCCATCTACAATATTCGAAATAAGAAATGAATGAAGAACAAAAAAAGCAACTAAGTTAAATACTAATTCAAATAATGAAAACACTTGATCCCATGGGGGAATTGGTGCCAATTATGTGTAGAAATTGGCCCTTTCCCAACTCCTTTGTAAGCTTAATGATATGATGAAACTTAATCCAATTTTTTGATGAAGAAAAATATGAAGAATAAGATGAATTCCTTGAGAAAACATGCAAGAACCTAGCTATGGTGATGGAAAATACTCAAGAAAACAAGTGAAATAGCTCTAATGTGAAGATAATAACTTTGCATTCAAATTATGGATAAAGATTGAGGAGAAGAGCCTCTTATTTATAGATTTCAAGTTGGAAGAATGAGCACCATTTGAGCAATGTGGGATCATTCAACATCCAATGGCCAAGTGCCACTTGTCAAGATGTGAATGGGTGAAATTTGAGCACATTTTGGTGATTATGCACAATAAATGATATTAGGTGGAATTTCAAATTTGTGAAATGACATGTAAGAGGGAAAAAAGAATGAAATAAATGCCACTTGGCTCAATGCACAATCACATGTAAAAGGAATGAATGTCTTGTTGGAAGGACAAATCCACTTGGAGGGATTTTCAAATTTGGAGGAATATTCCCTTTTTTATTCCATGTTGAGAGAAAATAGGCATTTTAATAAATCAACATAAATGATGTGAAAGTTGCATTCTCTAGAGGATGTGACATGGTTTAGGATTAAATTAATCATAGGTTAATTAATTTAATGAGAGATTTAGGAGATGTGACAATTTTGACTTAAATTTATGAATTGATTTAAATCAAAATTGAGAGGAAAGGTTTAATTAAATAAATGATTTGATTTATTTAACTAAACGGGAAAATGTTAGATTAAATTAAATAAGGTTTAACTTATTCAATTTAATAGGAGGACTTTAGAGATTTAATTTAAATAAAGTGAATTATTTAATTAAACAGAGACTTAGGGTTAATTGATTAATTTAATCAACAAGGAAGAATGACTTAATTAGATAAATAATGATTTATTTAATTAAGAGATGAAAGTGATGACAAGTTGAGAAGGTGATTCAGGATGAAAAGATGTTAGTAGTTAGGATCAAGTGTGTCAGTCAATTTTTCATGTCTACATTATGCCTCTCTTTGAAGCAAGGCACTTGTTGCATTGGTTCAAAGAATAACTATTGTGATCAAAGTTCAAAATTTTCTCAATTTTTTCAGATGCCCCATTATTGCCCCAATGAGAAGGATTAGGCTGGTATATTGCCCCCAATCAGACGAAAATTTAGATTTTTGAGTGATCTTGCGAAAAAAAAGGACAAGGTGCTCGACAGGTCAAAAATGCCTCGAAATCCGAAAAATGCGTTAAAATGCCAAAAAAGATGGAAAATGGCCCTCGGTTGGCAAAAAATAGAATTGGAGCACCAAAAACCTAGCTGGATGGCCAAATTAGGTAAAAAAACCCTATTTTTTAGGCTTAAATAGCCCTTGAGGGGTCACTTTCAACTCATTTGCACACTTCGCCTTTAGAAATTCTTATCTCCTGAGATCTGAGAATTGATCGAGATGGTGCAATGAAATCTTCCTTAACATGTGTCAGAGAGAGTATGAGTGCAACAATGGCCAACCGACGTGAGACTCGTGGTATATACGCCTATCTCAACTTTTAATTTTTTCATTTTGCATGCATTAAATAGGGTCAAGCTTAGGTTAGGGTCAAGCAGTGCTATATAGGGCCACTGCAAATGCTCAATCGACATTGTGCGGCCTTAAAGAGTGTCACATGCATGAAGAGCGTAATACGAGCCAGTTAGGAAAATACATGCAAATCGAACCGCATGATGTTGTTTAGGATTAGGGTTTAAGTGCAAATTAGCTACATGTGCAAATAGTTCCAGGTGACACACTTTAGGACTTTAGGGTTAGCAAACTTCATCGCCGTGACACAGTTTGGAACATTACAAACTATTTCACATTTGTTGTTTCAAGTGTGAAAACTTGGCGCGAGACTCTGATTTTTTTACGAAACTTGACGCGATGGTCTCCCTTGTGCAGGAAGACCTTGAGATAGTCCACTCGAGGGAGCATAGGGGAAAGGTACTGCAGAGACTAGAGGGTATGCACAAGTTCCTTCAGGAGCAACTTAGTTCTCTAGGCCTTGGGTTTTTTGCATACGTTCATCTTGTTCGAACCCATCTAGGGATGATGAAAGCCTTGGTAGAGCGGTGGCACAATGAGACTTCCTCTTTCCATCTTCCCACCGATGAGGCTATTATTACACTTGAGGATGTCTGGCGCATCCTATGACTACCCATCCATGGAGCAAGGGTGATCTATGATCTAGATGTTGGGAGGGATGCTTGCTACGACGTGATGGGTCTTGATGAGATCCATTTTTTCGAGGGATAGATTGAATTGGAGGGGTACCAGGGCGTAGTGCCCACTTACAAGTTGATTTTCGCAACCATCATTTCAGATCTTGTGGCACCAGATCGATGGGGCCGATATTTCAGTCTAGGTTGGGGATTGGCATGGGAGCAGATGGTCATCTGCAGGGAGTGCTTTTCTTGGGGGCCAGTGATGTTGGCTTCCTTATACATGTATTTACATGAGTTTACATATCTTGACAGTAGGGCCATTGGGGCTGAAGTTACATTATTGCACATCTGGCATGGGAGCAAATTCTAGTGCTTCGTTCATAGGTCACACCGATTGTTTTGGATGTTGAAGATCATGTTAATTGGTGGTATGGTGGGGCATAGATTCATATTACTCATACTGGCACATGTGGCATCGCCCATTGGTGATGAGTTCTTGATGAGATGAGGGAGTTTGTTTGGAGGCCTTCGCTCCCTATAGGCCCTTGGTATGATGACACAGAGCAGTTTTTCTTTTCCCAGCAAGATAGTTGGATGCAGGGTAGAGAGCACACGATGATAGAGTGCTACCTCCCTTATAGGGTAGCCCGACAGTTTGACGAGATTCAAGATAGGCCGAATGATCGATACATGGTGATCTTTTCCCGTACTACATGAGAGAAAGTATGGGACCAACCCATTCTAGCACTAGAGGTAGTAGCCTCATTCAGACAGCTAGTGGCCAAGCCATGGCCATATGATCAGGGGTCGGTAGATGCAGGAGTGACCTAGGCGTATAGAGCTTGGTTCAACCCTCCTCTTAGATTGATAGATCTAGGTACGACACTCCCACGACAGAGGCTGAGAGGTATGGGCATGGGACAGGGAGGTAGGGGGATCGTGATCAGGATAGGGATAGAGATAGAGGAGGAGGTGGACCACCTCCACATCAAACACTACCCAAGGACCACACATAGCGCACACCACCATGGGTACAAAGACCACCATGAGCACCTACACCGCCACCGGTAGAGGTCCATGAGATCCCTCCCCTAGATGATCAACCTAGAGACTGGGACAAAGAGGTCCCATAGCAATAGCCACCAAGGCAGATAGACAATAGGGACACACTGATCCGGTAGCTACACGGTCAGGTTCAGATTTTGACTGTAGAGAGAGATCATGCTTGACAATAGGTCATAGCATTGACAACAAAGAGGGACCAGGCCAAGTCCGAGAGAGACCAGGAGATTGGTTTTTGATGGCAGTTAAAGAGTATAGCTTCATCATCTCAAGTCTGATTGGTTTCCATATGGGCATACCGAGAGGTGGTGAGCGAGGTTGAGTACTACAAAGTGCATTACAGGTAGGCAGTGCCACCAGTCAGTTGGGTGCCATAATTTTCTTAGTAGATAGGGATGAGGTCACCAGAGGATCATGGTGATAGACTAGAGGGGGAGGGGTACACCCAGCAGGGCTAGCCCTCGATTATAGATAGTGATTAACTCTTTTTTTCATGGGCTCTGATTATTGCCCCTATTGTATCATGTACTTTGATCTATATACTTGATCCAATTTTTGTACCATGACAGTTGTACATTTTTTATGATATATATGAGATGTTCTATTTATGACATGTCTATTGATGTATGGATGCATTTTATTTTCCTATATGCGATGATATGTTATGAGATGTATGCATTATGTGATGGAGTGATTATGGATGCCTTTCTTTTTGTATTTTTCCTATGCGTTTTTATGGTGAAAATGTATGGATGTAGTTTATGATATGAAAATTATTTATATTATGCCTATGATAGTTCATGTGATGCATTATGATGATGATGATGTATGTTTCTTATGCAAAATCATGACAATGTATGATGTGAGATGAATGTAATGCAATGATTTCTTAAGATACTTAGAATAAAAAATCTATATTATTCTACATAACTTAAGATGATGATAATGCAAGATAAAATGATGTGATATGATCTATATGATATGCATTTATGCTGATGACCTGTGGATGCAAGATGGATGCATTAGCAAAGATCTGATTAATTGTCATGGTACAATTTTAGTGGAAATAATATAAAAGAAAAGATATTCAAAAAGTTATTATTAGAGCTAATTACTTTATGTTTGATAACACACATAGGTACAATACATCGAGGTATGAAGAACTAGGATGGCCTTTAACTTGTTAATCATATAGGAGTATTCTTGTTCACACTAACTTGTTAATCAAATAGGATTACCTTATTCAGAATGTAGTTTGAATATTCTAAACATCTCAAACCAAAACATAGAAAAACAAGCCTTCCTATGTGGTCAACAGACATCTAGAACATCCTCCCTACAAACAAAACAAAGCACACATGACAACATTATTTTACAAGAACATCCAACAAGTACTGCAGACAAAAAGATAATGATTGTTGCCCCATTCCTTTTTCTCTAAATCTTTTTGTTTAGACATCATCGAGAGGTCCTCAGACTGAGTGCAATAAGATAAATCCAAAGAAAAGATAAAGTAAACAAGTAAGCTAATGTTCTTCATACCGCTAAAGAAGACTAAACTAAAGTGATGCCTAATGTTAATGTTCATCATAGGAAGGTCACATTCCTAGAACATGTTGTGATTAGGTGATGATGAGATTTGGATTGAATGATAAGCTATTGATATTCCTAGTTGATCAACTTGCTGATGTATTGACCTAGACTTGAGATTTTGACATTTGAGCTTTCACTTTAGAACCTTTTGGACTCACTTTTGACTGACTCACCAAAGGATGAAGGTGATGATTGATTTATTATGGGTGAAAGCAAGATGAGACAGATGCACCATTTTGGGTTTTTTCAAATATATTGATGTTTTTGGTGTTTTGAAATGTTTTGAGGCTACTTTTGGTATTTTGAGATTTTTCAATGTTTTTATTATTTTCAAGATTTATGACCAAGAGACTAAATTAAAGACCTATCCTAAGGGTCTCGATATCTGATCAATAGATTAGCCTTGCCTACATTATGCATGCAGAGACCACGCAGTTCGACTGATGACAAACTTGACTCAATGATGAGATAGATGGGAAAATGGATTTCCATTGCGAAAGATGCCTAAAGTACTGACCTAAAATGTCTTGGGGGATTATCAAAGATCAACCTTACCTATGTTCAAGCTCAAAGATGGTGTAGTTCATAAAGACGACTCTACTAACATGATTTTTTATTTTATTTTAGATTTTTTATGTTTTTTGAAATTTTTTTTGGATTTTTAATGGATTTTCACAAGAATATACATGAATCTAATCCGATGTAGGTACAGGAACATGCCCCCAACGTGATAAGATAGAATACTTCAATACAAGCAGGACAAATTGAGCTTAGGAATATGCCAAGTAGTACTAGGCTAGAACATGATACAAACACAAGATCAAGCTATGGTATAGATGCGAACCAATGGTGGAAGGAAGATTAATGGTGGTTGAATGGATGAATGAGTGCGCATAATAAGTTAGGGAGATCTTGGTGGATGGAGAGTGCTTTATTTATGTTTGGTTCCTATTTGCTAGGTTTTGACCAAGGTACTTGTCCAAAGTGCCACCAAAGTGGTTTTCACTAGAGGACAATTTATTTTTTACTGTTTTCAATCCTTTTTTTTTTTTTGTATTTTTGTATTTTTTTGTTGTCACCAAGATGCCTGTTTGCCAGGTTTCCATCAGGGTGACAATTTTTCAGGACATTATCTAATTTTTTTTTGTATTTTTTGGTTCAATACCTTGCAAGATTTTAGGCATAAAACTTTTTGAGATGGGAGTTGTCCATGGGCTCCTACAGAGGTTCGCCTTCTAGTGTTGATAACTGATATGCCCTTGATTTATAGCTTGCTGTGATGATGAAAGTTCCCAAACAGTTGGGCTCAAATTTTCCTTTGCTTTTTGGGTTTGGCATGTTCTTTTGGTTCTCCTTTAGCACAATTTCACTGACTTGGAAGGTTCACCTCATGATCTTCTTGTTATAACTCCGCTTAAGCCAATTTTGATACACCTGTAGATGGTTTAGGGCATCCATACGCCATTCATCTAGTAGCTCTAGCTCATTTAATCATGAGATCCTATATTCTTCACCAGTGATGAGGTTTTGCAATGATATTCTCAAGGATGGGAGCTCGATCTCAATGGGTAAGATGGATTCTGATCTATAGACCAAGGAGAATGGGGTGGGACCTATCGGTTTTTGGATGCTAGTGCAATAGGCCCATAGGGCAGGATTTAGCTACAGATGCCAGTCATGACCAACATCATTGATTGTCTTCTTAAGGATATTCAAGATGGTTTTGTTGGTAGCTTCTGCTTGTCCATTTCCTTGGGGATAGTACAGAGTGGAAAAGTGATAATGGATATTGAATTTTTCACATAAGTCACGAACATCCTTATTTTTGAAAGGTGTCCCATTATCTGAGATAACAACTTGGGGGACACCATATCAAAAAATGAGGTAGTTCAGGATGAACTTGGATATCTTCTTTCCCATTATGTAGGTCATGGGAATGGCTTCGACCCACTTTGTAAAGTAATATGTGGCGGTGATGATGAATTTGTGGCCATTGGATGAGGTGGATGTGATTTTTTTGATAATATCAAGCCCCCATTGTTGAAAGGGCCAAGGTGTAATGATAGAATGAAGCTCTTGAGTTGGTGCATGGATAAGGTCCCCATATTGTTGACACTACAAACATCTTTTGATGAATTCATGTGTGTCTCTCTCCATTTTGGGCCAGTAGTATCCGGTTCTTAGCAACTTCTTATCCAAGGTCATACCACTCAAGTGTGATCCATAAATGTCTTTGTGTACCTCAATTAATGTAGTCTGGGCTTCATCAGTGTTTAGGAAATGCAATAGGGTTCCTTCAATGCTCCTACGATAAAGGGTTTCTCCTAGGATTACAAAGTGGGTTGATTTCTTGATGAAGGCTCAGTTAAGGTTCGGGGTTATATTAGTGGGCAAGACTCCTATTCTTAAGTAAGTGTAAACATCATGATACTAGGGTTACTAGGACCAATGATTTCACACATGAATTCAGACTCTGGTACCTCAAATGGTGGTATGAGAAGCTGCTCTACCAAGAATTATTGCTTTGGGATGTTGCACGAGATTTCCAAGAGTGATCCAATTGTAGCCATTATGTTTGCTGCTCTTTTTTTCTCTAGGTAGTTGTTCAAATGTGATATCAATGAATGATTCTTTGAGGCTCTCAACCAAATTTAGTATGGAGTCAGTTTATCATCCTTTTTCTAATATTCATCATTTATTTGATTGATCATGAGTTGAGAGTCCCCATATACCTTTACATTCATGATTTTCCATTGTACTGCAGTCCTTAAGCCGATCTCGAGAGCCTCATAATCTGCTATGTTGTTCGTGCATGGAAATGACAACTTGTAAGATTTGGGTATGCAATCTCCCTAGGGGGTTATGAATAATATCCCTACTCTTGACCTATGTTGCATGTAAGACCCATCGAAATACATCTTCTAGTGATCTCCAACACTTAGGTTGAAAATTGATTCATTGGGGAATTTTGAAAATAGTGGGTTTTCTACATAAATAGGAGCCTCTGCCAATTGATCTTCAATTTCTTTTCCCTTGATGACCTTGCGCTCCACATATTCAATGTCATGTTTTTTCAATATCATGACCCACTTGGTTGTCTATACTATGAGAGTAGCTTTAGAAAGTAAGTACTTGAGAGGATCGATCTTCACGATCAACTTGATTTGATGATCCAACATCTAATGTCTAAATTTTTGTGTTGCAAACACAAATACTAAACAAGATTTTTCAATAAGAGTATAGTTTAGCTCATGTCCCACCATAGTTCTACCGATATAGTATATTTCTCTTTCTCTTCTACTTTCATCATGTTGAACTAATAAAGCACCAAGAGTTGTTTTTGTTCCTGAAATGTACAGGATCAGTAGCTTTCCTGGGATTGGCGACATCAAAACTGGTGGTGTGAGTAAGTATTCTTTGATTTTGTTAAATGCTTGGTCACATTTTTCATCCCATTTTTATGCTACCCCCTTGTGGAGTAGATGAGATTATGGGATATGTTTATCTGCTAGTTGTGCCATGAATTTGTGGATGGACAAGAACCTACCTTGTAGACCTCTCAATTGCTTTAGTGTCCTGGGTGCTTCCATTTCGAGGATCACCTTGACTTTAGCAGGGTCCACCTCTATTCCTCTCATTGACACTATATATCCTAGTAGCTTGCTTGATTGCACGCCAAAGACATATTTCTTTGGGTTGAGGCAAACTTTATACTTTTCCAATCTATCAAAAATAGAGATAAAGGTTGTTATGTGGTCCCACTTCTTCCTGGATTTTGCTAATATGTCATCTACATAGTCTTCCACTATCTTATGAATCATTTCATGAAAGATCAGTGTCATGGATCTTTGGTATGTTGCACCTACATTCTTTAACCTGAAAGGCATCATGTTCCAATAATAGGTCCCCCACAGACATGTGAATGTTGTCTTATGTTGATCCTCCTTCGCTATCATAATCTGATTATATCCAAAAACCTCATCCATTAGCAAGAGAATCTCATGTCCCATCATCATATCCACTATCATGTCAATGTTTGGTAGGGGAAATTCATCCTTAGGACATGCTTTGTTTAAGTCTCTGACGTCGGTGCAGATGCGGATACCCCCATTTGGCTTTGAAATTGGTACAAGATTTGACACCTAATCAGGATAATCAATTGGCCTTATGAATCCTGCATCCAAGAGCTTTTGCAATTCCACTTTGACTAACAAGGCTATCTGGGGGTGTATTTTTCTCAACTTTTGTCTCACTAGCTTTGCCCCTAGATAGATAGCTAAGTGATGAACCACGAATTTTGGATCAAGTTGGATCGAGACCCGGCATGTCAGCATAGGTCCATGTGAAATTTACTTTTCTTTCTTTGAGGAATTCTACCAATAGTTCTTTTTCTTCTAGGAGAAGCAATTTAGTATAGAAGGTGATGTGTGGTGTTTCTTTTGTTCCCAAATTGACGAGGTTGCACTGTTTTGCTAGGACTGCCAATTTTTCTTGATGAAGTGCAGTGGGGGGAGATTGAATCCTTCATCCTCTAGTGCCTCAGAGAGGTTTTCACCATTGGATGCATCCTTTATTTTTAATATTTTATGGTTAGAGAGTGCCACTGTGTGGTTTTCACTCAATGACCTTGAGATTATTCTCAATTGTTCATTTTTTCGACTAAAAGACTCAATTGTCTCCATGTAATAGGCCTATGTTTCTAGTGTGATGTCAAATCCCGCCTTATGATCTGCACATGGTACTATATCTCGTAGTCCCATGAATTTTGAGAGTGCCTCATCATTTTTGAATGTGTCTAATAATTGGCAGTCCTCGTTGGTCAGAGTCAATGAGTTGGGGGTAAACTAGGTTCATTTTGTGGCCTTGGTGGTCTGAATCAAAGGATGAGGTACTAATCATGAGTAGGGATGAGTCTTTAAAAATCATGGGTAGGCTATTTATAGTATTTTCGTCATCAGCATTACTACATACATCAGTTATGTCAAAGGTAAAGTTATCTATGACTCGATTTGTGGACACAGGTAATCGTAGGGTTGTTGACGATAACTGAGGGGGATTCCTGACTATGTTAACTGGGGGACCTTGGCCACATATGGTTACACTTGGATGGGTACAACCAAGGCCAAGATTCCTCATTTATCTCTCAACAATAATTGGTTTCAGTCGACTGATGTTGTTCCTTCCAAGGCTTTCATTTCTATTATAACCCATACTAAGCATCATTTGTAGCCCTTTGCTTCGTTCGTCCATGGGAAGATTAGGTGCAGGCCTTTCATCTTGGTATAGTGATCTTGAAATGTCTCTTTCATCCACGTCCTCCTGACTTAGATCACCCCATAATCAAAATCTTGAAGGATCTTTCTTGAAAGTGTGAGAGGGTGTTTGAGCTAGTTGGGGTTGCCCATGTGACCTAGGAGATTGAGGCAACTCTCCTACAAAAAAAGAATTCTTCTTCATTCTGTAATCTCCGCACCCATTGTCTTGGATCATGAGCTTGATGTTGGATATTTTGGGAATGGAGGGTGTCTTTGTCCCAGAAGTGGAGGTGATGTTGGATGGGTCTATGTATGAATTTGAAGGGCCTTCATCATTCTTCGGGACTTGGGGAACTTTGTAGAACTTGGCCTCCAGAATCTTGCAATAGGTGAAAGGTTTGGGATCTCCATGGATTGTAACCTCTTCATTTTGGTACAATAATTTGATGCTTTGGTGGAATGTTGAGGTGACAGCCTTCATCCCATGGATCCATGGGCATCCCAGGAGGATATCGTAGGGAAAATCAAGGTCGAGGACTTGACATGTGGTTTCCATAGTATCCATCCTTACTTGGATTTGGAGTGTAATAGTGCCTTGAGACACTCTTTCCTATTTATCATATACTCTGATTGTAATGCCTTTGTCTTTCTCAATGAAATGCTCAGAGATTCCCAAATTCTTTATGAGCTTTAGTGAATAGATGTTGAGGCCTGCACCTCCATCCACCAAGACTTCAAGGTGTAACACACAATTGTGAGATGGTTGGGTGGGGAAGTCCTGATTGGAAAAGGTGAGGATATTCAGAATGGTAATGTTGATTACCATAGCTTGAAACTGGTTTGTATCAAGGTTGGTAGAGACAGTGGATGAAGCCAACGCTTCCTCAAGGATTTCTCTGTGGGTGGCCGAAATCTTTAGTAACTCCATGATGGAGATCTAAGAAGGGGTTCTTTTTAACTAGTCAAGGACATTATAACCATTAGGGGTAGATCTTGAGGTGGGGGTCTTATATGGTTGTGATGCCCCTACAATAGTGACTTTTCTACTGCATGTGGTGACTCCACAATCAGTGTTGGCTCCCTTAATGTTAACAACAGTGACCAATTCATCAAGGCATGGACAACTCCTTCATATACATGGTTCACTTTGTTGGACTTTTTCTTACCTTTATCATTTCCTTGATTGTGGTTGGGCATCGGATTTGTGTATATTTTCAAATCTTGATTGCAAGTTGGTTGCTCAAGATTTATGATTTTGTTGCCAATGAGATCCAAGATGATGTTTTTCAATTTCATGCATGTGGCGGTCATGTGTCCCTTGAGCTTATGATAATCACAAAGGAGATTTTTGTTGTACTAGGGTGGCTTCATCTAGGATTCACTATAATTATCATGGGTGGGGACCTTGATGAGACTTTCATTAACCAAATTTTTCACGATGGATGCAATCGACTCCCCAAGGGTTGTGAACTTCCATTTGGGTAGATACTTATCTCGCGGAGGTGGTCCCCCTTGATTATTGAGATTATTGATCTGATTGTGGGGTGGTTGTTGGTTCACCACATTTTCTTGCATGTTATGTCATTTTTTGTTTTGCGATTGATGTGTTTGATTATTTTGCTTGGGAGCACTCATGACAACCTTGGCATCCACCACTCGATCATTGGTGACATTTTAGTTCTTCACCCACGTGCAAAGCTTATCATTGTAGCTGGTGGATGGACGACTACCTTAATGTTCAGGATAAGTGGGCATGCCCCCTTGTGTGACAAAGGCTTTTTCAATATTGAGCACCTTGGGAATCAATTGATCGTATGTGGTGATGCATTGCATCTTCAAATAGAATTCAAAGGTCTTTTCTGTGTTGGAAATGATGGTACAAACTTGTTATTTTGGAATGGCCCATTTACTTCAATTGGCCTTGGCTTGCCATCGTTGGAGAAAGATGGTGAACGATTCCCCATTCCCTTGATTGAGCGTCGAGAGTTCTTCCAAACTAACATCCACAAAAAATTTGAATGCATAATTTTGGAGGAAGGCGTCTTTTATTTTCTAAAAAAAATTGATGCCAGTGGGCAGACGAGAAAACCATTCCATAGCATCACCCGCTAGGCTTTGAGAACAACCACATTACATATGTGTCAATTTATGTGACTTCCATGCAATGTACCTGAAACTCCCTAATATGATCTTCAAGGTTATCCCATGATATTTTCCAAATTCAGGGATTTCAAATCCCTTTGGGAATGGTACCATTGCCAAGCTTTTTTTTCAAACGAATAGGGACACAAATTTTTGGGTGTCCTAATTGTCTTTCCTAATTGAAGATCTAGCACTTGCTGCAAGAGAAGTTTGATTTGTGTTGTCACATCACCTTGTAGATCAGGAGGTGGGGTGAATACGTTCTAGGGTGTAGGATTAATGGGTGGGTTGTTCGTGAGAGTTTGCTGCAAACTTTGTTGAGCAAGTGATGCTCGTGTTTGCTGTTGAGCCAAAAATGCTTGTTGTTGGTCATGTTGTTGTTCATGTTGTTATTGTTCCAACAATGCTTGTTGTCGATTGTATTGTTGTTGTACTTGATAGTCTTGCAAGGCTTGTTGATACGCTTCTTGTTGTGCTTGCAATTATGCTTGGTACTATGCTTGTGATTGCACTTGCTGGGCTTGAGATTGGGTGCATGCTTGAGCATGCACTTGTCAAAATTGCTTGTGCTATTTGAGTGGTTTGTGCATCTTGTGCAACTTATGCAACTTGGGCAGCTTGTGCAGCTTGAGCTACCTACACAACTTGGGCAGCTTGTGCAGCTTGGGAAGCTTGTGTGGCTTGTTGTTGTTGTAATAAGGCTTCGACTTCTACAAATTGTTGTTCTTTTTGTGCCACTAATTGTGTTTGTGCTTGTTGAGCAGCTAGTTGTGCAACTTGTTGATTTTGGATTGCCTTTTGATGGGCAGCTTTTTGAGATACCTACAATGTCATGGTGAATGAATTCGTCGTGTTGTTCTTTGGTGGTAATGGTGGTGGATTGAAAAGGGTGTGGACCATTGTGATGGGCATAATGGTCGTGTTGATGATCGAGTTTTGAGCTATGGATGGTGTGATCGAGATGCTTCATCCCTGGGAAACTATGCCTCGGGATGTAGTGGATGTGTTGATTGTTGAGGTTGCTTGGATGGTGGCCATCTGTTGTTGTGATATCGATGGCAAGATGGGTGGATTGGATATGGTGCATTGATTTGATTGATTGATAAAGTGAAGAGGGGGAAATCCCAATCTGAGGGGTGATACAGATATAAGGGGTAGGGGTGGAAATGGCGAAAAGACAGGTGGTGCAATACCTTAAAGTGATGATGAGGGATCCAAGATTCCCCCCAGCTCCAAATAGGTCGCCTTCTCCTTGTGAGATAAGGAGAGAGTTTTGCATGTCTAGAGGTTAGATTGGAGTTGCATGAAATGAGGATGAATTGGTGGTATCATGGAATGTGAGAGGGGCATATGGGTATAATGGATTTACTAGGATAGATTGATCTGGTGTGGTGTTTTGATTCAATTCTCAGTTGGTCACAAGGAAATTCTTTTGGAGTTCATGGAGCATGGCACTTCCCTTGTTGGTAATCAGTGGGGTTGAAGCAATGGATGTTATGATTTATGGGATGTCCTGAGTGACACTTTGAAGTAGAAGTGTGGATGAATTTGAGGGAATGATCCTAGGAGGTCTTTCCACAATAGTACTCACTTCATAGTCAGAAGGGAGTTTAGCCCCTTCCTTTGCTAACTCAAGCATGTATTGGTAGGGATATAGCTTCATCATGGCACTGGCGATTTGGTGATTCTCAGGGTTTTGTACCATTTCTAGAATTTCCTCTTGTGTCATCCCATCGTCAGTGATTTCCTCTACATGACCGTCTTCTAGAGGATCTTGTGATGATAGAGGAAAATTTCTTGGTGGATTGCTTGATCCAATGAGATTCATGTCAGGAGCAGTTTGACTTATATCACTTGGCATTGATGTTTCCTTGGAGATTTCCATATTCTTCTTGTGTTGAGATTGAGTTTGAACCATAAAATAAAGATTGATTTTCATGAATGTAAGAGATGAACTTCTAACCCCTTAGATTGATCTAAACTTTATTCTCAAAGACAAAAATAACTAGGATAATCTTAAGGATAAAAGTGATGATGAGGATAAAATAAATGAGAGATGGATGATACGGATGATGAAATGCTTGAGGAACCTTGAGGGAGATGCTAAAATTTAGGACTTGATTTGATTTTGATTGAGGATAGTTTGACTAAGTCTATTAAGTCAAACAAGGTGATTTTGGATAATGCACTTGTAAACTCTAGGAAGTTGTGTTATCCTAGAATAAACTCATACATAAGAGGATAGTTTGACTAAGTGTGTTAATTCAAACAAAGTGGTTTTTATTTTTCCTAGAAGTTTAGCATAAGTGATGTTTTCAAAGTTTCCAAGAATCGTCAGTGAGGTGATTTTTGATTTTGATCCTAGAATTGACCTAGACAAGACTCTTTCTTACAAGACCTCAGTATTGAAGAACATTCCATAATTCCTATGTGAGAAAAGAAAAACTTTGAAAGAGATTAGGATTTTGCTAATAATAAAACTCATACAAGTTGGGTTTTTTGCTTGAATCTTTCTTGTAGAAGTTGTAAACCAACTTTTCTCTTACCTCGTGAAGCCTTGAAAGAAATTATTCACAGTCCTTTGGACTAAGCTTTTTGAATTTGGGCTTTCGGATTTTGATTTTGTGGGAAATCATTTGAGTGAACACATGTGTGGGGTCAATTTTTTTTTCTTTTCTTAATGATTCCTTTTTACCACAAGCAATCTCTTGATTAAAATTTCAAACTAAATGTCTATGTCCCAATTCCTTTTCATTCCACAAGGTCCATTATGTGAAAATCAAGGTTTCAAGAGCATAGTTTCCTAGGTTGACTTTAGAGAGAGAAAATTGTGATTAAAACCAAGAACTTAAAATCCTCTAAGGATAAATTGCTAGGACAAACTAGAGAACTTGAATTCATCAAAGGTATTTGTTTCCTCCAAAGGGTTTGAAATTTTGAAGACTTTTGTGAATTTTTGTTTCCAAATGTTTTGAGATTCAAGCAAAGTGTTTTGTTTCCAAGAACATGTACAATCCTAGGATGAAAATATAATATTTGTTGGGTTCCCACTTGGATAAATCCAGTTGCCCATATTCAGTGCGGATGATTAGATGCTTGACCACACTAGCTCCCCTCCACGACACACACTTCTCAAGTCAGCCAAGCATAAGTACCCATGAAACTCCCATGGAATACCTCTCATCTCTACAATAGAACCACATGTATATGTGGGGCGACTTCAAAGGACATAACCTTATACACCAAAAAATAGAAAGGATTTTGGCCTTTGCTAAACAAGGTATTTTAATGTGGGCATTCTATTCATGGGGGACTATGCATGTAGTGAGAGACCATTGTTGCCCTTATCGTCAGAATAATCCTTGTGATATTGGCCTTTGTTCCAATATCCACACTTATATATCCTGGGTTGAAGTCGTTTGGCTTTAGCGTGTTCTTGGTTGGGTCGTACCCTTGGGTGATTAATTTTTCCCAAAAGGCAAGCCCTCTAAGATTAAAAAAAGTGAGCAAGCATATCCCGTAGTTCAATCGACCTTCATTGAAAAACAAAGGGAGAACACTCATAATATGGCACACTCACACTCATAAGATTGGTTCAATTTTTAGGTACCCAAATTGAAATGTGGAGGCAATATTTTATGCAACTTAATGTCACCAAAAAGACTTTTGATTCTCAATATTGTCGTAAGGTGCGAGAGAAGCGCATATGTCTTTTTAATTAAAATTACTTTGCAAAAAAGATTACAAGACACAAAAGCACATGTTCATTTTTAATCCTTCAAAGCAATGGTGAATTCTTTTTAAGCACCAAAGGAAATGCGAAATTTGTCTTTTTCAATTGTTAATCCTTAAACCAAATCTAGTGAGATTGTCCTAAGTTCATTTTAACCCTTTGTTTGCAAAAAATTGAAGATAATGTTCTTTTTAGGACCCAAATGAAATTTAGTGTTTCTTAAAGCATGAAGGCAAACAATTTATTTATAAGAGAGATTATGAGTTCTCTAAAAGTGTTGAAAAAAACTTGGTAAATTGTGATGATGATGCCATAATACAACATTCGACTTCATCTTCCTCCTTGCCCTAACCTGCAAAAACTGATTAAAACCATAAAACACAGAGACAAAAAGCAAGTTAGAATTTCAAAAAAATCAACATTTAAAAAGCACATGTCAAAATTAATCTAACTTGCACTTTTTACTCTAACTCAGTGGCTCTATAGTGGGTGTGACGTAGTTTGGAAAGGTCAGTGACACAATATAGCACCGCTAATGACTGGGAGAGGTGCTTTACACAAAAATAGTGACCGCAATTGTGGTGATGTTTGGCAAGCACTCAGTTTGAAATTTGAATTTTCCGAGCAAGAAGACACCAACGACGGAGTTTGGAACTTCAAGCGGTCTAATATTGCACCACTTGATAGTCAACGATTGAGTTTCCTAGAACCTGCAAAAAAATAAATAAAGCATGGAATTTATTGGAAAAACGTGATTAAAACTTGAGATTTGCCCTCCTTCTAGCACCAAAATGTGAACCCCCTATCCTAGACCTGCACAAACATGGCAAAGAAGCACATTATTAGATCGAAATGCAAGTAAGAACAAGGATTCCCCATGAAATCCATCTACAATATTCAAAATAAGAAATAAATAAAAAACAAAACAATCAACTAAGTTAAATCCTAATTCAAATAATGCAAACACTTG
Organism: Sequoiadendron giganteum; assembly: GCA_007115665.2. Taxonomy (NCBI): domain Eukaryota; kingdom Viridiplantae; phylum Streptophyta; class Pinopsida; order Cupressales; family Cupressaceae; genus Sequoiadendron; species Sequoiadendron giganteum. The sequence continues at coordinate 36,388,870 of CM021106.1, read as the reverse complement.
ATCCCATGGGGGAATTGGTGGCAATTATGTGTAGAAATTGGCCCTTTCCCAACTCCTTTATAAGATTGATGATATGATGAAGGTTGATCCAATTTTTTGATGAAGAACAAGATGAATTCCTTGAGAAAACCTGCAATAACCTAGCTATGGTGATGGAAAATACTCTAGAAAACAAGTGAAAGAGCTCTAATGTGAAGATAAAAACTTTGCATTCAAATTGTGGATGAAGATTGAGGAGAAGAGCCTCTTATTTATAGATTTCAAGTTGGAAGAATGAGCAAGATTTGAGTAATGTGGGATCATTCAACATCCAATGGCCAAGTGCCACTTGTCAAGATGTGAATGGGTGAAGGTTGAGCACATTTTGGTGATTGTGCAAAATAAATGATATTAGGTGGAATTTCAAATTTGTGAAATGACATATAAAAGGGGAAAAAGAATAAAATAAATTCCACTTGGCTCAATTCACAATCACATGTAAGAGGAATGAATGTCTTGTTGGAAGGACAAATCCTCTTGGAGGGATTTTCAAATTTGGAGGAATATTCCCTTCTTTATTCCATGTTGAGAGAAAATAGGCATTTTAATAAATCAAAATAAACGATTTATTGTGAAAGTTACATCCTCTAGAGGATGTGACATGGTTTAGGATTAAATTAACATAGGTTAATTAATTTAATGAGAGATTTAGGAGATGTGACAATTTTGACTTAAATTTATGAATTGATTTAAATCAAAATTGAGAGAAAAGGTTTAATTAAATAAATGATTTGATTTATTTAACTAAAGGGGGCAATGTTAGATTAAATTAAATAAGGTTTAATTTATTCAATTTAATAGGAGGACTTTAGAGATTTAATTTAAATAAAGTGAATTATTTAATTAAACAAAGACTTAGGGTTAATTGATTAATTTAATCAACATGAAAGAATGACTTAATCAGATAAATAATGATTTATCTAATTAAGAGATGAAAGTGATGACAAGCTGAGAGGGTGATTCGGGATGAAATGATGTTAGTAGTTAGGATCAAGTGTGTCAGTCAATTTTCCATGTCTACATACTTTATTAAGAGTTATTCTTTTCAATAATATGTAAAGAGTTGTATCTCATGATATTTGGAATCTGTACTTCAAAGAATTATCAAAAGGGTGAAAAGCACTTGTAGTGCATTGAGAAAGTATTTGTACTTTTCCCTCTAAATCCTAAGTGATGCAAGATCAGGGGATGTTATAGAGAGAAACAAAGATGATACTTTGTGTATGAAATTTAAACAGTGATTGGAAGATATTGATTGATATATTTCCAGTGAGGCACTTTCAGCTAGTGAGGCATTGAAAAGTCTATCAGTGAGATAGCATTGTCAGTGAGACATACAAACATCTAGTGAGGCATTGCAAAAGAGAATATTTTAGATAAGCCAATGAGGCATTTTTCAAGTGGTTTTATTCCCCATGAGGGTTTCCACTCAGGACATATCATTGTGTCATATTCTTGTGTATGTTTTGTTCATACTGTTGCCTATTCCATTGCTTCATATTGTTTACTTAAGTCAAACTTGAAAAAGCATTTACAAAGTGAAAATTGAATTAAATTTTCTAGACATTGATCCAACCCCCCCTCTCAGTGTCTCACTTACTCCAATAATTGGTATTAGAGCCAAACCTTGTTGTTGAGTCAACTAGGGATTCTTGTTCGTGGATTACTATTCATGGCTAAGTGCAAAAGAAACATAGGTCAAAAGAAAAACACTATTGTCAAGCAAAAAGATAATCAAACAACCCCTGTCAAGTCTAGTGAAGCCTTGGCTCAAGAAAAGTTCTTGTTAGTTGGTTATTTAGATATTATTAAGAACAATTTTTGTAGAAGACAAGGTGCCCAATATAGAGTTTGATGAATTCATGGTAAATATGAGTGAATCAGATATAGAAGAGTGTGGTAGTAACCCTGAAGGAATAGTTGATTTTGAAGGAGAGCTTGTTTCTGCTTTAGATATGATTACGAATCTTGAAAGAGAAAACAATAAACTTAAAGTTCAAATTGAATAAATGTGTAAAAATTCTGAGGATGAACTCAGTTCTTTGAAAAATAAAGTAGAGAAGAACTCTCTGTTAAAACATGGTTCAAATAACTTAATCTTAAATCTGAAAAAAGAGATTGAGGAAACTAAGAGGATAGTGGAAGAAATAAAATCTAACTTGGATGCCAAAACTATTGAGTGTCAAAAGTTAGAAAGTGAAATAGTTTTTCTAAGGAAAGATCTTCAAAGTAAAAATATTTAGTTACAGAAAAATCAGAATTTTGATCAAAGTACCAACAAGCTAAATGAGATGCTGGATAAGAAAAAGCATCACAAAAAAATCTTTGGTTTAGGATATGAAAAAGGACAAGGCTCTGGAATTCAAGATGAATTAAAATATGAAATAATATTTGAAACAAAAGAATGAAAATGTTTCAAGGTTAGACAAGCGCCAAAGAAAAAGATAGACTTGAATTATGATGCTACTACTCCTGAAATAGAAAACAAGGTTACTGATGAAAAACAATGCAAGCCCTTCAGCAGAGTTGGAAGAAGCCATTGGTTTTTAAAATCTCCATCTTCCAAGCAATCAATGAGGTATGAAAATTTTCATGGTTACTGCTATGTCTTTTATAAGTATGGTCATAGATCTAGATATTATAGCTATTATGGGTTGTCATGTCAAAACTACAATTTTGTTTTCTATAACTACAATAAGATTGGGCAAATGAAAAGAGATTGTTGGTTGCTAGGAAGATACAAAGGTTGGAATGATTTTGAATTTTAAAGAAACACTTATGCTTCTTTTGTTAATCATCAAGTCTTGTGCTATAGATGCAGTATTTTTGGACATAGAGCCAAGTTTTGTAGAAGTAAATTGTTGGAATCACCTAAGCAGGAAAATACTCTGAGTAAGCAAAAGGAGCCTATGAAAGTCTGGAGAAGAAAAAAAAGTCAAGATAAGAAGGATTCTAAACTTGTGCATATTACACACGGAATATCCCAAAGTGCATAAAATATCAGCATGAGGTAAGGGGGAGTAGGTTAATGTTTTATTCTTCAGCCCCTATGGAAGATCATGAAGGGAAGTGAAAAATAGTTTATTGTAACAAAAGGTTTTGTAACAGTCATAATGGTATTCACTTCATAGTATTGATGCAAAACTCTTGGAAATAATTTTCTATTTCATGTCAATAAATAAGCATGAGTGTATGCTCAAGATTTGTCTCCACCATGTTGGTTCATGTTGGTTAAAGTTTTTTTTTAAAATGAGCAAAGGTTAAGTGAGGAGGATATGTCAACATAATGAGCAAAGGGTGACAATGTTGTTTAAGTGATCAGATCAATTATTCTTTGTGAATTTTGAAGCAATACCTCTACAAGATAGTGTCTTTTCCTTTTGTATATTTCATACACTGTTTGTCAGTTCTTACAATTTTGTTTATATATTAAGTATATATGCATACTCTTCTATGATACAACATCAAGTGATAGTGAGTTTACACATTTTCTTGTACACTGTTTGATCATGCTTCTTGTTTTGATATGAAAGTGGTGCTAATTTATGTTGAAGATGAAGTTGCTTGAACTCAATGGTTTACTATCTCATATTGTTCCATACAATGGCTATATGCATTTGATTCTTTCTTGGGTCATGATAAAATGACAACGGTTACAGTACTCTTTGCCCTATATTTTTCCTGTGGTTGATTTCTTGTGAATTCTACTTAATTGATGGAAATTTGAAATTCAATGTGCATCTTTTCCTTACTTGAAACAATGGATTAATAACTTTAGTGGTTTGTGTTTCTAAAAAGGTGCATGAGTTAGTTGATGTCAAATTATTTCCATGAGATATATAGTTGATTGATGGAGTAATGGTAGCTTGGACAGTGAAGAAGTATTCATCCTCTGTTCTATGTCATTAAGCTTGTCATGTTGATTGAATAGTCTCGTCATTGCTTAACACTTTGATATCATGCTTGATAGTTACTTGTTGTGCACATAATATAATGCTTGGTTCATCTTATATGAGTGAAGTTTCAATGACAAAGCATGATAAAACAATGGACTATTAATTGTTTAAGATATTGATTGGGATACAATATTTGGCTTTGTAAAAATGTAATGATAGTGGCAACTAGCTGAAAAGACAATGATAGTGAATTTTGCTTGAAATTGAGTTTTGAAATGCTTGGGAGTTGCTTGGATAGTTAGAAAAATGACAAGTCTATAATCCAGTGATTATAGTGGTGTATACCTGATTTGATATTCTTGATGCTAGGACAGTGGCCTTTTCATTGTGTGACAACAAACGTTCCTTGAAACATGTTTTGGTAGATATGTTGTAAAGGTAAAAGGAAAAGCTTTTTTTTTTAGTTCAGTATCATTGGTGACAAAGATATGGAAAATTTTGGGAAATCATTTGATATCATTTTTATAGTTACATTGAAACAAGGTTTGAGATAGGGTAGTATAGTGGACATTTCATAAGTTGCAGAGAAGGGTGGTAAGTGATACTTGGTGTGACAATTTGATTGTTGATAATGGTTGATCTTCATGGTTTCTATTCTTATGTTAACAATGGGTACCTGATTTGTGCTATTTCATATGATCTTATCATCTCACAGTATTCATGTTCAAATTACACATGATTTTTTTCTTCCAGTGTGTTAAGGATATTATTTTTGGGGAAGCAACTTGATTGACATTTGCATGCTTTGACACAAGTAGAATCTAAAATCTTACAATGAATTCACTCATCTTCGTGGAGTTAGGGGGAGATTTTCATGCTTATTCTTACCATGTTTAGTGTTTGTTTGGCATTGTTGATATTGTTGGTTATCTTGTAGCTTTTTTAGTTTTTTGTTCCCCTTTGGCATTGTTGTCAAAAGGGAGAGAAAGTACTGCTTGGGTTTGTTTCAAAGGTTTTCAAGATGGTTTCTATTTCTCAAATATGTGATTCTTGGTGTTCATGCTTGGTTATGTTTATGGTAGTGGTACTGATGGTTGTGGTTATGGTTTTAAGATTGTTGTAGGATTGTGTTTAAACAGGTTGGTTATTTGACACCAATGCCAAAGGGGGAGTTTTTTGACCCTGATGGCATTTTGTTTGGTATTGTGTCAAATATGGTTGCAAGGTCTGATAGTGATGATATTTATATGTTTTATATGGATAAGTTAAAAAGGAGTTATTACTTGCTTTGAGTACTATGCTTTACAAGGAAACTGTATCTTCACAAGGAACTAGCATGCTTTATAATTTGGGAAATTCCTACTCTTGTTTTATTGAAATCATTACTTGCATCTCATATACTTCATACTATCGGCATTGTGGAAGACCTTTCCTAGAGGTCATTGACTTCATAAGTCCTAAATTATTTTTCATGGTGTTACCGGTCCCTTAATGCATTGACTTGAAAGGTAATTGTAATATTTCAATTTCCGTGGAAAATTCATTTAAAAAGGAGATAGTATTATTGAAAAGGCAAGGTGTCGACACATGAATTTTATCACATGGAAAATAAGCTAGGGCTTGATACAAAAATAGGTGAAATGATAATGTTGGCGGTTTGATGGAATGACAATGCTCAAACAATTTTTGTTAAAGAAACTCTCAAGCTAGGGAACAGGAACATTTAGCTAGGGTTTTCTCTCAGCTGGAAAATGGAAGTTTAACTTGGACACAATTTTTCTCAGCCACGAATGGAATTTTTTGATACATTTTAGGTGTTTATAATCCATTTTTTGTGATTCTTGTTTTACATCTAGAAGGAAATACGATTTTTCTCTAACCACTCTTCAACTTTATACTTTTTTATAATGAAGATATTATTAACCAGAATCTATTAAAGGGTTAAATTATGTTTACTCGCAAAACCGTTTGTTGTCAGGTGTTAAGGGTTAAGGATTTTTTATTTCATTTCTTATCTACAATATATCTTTGGTTATGCGGGTTGCTTGTGCTATATTCTTGTTGACTCTTATGATTTTTTTTGTGTAAACTATGGTAAAATAGTTATTTGGTAAAAGTGGTTGTAGGATAGTTATGATGTCGTCGGTTCATTCTCTCTTCAAAATTTTTGAACATTATTTATGCTTTGTTGAATATATTTAGGAGTCATTGATTAAGAGAGATATAATTGGTAGTTGTTGATTATATACTATGTTAAGAGTTATTCTTTTCAATAATATGTAAAGAGTTGTATCTCATGAGATTTGGTATTTGTACTTGAAAGAATTATCAAAAGGATGAAAAGCACTTGTAGTGCATTGAGAAAGTATTTGTAATTTTGCTTCTGAATCTTAAGTGATGCAAGATCAAATGATGTTATAGGGAGAAACAAAGACAATACTATGTGTATGAAATTCAAACAATGATTGGAAGATATGGATTGATATATTACCAGTGAGGCATTGAAAAGTATATCAGTGTGATAGAATTGTCAGTGAGACATACAAATAACCAGTAAGGCATTATAAAAGAGAATATTTTAGATAAGCCAGTGAGGCATTTTTCGAGTGGTTTTATTCCTCAGGAGGGTTTCCACTCAAGACATATCATTGTGTCATATTCTTGTGTATGTTTTGTTCATATTGTTGCCTATTCTATTGCTTCATATTGTTTACTTAAGTCAAACTTGAAAAAGCATTTACAAAGTGAAAATTAAATTAATTTGTCTAGACACCGATTCACCCCCCTTCTCAATGTCTCGCGTACTCCAACAGTCTAGTCATATGAAGTTTTAGACAAAAAATCCTTCATAGAGGAAGATTAATATTCTGATTAACTTGTGGCATTAATGGATGGTAAAGTGAAAATATAGATTCAAAGGTATACCAATATAAATAAATATTAGACTTGAATAATTAGAAAATAAATGGAGATAAAACTCAAGGTGTAAGATCAGATACATTTACCAAAATGAGAAGGAAATTAAAAGATTATTTCTTGAATGAGAGGATGAATAAAACCCATTTTAAATAAATCTAGAATAAATATGAAATACTTCAAAATTTGAATAAAAAATAAATGCACTTAGTTGGAAAATTGTGACACAACAAAATATGATTTACCTATAATGTAGACATGCCATTAAAAATTAGATGAATGTTTTGGATTTAGTGAATGTTGTCTATCATTCTAGGCCATTCTGACGATTATAGATTTGATATTATGAGTGTAGATTTGATTTATCCCTCTAGATTTAATCACCAATTTTTTTAGAATGTTTATTTTAGATTTTGTAATGCCTCTCATACTATTTCCCTGATACACTAACAGTTTATCTATTTTATGATGAGACATTATGATAACATTATATGATTTTTGATTCATTGTTTTGATGATGCCATTGATGACACTTCTATTACTTGAGGTTTTATGTACATGTTATGATTAGTATATGGTTTTATTCATGTGAATACGGAGATCTAATTGATTATGAGGACTAACCCTATCATCAACATTATGTGATTATTTTATCATGATTGTTATGTGATTATCTTATCATGATTTTTATGTGATTATCATACATGATTGATCTTATTTTGATTTCTATGTAGTTGATTTTTTATGAGTTGATTTGATTACTAGGTGTTGTTTTACTGATGTGATTGAGTGAAAGGGACAATGTCACATCACTCACTTGTGAGCACCCTATGACATTGTGATTCCCTTTCACAATGTGTCTTCTTTCATGTATATGCATGAGTATTTTGTGTATTGCAGATTGTAGGTACTAGGCATCGACTCCACCTGAATTGGTAGGTATGAGCATGCGTTGAACCAAATAGATTAGTTGATCAGAGATAACACTTGCTCCCCTACCCTAGCCATTATCCTCGAAGAGGATGAGTATCTAGTTTGAAACCCAGTCAGTATTTCCAGTTTGGTCAGTTAGTGTTGCTTGAGGTTTTTCTTTTTGACCCTAGATAGTGGTAATTATTTGGCATTTGGTTTTGCTTAATTTAAATTGTTTTAATGAATGTCAATTGGATGCCTCATGCATTAAAATAATTTTCTAAGAAAAATGTATAATTTGATAAATAAGTATATAAATATATATAGATAAATAATCATAGTTAATAGTAAAATAAATTTATAATGTAATATTATAATTAAGAAATTAAAAAAAAAAAACATTTGATGCTGAGAAGAAGGAATTGTTGGAGATGGTTGAAAAACATAGGAACCAGTAGATGGAGGTGGCGAGTACTCTAAGTGGCCTGAATTAGTCTTTTTCTTTGTTGCTTTCTGCTTCTTGCTGGGTGTAGGTGTTTGTTAGGTTATTTTGTTGTTTTTTGGCTATTGGGTGCTATTGGCAGCTTCTAGTTTTATTTTTGATCTACACCTGGCTTGTGGCATTTTTGGTTGTTGGTTTGTTGCTGGTGGTTTTTCTGATTATCCTTTTGGACAAAATTTTGTGTCTTTTGTTGTAAAGGGTTTCGGGGTCCCTTCAAAACCTATTTTTCCCCTTTTAATCAAAACAAATAATAATAATAAGGTAAGATAAAATATTATAAAGTCAGATTACTTAGTTAATTATAAGGTGTGCGTAAATTTTGAGTAAATGGTTTTACCCGTTTGTGTAACTTTGGATATCTATCATACTTCATTGTTATGCTTTTTAAATGAAATGTCTTTAATTAATTTAAAATTAATTATTGTGTTGTGTGGGAAGGTTAATTAAATAAATTAAAAATCTAACTATGATTTTTTCTATAGAAAATGAATCTTAATGTTGATTATCAGTTGTCACATTATGGAAGTAAGTGTATAATATTATTTAATTTTGTGCTATAAAATGAACCTTTCATGTTATCTTTTAATGTTGATGAAATGTTTATAGTAATCTTGATTGTTAGTTTGTGAGTAGTGTAATCGAGGAACCTTAGAGGACCTAGGATTATAAATCATGTTATGTTATGCATTCTATAGTTTTTTTTTTTTTTAATGTTTCATTAATTTGACTGTGTTTAGTGTTGTCCTCTAGGGTTCCTTAGTGGGGACGTTACAACTTTCCTTGATGTTCTTGGTTTTTTCCTACATAAAAATTGGTTCTAGTGCTTGATTGTCTATACATGATAGGGATAATTATTTCCCTTTTGTCAAATGATGTAAATATATTGTTTTAATAATTAGATAAATGAATGAGGACTAAAATCTTAAAGATGTAAGCTATCATAAATGCTTTTGCAATGGAACTCCTTAATAATGCATGCTAGTAAATGATAGCTCTAAGCTACAAATGATGAAGATATGTCTTTGTGATCTAAAATGAATTAAGACTACTCTGCAAATAAGAGTAAAGGTCAAATGAAATGCTTTGCATAACTTAAGTGACCAACACATAATTGCCACAAAGAGAGGTAAAGTCAACCTCATATAATAAATTGAACTTTAAAAATTTAAAAGGTTTTTTACAAATACATAATTGAACATTTGATCTAAGATAAAAAAAGAATAAATAAAAAGTGAAGACCTACTTCTGAAAACAAATACAAACAAGAACAAATACAATTTGAGTTACCTCTCCACTCACAATTAAAAACATACCATTTATAATTTATTATACCATAAAAATAACTCTCATTAAAAAAAAGTGAACATGAGTATACAACTTTGAAGATTCCAAATATACAACCAAACCCTAATTGAAAAAAGATTGTTGACAAGTAAAAAACATAAAAATAATAATACTTTGTACAAGAATCTAGAAAAATAAGTAGCAAAAAAGGAGGGGTATGGGATCAATGGGGACATGACGTGACTAGGAATACCTAATAATATGAGAAGGGATGGGCCATAAAGTTATCTAGTGGGGGCTATTCTATGCTATGCCTATCTATATCTCCTTAGGGAAAAAGGTTAAAGTATGGGTCAGTTACTTACACACCCTACAATCTTGTAAAAATGGGCAGCATCTCCAAGCTAGGTATAGTACCTACGTACGTGCCCTTAAACCAATTCCAAATTCTCTTTTTTCCTTTGCTTTTAGGATTATTAAACCATTTCTTTTCAAGGCTTAATTGCCTTTGTTGGGCATGCCTAGCACAAACTAATGAAAGAAAGGAAACTTGTTGGCATAAGAATGTTATGCCAACTTTTTTAGTGGCATGCGAATAAACACTTGGGATTTAATATGTGAAACGGTTTGAGATGCTACCCCTAACTTTATGTGAAATTTATCCTTTCTTTAAGGATATGCCTAAATAATTATAGTGATAAAGTGGAATTTATGTTAATAAATGGTTGACATTGAAAAACTCTAATCTATGAGACACATAATCGAATGTCAACTTTACTTTTATCATTCGCATTTAACTTTAAAAGATTAAATAAACTTCAATGTAAGGTCATCTATAAGCAAACTTGAGATGCTTAGGAATGAAATGTTACCCTGGAAAAGACAAAGGGTATATTTCTCAATGTGCAAATTCATTGAGTGGAGGAACTATAAGAAAAAGTCTCTCAACTATTAAATTATTTAAAAAAATTGCCCATCATGGTTACAGGATTGAAATATCTGGTTTTATTTTGATAAATTATATTTATGAAATATTTACATTTATATATTGATTTAGATTTTTAGTTAAGTTACAATTTATTATATAAATATTAATAAATAGAAATTAAATTTGTAGTAATTCATGTTTAATATATTTCAATTTCTTATTAGATCAATATGTAATTTTGGGCATGATTTTCAAGTGTCATAACTTTATATCTAATTTGTAATCTTTCTTATTATCAATAGAAATTCATTTCTAGTAGCTATGCCACTTTTACTTTATTTATATATATATATATATATAATAAAAATTTATTAGGTATGTAGCGTGTAATTGTTTGAGTTAGTAATACAAATAATGTATCATATTTCAAGGGAGACAATCAAACGAGTAGTAAGTTAAGCCTTTCAAAAATTAAAGTGGGAAGGGTGAAGAAGTTGATAATCTGGTCAAGCATCCACATAAATCATAGCAACAAGTGTGAAAATTCTATTGTAGTTATTGATTATTAATCTCCTGTCTATATAGATTATTTGACTGCCAAAAATTAATTTGCAACAAATATTGAAAAATAACACAACTGCAACTTCACAAATAAAACCACAAGAATAGAGAAGAAAATATGCAAAATAATGAACACAATATTTTTGGACAAATTGTCCCTGGGAAAACCCGAAGGGAAAACCAATTCTATAGATGAGGAATTTTATTAAACTTTAGCAAATCAAGAGATACATAAGTTGCTTACCTCTTATTGGTAGAGCTCTAACAATATTCTTCTCCAAAAATTCTTCCCTCAATTTCTCCTGTTGAAATTCCATTGCTATTGCCTCCAACGCTATCACTACACCCTTGCTATCACTGCAAAACTATTTGCTATCACTACAAATCTTTCTCAAGTGGGTGTTCTCCAAATTCCCATTGATCCTCTTTTATACTATTCTCATTGAGAAATCAATGACCATGATTTAATCTCAATGGCTAAGATTAATTTTACTCTAACAAACCCTAACTAATTGGTTTCTAGAAGTCTCTAGAGGAATCAATTAATTAATTATCGAGACTCTAACTAACTCCTTTCTAGAAGTCTCCATAAAAATTAATTAATTAATTAAATATTCTTAGGTTTGGAAACACCTGTCCAAGCTACATAAATTAACAACAAGAAACAATCAATCAATAAATAAGGGATCCTACACCATCTATGCATTCAAAGCATGTAGTTTCCACAATCCGTGATAATGAGTGCTTAGATTTATGGTTTGTAACTGTGTGCGATTTTTAACATCAAAATCACATGCAGTTACAAACCAAAAATCTAAGTACTCATCTATGTATTATTTCTCGTTGACTCTTGTAAATGATCTTATACATCTTCCTTCTCATTCTATTGTAATATATGTATTGGTATGATAGTAAGGCCCAATCTAAGAAATTAGTTGTTTATAAAATGAGAACATTGATCTCCACTCCTTCAAGAGGAGGTTGACCTCATGTAAGAGGGTAGAGAATCCCATTAATTTGGTTTTTATGCCTAGTATGACAAAATATCTAGCTTTCATAGCATCAATAATGTCTTATTAAGGGGAGTTAGGGACACCGTAATGGCAATGCATGTGTTTCTATTCAAGTTTGCTTGCTTTAGAATTTTTTTTTGACTTGGAGATCAAGTTTGATTTTAAAGTATGATATTCTTAGAAGGCAGGTTTTCTATTTGATTATGGTTTATTTAATTTAATAAAGGTGGTCATGTTTTAAACTAGTGGGATATTTATTCTATATTTTCTAGAATGGTGGATGAATAATAGGATTTGCATGTGTGGATTAACTTAATTTTTCTATAAGTTTTAAGATGATGGTGCTACGTTGGATAGGTATCTATGATATTATTTTATTGGACATATTACTCTTCGAATAATACAATGGAAGATCTCATTTATTGTTGAGATTTTTCTCATAATAGTTTTAAAGGTATATGTTATGTCAAATCTCTTGCTCATATTATCTTGTTGTTGATTTCCATTTCATTTTTAGTGCAATAGTTATATTTCTAAATTATAACAATACTTAATATTAGATTTAAGAAATATTTATTTACCTAATCAAAGATATTAACTCAAGCATAATCAACACAAGAGAGACCCATGAAAGAGCTTTCTAAGGGTGGTTCCTAGCCATCAAAAAAATAAGAATGTGTGAAAACAATCATCATAAAATTAATTAATTTTGATGGTTTTCTATTTTTTTAATATTGATATTGAAAATTTCATAATAATTTTAAGTTGTATAATTTACAACCAAATATATTAATTATCTCTAGTGTTGGTGTATTGATCCTTAAAATAAGAATTTCATTTGAAGTGCATAAGATTTCTAGGTCAATATATTTCAACTACCTAGAAGTAGATACATGAATTTCATATAGAATAAATGAATACATAAAACATTACCTCATTCAATTCTAATATCATATTATTAAAATATGATAAATAACTTAAAACATAAAAGAGAAAATAAGAGTTAATGTTATATGAGTAATATAGGTCACTACATTATACTTGTGCATTTTCACAATTTTCTTTTCTTTTCTATAAAAGTATGGACCCCCTTTTATTTTTAGGCTAGTTTTTAGTGATAATAATCCTCATATCTCACTCATTGGTCATTTTAAAAAGGTGTCTAATTTTAATGATTAGATTTCATCATGTCTTAATAGAATGATCCTTTCAAGTGTTTTTCAAAATATTTTATTAGGAAAAATAAATTAAGTTGTAGACTTTACCACACCAACTAAATACTATGTTACTTCACTTTTATATTTTGATGGAAATATTTAATCCTCAAGTCAATAAAAAGAAAAATTTGCACTTAGGTTTTTTCAAAAAAAATGATGTTAAACTAAACATGATTTTACCCTTCAAACCCTCAAATTCCCCTTCAAACAAATATTTTAAGTATTGAAGAAATTGAGAAAGGAAATTTTGTAGAAATTTGACCCCTGGATGTAGACTAGATATTGAACTCCAATCAAATTCTTTAAAGTTTCTCACAATAAATTCTATAGGAAGATTGTAGAATTCTAATATGGATCTAAATTGTGGAAGCGAGAATTCACATTTCACACCTGATTGTACTTGAAAAACAATTTTTCCCCATGGAAATAAAAAAGGTCTTTTCATAAATTTTATGGAGTTTACATGTGGGAGTGTTATAACATATAAAAATTTCTACATACACCTTCACTTGCACATCTAGTTGAATATTTTGCAAAATATTAGTCACTTGAAGCATTAATTACTCACCTACTCTCTTGAGGAATGAATTACCATTCAATTTCTCCATTAATCATAAGGTATATGTTTAGTTTCATTGACTTAATTGATACATTAATGTCATTAAAAATAAATTTGTGAGCTATGCAAATTCTAGTGCCTTGTAGAGATGAAGATGAATGCAATCACCATTATTGCAATAGAAAATGTGATAGAGTGAAGATAAGGAAGACACCAAAAGTTGGTTTAAAGGGTATTTCTATAGAAAAATTGATAGGTGAAATCAAGCCAAACTAGTAAGTATCAAGATTATTCCATTGGTATATTTTCTTAATGGAATGGTGTTTTTAGCTTGAAATTATGTGAAAATGCAAATTTATACTACATATTGATTTGAAAAGGAAATTTTTTAAAACCTTAAGACAAATAAACTTAGAAAGTAAAAAAAAGTATGTAGTAGAGAAAACGTGTAGGATGAGATATTGAAAATACACATTTAATGTCTAGATGAACCTTCACATTGAGATACGTTTCCCACAACACTTGAAAAAATTTGTTGTCTAAGTGAACGTGATTTTTCTATCTCAAAACTTCTCTTCCAATGCAAATATCTGCAACTTAAGTTGAAGGCTTAATAACTCAAGTAATGGATGTTTTTAAATTTGTTCTATAATAATTGATGATGTCTAGGGAAAATAAAATGAAGTATGAATTCAAAGGAGTAAAACCTAAGTAAAATATCACTCCATAATGGGGGAATATATAAGACCTAGACTTGGGGCACACCAATATGATAGATTTAAGGAAATAAATGACTAGTGTAAATTCCACTAGTTGGTCTAAGAAAATACTAAATAATGGAATAGATAAGGCTATTGGTTTTCCCACTTCTCTTTGATTCCTAGATTTAATTTTAGAATGTGGGAAAATTTATTATCTATAAAAAATAATGATAGTTATTGAGGGGTGAGTTTTAAATGTGTTGAGAATCAGTGCCTCAAGTGTATTGGCATTCAGGTGATGTTTCATCAGCCTGACAATTTGATTTTGAAGGGACCTTATTCATATTCCCTTTGATGGTTCGATAAAGTATTCATAGGTTGATATTACGTGTTACAACAGTGAGACAACATGTTATCATAGGGACTCAGAGTCATGTCTCCTCATGGTCCGATAAGTGTGGTGGGACCCAAAGTTGTGGCAATATCGCTAGATCACGGAGGACTAGAACATTAGAACCACAAGTCGGGGGTTATGAAGTTTTGGAAACCTCTGACTTACCGACTGCAAAGACAACCAGATGAGGGTTGAAAACTCAATGGAAGAAATTCCAAGCCAAGAGATTAGGGGGTTAAGAAACTTAAGAACTCTATGACTTGGTTAAGGAGCTTGAAGAACCAATAACTAGGTTGCAAGAATTTTGAAACCCATGACTTCTAAACAAATTTTAGCTAAGCTATAATTGGCTAGAGGCTATTGACGGTTGTTTGATAGCTAGCTTGGAAAATGAATAGACATTGGTGGAACTAGGTGTTATTGAAGAGAGAGTGGAAGGAGTCTCTTCGATGGTCTGAATCAATTTTGACAGTTACATGTTATGTGATAGTTTGTGTACGAGAAATGAATCAGTTGGTTTCCTAGTTGCCTGGAATGTAGAACAAATGTTGGATTAATAACGATCATTATGGATACATTCGGTGGAGACTTTCTCTCTCTCTCAATAGTTCAATTGGACGAAATCTCTCCCTCAGTGTGAATATGCACTGTATACTGTAAGAGTATTGTAATAGTGTGAAGATTGTAGTCGACTAAGAGGTTGATTAGAGAAATGTAGAGAGAGAGAGGGAGATGTATTTGCAGAGGGGTTGTGCTGTCAAGTTCCCCTAGATAGAATGAGATGAAAAATCTATAAATTCTTAGAGCTTGTGATTGTATTTGTAACTGTGTTTTTTTGTTGAAGAATACAATGATGATCTAGGTTTTTGGAGTGTAGGGTTTTTTATCCGAAAGGGTTTTCCCCACATAAATTTTTGTATTCATATCTTTTGTTCTATCTTTCATGGTTTTATTTATGAATCTATTTATGTGATGCATGTTGTTGGAATTGGTTGTTATTAAAAGATTTGAAGTTGCATAAAATTTTCTCTAAGGGTCAATGTGGGAAATGAATTATGTCTGATTCCACTTTATGACATAGTTGTACGTGTCTTTGAGGCTATCTAAAAAAATGAAAGATACTTAATGCACTTACTAATCTCAGATTTTCCTTCTGGGATGCCCTCATTTCCTTACAAGTGGTATGAGAGCCATATTTTGGAATTTATTTTTTTCCTAGTGTCTCTGGTTCTAGGTATTCCTTTTGGGAAGGTTTCGTAGTTTGGAAAGCTTGAGGAAATGTGGAGGAATCATCTATTGATTGATCCTTTGGTGAGTGGAATTTGATTTTTCATTTGAGTCAGTTTAATAAGACAACAAGCAGCTTGAAGGATGAACTAAAGATGGAGATACTGGAGTTGGT
Organism: Sequoiadendron giganteum; assembly: GCA_007115665.2. Taxonomy (NCBI): domain Eukaryota; kingdom Viridiplantae; phylum Streptophyta; class Pinopsida; order Cupressales; family Cupressaceae; genus Sequoiadendron; species Sequoiadendron giganteum. The sequence goes on along the minus strand of CM021106.1, from coordinate 36,372,546 downwards.
CTATTGTGATTTGTGGCTCCTCTTTGACAGTGGATGATCCTAATGCATGGGTGTGTTTTTATGCTTTGTGGTTGTGTTGCAACAAATCTTTCATATTGGGTGTCTATGTGAGAGGCTCCCTGATGATATGGAGAAGCTTTTGTTTTTATTCAACCATGAAGTATTGTGCTTATGCTAGGTGTTTTGTCCTAGTATTGGAAGGCATTATTTTTGTTACCTCAATTGCATGTAGGCTATGGAGCTAATCATTAGTGGTCTAGATTTTTTTTGAAATAGATTATCTCTCTTAGATGCATGTGCATGTTGGTGGTTTTGGATTTGGTTTGATATGGGCTTGGAGTTCCTGAACTGCTATTACCTTTCAAGGATGTTTTGTACTTGCATGACTCAGATTTGTGCTATTGGGTATGAGGGTTTTATAGATTTCCATTTAATGAATATATAGTTATCCATATTCATGATAATCATTTATTTTTGTTTAACTATTATGGTGTTTATGTTTCATACTTTTGAGTCATTCACATGTGAAATGGATATGGATGTGCATGGATCATAGTGGTTTTGTAGGTTTTACATGGTCAATAAAACATGTGGTTTTGTGGAGCTATTGTTAAAATATTTTCTAGACCCTGGCTTGTTGGGGCATTGTTGGATGAGATAGTTGTAGTTCTGCATGCATGCTTCATACATGGTGTGATAAGGTGTGATTATGTCTTTGCATGTGAGTGTTGGTATGTGATTATTCACTCAACATTATTGTGGTGGTGCTTAGTGGATTCCTTGACTATGGTGCTCATTGTGGACGTGATTGGTGAATCAGATCTGAGCATGATCTGGTGCTAGAGTCATGTTGTCTACATGGCAAATTCTCTTTGAGATCTTAGTTTTTTAGTTTCTAGTGTGATGATGAGCTTGCATGTTTCAATGTTTGTATCTACAAGTTATGCGGTTGTATGGATTGATCACACATTTAGTTTCAGTGGGATAACTTGGAAGTGGATTGTCTATATCCACAAGGTTGATTTAGTGTTGATGCAAATTTATTAGTTGGCCTTGTCTCGAGTCACTTGTGCATTGATGTGGTTGATTTGAGATGAGAGGTTAGATGATAAGAGAGTACCTGGGTAGTCAGTGTTGGGGTCCTGTAGCATGAGTATCACAATGTCATGGATAGCTTGGGTACACTGGTTTGTGTAAGCTTTTGATAGTGATGGTAATTTTTGCTTCGTTTTGGAGATCTTGGTGTTTCTTGGTATTGTTGTCAGATGGATATGTAAATGAGTGGACCAAGAATATTTTCAATATAGCAGATGTTTAGTCATGATCTTGGAAAAGCTCAGTTATCATGGTATGGTGGGAGCTTTAGCAGTGACTATGTACTCATCACTATGTGGTGAATGATCTTCATTAGTGTTGCAGATGTTACTAGGAGGAGCTCTTAGATCTTTTTGTTGTAGAAGGGCTCTTTCACATTTGTATGGACACTATTTGGAGATGGCTAATCTTTGTGATATTAAATATGTAAAACATATTGGAGCCATGGAGGAATCTTGTGAGTTTTTGGTCAAGGTTTTGGTGATGCTTGACAGGTGATGGTTTAAAATCTTGTTTGTTTTATGCCACTGTACTCTTGATTGTGCATTATAGTTTTGGCATAATTTTTTCTTCTTGAGACCATGTTATGTTCACCTAGAGCATGGGATCTCCTAAGGGATGGTAAGATCATGATGTCATGATAAGTTCCTGGTTCAAATGATTGTAGCTTTGACAGTGGTCTGGTGCTCATGGATACATGTAGAATAAGGTGAGGCTATAATTCTCTTGAGATGAGAAAAGTATATTGAGATGGTTACTCTTGGTGAGATTTCAGTAGAAAGTCTAAGGAGCCTACACCTTAGTTGGAAATGAGTTCAAAAGAGACCAATGAGGAGATTTCTCTTATAAAATTCATGAAGACTCAATTACCCTAGAGGATCATTCTCATTCCCCACTCTTGGTCTACTCAGCAGATTATCATTTGAAAGGTTGGTCCATTATTGCTTTCAAATGTGTTTTGTTTGTGCTTTGATTCTCAAGAAATGAGTTGATTTATGATGATTGGTTTTGGATACTCATTTGAGGATTGTTTTAGCATGTGTCTATATTCTATATCTTTCATAGATATGGATCTTGAGCTCTATAGTTAGTTCTGAAGGATTCATTTGAAGGATGTTTGGCATGGTCATCACCTTGTATATTTGTAATGCATTTTTTGAAGGGCTATTAAGGTGATGGTTTTATGGGTTGTTTTCCTGAGGTGGAAAATTGAAGAGTTTGATACTCTTGGAGAAGCTTACATCCATATAAGTATGCATATATATGTTGTGTTTGATCTTGAAGGTTAAACGGTTGGGTGTTGTTATGTTGTTCTCTTTGGGGTGTTGTGAAGGAGATCTTACTTGACACAATTGGAATTTAGAGGTATGTGTAGAAGAATTTTCTATAGGTATATGTAGAATAATTTTCTATAGGTATATGATGTGCATAATTCCTCTTTATGGTCTTGGTTATGGACACTTGTGGTGAGAGTTGTTCTTTACAGGTTTTGTATATCATTGTGGATGGTTCCTTGAAACTACATGTTTACACTTTCTATGTTATGCTATTGGTAGACTTGGTATGCCTTGATCTTTTTCAGATTAGCATTACCCTTGCAGTGGGAGTTCCTAAATATGTTTGGTCTTCTTTGACTAGTTATTACATGGAGCTTATATCTGTAGTTGATGGGTTGGTTGTGTTGTTGACATGAGTTTACTGATGAGGATACCTTCAAGGTATGTGTGATTGAATGGATTATCACTTGTTGTGTGTGCTATTTTTAGTCGCATGGGTTGATTAGATGGATGGGAGCAGATAGTTTTTTGGTTGTTATTCTAGTTGATGTTCTATATTGTTTTCTAGAGGATTTTTTTCATGGTTGTTTTTAGGATGAGGCTTTGAAATTGATGGTGTTGATACTTTTGTATAAGCTATGAGCACAATAGAATGGTGAAAATATGTCGTAGCCTTTGCTATTAGTTAGATCTGTTGCTTGTGTTCTTTAGATTGATGCACATTCACTAGGGCTCATTCCTTTCCTTTGGAGGTTGGCAAGAATTGCTGCCTAGGATGGTGGACATCTTGGATGTTGGTACAAATGTCTTAGTTGGAGTATGAAAGCATTGGTTGAGGGTCTTGCTAGTTACATGGATAGCTGATAGAGTAACCTCAATCATTGGTTGGTAGCTAGTACATTCTTCATCAAGAGGGAGAATGTTGAGAATCAGTGCCTCAAGTGTACTTCCATTCAATTGATGTTTTGAAGGGACCTTATTCATATTCCATTCGATGGTCTGATAAAGTCTTCATGGGTTGATTTTATGTATTACATTGGTGAGAAAACATGTTATCGTAGGGACTCAAAGTCATGTCTCCTCGATGGTCTGATAACTATGGTGGGACCCAAAGCTATGGAAATATTGTGAGATCAAGGAGGACTAGCACATTAGAAACACAAGACATGGGCTATGAAGTTTTGGAAACCTCTAACTTATTAACCGCAAAGATAACGGGACAAGGGTTGAAAACTCAATAGAAGAAATACCAAGCCGGGGGATCGAGGGGTTAAGAAACTTAAGAACTCCATGACTTGGTTAAGGAACTTGAAGAACCAATGACTAGGTTGCAAGGCTTTTGAAACCCACGACTTCTAAACAACTTTTAGCTAAGCGATAATTGGCTAGAGACTATTTATGGTCGTTTGATAGCTAGCTTGGTAAATGAACAAACATCGATGGAATTGGGTGTTATCAAAGAGAGAGTAGAAGGAGTCTCTTCGATAGTCTGAATCAGTTTTGACAGTTACATGTTATGTGATGGTTTGTGTATGAGAAATGAATTGGTTGGTTTCCTGGTTGGCCTTAAAAGCAGAATGAATGATGGATTAATATGGAGCATTCTGGATACATTCGGTGGAGACTCTATCTCTCTTATTAGTTTGATTGGATGAAATATCTCCCTTGGTGTGAATCCGCACTATATATTGTAAGAGTATTGTAATAGTGTGAAGATTGTAGTCAATTGAGAGGTTGATCAGAGAAACATTGAGAGAGAGAGATGTATTTGCAGAGGGGTTGTGCTATCGAGATCCTTCAGATAGAACAAGATGAAAAATCTATAAAGGCTTAAAGCTTGTGATTATTTTTGTAACTATATTTTTTTTGTTGAATAATACAATGATGATCTAGGTTTGAGAGTGTGGGGTTTTTTACCTGAAAGGATTTTCCCCATGTAAATCTGTGTTCATATCTTCTATTCTATCTTTCATGGTTTTGTTTATGAATCTGTTTATGTGATGCATGTTGTTTGAACCAGTTGTTATTAAAAGATCTAAAGTTGAATAAAATTTTCTCTAAGGGTCAATGTGGAAAATGAATTGTGTCTAATTTTCCTTTATGACATAGTTGTACGTGTCTCTAAGGCTATCTAACAAAATGAAAGATATTGAAGGCACTTACTGATCTCAGATGTTCATTCTGAGATGCCCTCATTTCCTTACAAAATGACCTATATACTAATGAAATTGGTGAAACATCCCATATTTTATTCTACAAAGAGGTTTAAATAATAAAATTGGAAGAATAAGAATGGAGTTTCAATTAAGATACAAAATAATGTAACAAGAATGTTAATTCCAAGTGAATGGAACATCCTAATCATGTTATAACTAAGTTATTTAAGAAAATATATAGAAGTAATTTACAATATAAAATACAAAATATGATCACCTTATTGAGTAGAGTAATGGAACTTCCATAATCTACCACATTTCAATAATGAATGTATTCATACATAAGAACTATTATGGATGGAGAAATCATACTTCATTATATTGAAATGATTATTAATTTATATGAGAAACTAACCAAAATGGAGAACACAAAGATATTTTATATGACATATTACTTAGTATATTATTTAGATATTAATTTTACATTCTTGGGGTTGGAAAAAAGATGAGAAATGGATTCAAATTTTGGACAAGTTATAGTATATAAATATTATCCTCTTTGAAAAAACCAATGATACATTAAAAAAGAGTAAATGATGCATTCTCTATGCATGGATAGTAATATTAATGGAAGAACATAGAGCTAAGAGGTTATATATAAAGGCTACTACAAAATTAAATAAGCATAAAAATTGGTTCATAAAATTTCCCAAGTTTTCTTACACTAGGGTGGAAGGATTTGCAAATACACCATATAGTTTACCATTATATCTTATAAAAAATCTATTAGCATTACCAAGATAATTGAGTAAAACACATAATTTTTTGAAATAAAAATATAGATTTGGGGTTCAATTCCTCATTATTATTGGAAAGTATACTTGTGTTGCAATTTCATATACTAAAACATCGTAAAAGCATGTAGTTATATAACATCCACACCTATGCTAGAAGGCCGATTTTGGTTGTTTCAAAATGATGTGAAAGTGGATTGCTACAAGTCTAAATAATATTCTACATATACAACACTTTTGGACTAATTATAGTGATGATCATGGGGTGCAAAAGATAATTTACTATTGGTTGATAACACGTCGAACAAAAGTATATAACACTCACATAGTTCTAGACCAAAAATTTTGATGATGGAATTGTAGAGTTTTTCTCTAAATTTTTATTTCATTTGAATCAAGATACAATGTATCCTTTAAAATTATTTCCACAAGGTTTGGAATATAAAATTTGAGAAGTAGAATTATCATATTTCAACCTTTCATAATAGCGGGACACCACATGTCATCATTTCACAATGTTTAGATCTTGCAATCCTAAAAAGTAAAAACATTGTCTCATTGTCTAAATATTTGACTCAAATTTTTTATATGGATCATTGTTCTTAGCATATAAAGATGCAATTGTTTTCAAGGAGTCTCCACATGCCACCATGGTGCAAAACAATGAAATTTAGAATTGACAGGATTAACATACTACACTATTGGTGAAAAGGTCAAAGTTGCTAGCAGGTGGGCATGATGTGAATAACTAAAGGAAAAGTGATTTTGGATCTTTTATGGGATAGGTTTCATCTTGGCCCAATTTCATGAAAAATGAAGAATGAGAAGATGAATTTTTTTGTGCCATTGGCTACTAGCAACGGCTTATTAAGCTAGTGGGTCTAGCTTCATAATGTGAATAATATAGATTAAGGGAAACAATGGAATCACTACACAAAACTTGGGGTAAAATAATTTTGAAACTTTATTATGTTTATCCATTATTTATTAAGTGTCGATTTGGAACATTGGGACCTATTTTCCCATGAAATAGATGTCAAAGACTCCTAACCATCAATCATTAGTAAAATAGATCCATGGTAAAGAGATGGTTTGACAAGAGAGCCAAGGTTAACAATTTTAGGATATTTGATCTTGTCCTCCTTTGGGATAATTCCAAGGAAAATAATGGTAGTCATGTTCTGAGCTTAAGCATTTATGGTTATTTCCTTATCAAATATCAGACATTTTAGGAGACAATACATTTAGGATCAGTACCTTGAATGGAGATCCTTTCCTATTTCCAGTCAATGGATAATATCTTAAACATTACTTCAAATATTGAGGGGTTTGATAATTCCTCCCTTGTTAGTTTAGGGTCTTGTGGGTCGTGTGGATTTTATATTCCTTGTTAATTTCACATATGTTTTGTCTATTCCCTTGGTTTTTTTCCTTGTTTGGGTGTTCAATCTAAATTTTATTTTAGAGCTGGGACTTCTAAGGTAATTAAAAAAAAATGTTGACATTTTCTTATCAAAACTTGATACTGGCTAGAATCTTAAGTTTTTTTTTTAATTTTCTAACCTAGGGATGAGTTTACCTTGTGTTGAGGGTTATTGAGATTGAGATCAAGTCACTTGAAATATTACACCTATAAATGACTAAATAATCAAAGCATGCATTCAAATTAGATGGTCATGGGTCTTTTTAAAGTGAAAATATTAAGGCTATGCCTTTTCCTAATGGTCATAATGATTCCCAAATTATAATTTGGCATAAAGCATGAGAATTAGATAGATTTTTTTCAAATAAATTAAAAAAGGATGAATGGATAATAATGCTAAGTCAATGATAGAATAAGAAAAGGCAATAAAAGAACTCAAGAACTCAATTATCTATGTTATTAAAGTAATCTCTATTGGGTTTTTATATTCATGGATATTAGTAGAGCTATGTTTGAGGGAGTCAAAGGTATCTATGTTTGAGTTATAAAAACTCAAGTTGCAATAGAGCTATGCCCAGGGCATACCAATCATGTCTTCTTAATCACACTATATAATATAACAAGCCGCTAGATGGAGGAAAGTATGATCAAAGAATATATTTTATAATAGAATTTAAGACATCTTGGTCTCAACCTTTCTTTTAATGAATGAATCATGTGCACATAGAATAAGATTCAAATGTTCTATGAGAGATTTTTTATAATAATTTGACCTTTGTAAATTCTGAACTTTTGGTTATGGTATTAAACAAATATTCCTATAACCTATTTTGTAGTATTTCATGTTAGAGTTTCCAATAAACTCCATAAAACCAAGATCACCTACAAAACTTGGATTGACCTTCTACAAGGAGAAAATCAAATATGCAAGAGAAATTTACATAAAATAATGCAAATAATATTATTTGGAATTAATGAATTACATGAGATAACTTGCTTTTATGGAGAAAGATGAAAAAACCTAATTAGGACCTAAGTAAACTTACTGAAGTGTAATTAAATATTTAATTATACCAACAACCCCCCTTAAGTGCAACTTATGAATAATAATAAACATGAAAATAATGCAAGGATGGATGCATGAAAGCATGAATGGGTCCCAACTACAAGGCCATGTTAGGTACCCATGTACATATGTAATACAAAAGAAATAGTGAATGCAACCAAGTGATGAAAAGATGGAGGACTCCATAAGAACCCCCAAGTACACCATCCATCACATAGATACATAAGAAATTCCCCCATAAGATGGAATTATATGATGAAATAATTTGGAAGCTATGTGTACCTCGATGCCAATGTTGAATAGTGACTAAAACTGACCCATAGGAGCAAGTACACAAAGATTGTGGAACATTAACCATAAAATGAATGGACCTTAAATTGGGATGTGACCCGATGTGAATTTAATGTGATTTAGGATCATTAACCATAGGCTCTCAATCTGATATGTGAACCGGTGTGAACCAAAATGTGCCAAGTTATGAGCAAGATTGTGGCTAAAATTAACTACATAACCCAGATACAAATCACATGATTTTTCATCGATATTAAGATGAGATCAAAGTGCATGCCATGAAACTACACTCTAGTCCAATTATTATGCAAGAAACCCCCTTGATGAAACTTTATTGAAGTTCATTTATTACAATACCCCAAGATTGTAAAAGGAGAACATGCAAAACATGCAGAAATCAAAGAGAAAATATAAACCTAATACATGAAAACAAGAAATATTGCACACAAGGATTAATGTTCACAATTTCCTCCATAAAGAAAAATTGACCTCAGATCTATGTAGAGGACAAAATCATCTTTTTGATGATATAAATTTTTGAAAAGAATAGACACCGTATGCTCAAGTTATGAATTTCTGAAAAATGGGGTAAATTGTGTCAGTCGACAATGTAGACACGACCCTTCTGATTTGATTTATGAAAAATTTACTTATTACATGCATAAAATAATGGATACCCATATAATATTTTGATGTTACCAACAAAACTCAGAAAGTATTTTTAAACCGAAAAAGTAGAATGTGTGATTTGGTAAAAAATAAATAAACTTCACCCCTAGGGAAATAGTTGCAATTTTGATAGCCATTTCGACAAGGTCTACTCACTATCTGCAACATCTAGCAGATACCCAAATGGTATTTTGTGGTTTTGAACAAAAACCATAAATCATTTTTCTCAAACATACATGAAGCAAAAGATATTGGTCATTGTAGATACCCACAAGCCTTCAAAGATTCCCAAAGAACCTCTTGATTGAATTTCTCTTGGATTCAAGAAGGGGCTTGCATATCAAGACTTTGATACCATGTCAGGGTTTCCAATAAACTCCATAAAACCAATATCACATGCAAAACCTGGATTAGCCTTTTACAAGGAGAAAAAAAAACATGCAAGAGCAATTAACATAAAATGATTCAAATAATATTATTGGGAATTAATGAATTACATGAGATAACTTTCTTTTATAGAGAAATATGAAAAACCCTAAAAGGAAAACCTAATTAAAACCTATGTAAACTTGATAAATTATAATTAAATATTTAATTGCACCAACAATTTCATGGTGATAAAATGCTAGGAGAATATTCTTTGTTTTGTTTTCATTTTTTGTGTCGTGTACCTGTTAGCGAATGGAATGGCTCTTGAAAAATATACTTAAACTGTAACTCCAGGCCCAGATTTAGCACCAATTGAAATCCGCTAACAGTTCTGAAAAGATCACAATTGAATTTGTGACTTTTCTCTTAATTTTGTCGAGGTACAACTCCCTCATTAGATCTTCAATGAATTGTCCTATTCTAACACAAAGGGTATTCTTTTAACTAGAAAGCAAGAAAGGTGATGAATGCTAGTCCATAAATATGGGGCTAGCGTGGATGACATAAACTAAAACAACAAACCATCAATGAAAATATTGAAAATTAATGATCACCCCATTCAAGAGATAAATCAGACTATAATAAATGAAGACATACAACTTATCTTTCTAAGAAGATACAACTACATCGTACACATAATTCTTAGATCAACATACTAAAATCATTAAATTCATAACATAGATTATAAATCATTATAGTCTACAATAAATGCTTATTCCTTCTCGATAACACCCCCAGGTGTATCCAAAAAAGGTCCCTTTCATCCTTTACAATTTCAAATTTATAACATAGCTAATGCCACTAGACGGACGCCAAAGCCATTACTAAACTAAAAATTTATTGTCTTCCTAATGTTTATTTGGGGAATTAGTCAAAATAATTTTAATTTAGCAAAGGAATAAATATCGGCAAAGAAAACTAATCATGATCCCACCAATAGTCGCCAAAGGACCAATCATACAACCAACTATCAATGCAACGTATAGGGATATCAATCAGTGGCACATGTGTGCTATTGGATGGGAAATTGTAATTTAGAGCAACACAAGCTATCCATAAATGAGAACCAAATTAACATGTTATCAAGCTTAGGGCAATGCACCCATGTTTAGCCAAAATTCTATAAATTCAACCAGCATCACCTCTCTTCCGTAATCAATTGCATCCAATATGGCGGTTTATCAAAGTGATGTTAATTCCTCCAATGACTAAATTGTTCTAGAGGAGATCGAGTGCAATCCACTATTTAGGCACACCTCAGACCAATTGAAATAAGTATTCATAGTGTAGAGTGAAGTGGAGGAGGAAGTTCTTTGTAGCATCCTTGGTGAGGCATTCCTAAGCCAAGCTCATGTGCACAACACAACTATGTTGGAGTGCTTCATTTATATAGTCATCAAGACTTCTAGCCATTGTGACTGAGGTGTGAGGGCATTGGAGCACTTGGTAAAGCCTGAGTTTCATCATTGCATTAAGGTGGAAATCAATGAGCTCAACCACTATCCTCAAAATGGATTGATAGTTGACACTATTTGCATTGTGTCAGCTCTTCAAGATGAGACTTTAGAGGAGGTTGTGGCTCTTCTATGCACATGAGTGGTAAGAAGCGATATGGGACTTTTTGCACAATTTCTCTAGTCACACGAGAATCTGTTGTCACCAGCTCAATTCAAAATCCTATAGGCTATTACTGAGGGAATTTGCATCCTGATGTTTGCTTTGTGTACCTAAGAAGAAATACCCTTTTTTTCCTTTTTTCCATGAACTAAAGTTTTGTAGTCGAACCAAACAATTTTTTGTAGTGTCAGTGCAATGTAAAAAAAATTATATATAAATAAAATCTCTTTTGATATCATTGTGCCTTTCAATGCATGGCTTCATTGGTTTCTTGTTCATATCATGCCCGAAAATGGTTTCTTTTTTGTATAATGCACAAGTTAAATAAATAGGCTTACTATTATCACATTAATCATTGCAAATCTTTTAGGTAGTAAAATGGGTGGTTTGCATAACTTGATAAAACCCTGCCTAGGTTTGAGATAGCCTAAAGAATACCACCTAAGGTATGACTTATGGGTGAAGTTTCTATGGTTTTGACATATGATGACTCACCAATCTAGTTATTAATATTCATACACCCACCCTGAAAAAGGATAAGTTCAAAAATGGTAAGAAAACACTACCTAGGTTTGAGAAACAAACAACACAAGCAGTAGAATGAGAGGTTAGATGAACAAACGAATACATCACATGAGTTTGAGGAATTCAAAAAATTCCACCTGAACATAACTTTAAGTATCAAACTTAGGCAAAAAGAAAAGATAGGCACAAAAGAGAAGTAAGGGTCCCTTTTACAAGTAATAGTGGCTCTGACTGGGGACAAGGACTATGAAGGATGTAGAGAACCCAACATGCAGGACCAGTCCTTTCCATTGGGCACAAAGTCAACCAGAAGGACACCAAACAAAAATCCAAAAATAAACACACCAAAATTGTATTATTTACAAGGTAGGACTAACCTACCAGAGAAAGAAAAGGAAGAGCGTGATCACACAAACCTGTTAAGCGGTTGGGAGAAAAATAATCCTTTTTTGAAAAGGCCCACCTTCTTGTATAGTCTCTTTTGATGGTGTTTTCTGCATGACAACAACTCAAACAAAATATTGAAATCCTATCTCTCTTGAAAGGAAAATCTCTATCAACAAGCCTCAAGAGATAACCCCAAGGTCTCTAATGTTAGGTCTTGAAAATGCATAAACAACTCGGATAATATGTGAAATGTTGGTAATCACGAGGGGCCTTACACAACAATCACTGGAGGTTTCATAGTCATCAGATTTGCAATACTTTGATGCTTTTAATACTAAAACTTACCCAGACTCAAAAGAAATAGCAAAAGGTAAGGGTTCAGTTAGAGATTCTATTCTAACACTACACTTAAATCTATGATCAACAACACAATGATCTGATACTCAAAGTGGACCAATCCTTCAACAACCAACTCCTGTTCGACCCAAATTTAATCTGCAATATTATAGAAGCAGTGCAATCTTCTAAGGGATGAAATATTTTCAAATGGAAAACATTCATGCAAATAAATCTTGACATGAACAAATATCTACCATTGAAATTAGCACCAAATATCAAGGCCTGAGCTAACTTTGCATGACAACTCACAATTAGTGAACTACCAAAAGTATGGACCAGGATTCCTCAGAACACTTCCAAGTATTGAATCACAAACACCACTGCATCAAACTGAAATCTAAAATCTAACATGCAACCATTAACACTTAAGAAATATTAAAGATATAGAATAGATTAACCATGTAAAGTGAAACAACACAAGAAAGATCACCAAAACACAATTTCCTTGCTTATATTGATTCACTCAAATTTAAAACAATTCAATATTCTCAATGCTTTAGCACCTGCTCTTAGAAAAATATTCTAACTCCTAATCTTGCTACAACTATTACAATAGTATTTGCCTCTTCTAACAACATCTAACCCCAAAGAATGAAGCTAATGCTTCAATATATAGTCAAATATTCCTAGGATGGCAAGAAAAGAGGGCCCATAGAGCCCAGTCAGACATACATCTAATTTTTCTAATTTTAGCCATCCATGCAAAGCAACTGGAATATTCCTCTAAAAAGGACAAAACTACATTTTGGAATGTGTCAGTAGGGGCTCCAAGTGGCTCTAAAATCTTCTGACATAGATTATTTTGGGCCTGCAACCAAAATTCATCACTCCTAGCATGTCCAAAAGTGAATCCTACATGGCAAAAACCTAGCCAATGCCCTTCTCATTGTCAGCTTCCAATTTCTGAGTCATCTCATTGAATTTATCCAATATTTCTTTTACATCAGCTAGATCTGACACTGGAATAAAGTTAATATTTATCTTGTGACCATTAAATTATTTTGAGTATTGTGGCATCAATTTATTCCATTTGACTTGCAGCTCTTGGTATTTGTCCAACTTGGAGATGTAGGTGGCCGCATCTTCTAGGTGGTTTTTTTCTATTGGAGATTGTTTTGAAGGCACATAGACTTCATGCTGGACCAAACCTAGATTCTATCAATGTTCAAATTCTTCTGGCCAAACTTCCTCCTTCCTCTCATTATTTCCAAGAAGTTAACACAAATACTATGGATTTCCTTCATCTTTCCTTGTAGCTTTAGGATCTTCTTCAAAACTTTATTGAGGAGTTCCTTTCTATAATTCCACACCTCAACCCACTCTTTTACCTTCCCAATTTCATCTTGAGAGAAGGCATTCAATTGATCTTTAAGAGTTTGTAAAATATTCTTCAATCCTTCAATTGCGAGCTCATCCATCTTTCCACAATCTAAAACAAATTGCGAAGTTTGTTCCAAGAAATTAGAGGCACTGGTGTGAATCTGAAGAATGTTCTTAATAACTTCATCTCCCCTCTTATTGATGTCCTGAAGCCACTCGTGGGTATTGTGGACAAAATTCTTTAATCTCTCAATTTCTGAGACTGCCTCCTTGGGAAACAATCCCTCCGACAGAGTATTGTCACCTCCGACTGCTGGGAATGGATACATCAAATGTTGGACATATTGGTGAACATCATTCAATTGCTTTCATAATTTATCCTTCTCCGTTTCTTTATCTAGCCTCCTCAAAATTGCTTGGGAAGACTCTAAGAATTCTTCCTTTTCCCGTTCCTTAGTAGTAGGCCCCAAATTTATTGTCAACACTTTATATTCTAATGACCTAACCTCGTCTTTGAATTTATCACTGGGTGGCACAACCACATGGATAACTTGATTGTTAGATTCATCGCGAGAAATGCTTGAGACCATTTTTTCTCTTTTTTGTTGCTTGGGTTGTCCCCACTATTCTAACAACTTGTCCCAACTAGGTCTCTCTTCTTGCACAACGATTGGCTTCTTGTTTATCCTTTTCTCTAGCCAATCCGGAGTAGTAGGTTGTTCGGTGTTCACCTCTATCTCCTATTTCTCCTAGGCTCAGGGCAGACTGTTAACAATCTCCTCGATATTAGTTTCTATATTCTGATGCTCCTCACCCTTATCTTTCTCTAGAGACATAGATCATCTCCCCTCTTGAATGACCTCTACTTCCACATTCTTACTTTGAGCTCTGGAGGTGGCTTGTCCCATTTCCTGCATCATCTATCTCCATTCTCTTCTAGTAGGAGTGGAGACCTCATCATCTCCTGAATCTTGGGGTTTGGGGCTATTGGACACATTATCCCCTTCTTTGGTAACCTCTTTAGGCATGTGTGTTTTAAGTGGAGATAAGGGAGGAATACCATCCCCGACCGGTACCTCTATATGCACTTATTCTTTAGTGGCAATTGGGGTAGACTTGTGTTATGGCGAAATTTCTCTAACATATACTTGCAGATTTTCCCTAGAGATTTCCACCTCTACTAATTTTTCTAAAGTAGGAGCATCAGTAGCTACATCATACTTTTTTTCCTTGGCTCCTTTTTGAATTTCATTAAAAATCCTTCTCTTCCTTGTTGGTTGCGGGGTCTTTACTTTCCCTATCATCTTCTTTGCCTTGGGGGATGGTTTCTCTCCTCATCCTGCTGGAATTTGGCTCCTAGCCCTTCTCTTTACTGACATAGGGTTTTCCTCCTCCTATTCTTCATCAGTGTGAGGTACCGAGACATTACCCTTTTCTCCTTCCACCCCCTTCAAAATGGGACTCCAAGTCTCCCATTAGGTCATATGTGAACTTTGTGTCATCGACCTCTAATTCCTATATATTTTGTTTGACCCACTGCCTAGAGTATTCTTTAACCGATTTAGTTATCCGATCGAGATCGGTTGCTTCTTCCTCAGACCAGCTTATTGGTGGCAGGGGCTTGTTCTTATAAGGTTCAAAGTCCTGATGTTGCAACAAATCCGCCTCATCATCATGTACCTGATCAGGTACTTCTGTTACTCTATACATTCATATCATCTTGAGAGGCATTCAAGAGAATCTCCTCCTAAGGACCTCAAAGTCATCTTTGCAGTTAGCCTAGTAGTCTTCCATGTTATCTTTGTGCCTAAAGTTCCTATTGGCTATCTTCACAACCCTACAATATGGATCAAACTTGGTTCTTGTTTAAAGGGAGTATAATTTAAATTGTGCCAATTCTCTTTCAGAGTTTTGGGAAATCTGCAGGGAGGGACATGAATCTAGAGATCCAATAATAAGTGGGAATTCCACTCCCAATCCCTTTTTCTTAATTACATGTTGCATGATTCCCTTGAAGGCCACCATCTACCTTGTGAGCTCCAACATTAAGAGTTTGTTTGTGGGATACCTAGGCAACCTGAGTGAGACAACATGAGATCCTTGTACTCGTATGTATGTGAACTTTGGGAACTGAATAAACCATTGTCTGTACCATTTGATCAACTCCATGGCTTCAACAAATATTCGAACATGGAGGGAATCTTGCAACAGTCTAGGAATATACATGAAGAATGCATCATTTTCCCTTCAGAAATTGGTAGTCTTATGCTACAATTGAGGGTACACATCCTAAATCATATCCTTCCCCAAGGTTCCCTTGCAACTAAGCCCTCTGTATTTATTCTTGCTTACTAAAATTTATACCAAATAGGATGTCATGGTAAACTTTCATGTTTCTTGTACACTCCTCAATTGAGCATCAAGATTGTTGCTTATGATCCTAGCCCAATGGTAATGCTTGTTGGCCACTATTTGTGTAATGGGTAAAACATCCATGCCTAGAAGATATGTGCTTCCTCCACTCCCATTACCCTACCCAAAAGAGTAATAATGTCGTGATACTCCATTTTGAAGTCACTCCTGTGAAGTTTCTTTGGCAACTTGGAGAAGTGTGGTTTAGGCTTCAGAATCCAAGCATTTTTCATAATCTCAAGGGCTGATCATAGAATTTGGTGGCTTCCCCAATGTTGATTTCTCTGATCAAGTGGTGATGTGAGGCTATGTTAAAGACCTCTACAATATACTGTTCGGTCAAGTTGGCCATGACCCTCCCTTGGGGCCCCACTATGATTCTAGTGTTGGAGTCAAAATGCCTTGCACATTCAAGAACCAATTTCGAGCATAGTTGTGTCAAGGGAAACCCTGCATCTTGTGCCAAACCGGTGTGAGTGAGGACTTGTGTGAGCTATGTAGGGGAATCACCATACATCCTCTAATAAAAATAATCATAGTCAATGTGCCCCATATTCGTGTCTGCAATTTTGGCCCACAAAAAGGATATTTTAGTTTCTGGCCAGATGCCCTTGAAATTGTACTTCATCGTTTCTTCTCTTTTATGGACCTCCTCCTAAACTAGAGAAACCTTTGTTTTGGAGACCTTGTCAAGACTTGATCCAGCTTGCATCTATTAGGGAAGGGCCACAATCACTAGAAATGCCAATAAATTTGTAACATGCCATTATATAATGAATTCCATAACATGCAAGCTCATCAAGAAATGCAAGGGGAAAGACAAGAAAATGCACCAAACATGACCAAGAGTACTTAAAACTAATAAAAATATGTCTGTATATCAATTTGCAAAGAACCCAAGAAATTTTGGATAATCGAAGTAAGCTCGGATTTTCTGACTAGACTTGGGTTCGGATAATATGAGCTAGCTCAGATTTTTTGATTTTCTTAATGTGTGCACTTTTTCCCTTTTGAATAATATGAAGTTTGAATAGTAAGGTTTCAACAATCAACATGGGTAAAACTTCATCACGAAATGCATTAAAAGTTCCCCTAAAATGAGCTAATTTCAAATTTAGCCTATGCAAAGCATCGAGAGAGGATTTTGTAGAACTCAAAGATTTCAGGGTACCTCAGATTAGCCAGGTGAATGAAACTTCAAGTAATCCAAGTAGGCTCAGAATTAACGAATCAGGAGATGATTTGTTCAAAATAGCTAAGGTATGAGGGAGTCACTCGGAAAATCTAAAGGGCCTTGAATTTTTCGAGCAGATTAGGGCTCAGAAAATTTGAGATACCTCGGATTTATCGAGTTTTCCTCATGATCATGATTTTAGCTAAGTGAAAGGGGCTTGAACCTCGAAAATTGAAAAAGAGACCAAGTTTCAGTAGATTTGGACTTCCCATTCGATGAGCAATTTAAATTTTGTTAAAAGGACCACTGATATCACCTTACGTTTGTGTTGAGGGCACAACCAAGATTTCACCAAACCTAGGGTTTACAGGTGAGGGTTTCGAGGGAAAACACCATCTTCAAAAATCCAAGAATTGCACTTAAACAACAAGAAGGAAGGTAAATCAAGCAAAATAAAGGTTGCAAACCATCGACATTCACTAAACTTGCTAAACCCCAAAACCCTACCAAGTCAAAAACGTGAGCAACCAAGCCCTCGACAAAATATGATAGAATTCCAAGCTAAAAACTTTGCAAATGAATCACAAGCTGAAAAAGAATGCTTAGAAACAAGATTAAACCAATTTAAAGGTGCTCAAAATCATAACTTAAATGAGTTCGGTGGATGGAACCATGCTGGATGAGCAAGAAATCCCTTGATTGATTCGAAAAGAGCAAAAATAGAGGGTGAAAGCACGATTAAAGGGCGAGATGAAGGTGGCTTCCTCTCACTTGTCAGCAACGAAGCATAGAATGAGGAATTGACTGACATAATTTATTTTATAACCCATAAAGCTTGCCATAAATGATTGGTAGTACGGAGTAGAAATCAAAAAATGACATCGGAAAGGATTTTGGGTAATCTGAGGTACCTCGGATTATCCGACTGGACTGGAGTTTAGATAATCCGAGCTACCTCAAAATATCTGAACTTTAGCCAGATTTAGTGCATTTTTCCCCTAAAACCTAAGATTTCAACATGGAGTCATTTCTTACGAGCCAAGGCATTAAAGGAGAGTTGAAAAAGGTATCAAAATGTAGATCCAACCATGAAGCACAAGGGTGAAATGAGACCCAAGGACCAAAAGACCCGAAAGACCAAAAGACCCAATCCTTAAGGGAAAAAGGTTAAGACCCTACGGAAAGAGAGACAAAGAAAGCAAATAAAAAAGGAGGGTCCTCGCCCTTAGTGGGGCGTGTGTGCAAAAACTACACAAAAATCTCTAGAACACATTTAGGAACCTCGACATCCTAGTGTTAATGTAGAAGAGGATGTATCCATAGTCCAACGGTCTCCCAAAAAGCCACTTTTCATTAAAGACTTCCTCTTGCTACCATTCTGTCAGGGCCAAATCATTCTTCGCTAACCAACTCTCATGATAAAAAATTGTCAATTCGAGCATATACAATTTTGATATAGCATTATGAGCTCCAATTTTTTCTTTGACCTTAACTTCCCCAAAAATTTTCAAAGTTCTTGTAAAAATTACCATAGGAAACAATATTCTCCTTGACCTCATCATACCATCTTTCGATCTGACCACTTTCATGGAGGGCAATTTATTTTGTAGACTGGTGCAGAGCAAGGACTGGTTTGATTTTTACTTCTGGATGGACCAATCAATTTCATCTTCCTCCAACGAGAGGCTAGTGTTTTCCCCATCCATTCTTTTCTTGTGATCGATCCCAGTCTTTATTAGATGACATTCATTCCCAAAGGTGGATTGATCGGTAATTAGATTCGTGAAAAGAAGGTTATCACATATTTCAAATTCATCAAAACTAAAAAGAGGGTTGGAATGAGTCAACCAATTTTCTTTCTCCCTAAAATCATCATTCCTGGAATCACCATTTCCTTTCAAATTTAAAAATATGTCCTTATTCTCCACTTCTTCGAAGAAGAAATCAATATTCTAGAGTAAGAAGAGAAGTCGATGTTGAATTACTCAAATTAGTCTCAGAGGGGGAAATCATATCAGGAGGAAAAGGTGAATAAAACAATGAATTTTCCTACAATTCATCATCACTAGATGAGCTACAATCACTTTCAACTTCAAAAGAGGTATATAAATTGAAATTCAGATCACTATAATACTGATGTTGTCCCTCACTAGGCTACTGCATGTTATCAAAAACTATTAAATTAATGTTTTCGGCAGTTGGGTGAGACAACTTGCCCTCTTTATGATTTCCAACCAGGAACTTAGAAGAGGTTTTTCAATCAGCTTTAGGCTTCACCTTTGAGTCTAATTTCCATTTACCCACGACGATAAAATCATCCTCAATCTTCATTGCTTCTATTTGAGCTTTCTCGATCTTATGCACTTTGTCTCTTTTGAGGATTAATGGTATGTCTAGTTCCAAAGCAGAAATAAATATATGATACTGGATATCTGGACTAGGTCTTTCTAGATCAGGAATCTTTTGAAGAAATAGATTGAACCGGTAAATGAAATCCCTCATTGTTTCAGCTCTATTTTTCACGATCTAAAAGAAAAGACGTAGGGTAGCAACAATATTGGTTGGAATTCCATAACGTTGGAGAAATTTTATTTTGAGAACATGTCATCTAGTAATGCTTCCCTTTTTAGGTCCCCTATACAATTCTACTACTTTCTTGATTAGAATGTCAATAAAAATTCTTACAAAAATATCTTCTTCTTGAATTCCTAAAATTGCACGTATAGTAGTTATAACCGGAATATGTTCCTCAAGATCTTGTTCATTTTGATCAAAAAAATTAGGAAACCTTGAGGTAGGTCATGATATTGTGATACAGTGAGAGGGCCAACTTGATTGCACCATAAATTTGAATCCATAAATAGAGTCGCCAATTCACACAAGAGTAAAGGTTAGGAAGAGAAAATTACTATGGTAGATGAGCCGAAGGTGGATTCTGAAGCTGAGGTACGGCTAGATCCCTTGGTTGATATAATGGCCTATTAGGCTGATGATCACAATGATGAGGAGGGTTGTTGTAGTATTCAAAAATAAACCTTAGAGGATGCTCAATCACAAGTGCAAGTGGGAATTGGGCCAACTCTTCTTCTTCTTCTTCCAAGATGAGATTCGCCTAGATATAGACCATCGTGTTCCTCCTATATCTCCAAGCAAGTGCATTTAATTGGGATATGATACCTTCTTGTTCAACTCCGACCCAATCTAAATCTGGTTGCGAAGTAGGGAATACATCATGGTGAGGAAGTACCATCTTGTCACATGATGTGAATGGAATGTCAGGTTTTAATCAATTCAATATATCTTTACATTCCCTAGCAGAGTCACCAAAAAATTGTTAGCGAATGGAATGGATCTTGATAAATATACTTAAAATATGACTCCAAGACCAAATTTAGCACCAATTGAAATTTGCTAAAAGCTCTTAAAAGATCACAATTGTATTTGTGAATTTTCTTTGAATTTTGTCGAGGTACAAATCCCTCATTAGATCTTCAATGAATTGTCCTATTCTAACACAAAGGGTATGCTTTTAACCAGAAAGCAAGAAACGTGATGAACACTAGTCCATAAATATGGGGCTAGTGTGGATAACATAAAATAAAACCACAAACCATCAATGCAAAGATTGAAAATTAATGATCACCCCACTCAAGAGATAAATCAGACTATAATAAATGAAGACATACAACTTATCTTTCAAAGAAGATACAACTACATCATACAAATAATTCTTAGATAAACATACAAAAATCATTAAATTCATAACACACATATTATAAATCATTACAGTCTGCAATAAATTCTTATTCCTTCTCGATAACACCCCTAGGTGTATCCAAAGAAAGGTCCCTTCCATCCTTTACAATTTCAAATTTATAACATATCTAATGCCACAAAACAGACTCTAAAGTCATTACTAAACCAACAACTTCTTGTCTTCCTAACGTTTCTTTGGGGAATTAGTTGAAATAATTTGAATTTGGTAGAGGAATAAATATCGGCAAAAAAAACTGATCATGATCCTACCAATAGTCACCAAAGGACCAATCATACAACCAACTATCAATGCAACATATAGGGATATCAAGTGGTGGCATGTGTGTGTTGCCAAATGCGAAATTATAATTTAGAGCAACACTAGCTGGCCATAAATGGGAACCAAATTAATATCTTATCAAGATTAGGAGAATGCAACCATGTGTAGCCAAAACTCTATAAATTCAACCAGTGTCACCTCTCTTCCACAATCAGTTGTATCCAATATGGCGAGTTCTCAGAGTGATGCTAATTCCACCAATGACTACATTATTCTGGAGGAGATCGAGTGTAATCCATTGTTTAGGCACACCTCATACCAACTGAAAGAAGTATTCATAGTACAAAGTGAAGTGGAGGAGGAAGTGCTCTATAGCATCCTTGGTGGGGCATTCCTGAGCCAGGCTCATGCCCACAACACAACTATGTTGGAGAACTTTATTTATATAGTCGTCAGGATTTTTGGCCATCGTGGCTAGGGTGTGAGAGAATTGGAGCGCTTGGTAAAGCCTAAGTTTCATCATCGTGTTAAGGTGGAAATCAACGGGCTCAACCACTATCCTTGAAATGGATTGATAGTTGACACCGTATGCATTGCATCGACTCTTCAGGATGAGACTTTAGAGGAGGTCATGGCTCTTCTGTGCATAGGAGTGGTAAGAAACGATATGGGACTTTTTGCACAATTTCTCCAGTTGCACAAGAATCTGTTGTCGCCAACTCAATTTGAACACCTCCAGGTTGTTACTAAGGGCATTCATGTCATAATGTTTGCTCTATGTACCTAAGAAAAAATACCCTTTTTATCATTTTGACCACAAACATAATTTTTTTAGTCGAACTAGATGGTTTTTTGTACTGTCAGTGTAATGTAAAAATGATTATATAAAAGTAAAATATCTCTTTTGATATCACTGCTCCTTTACATGCATGACTTCATTGGTTTCCTATTCATATCATGCTTGAAAATGTCAGTTTCTTTTCTATATAATGAACATGTTAAATAAATAGGCTTCTTGTTATCACATTAATCACTACAAATCTTCTAGGTGGCAAAATGGGTGGTTCACATAACTTGATAAAACCCCACCTAGGTTTGAGATAGCCTAAAGAATACCGCCTAAGGTATGAATTATGGGTGAATTTTCTATGGTTCTGACATATGATGACTCACCAATCGGGTTATTAATATTTGTACACCCACCCTAAAAAGGACAATTTCAAAAATGGTAAGAAAGCACCGCCTAGGTTTGAGAAACAAACAACACAAGCAATAGAATGAGAGGCTCAATGAACAAACGAATACCCCGCATGAGTTTGAGGAAAACAACAAAATTCCACCCAAACATAACTTTAAGTATCAGACTTAGGTGAAAAGAAAAGATAGTCACAAAAGAGAAGTAACAGTCCCTTTTACAAGTAACAATACCCATTCGCAATTTTGTATTGCCAAATGGGCACCCCCTTTGTGATTTTCTTTCTTTTCTTTATTTTTTTCCCTAGTCTTTTAGTGTTTAGTATCTCTAATGAATCATGCACACACACAATAGGGTTCAAATTCACTATAAGAGATGTTTATAATACTTTGGCCTTGGTAAATTTTGAAATTTTTGTTATGGCATTAAATAGATGTTCCTACACCCTAGTTTGTAGTGTTTCAGGGTGATCAAATTCTAGATACCTAAAACATTTCTAGCCTGTGAACCATTATTTTAACACTAATATTCATATTTCCCTAATGATTAAATAATGTTCAATTATTTAATTATTAAATAAATCATATTTCCACTATTAATTAAATGATTTTATGTTGATAAGTAGGAGGTTTCTTCCATAGCATGCCAAATTATGATATTGCTATCAGGATTCAACCGTGTAGTTTTTGAGTCAAACTCATTGACCCATGATTCATGAGTAGTGGTTCACAAGAACCCATCTCTCATGATAATGAATGGTCCACTTAGCACTCATTGCATCTAGGTGATGCTCACAGACGTGAAGCATTGGGGAAAACTCTATGGTTAAGCGCACTTGAGCTAGAGTAGTATTGGGATGGGTGACCTCCCGGGATGGACCAATGCTTCACCTCTATGAGAATCACCTAGATGCAATGAGTGTTAAGTGGACCATTCATTATCATGAGAGATGGGTTCTTGTGAACCACTACTCATGAATCATGGGTCAATGAGTTTGACTCGAAAACTACATAGTTGAATCCTAATAGCAATATCATAATTTGACATGCCATGGAAGAAACCTCCTACTTATCAATTGATGAGCTAAAGGAGCTCTATAATGAATGGTTCATAAGGCATAACACTTGCTGAAGGTTTTGCAAATGGGGTAGCAAGCTAAGTGGGCTTAACCTTGGGGAAAACTTTGTGGTTAAGCGTGCTTGAGTTGGAGCAGTACTGGGATGGGTGACCTCTCAGGACAGACCTATGCTTCACCTCTATGAGCATCACCTAGATGCAATGAGTGCTAACTGGACCATTCATTATCATGAGAGATGGGTTCTTGTGAACCACTACTCATGAATCATGGGTCAATGAGTTTGACTCGAAAACTACACAGTTGAATCCTGATAGCAATATCATGATTTTATGTTATTTAGTTAATTCATTTCAATTAATCTTCTTGATCAAATAAATAAATCCTATTTATTTAATTATATCTTTAATTCAATTAATATGCTTGATTAAATTAAAAAATCCTATTTATTTAATTATATCTTTAATTAACATTCACCCACTCTTCCTAAATTAAGTAATTACTTTAATTATTTAATTATCCTTCTTCTCTCAACATTATCCATTCATCATGAATACATAAAACATTTTATTTATTTATCTAATTTCCATTTGCACATTCCTTAAATAATTAATTATTATCCTTTCATGCAAATATAAATTTATCTTTTAACACTTTCTTTCACTTCACTTCTTATGCAACTAGTTAGCTCACACTCAATCTAAGTTACCTTCCCCATAATTATGTCATTACTTTTATTTAAATAAATTATTATTTTATTTAATTATTTATTATTCACTCTTCTTCTATAATTAAATAATTGTTTTAATTAATTAATTATTCATTAGCTTATTCTTCTATAGTAAATAATTATTTTTAATTATTTAATTATTCATGCACACATCTCTAAATTAAGTGATTATTTTAATTATTTAATTTAGCTAACTTTAATTGAAATTTTTTGTATTATAATTGAGATGTAACTCGTAAAAAATGGTTGGGCAAAAATGGCTTCCCAATGGTCATTTTTTAGGAAAAGACAAGAATTTTCCTTGTTCTGCAAAAAATGGCTATAGGAATTAGGATTATTTTGCATAAGGTCCCATAGACTACACAAAAAGGTATCATCTAAGACACACAAAACCTGTGATCAAGCGTAGATTCTCTAGACCTAACTGGGTGTCATTTTATTATAGTTGACATTTAAACATGCAAAAGTAGGATGTTTTTGACATGTATGAAAATGATAGACCACCATTACTCTCAAAAGAGTTTCAAGGGAAACAAAGAGAGGAAAATCCAAGGTTTCTTAATCGATTGTACAAAGAAAGTGAAGTTGACTATATGATCAACCAAAGAAAGGAAGTAGAAGGGGCTAGGGTTTCAAAAAAGAATCATATTCAAGGGAAAAAGTGCATGTATGCAACCAATGTTTCAAATAATTCAGAAGATCCCTTCAAGCCAAGAGATAAGGCACATGTAGATTGGAGCAATAAAGAGAATTCATCAGCTCAGGCATGGCATGCAAGCTTATATGCAAGCAAAGATTTATTTGGGAAAGAAAAGAAAAACCCACAGTTACAGAGTGCAAAATTAGATGATTCTAATCCTAAAGTCCCTTCAAAACTGACTTTACAACATGCAAAAGTAGGCAATAATGGTTCTACAATACAAACCACCCAGATCAAGAAGAAGGAAATGATTCGAAAGATTTGGGTCAAAAATCAATAGCCGAATAAGTAGACAGGGGAAACTAAAACCAATAAGAAAAAGAAAAAGGTGAATGAGAAAAAGATTAAGAAGGAGGGCATACAAAACATGGAAAATGCAAACATGCAGAAATCCATTCAAGCTTCACCTACCAAAAGACTGAACATAATGGAGCAAAAGTTTGTTGTCAAGGTCACATTTTTAGAGGACTTTTTACAAGATCAAATTAAGGATCTTCATCACCGAGCCTTAATATGTAAGTTCTGGGACCTTACTCTTGATATACATACTTTGAAAGATTTTATATTTGATAAATGGGAAAGGGTATCAAATTTTTTTTATTTGGATCAAAAGGAGGAGATTTTTATTGTACATTTTCATTCAAAAGAAGAAAGGGATGTTGTTTATAAAGTGAAATCCTAGATATATGAATGATTTGGTTTATGCATGAATCCTTGGATTCCTAATTTTAAATCAAATCAATTGGTGTCAACATGGATTCAATTAAAATCCTTACCTCTGGAGTATAGGGAATTTAAGTTGATAGAAATTTTGACAAATCATATTGGTATCTTCATTTAGCATGACATAGCTTTTTATTATAATCTCACACAACCTATTAGGGTTTGTGTATTGCTTGATACTACAAAACCATTCCCTGATGAACTGCACATAAACTCTAAGTTTGGCACATGGATTCAAGAAATTGTAGTAGAAAGTAATCAAACTGCATGTTCTTTATGCCATTCTATGGAACATTTGAAAGAAAAATTCGCTAATATGACTAGCTATCAAAAGAAAGAGAGCTTTGTACAATCTCCTCATAGTAAAATTCTATCCCCAATGTCTGAAAATAAATTAGATGTGATTGTGCCAACAAATTTGACTATTGGGAGCATTCAGAAAAAAGATAGTTTAGCTTCACCTTATCAAGCTAGTTCAAAAATGGAAAACTTAAAAATGGCTAAATCTAAAGATTCTAGCACTCCCTTGTTGAATAATGATCTGGTCAGGCCAATATAGCATTACAAAAAGGTTGGTAGTGGGTGGGGTTTGTATTCTAAAGTAATATTCTCAGTTGATCAGTTGATTGCACTAGCTCACCAATTTTAGTTTAATGGTTTGCCAATTCAAATTTCATATGCTTCATTGGAAAAGAAGTTACCCATTCAAATCACATATAATTTTTTGAAGAAGAGGGATGATATTCCTCAGAAGGAAGGCCTCCTAGTTCTTAATTAGGATCAAAGCTCTCTTCAGTTGGAGACTCAAAATTCATCTCAGTTGGAGGATCAAAGATCCCTTCATTTGGAGAATCAAATATCATCTCACTGGGAAGCTCACTGCTACCTGAAGTTAGTGGGTCAAAGCCCTGCTCAGTTGGAGGATCCAACTTACCTCCAATTGGAGACTCTTTCACAAAAATTACTCTCTTCAATAGGCCCAAAATTATTATATGAGATTACAAAAGAAATTCAAAATGAATCAGGTTTGGAGGAAGAGGAAAGGTTGAATCCTTTTGAAGATGTTATTGACCCAATGATCTTGAAGGAAGACTTGCTGATAGAGGGTTGCATGGAAGATAAAATGGAATTGGATACATTTTTGGAGTCTGAGTTTATCTATTCTCAAATCTTATCCTTAGCATTAACAACTGTCCATTAGTTGTTGATTAAGAAATCTCCAGGTAAAAGAAGCAAAAAGTCAAAAGCATAAAAACTAAGGGGGGAAATTGAATAAGGGATGCAAGCTACACTAGATGGAAGATGCTCAATTAAAAAAAGGAATAGGAGAGCATGCTACTCCCCTCGTCTGAAATGAAAAATATTATTGTGGAATGTTAGGGGAATTAATGCCCCTAATAAGAGAGCCCACATCGAACACCAAATTGATTCTTCAGAGGCAGGTGTGGTAGTTTTTCAAGAAACAAAATTATCAACAAGCTCTTATGAAACCACTGTAATGAAATGGGGTAAATCAAAATCTCTACATATCCCAACACAAGGAGCATCAGGAGGATTGATTACCTTATGGAACCCAAAATTAGTGTTATTAGAAGCTATGGGAGGAGTTAGTAATTGTCAATTAATGAAAGTTGAGTCTTTTGATTTATGCTTCATACTCATTAATGTCTATGGTCCAACAATAACTAAGGATAAGAAAAGGTTGTGGGACAATTTAACAAACATTATTCAAAGTTCGGGGACTAAAAAAGTGGCAGTGGCAGGGGATTTTAATGCTATAGTATCTCTCAAGGAGAAGCATGGAAGTATTTTTCCACCCCAAAAAACTATGGAAAATTTTGAGATTTTTATTGTGGATAGTTATTTAAGGGATGTGCTACTAGAAAAAGGTAGTTTCACTTGGACGAATAGGAGAATTTTTTTTCACAAATAGTTGTTTGGTTCGATAGATTATTGATTTCACTAAATTGGGTTCTTGAGCATTTTCTCCTATCCTCACAAATTTTTCCATTTGTATGTTCAGATCATTATTCGATCTCCTTATTGATAAAGAAAAAAAATATGCCCCCTTAGCACAATCCCTCCTTCAAATTTGAGAAAATGTGGTTCATGCATCCATTGTTCTTGCTCTTGCTCAAACAATGGTGGGTGAGTGCACCACATTATAGGGGTACCAAAATGTTTCAGTTATTTAAGAAATTGCAATTCATCAAGGGGAAGATTACAAATTGGAATGTGCAAGTCTTTAAAAAAAAATTGAATAAAAAGAGATAGTAGCAAAACAACTAGAAGAAGTTCATGAACATATTATTCAAAATGGAATGGATTCCAATACATACGTAAAACATAAAAAATTGCAATTAATTTGGGAAGAACTGAGGAAAAGGGAGGAAGTTTATTGGCGTCAAAAGTCAAGAGAATTATGGTTGAGAGAAGGAGATCATAATACAATTTTTTTTCATGCATCAACACAACAAAAAAGAACAACACAAACCATCTTCTCAATTCAAGAAATAGAAATAGGTAAACAATTGACAAGTGCAAATAAGATCTAGGAATAAGGTGTAAAGTTTTTTAAGAATTTGTTCACTCCTATTAAACCTGATCCTACACAACGAAGGTGGTGGAACCCTTAAAATTTTCCTGGTTCCACTGAGGTTTTTATCCTCAAACCTTGATAAGTATTGTCCTGTTTGTCCCTAGGGTTGGGTTTTTTGAAAGTTATTCATACTTATAGTTGTATTTGGTATTTGTGCTTCTAATTTTGGGTTGACTAACGGTATCTGGTTTCCAGTCATATTATAATCTCTTATGGCTTTAAGTCATGTGGTTTTACTGGCCCCTTCATTTGTTTTTCATCACGCCTAGGCGCCCCTCTTTTTAAAACAACCTTTGGTGCATGTGATTCAAATACTTCTTATGTTGGGCTTTGAGTTTTTCATCACCCATCGCATGATCATTTTAAAATATCCTTGTGTAACCTGCGATGAGTGATGCCTTACCTTTCATCAACCGATCGGTCGCCTATCATACCTTGTGTGTTTGTTTACCTCCAAGGGTAAGTAACACCCGATGAGCGATGTGGACAACCTTTTGACCCATCACTACCCTTTTAATTGTTTCCAATTTCCTTGTGTTGGTTAGGATGGAAATTATGACTGTCGATGCCTAGTTCATGTCACATTGTTGAGGCATAATGCTTCGCTGGTTGGCGTCGGTCTACGGAGGGACAACACGTGATTCATGATGAACAAAGTATGTGGAATCTAAGGATTTGTATGGTTAGCATCGCTGGATTCCCCACTATCACATGTCATCCTTTGCAATTTCAGGTGGAACCCACAACTGTTGATGGGTTGAGTTCCTCCCCATTGCACGAGCTTTCTCTATCACAGGTTAGGAATTTTTGGTCAGATGTCGACGCACGATGAGAGATGTGGGTAGTTTTCTATGGTTAAGATCCTTCCATGATCGAGATCAATGACTGATGTCTCATTGTTGGCCTTAGTGCCATCGCTTGATGGGACTCTTATGGGAAGGATGAACTAGCAATGGGCGATGTGTTTCAGTTTGTGGCCCAAATTTACCTGTGATTGTTAGATCGGTAACACATGTGTCAAGGATGATGGAGTTTGGATGTGGTCAAGTACGTGGCATTTTTAAAGCATCTCTTCACTATTTCTAAGTACGACTGATAAAGCAAGTGGTGATTCTTAATTATCCTTGTTGATCAAGTTTTAATCCACAGTGATTGACGGTTGAGATGTGACATGCAAGTGATTAATTTTTTTACTCATGCGAGCAAACCTTGATGGCCATTAATTGAAACATGCCTTCAATTCCTCTATTTAAGGAGGATTTTTCTATAGATTGTTTACTTGTCTTCTTTTATTAGTGCCTTTGGCTAAATCTCACGGGTGCTAGGGGAGTAGATTTTGTTGCCTAAGAATTTCTCACCAGGGTGGCATACTAGTGTATTGATGCATATGTTGTTCTTGCTACATTTTGGTGACCTATTCTATGTCTAGTGCTGGTTTAGCTCACATTGTATACACATAAGAATATCTCAGGGGTTGTAGCTAGTATTTTCCTTTCATATCTAGTGATGGGTTCGTGTTGAGTATAAGATGAGTCGGCCAACTTCTTGTTCTATGTCAATGTGTAGATCATGATGGTTAAGCTTGCAAGAGTCATTAGCCTATGAACCAGAGATAAAACCCATGGTGGCGAGAATACCAATTGTCCTGAGGGCTAAGAGGTTTGCACACAAGAGGGTCGAGAGAACTATTGTCAAAAGTACCTACAATCTTTGGAAAAGGTCCTACTCTGAAGAATTGATCAAAGTTGAAGGGAAAGGGCCTACCGTGTTTGTGAAAGAATTAACAAGACCAGAGGCAGACCCTAGGGTTTGTTCAGAGAAGCCCAACTCCCTAGTCATAATTAATAATAGCTCTTGGGAGGATGGTGAAGGAGTTGGCTTTTCTATTGGCCATTACCCTAATTCTCTAGTTCCATATACCGACTCGGATGATGAGGTGGTGATTGCAACTCCACTGTCTATGAAGAGGCCTAGTGATGGTGTTCACTCAACGACTGACAAGGCTGGGTGACACCCGTGTGTCTTTCTTGGTGGTACTTGTTTTTTGGGTGTTGTGATGTGTGTTTCCTATGTGGCTAGTTCAAAGGGGTTTTTGGCTACTGGTGTTGATGGTGACCTCCCATTTTTTAGCGATGTGTTGATTATGATGGTGGTGCCTTTTGGAAGGTTTGCATGGAATCTTCGACTAATGGTTTGGTGACTCTTTTGCCTTTTTTGTCTTTTGATTTCCCATAGTGTGTAAATGACCTAATATAACGGTTCGGGAATGAAACCCCACAAGATGAAATTATTTCAAAATTATCGAGAAATGTAACTGTAGTGAGCCCTTTGCTTGTTGCTCCCTTGGCCTATAAAAGGGATTTCAAGGCTCATTACAAGGGGGTCATATTTTAAGTCCAAAAATAACTTAGGTAGAATGCAAGAGACTAAAGTAATACAAAATGTATATTGGACATGCTAGAATATTTTCTTGGGTCCAAGTTTTGTATAGGATATCCTTAAATAGTTTTGCATGGGTTTCTGCCACCGAAACAAATCTGTAAAAATGAAGCGCATTCTCTCCTATACACAATTATTATATATTATAAATTACTTTTCATTTGTATTTCAATGGTTACTTTAATGTATGATTGTGTTCTTGTTTTAGCCCAAGGGGTTAATTAAAATACTTGAAAGGAATTGTAGGTTTGTAAGCAATTTCTTAGGATTCTGATAAGAATTCATGTTTTAGGAACTATGAGTTTTCATAGTGTAAGGCATTGCAAAGAGCAGCCACTTATTTCATGGTTAGTTGATTCATGCATTACTAAATGCCATATATTTGACTATGTTCCCAATTGATGAAACACTAGTCTTTTTACTGTAAATTCCTGTTTAATCTAGTGTAGCATATGGAATACCTAGTCATGGATTCATAATGATGACAACATTAAATTAAATTTTATCAATTCCTAGATGCAAGTCTGAAATAATACCATGTTCTTAGCAAATAGATGATTATTTGTGTGAAGGTTGGCCATAATTTGCTGAATGATGTTTGTTTTCATAAAAAAGGAACCCATCTATGTAGAAGTGTTCATAGTTGTAGCATAATTATTGTGAACACAATCGGGACATACCCTCCCTAGTTCCACAGAGCCTAAAGTGCAGGGGTGAAGGGTTTGAGAAGCTTTACCCATCGATTTGGCCATTCATCTTTAGGATACTTGGTGATGAGGGTTGGCTACCTTCTAGGGTCTTCTTAAGGTGTACTGGAAAAAAGCACTAATAGAATAACAAATTTTATGGGGAAAAATTCCATTTTCTAGATGCAGATCCCTGTAACACAGATTCAAATGTTGTGAATAGTTTGGACACTTTTTTCATACTTTGAAGAATTCTTGAACCTGGTCAAAGATTGGGCTGCAAGAAAAACTCAAAGGATCTGAAATTGACTTCATTGAGGAGTTAGATCCAAAACATGTTTATTTGATAAGAAACTTTATCTCATTTGAAGTTTATTTCCTCTCAATTGGAGGTGGCGACTTTGACTAAAGAATTTGACAAAGGATGTACTAAAGCTCCAGATCTGTGTGCTTGAAGACATAGCTAGGTGAATGTTGCAGGAAGGCCAAGTATTTTCATGTTATTAGAATTATTATTATTATATTTGTAAACAGACTGTGAGAATTATTGTGTTTTAAGTTGTAACTAGTTCCCAATTAAGTGAAAAAGCACTAGTTAAGGGAAGAATAGTTGAACTTTGCATGTTTCCAAATGAATACTATGGAATCATATGTTATTATTGAAGGAACATTTAAATCCTGATCTTGAGAAAGTAATACGTAGAGCTTATGATAAAGGAGGCTTGAGATTTTATTTTGTAAGAGGAATTTGAATATCCCTTGTGGAATATTTGACAAAGCTTGCAAAGGTACAGTGAGATGTCTTGTCATGCCATGTTCTCTGATGAAAATTTAAGTAATGGGCCCCCCCTATCACATCAGGGAGGTTTTAATAGTGAAAGGTACAATGTTCTACCATACAAGATCAGGGACAAGATACCAATATTTAAGGGTGAACAGACTAAATCAAAAAATCAACATCTATAGGATTTTGTTGATGTGATGGGAGATTATGAGATAATCTTCAAGGATGTAGTCATGAAGTTGTTTGTTCAATCCCTAAAAGTAGATGCTAGAGATTGGCTATCTTATCTACCTACATCCTCAGTACACTCATGGGGAGAGTTCAAATTGATATTCATGGAACAATTTGGAGAAAGGATTGATCCAATCTTAGTCAAGCAGAAATTTATGGACATGGAGAAAGATGAGAATGAGGCATTTCCCTCTTTTAATCTCATATTTTCAAAGGTAATAAGGGAGATCCAAACACATATAAGACCAAATGATGTTGAATTTTTGGTCGTTTATTTAGGAGCATTTGATAAAAAGATGAGTTACTTGTTGAGAGACAAAGAACCCACAACATTACAACAAGCATATCACATTTACATAGACATTGAAAATAATTTGAAGTACTCAATGATGAAGGGATGCTTTAATATTTATGTTGAATATCCAAGCATTCCCCATGCTACTATGGTTAATAGATCAATCAACAGAGGATTAAGGTAGGGGATGAGATTCTTGATATTCCTAGTTTATCACTAACACCACATGAAGACCATGATGAAACTGAGGGGGGATGTGTACCTGTACGTAACAAGGTTGACCAAGTAACTATAATTAAGAGGTTGTGTGACCTGAAAAGTCATGAAGGGGAATCCCCTGACCATCTTTTCTCTAGATTCACTGATGCCTTTCTTAGTGTACCTAAAAATGTTAAGCCTACTGTCCTAGTGTGCATTAATATGTTTTATGAATTGTATCAGCCTAGATTGAGTGCTTTACCAGATGAATTGAAGCCTCATTCCTTGAGCCAAGCCATTGATTGGATAAGAGTTATTGAGGGATCTCAGGATGAATATACTAGACAAATTTCATCTTATAATGATACTGATGAGGCCCACTATCAAGGGGATCGAGAATCTTTACAATTGGGCCAAGATGATGTGTCAAAGCATGAGCAATTGGTTGATGATGTTGATTGTTTTACAAGTTATATGGCTGCTAGGACACATCTTGAAGACAATGAGGCAATAAATGATTTCCACCCTTTGGATGCTATTGAGAATAGGCAAAAGCAGGGGAGGGTGCCACATTGTTTGACTAGAGATCTTGATGCACATACCAATGTTAAATCTGGTGATGAGTTGGATTTAGTCCAGTGTTCTATTGGTTATGAATCATCTTATGAAGTAGAAATAGAATATATGGCCTTGAGTAGAGGATATGTTGGTAATATTGATGGGATAAAAATGATTGAGGATGAAAAATTTTCCTCATGTGATGAGTTTTCAGAGTGTAGATCCATAATTTTTAGCACAAGTGATGAAGACGATTCTGAGAGGATTCCTTTTTGTTCCTTTGCGGACTATGAGGATTTCCAAGGAATGTAGGGTTGTGATCCACATACCTGGGAGATAGGGGTGAATATAAGTACAATGAGGATATGGCATAACCCCTTGTATGATGAACCTTCACCAAGAGATGAGATGATAGGAAGTAATTTTTATTGGTGTAGGAATAATCCATTGTTTGTTGTAAATTCAAATGATTTCTTGGCAGATATATCTTGCCAAGATATTGAAGACAATGCAGTTGAGATGATAGCAAGTAAAATTAAGAATGGTATTAATGATTTTCATTATGTCCTCACAGATGTTGACCTGGATTTATCAGTTTCCAAATCACCAAAGGGATGCAGTGACGAGGATACTAGTATTAGTACTGGTAATGAATGGACTGAGGTTGGAATGTTGTTTCCTGTGATAATGTACACCCTAGTAAGGGAAGAGGCTTGCCTTTAGATAATTTGGGTGTGGATCCAATGTTGGTCTTGATATGTAGTGATGAGCCTTTAGATTGTGAGGATGTGGCAGGATTATTTAATCTGGTTGAAGAGAAAGTAGAGAATGTGGATATCCTGACATGTGTTGTTAACCAATATGAATGCACACTCATTTTTTTGGCAGATACCCCTTGGCTATTGGATCTTATGACTGAATTTCTCCCACCAAATGATGACAACACTCACCCTGGTTATAATGAGGAGGTTATTGAATATGAATAATTTCTATTTGGAATCACAGAGGTTGAGTCGATTATGCAACAATGTATGTATGAAAATTTCCAATTTGATTTTAAAATGGGACACGATGCCCATATTTGCAGCCAGGTGAATTACAAATGTTTTATTACTCCAACTCATTCTAATGAGAGCTTTGTCTAGCTAGTTGATGAAAGGGAGATTATTATATCAAATGGAATTGGGGATATTGATTATGATAAGGCTCATTTTCCTAGAATGTTCAACTCTCCTATGTTCCCATTGCAAGAGAAATAAGACAAGGTTTTTGATAGAGGAAAGAATTGATTGTTTTTTTACTTAGGTGGCCTAGGGCCACCAAACCAAGCTAGAATAAAGGAAAGAGAAAATGTGTATAGGATTTGTTTGAGAGTACCTGATTGATCTGGCTAGTGGTCTGCTTCTACCTAAAATTCTGAGATCTTGTTATGCCTGTAGGAGGCATACATCCCTAGTCAGAGCCACTGGTGGAACGCTTAAAATTTTATTGGTTCCATTGAGGTTTTTATCCTCAAACCCTTATAACTATTGTCCTATTTGTCCCTAGGGTTGGGTTTTTAAAAAGTTATTCATACTTATAGCTGTATTTGGTCTTTGTCCTTCTAATTTTGGGTTGATCAACGGTATCCAATTTTCGGTCATATCATAATATCTTATGGCTTTAAATCCCATGGTTTTACCCACCCCTTCATCTCTTTTTTGTTGTGCCTAGGTGCCCCCCTTTTTAAAACAACCTTTAGTGCACGTGCTTCAAATAATTCTTAAGTTAGGCTTTAAGTTTTGCATCACCAATCATGTGATCATTTTCAAATATCCTTGTGTAGCCCACAATGAGCGATGCCTTCCCTTTCATCAACCGATCGGTTGCCTATCATCCCTCATGTGTTCGTTTACCTCTGAGGGGAAGTAACACCCAATGAGTGATATGGTCAATATTTTAACCCATCACTACCCTTTTAACTATTTCAAGTTGCCTTGTGTTGCTCAGGATGGAACTTGCGACCACTGATGCCTAGGTCATGTCCCATTCTTGAGGTGTAGTGCTTCACTGGTTGGATTTGATCTATGGAGGGACAATGCGTGATGCACAATGAATGAAGTATAAGGTGCCTAAGGATTAGTATGGTTAGAATCACTGGCTTCCCCACTATCACATGTCATCCTTTGTAGTTTTAGGTGGAACCCATGACTTCCGATGGGTTGAGTTCCTCCCCATCACATGGGCTTGCTCTATCATGGGTTGGGATTGTTTGGGTGGATTTCAACACGTGATGAGCGATGCAGGCAGTTCTCTATGGTTAATATCCTTCCATGATCGAGATCAACGGTTGATGTCTCACCATTGGCCTTGGTCCCATCACTTGATGGGACTCTTATGGGAAGTATGAAATAGAGATGGGCGATGCGTTTTGATTTGTGGCCCAGATTTACCCATGATTGTTAGATCGGTGGCACGCATGTCAATGATGATGGAGTTTGGATGTGGTCAAGTACATGGTAGTTTTAAGGTATCATTGTTTCTAAGTATGACTGATAAAGAAAGTGGTGATTCTTAATTATCCTTGTTGATCAATTTTTAATCCATGGTGATCAACGGCTGAGATGCGACATGCAAGTGATTAGATTTTTCAGTAACGTGAGCGAACCAGGATGGCCATTTATTGCAACATGCCTTCAATTTCTCTATTTAATGAGGATTTTTCTATAGATTGTTTACTTGTCTACTATCAATGTCTTTGGATAAATATCATGGGTGTTGGGGTAGTAGATTTTTCTACCTAAGAAGTTCTCACTAGGGTGGTGTATTGGTTTATTGATGCATATGTTGTTCTTGTTGCATTTTGGTGACCTATTCTATATCTGGTGCTATTGTAGCTCACATTGTCTGCACATAGGAATATCTTTGGGGTTGTAGCTAGTATTTTCTTTGCATATCTAGCGCTGGGTTTGTGTTGAGTATAAGATGAGTCGGCCAAGTTCTTCTTCTATGCCAGTGTGTAGGTCACGATGGTTAATCTTGTAGGAGCGATTGGCCTATGAGCCAGAGATAAAACCCATGGTGGTAGGAATACGAATTGTCCCAAGGGCTAAGAGGTCTGCATGCAAGAGGGTTGAGAGAACTACTATCAAAAGTACCTACAATATTCAAAAAAGGTCATGCTCTAAAGAATTGATCAAAGTTGAAGGGAAAGGTCCTACCATGTTTTCAAAATAATTAATGAGACTAGAGGCAATCCCTGGGGTTTGTTTGAAGAAGCCCAACTCCTTGATCATAATTACTGATAGCTCTTCAGAGGATGGTGAAGGAGTTGGATTTGTTATTGGTCATTTCCCCATTTCTTTGGTGTCATATACCGATTTAGATGATGAGGTGGTGGTTGCAACTCCACTCTCTATGAAGAGGCCTGGTAAGGGTGTTCACTCAATGGTTGAGAAGGCTGGGTGACACCCGTGTGTATTTCTTGGTGGTACTTGGTTCTTGGGTGTTGTGATGTGTGCTTCCTATGTGGTTGGTTCAAAGGGTTTTTTGGTTGCTAGTGTTGATGGCGACTTCTCCTATTTGTTGGTGATGTGTGGATTATGATGGTGGTGCCTTTTCGAAGGCTTACGTGGCATCTCCAACTAATGGTTTGGTGCCTCTTTTTCTTTTTTTTCCTTTTTCTTTCTGATGGTATGTAAATGAAAAAATATAATGGTTCAAGAATGAAACCCCATGAAATTAAATTAATTCAAAATTATCAAGAAATGTAACTGTAGTGAGCCCTTTACATGTTGCTCCCTTGCAGGCCTATAAAAGAGATTTCAAGGCTCATTACAAGGGGATTAGATTTTGAGTCCAAAAATGACTTAGGTAGAATGCAAGAGACTAAACCAATACATAATGTATATTGGGTATGCTAGAATATTATCTTGGGTCCATGTTTTATATATGATATACTTAAATAGTTTTGCATGGGTTTCTAACATTGAAACAAATCTATAAAACTGAAGCATGTGCTCTCCTATATTGAATTATTACATATTATAAATGGAAAACCAAGTGTCTTTTCATTTATCTTTCAATGGTTACTTAAATGTATGATTTTGTTCTTGTTTTAGCCAAAGGGGTTAATTATAATAATTGAAGGAATTGTAGGTTTGTAAGCAACTGCTCAAGATTCTGATAAGAAGTCATGTTTTAAGAACTATGAGTTTTCATAGTGAAAATTATGAAGATAAGCCACTTATTTCATGGTTAGCTAATTCATGCATTACTGACTATCATATATTTGACTATGTTCCCAATTGATGAAACAATGGTTTGTTTACTATAAATTCTTGTAATCTAATGTAGTAGCTGAAATACCTAGTCATGGATTCATAATGATGGCAAAATCAGATCAAATTTTATCAATTCTGAGATGCAAGTCTAAAATAATACCCTATTCCTAGCAAATAGATGATTGTTTGTGTGAAGGTTATCTATACTTTTACTGAAGGATGTTTGTTTGCTAAAAAAATAGCCCATATGTGTAGAAGTGTTCATAGTTGTAGCATAATTCTTGTGAACACAATCGGGACATACCCTCACTGGTTCCATAGAGCCTAAAGTGCAGGGGTTAAGGGTTTAAGAACCTTTACCCATCGAGTTGGCCATTCATATTTAGGATACTTGGTGATGAAGGTTGGCTACCTTCTAGGGTCTACTTAAGGTGTAATGGAAAACAACACCAACAAAAGGTAAGATGATCAAGAGTTGTTGGCACCAATACTGACCCTTATCTCCCAAGTAAACAATGCTAAACTAATGAATCCTTTTTCATTGGAAGAATTGAGAAAGGTGGTTTTTTCTCTTTCTCTAGAAAAGGCCCTAGGCCCTGATGGTTTCACCTCTTTTTTTTTTCAAAAATGTTTGGATGGTGTGGGTTTTGACTTACTTCTAGCCTTGGATGAATCAAGGAAGTTAGGCAAGATTCTCAAGCACTTTAATGTTGCAAACATTTCTCTATTGTCAAAGACAAAAGAGCCTACAACTTTTTCTAAATTCAGGCCGATTTATCTATGCAACACAGTTTATAAAATTTTTACCAAGGCAATTTATCAAAGGCTGCAACATTCAATTCCAAAAATCATTTCACAAGAGCAAGGTGTCTTTGTGTTGGGTAGAGAAATAGTAGAAGGGGCTCTAGTAGCACATGATGTTATTCACTCTATTAAAAATAATCATCTTCCACCATTTATTATAAAGTTAGACATGATGAAAGCATATGATAGG
Organism: Sequoiadendron giganteum; assembly: GCA_007115665.2. NCBI lineage: Eukaryota > Viridiplantae > Streptophyta > Pinopsida > Cupressales > Cupressaceae > Sequoiadendron > Sequoiadendron giganteum. The sequence continues at coordinate 36,334,007 of CM021106.1, read as the reverse complement.
GTTGATTGGAATTTCCTCTTGAAAGTTTTGAGAAAGTTTGGATTTTCAAACAAGTGTAAATAGATTTTATCTTGCTTATCAAGAGCATTCTTTTCTATATTAATTAATGGTTTTCCTTTGGGGTTTTTTATAGCCACACAAGGTGTAAGACAAGGTGATCGTCTTTCACCTTTTCTTTTTATAATTATGGTAGAAGCTTTGAGTAGGACTATAAAAGAGAAGCACAATTAGGGTTTATGGAAAGGCATACATATTCCACAAACTAGTTTGTTAGTTACACACAATATTTTGTAGATGATACCTTATTGTATGTAAGGGGGAATGTTAATGAAGCCAAGAAAATAAAAGTTATTTTGGATACATGTTCAGAGTTGTCAGGACAAAAGATAAATGCTCAAAAATCAAAAGTATATGTCTTCAACTCTAAAGCAACTTTAGAAAGAAAGATTATTCAAGTGTTAGGTTTTCAAGAGGAAACTTTACCTTGTAAGTATTTGGGTATTCCTTTCTTTATGGGTGCTAATAAACCATCCTTTCAGGAAAATTTTATTGAAATAATTAAACTGAAAGTATGTGCTTGGAAATCCTGTTGGTTGTATTTATCAGGGAAGATCCTTTTAATAAAAACTGTATTGTCAGCAATCCCTAATTATTTTATCTCAGTCCTCAAGGCACATAGATTAGTAATTGATCAAATAGAGAAAGTGATTAGGGACTTTTTATGGAAAGGAAACATGAATTATGCTAAAAACGTTTCTTTGATCTCTTTGGATTCTATGTCGTTGGAGAAATACAAAGGTGGAATAGGTTTGCATGATATCTCAAAGCGTAATATAGCCTTTCGGGGGAAATTAGTCTGGCAGATGTATACTAAGCCTGATTCTAAATGGTGCACACTTATGTAGGAAAAGTATATCAACAATCAAGAACCTTCAAGAATTATCACAGTCTCTAACCCACCTATAGGATCTGCTATGTGGAACTTTATGTTATCCTGTAGAAAAGTAATCACATACTATGTTTCTTGGGAGGTTAAAAATGGGGAAGCAATGAATTTTTGGGACGACTCTTGGAATGGCCATCCACCATTAAGAAACTGTCAAGAATTTCAATCAGTCATTCCGATCCTATCTTCTTTATGGGGTTCCAAGTTAATTGATTGTGTATGTGTAGTAGAGATCTCTTTAGGAAAAGTAATATGGAAAGATTTTTCAAACTCTCAGTTATCTAATGAAAAAAAAAAATGTCTTCATCAGGTTCTAGCAACAAGAACAGTCGTCTTATTAGTAAAAGTGGATCATATTATTTGGGCTCCTTCAAAAGATAGAAATTACTCATTCAAACATGGTTACAAGGCAGTCCTTAACAGGGATAACCATTCACAGTCTCAAAGAGCATATTCATTTTGTTGGAGTAATATGGTGCTACCAAAGGTAGAGAGTTTTGCATGGCTTGTGCTGAGGAAAAGAGTACTCACAAGTGATCATTTAGTAAAATTGGGTGTAGTAGACCCATTTAATTATGCTTTGTGTGGTAAGTATTTAGAAAATATTGATCATTTGTTTCTACAATGCTCATTCACCCAAAGTTATTGGCAATTTTTCATGCAAAAGATGAGTTTTCATACTCCATTGCCAAACTCAGTCTAGGATCTCTTTTCTTCATGGCCAATGCTATATAAGACTTCACTTTTTGCATGTATTTGGCATCTAATTCCAGTTGTTGTCATATGGTCCATTTGGTGGGAACAAAGTAAACACATATTTAGAAAAGTTTCAGCACCAGATCACTTTATCCATGCAATAATTGAAAAATCAGATGCAGAAGCGGTCAATGCATATGTATAGGATCAAAAGAATGTTAGTTCTTAATTTACCTCATGGTATCAAAGCATACTTAAGGGTTGGAAATTTATTATTCTTCCTTTTAAAGGGAGTATGAAATTTCCTTCCAAATTGAAGGTGAATAAAACCTTAATCAAATGGCACCCGCCACCAATAGGTTTTTTCAAGCCTAATTTTGATGGTGCATCTAGAGGGAATCCAGGCTCTTCAGGGGTAGGTGTTTTCATTACATATTCTTGGGGTAAATTGAAATTTGTTAGATCAATTCATATTCCTCTGGGTACAAATAATATGGTAGAGTCACTAGCCATTCTTTATGGTTTGCAATTAGCAAGGCAATTTTGAATCAACAATATTCACATTGAAAGAGATTCACTTGTAATTGTAAACATGTGCAAGGAAAGGAAATGTTATAACTACCATCTAAAGTATATATTAGAAAAGGTGTGGGAGTTAATGGACAATTTTGAACTATTCCAGATCTCACATACATATCGTGAGGGGAACAAGCTTGCAGATTATTTAGCAAGTATGGGGTGTTAGCAAATAGAGGTAACAATAACAAAAAATAATGATGATCTAAAAGCTTTTCGAAATTATAGATTGAGAAAGCACAATTGAAATCTGAGTGCAAAATTGAAATGGGTTTATCGAGAGCCTTCCATCCATATATGGCACGTGGGTTTATATTGTAATATACTCTAGATATTGAATTATTTCACTCTCTAGTTGATAAGGGTTTTTGGCATGAATATATTAAATATTTAATGAAGTCCATTTATTCCTTTACCCTTTTTAGTTATCAACATATCGGTTTGATCATAGTTTTAGGACAGGTTTGGTGAATATGAAAAGTGACTCTAGTTGCGTTGTTCTATGATGACCCATCATGACCTTGTTATTTATTTTTGACTAAGCTTAATGCCTTGTGTTATCAGCGAAGTTGAGTGTCAAAGATGTTGCATTGCCAACAGATAAGTTTGAGTTGTTTGTAATGTTAAAACAAGAATCATTCCCTGATCCCCATTCTTCAATAGTGGTCAAAGAATAGTGGACAGTGTTTAGTAGTTGCATTGGTCATGAAGAGTTTGGTTGTAGTGGTATATCAACATATCTTGATCATGCATCAAAATTTGACTATAGAGGATGTGTTTAGTGTTATATTGGCATATCATTGATATAGAAGTGACAACGTTGGAGGTTGGTCATGACTTAGTAGAGTATTGAAGATTAGGGTTATCAGCATCTTGCTTAGTGTTGTATCAGAGGAAAAGGTCTCGATCACCCGATGATGCTTAGTGTTGGATCGGTCGATTGGGGTGATCGACTATTTTGGAGCCAGAATTTGAAAGCTATAAAATTTGTCTAATATCTTGATATCTTGACCATCTGATAATGTATGGTATTGACGATTGGAGATCATAGGTTAGGGCCAGAATTCAATATAAAAAACAAGTGTGCTCACTTTCTCGCCTGATCTCCCGATCTCCTGATATGCCTCTATAGTATCAAAGATTGGTGTTGTCGGGGGTTTTGGTAAAATTATTATGTTTAGAAATTTTTTCTTGTTCTCTCGATCTAGCGTGTAGAAGGATCATCAACGTTGGTTATCTATGAGTCTATTATGTAGTGATATGTATATAATTTGGCTATTCATGAGCCACACTTTAAATTTTAATTGAAATGTCTGTTATTCAGCTAGAAAAAATCCCTGAAAATAGAACCATACATAATGTGTAACTCTTTATTATATATATTAATATATGGGCCTTGTCCTCTTTTCCTACAAAAAAATTAGCTAACTTTAGCCATCTTCTAAATAAATAAAATTCATTATTTTATTTATTTATCCTCATTTGTACATACATTAATAATTAATTATTATTTCCTCATGAAAAAAGCTAACTTAACTTATTCTTCTAATAATAAATAATTATCTTTAATTATTTAATTATCCTAATTCCCTTCGAAATATCTCGACTTAACTTATCTAAAACATCATCCATTAATAAATAAACTTTTATCTATTAATCAATCTTATCTTTGTACATTCCTCAATTAATTAATTATTATTTACTCAATCATTCAAATAGAAAACTCATCTTCTATCTCAAAATTATCTTGCATGTTCCTCCAATAATTAATTAATTATATCATGCATTGTTTCCTCAAAACTTAATTGGCACTCTCTCCAAGTCAACTGATATTGACTAACCACTCTTCTAATCAATCAATTCTCTTAACTCCCACCCACTCCTGGTCTTCTGATCAATCAATTATCTTAACTCCCACTCACTCCAAGTCTTCTAATCAATCAATCGAATTAACTCTTCAATCAATATCGCATGTAACCGGTTAACTAGAATCCTATAGGTCGGTTACAGTTAGTTAACTAGGCAATCAATTCCTCTAATTCATTCTTAGTATTTGATCTTAAATCAACACCTCTTAATCTAGGTTGTTGATTCAATTTCTTAAAATCTATAAAATAACCCTAATCCCTCTCATAATTAATCTAGAGAATTTGGAGAAAGCTCATGTTAGTGTGATTCTTGAGCAAATTGAAAAAACACTCTTGCATTCTAGGTCATCATCATCATCAAGCTTTTGTAAACCATGGAGGCTTTATGTTGAAGAGAAATCCAACATATCAAGATCAATATGAATACACTCTGACATGGAATGGTAAGATTGTGTAGTTTGAATTCATTTATGTTTTCATTTGATTATGCTAACCTTATTTGTTCCATTCATATCTATGACAATTACATTTCATGAGTAGGTTGGGTTTTATCCTTTTGTTTTCACTTCATTTGATTTATTTTATTGATACTAATACTGATCCATATGTCTCTCTTACATAAATTGGCATGCTTGGTTATCATATTCTTCTTAGTGTTTTTAAAGAATTTTGTAGGTTGCAACTAGGAATTCACTTAAAATACTGTCATATTCTTTTAATTGCAAAAAATGGACCCACTGAATTTAAAAAAAATATTTCTAGACTTTCTATATATCACTCTTACCTTTCTATAGCATTTTACAGGTTTTAATTTCATAAAAAAATTTAAAAAATTATCGCAATTTTAGTTTTTCTATGTTTTTTAAATTTATGTTGCTAACCTTTAAAAATTCATATGTTTCATTCATCTCTAATAAATTCTACATGCTGAATTTTGGAAAAAAAGGTTTTTTGGTTTTGCATATCTCCATTTTATATTTTTAGAACATTTGATGATTTCAAATTTGATGGATATTTGATAAAGTTGTTGCTACTTCAAATTTTTGCTATAATTGTTCAAAAAAGGTAAAAATTGGCAATCTTTTTTCTTTTCTTTTTTTTCATTTCTTTGTTTTCTTTTTTCTATTTTTTTGCAAGTATATTTCACTAGAATAAGGTTTTTCTTGTTACTAATATCTTTGTTTGCAACTTGTGGCCATTAGAGGATTATCTTTCACATTTTCAATTTGGGCTTTAAAAGGAACCTCACCTTTATTTTTGGTTCTTAAGAATTGATGTGAATACCTCACATTTATTTTTGGTGCTTAAGAATTGACGTGAATGTCTCACATTTATTTTTGGTGCTTAAGAATTGATTTCAATGGCTCACATTTATATTTTGGTGCATCTGAAAGGAACAACAAAAAATCACCACTACTTTCTGGGTTAAAATTTATAGTGTACCAGAAAATTTTATTTTCCTTTGGATACTAAAATGAACAAACAAATTGAATCTGGTTTGGGTTTTAAAAATAATCATTTGATTTATGTGATTGAAAAGCCAAGTGTGTATCTTTTCCCCTTGCATATTTTTGACAATCCTAGGTGGCGAGAAACACTTTGGGCTCTTTGCATTTTTTTGGTCACCCTTCCTTTTTTAGATAAGGGCCTACTTATGAGACACATCTTGCAATGTAGAACTCATAGGAGACCCTAAAAGCACGTTTATTAGTGGGCTATATTAAACTATGTGAAATTGAAAGAAAGTAACATGAATTTGGGTGGGAATGCCATAACGTGCCAATAGTCCTTGTGTGAATGGAATGAGTTACATAGGATAGGCTAGAGACTTAAGTGTTTCACGTATTTGATGCATATGTCCAATGTTCACGGTTTTTGTTAAACACCTTGTATCTAGAAACCAATCCAAGTCTTTCTAAAATGTTCTTCAAATTAGTGCATGGGAATAGCATTTTTCCTAGAAGTTACTTACCATGTTTGGTTTATAGTTGAGGCATAATACTTAAGAGTTTATTCTCTTTGATAAAGCTAGGAGTATCATGAAGACAGTACATTTCCATGATATTTCCTATTTGACCACTCTATAAATTCAAATTCATCACTCTTTCGAAGGTGAGGTAAGCCTACAAAGACGAATGTACCTTTATTCCTTATGATGTTTTGACTAATATTCTTTGAGCTATACTAGTGGATCTTAATGGAAGGACCATGAAATATCCCCATTTTTCATTGAGTCAGTTATTGCAATATTTTTGTTTGTTGTATGTATCACTTGTTCTCAAATAGATCACTAAAACATTAGATCAAACAAAGTCAAACTTGCAAACTTTTCAAAAAAAAAGTCACAAACTGAACATTGTCAAAACTAGGTCACTATTATCAATTTTTACACTTTTGTTCTAGAATACTACCACAGTCATCCTAATTTTTGACAAATATTGTGCACAAAACCACTATTTTCATTTTTATTTTTATCAATCACCAAATTACATAGAGATCGCTATTGCCTAGATTATCACTGTCATTCTTAAATAGAATTGCTATTGTCATAATTTTTACCATTATTGTCTTGGATATAAGCCTCTATCGTCCTATTTTCTAGCATATCTCATAATTTATCAAAAACTAGTTTCAAAACATTAGCCTAATATCTTACACAGTTATAAAAAAAATTCATCATTGGACTTGTACGTTCATCTATACACAATCCAATATCACCATCCTAAACTTCAAACTTGGTTTACCTAGTGTTCATAATTATCACCTTTTGGACATAACATCAAAATCAAACTTTCACCATATCCTATCAACATCACCATCAAAAATCAAATATCAACCTAGTCTTGGACACATATCAAACACAAAAAATCAAACCATCATATTGTTATTGTTTTACAACAACCTTTACTTGCAACCTCATAGCTAGTTCAAGTAAAGCAATCACCATATCCTCTAAAACATAGAAAAAACATCAATCTAATTCTTGAGCATCTTGTTTCATAGACTAACATCAAACATCCACTCATACTCTTATCCTAAGGTTTGAGCACCCAACATCATAGTGTCATTTATCAAACAACATCCAAAATCGACTCATCTCCTCCTAATAGGGTTGAGTAGAAAAATCTAATCATCCAACATCAAAATTGACCATCCAACCATCCCAACATCAACATCCCTTATCCAAAATATTTACAAAAATCCCCTTTGTATGTCATTTCATCAAACAAAATCTCAACTCAAAACACCATCCCATTTCCATAACTTGTCATCTCAAAAGGTCTCTTGAGCTTGTTTATGACTACAACAAGATCCTAGCTGTAGTGTAGGAAAAATTATCCCTTTTTTACACTTAATTTGGGAATAATAAATGTGTCCTTAATATAGTGTTGTAATATGTTTCTCATATTAACATTAAGTATAGGGCCATTTTTAATAAAATGGAGTTAATTATGCCTTATTTAGGGTGTTGTAAGGTGTCTTTTTACACTTTCACACTAATCTAGGGATTATATTAATTAATTGAGGTTAATTTTCATTAATTGGCCCCTTTAATTCAAATACAAGCCTAATTAAATACAAATTATGAGGGATAAAACTTGATATTCATTGGTGTAGTCACAATAGGAGGGTCCTCAAAGAGAATAGTCTGGACCGTGTAGAAAGAGTTGAACAATGGAAGAAACACAAAATATGGAGGAAAATGTAGATTAAAAAATTCTTATTATCAAAAATTTCAATTACATACATTCAGCCATATTCGGGGTTACAGATTCAACTCACAACCCTGATACAACATGCTCAAAATACAATATTCCTATATGCTCCTTAATGTGAGCTGCAATATTACATGTACAATCTTCCATCTACATAATCATCATCCTAATGATTGGTTACAATGTTTTATATCACATCTAGGGATCTAGAATCATCTACATCGGCCAAAGATCATTACAATTTTTTATGAAGAAAATGTAACGTGCATGAAATAGGTCGGCCTTCAATTTGAATTTCTCCTCGGTAGGTGCATAAGATGAAGTGTGGACCTAAAATTAAGGTCGGGGAAACTCCACAAAACAATTTGAATCAAACCTCAAGGATCCACAAGAGATCAAATTAATTTTTAGGCTTGAAACTCCTTCGGTGATCTATTCTAGAAACTATCACTTAATCTGAAAGCAATAACTTGCCGAAAAAATATCCAATCATGCTGAAATCTTGGAATAAAGAAAATTAACATGTCCACAATGAAAACATAGATCCACATGATTTGGTGAGCAAATATGATGAAATACCAAATCTGCCAACTTGAACTGGACAAGAACAAGAACAAAACTGAAAGAAAATATTTTTAGTTGATACATGATTGCAAAGAACCAAGGATGCTCCTACATCAAATATCCGGGGTTATTTGAAAAGTGAGTCCCTCACATTTTTGGGGCTAAAGGAAAACCGATACGGCCTACCTAAACCTAAGAAATTCAAGAAGAATCCTCCACTAGTCTACCTTTCCACTTCGTAAGACATTCTTTGTATTATCTTCCATGCATTTTCCTCCCATCTCTGGTATCCAATACCTCTTCTATCTTGTTTGATTGTTGTTTAGGAAACTGCTTCTCCATTTTTTCTTTATTGTCTTCACTGAATTCTAACTCATGGTACTAATGTAGATCTAGAATGTTGAATATAGGTGATATAACCATGCCATCTGATAACTCTGCTTCATATGAATTTCCTGAATCAAATTTATTCAAAATATTAGAGGGTCCAAACTTCCTCATCTTGAGCTTATTGTATGTGCCAACAAGAAATATTTCCTTCCTCAAATACACCATCACTTCATCTCCAAATTCAAACTCCTTTTGTCTCCTCTTTTCATCTGCTCACTCCTTATACTTTTGTTTCATATCTTCCAATTTTTGTTTTACTTGGGTATACATTTTCTTCATATATTCTAAAACTTCCTCTCTTTTTCACTCTACGATGATGTCTTTCAACTCTAACATACCTCTAGGATGAACTCCAGTAACAACCTCAAAAGGTGTCTTTCTGGTACTCCTGTTCACTAAATTATTGTAAGCAAACTCTACTTGTGCAAGGACTAAATCCCAACTCTTGGTCTTCTTCCCAAACAAACATCTCAAAAAATTCCCTAAACTCTTGTTTACTACCTCTTTCTATCCATCAGTCTGTGGGTGAAAATTAGAATTGAACTTTAAATATGTCTTTAACTTCTTCCAAAGTGTCCTCCAAAAGTAACCAACAAAATTTGTATCTATGTTTGAAACAATACTCCTAGGTAATCCATGCAATCTGACTACTTCCTTGAAAAACAAGTCTGCTACATGTACTGCATTTGTTATCTTCTTACAAGGTATGAAATGTGTCATTTTAGAAAATCTATCCACCACCACAAATATAGAATCATTACCTCTTTGTGTCTTCGGAAAACCAAGTATGAAATCCATGTTTATATACTCCCAAGGTCTCTCCAGAAATGTCAAAGGCTTATACAATCCAACATTCTGACTACTCCCTTTTGCAACTTGACAAACTCCACAACTCTGCATGAATTTCCTAACATACTTATGAATCTGTGGCCAAAATTAACTCTCACTTACCAATGCTATTGTCTGATCAATTCCAAAGTGTCGTTCCAATCCTCCACTATGTTTTTCTTTCACCAAGCTATCCCTCATTGAACTCTAGGGTATACACAATTGATTCCCTCTGAACAACATACCCTCCTGAATGAAATAATCCAACCACTGACTCCTATCCTCTAAGACTAGTTCTTTACAAGATCTCCAAGGTTCTACTAAATTTAGGTCTTCTTCATACAAGTTCTTCAATTCATCAAAGCCTAATACCTCCACTCCCATTTTTTCCAATAAATTTCTTCTCCTACTCAAAGCATCGACGACTCTATTTGAATTTCCACTCCTATGTTTCAAAATAAAAGTATAAATCTACAAGAATTCCACCATCTCATGTATCCCTGATTCAACTTACCTTGACTATTCAAATACTGCAATGCCTGATGATCTTTATACAACACAAAATCCTTAAGCAACAAGTAATGTCTCCACTTCTCTAATGCTTGAACTTTTGCATAAAACTCTTGGTCATACACTTAATACCTTTCCCTAGCATCATTCAATTTCTCACTAAAATAAGCTACTGGTCTTCCTTCTTGACTTAATACTACTCCAATTGTATTTCCACTTGCATCATAGTCTACTTGAAATATCTTATTAAAATCTGGTAAAACCAACACAGGCTACTCAACCACTTTATATTTCAACAACTTAAAACTCCAATTTACTCTAGATGTCGACCTAAAATCCTTCTTATCTCCTCTCATTGTTTTAGTCATAGGACTCCAAATAGAACTGAAATTCCTAATGAAGTTTTGGTAGAAACTAGCCGATCCATGAAATGATCTTACATCTCCAATGCTTTCCAGTGTAGGCCATTCAACAATTTCTCTTACCTTCTTAGGATCCATCTCTAATCCATCAGAAAATATCACAAATCCCAGATATACAATTCTTTCTTCATTAAACTACACTTATTAATGTTTATCAACAACTACTCTTCTCTCAACCTCTGCAAAACTTGTCTTATATGCAACAAATGTTTTTCTCTAGTCTTACTGAAAATCAAGATGTCATCCAAATAGAAAATCACAAACTTACCCAAGAATTTCTTCAATACCTCATTCATCAGCCTCATGAAAGTACTCGGTGCATTTGTTAGTCCAAAAGGAATCACCAACCACTCATACAATCCTTCATTTGTGTTGAATGTTGTCTTACACTCATACCCTTCTCTGATTATGATCTGGTGATATCCACTCTTCAAATCTATCTTTGTAAATTATTTAGCTCCACTCAAACAATCCATAATGTCATCCATTTAGGGCAAAGGAAATCTATACTTCACTATAATTTTGTTTATGGCTCTAGAGTCTATACACATCCTCCATTCTTCACCCTTCTTAGGTTTAGCACAATAGGTACTACACAAGGACGTAAGATTTCTCTGATCAAATCCTTCCTCAACAACTCTTGCACATGTATATTCAATTATTCATTTTCTTCCGATGTCAGTTGGTGTACTACTTTATTAGGAAAACTAGCTCCATGAATCAAATCCATGCAATGACTAATACTCCTCACATGTTTCAATCCATTAGGTACATTCTCTGAAATGATAACTTCATATTCTTCCAACAACTCCTTTATCTCCTTCAGCTGTTCTTCTACATGCTTCAATTCTTCAACCTTCTTAGGAACTAAGGCATAGCACAAGTTCTCATGTCTCAATCCATCCAGGAATCTCCTTCCATCAACCAAACAAATTCTAGCACTCATGCAAACCTCCATTTTAGGAACATCCTCCAAGGGAAACAGAGTCTACTTCATCCCATTAGCAACAATGGTATATATGTTCTTCTTTCCATCATGAATAACCTATTTATCATACTACCAAGGCCTTCCCAACAAAACATGACATACATCCATAGGCATGATATCACACAAAAATTCATCATGATAATTTCCTATCTTCAATTTTACAAAATATTGTTCACTTACCAGTATCTTATGCTCATCTTGGTTCCATGCTATCTGATAAGGCTTCAGGTGTTTCAATCTTTCCAGCTTCAATTTGGTCACCATTTCTTTACAAATCAAGTTCTTAGAGATTCCACTGCCAATAATCACTCTGCAATATTTACTAGCTACCTTGCATCTGGTTCAGAACAAATTCTTTCTCTACAATGGTTTGTGCTCCATCTCACTTTGACACAATACTCTTTTGTTCATGAACAATTCTCCCTCTTCCAGTTTATTAGATGATCTAGCATGATCCTCCTCAACAAAGGTTGTTCTTCTACTATTCTTTGTCTTTTTGCTTGTCTCTCCCCAATTACATTCAAATGCTCTATGTCCTTCTCCACCACACTTAAAACAAGTTCCCCTAAATACCCTTTTCTCCTATCCTCTATCACCTTTTCTATAACCCTCATTCAGGTAACCACCATATCATCCTCTCTGGTAAGAATTTCCATCATCTCTACGATACAAATTATCATTCTTATTGACTTCCTTGTCTTTACTCTGATCTGCAAAATATCCTCTTCCTCCTCCAGTACAAATTCCTCTCTGAAATCTTCCACCACTTCCTCTTTGTCTCTGCTCATGTCTTTTATTCAACTTCTCTTTTTCTTTTAAGGCACATTGATATGCCTCCTCCACACTCAGTAACTTGATCAAACTGATCTCATCCTATATAGATGATCTCAAGCCATTTACATATCTGGCTACTTGCTCGGTCTCATCCTCTGAATGTCTAGATCTGATATTCAGCTTGTAGAACTCCTCAGTATACTCTTTCACACTTGAATCCTACTTTAAATTATGAAAATTTCAGAACAAACTAATCTAATAGTCTACAGGCACAAACTTTGTCTTTAACTTATTCACCATTCGAGCCCATGCTTTTATCTTCTCCTTTCCTCTTCTTTGCCTATCTATCTACAAATGTTCCCACCAAAGGGATCCATGTCCTTTCAACTTTGTACAAGAAAATTTCACCTTCTTTTCTTCACTAGTACCTTCAAAATCAAAATAATTCTCCATCTCCATTATCCAATCAAGCAATTCATCTGAATCCAACTTACCACTATAATCCAGTGGATTAAAATGTGGCTTAGTATTTACTCTAGTTAAGGCTCTTATGAACCTCTCTTCTCCTTGATAAAGACCAAGTTGATCTTCTCTTCCCCTTTCTTCCTATTCTTCTACCTCTTCATCACTCACATCATTGATTGGTCAACCTCTCCTCTGGGTCATTTTGACTGCTTCTAATCTAGCAAAAATTCCTCTCAACATCTCCATTATAGTTGGGTCTGCATTTCCATGCGCTCCATTTCCTCTACCATTTCTTCTTCCTGCCATATTTACACAAGTCCTCTACAATTATAGGTCAGATCCTTAGTCTGCCACCCCACAAAAAATATTCAATAGGACTTCGCAAACTCCGACGATCTCTCACGGAATGAATCTTGTTTTTATACCTATTTGATACAGTCATGGTAGGAGGATCCTCAAAGAGAACAGTTTGGACCATGCAACAAGAGTTACACAATAGAATCAATAAAAAATATGGACGCAAATGTATATTAAAACATTCTTATTATCAAAAATTTCAAATACATACAGTCAGCCACATCCAGGTTTACAGATTCAACTCATTGGCCTGATACAACATGCTCAAAATACAATATTCATATATGCTCCTTAATGCGAGCTGAAATATTACATGTCCAATCTCCCATCTACCTAATCATCATCCTTGTGATTGGTTACAATGTTTTGTATCACATCCAGGGTTCTAGAATCATCTGCATTGGCCAAAGATCATTACAATCTCTGATGAAGAAAATGTAACATGCATGAAATAGGTCGGTCTTCAATTTGAATTTCTCCTCGACAAGTGCATAAGATGAAGTGTGGACCTAAAATTAAGGTTGGGGACACTCCATGAAACAATTAAAATCACACCTCAAGGATCGCAAGTTACAGGAAGGATCCACAAGAGATCAAATTAACTGTTAGGCTCGAAACTGCTTCGGTGCTCTATTCTAGAAACTCCCACTTAATCTAAAAGTGATAACTTGTCGAAAAAAGATCCAATTGTGTTGAAATATGGGAATAATAAAAATTAACATGTCCATGATGAAAACATAGATCCACATGATCTGTTGAGAAAATATGATGAAATACCGAATATGCCAACTTGAACTAGACAAGAAAAAGAACAAAACTAAAAGAAAATATTTTTGGTTGATGTAGGATTGCAAAGAACCAAGGATGCTCCTGCATCATTCATAAATGTCATTATACAACACTTAATTTTGGAAAATGTGTGTCCTAGGTAAGTGACCTAGGACCCATTCGCCATATGGTGAATGGGTCCTCACTTAGTCCTATGATCCTATTTTTGGATGATATTTCACTTTTTCGATGTGTGTCTTGGGTAAATGACCTAGGACCCATTCACCCTATGGTGAATGGGTCCTCACTTAGATTTAGGACCCCTCTTTTGGATATGTTTTTGGTGGTATTTTAATGATTTCAAAACTATAATTTAATGTCAGCTTGTGATATTTGAATTTTGGGAATAAATCTTAAGTTATCTATAAATTCAAGGTTATTTTCATTATGTTTCAATTAGAAGAATATAAGCAATTTTCATGAGATCAAGCATTCATATTCAAAGAAAGGAGAAAACAAGAGTGAATTCTTGGGGCAACATTATAGTGTTTTTGTAGGTCTTCAAGCTTATTTTGTTATCAAAGATCAAGCATTATTGAAGAAGTGATGATAGATGCCTATGGAGAATAATGTTGAATTCTAGGTTTTGGGAGACGTGTCATGAGATTCAACCAAGGCTGATGAATTGTTTCCTAAGTGATTCCATATTTTATAATCATTTTATTTTCTGCCCAAAGAGAGGTATATTCATATTTATGGCTTATTAATAGGATTAGAGTTCTCCTAAAGTAGGTCTTATGCATTGTTCATGTTCATTTTAGGATCCTATTCTAACATATTTGGGTAGGGTTCTTTGCATTGTTAGAAATATTAATATTAGACACACTTAAGTTTAGGATCACACACATTTCATGTTTCATATTTCCATTTATCATCAATGTTTAATTAACAAATTTGGGGTTTGACCGTCAAACCCCTATCCAACAACAAAACAACAGATTTTTTATAGATTTTTAGCAGATCTAGATCTGAGAGTGGTAATTTCAAGCTACAAGAAGGAATTGGAGATCTGGAACTTCAATTTTAGATTCAGAGTTTTCTGGAAGAGCCTACGAGGACCCATTTTCCATAGGGAAAATGAGTCCCTTTAGGGATACAAGGGTAGCAAGTTTTTACAATTCATAAGCTTCAAGTTTAGATTTAGAGTCTCTTGGAAAAGCATACCAGGACCCATTCACCATAGGGCGAATGATTCATTGTTAGGGTTGTAGAAACAACAAGTTTTGACAGGTGCACAACATTTCTTACCCTTAGTTTTCCTAGAAATTTTACCATTTCCTTTTGTTTTATGTTAAATCTCTTCATTGCACTTTATAGATCTAGGGTTAGAGTTATTTTATTATTTCAAATCTTTCTCCCCAAAGTACTACTTGACCTAGAACCTTGTCCTAACAAAAAAGGAAATCAGTAGATTCACATCTTGGGTTGACTCACCTAAGGGTTTTTAGTCAATGTTTGATGTAGATCTCATTTCCTAATGAGTTAAGGAAAGATAAGATCTCTTTGTCTCTCTTTGGATCCCCTTTTCCATTTTGGGACATCCCCAATTGATGTAGGAGCATCCAGGGTGTAAGAGCAATCTAGCCTCACCCAAAAAAAAATGTTGTTTCTTTTCAATAAGGGCTAAATTTGGCAGGGTTACTATTTTAGTAAGTTTGCATTTATGCACGATTGGACACAAAATATTACACAAACCTCCAAAATGGTAAATTGAAGCCAATGGCCAAGAAATCAATTCGATACAATTTTTCATTTGAGAGATATTCAAATTTTAATTTTCAAAATACCTAGTAAAATCTTCAGAGTCAATTTTGAGGCACTTAGAGGATCCGAATGGGCCTGCAAAATGGTGGATCAAAAGTTATGACCCCGTGAAGTTGTACTACCAAAATTAGTAAAATTTCAAAAAATCTTCTTGAGGAAGTTACACTTTCCATAAGATTCTAGGGCGGTTACACCTTCCAAATAAAGGATGTGCAAGGGGGGTATAGGAGGGGGCAAAGCAACGTAGATGGTGGCTCTGATTTGCAGATTTGTAGATTTATGTAATCAAAAATCCCATGTGATGGAAAATATATTGTTGTAATTTCATTTCTATTTCAATGATAATAGAGAATATTTTCTTTCCTTCTTGCATTTTGTTTGTGCCATTATCTGTTGTTTTTGTGATTTTTAGATTATATTGGGAGTACCGTTCATCACCAACCCTATTTTTCTTTATTTCACCAATAAAAAAGAAAATGGAAGCCAAAAAAAGCAGATCTATTATTCCAAACACCAATATTACCAATGAGGAATCTCAACCATGGGGTTATGATCCTAATACACTCTAAATCCTCAAGTACAACTAACATTCAAAGCTTAACCTACTCCACCACCTAGTGATGCTAAAATACTCAAACATCAAGATATATTTTATAGACAATAAAATCAACCTCCTAATCCTAAAGATATGATCATAGAGGAGTATGATAGTGATGATGAAATAAACAATGAAGTACTCTTAGAGCACTCTCAAGATCCTAAAATGTAAAAACTAATGGACAAAATGCTTGGGAAAAATTCAAACACATATTTCTTCAAACAAGCACAATGTGGTGCCAAGCTACCTACAAATTTTAATGTTGAAACTCTTAAGGATCCTAATATAATTCCTTTGAGAGACCAATCAATGGTGATACAAATACCTAAACTAGCAGTGGTTTCCAAGATACCACCTTTGTTCTCAAAAGAACCTAACAACAATTAATCTTTCTCACAACATGTGGATAATCCATTGTATAGACATCCCTCACAATTCGAACAAGCTATGGTAGCTCAACATGTTCAAGAAAATATAAATCTATTAACAAACCAACATGCCACCACATAATGTTGAAACTAATACAATGGGACCCAACATATCTTGGAACACCCAACAACAAGGTTCTAGTGTGGATATGCAAAACAATGGAAATATTACACCAAGACCTCAACAACATGTAGTGAACCAATAGGGCCACAACCCTTTACAACCACAACTACATGCTAACAACCAACCTCAAGGAAAATGCATGTATCAACAAAACAATCCACCCATATATCAATAACCACCACAAACCAATAACCCACAAGCTCAAAGATTGTACCAGGGAAATGTCCAAGATCAAACTCAAAACATGCACCAACACCGATAATATTATCCTAACACACAATAATGATATGGATCATCATCTACCCAAAATACTCATCATCAAACATATTTCAGCACCACAAAACATCAATCTTCAAAAACAAATGTATGTTCAACCACAACAAAGCACACACCTTCAAAATCAAGCACCAAATCCCCCACAACACAACATTAATGCACAACAACCTCCCTCAAAATATCAAACCTACACACCTCAACAAAAAAACATCACACCTCAATGACAACCTCAAACTTACACATCACAACATCACACCATCAATCTATAACATACTCACATCATTCCTCAAGGACCCAATCCATCATCCTACACTAACAACATGGTTCAAGGGCCCTCTTATAAACAAACCCCACACTATAACACATGAAACATTGGAGGAAAGCAAGGTTATAATATACCTCCTTATCAAACAAACACACCAAGTGATAATGTAACCTTACAAATCCAAAATCTAAATCGAAGGATATCAGACATTCAACTTGGAAAACCAAAGAAGAGATACACTCTACAAGAAATATGTCCATAACCCTTCCCTAAGAAATTTTAAAAACCTAAATTCGACAAATACAAGGGAAGAGGAGATCTAATAGAACATGCATGATAATTCCTGGTAGCTTGCATAGATGTACAAAATAATGACTCCTGATTAATGAGGATTTTCCCATGAAGTCTCGATGGTGTATCTATTGATTGGTTCTCTCATCTACCACTTAGTATCAAAAAAATTGATGAATTATCAAAAATATTTGTTAACCACTTCTCTTATAACATAGAGCAATACATAACGGTACTTGACCTATACAAGATTAAACAAAACCAAGGGGAATCATTTGATTCATAGCTACAGAGATGGAGACACAAAGCTAGTAAGTGTAAGTGGCTTGATCCCAAAAAAAACTCATGGACATCTTTGTCTCTAATCTTCAAGGGTACATTAGCTATCAACTCACCGTGTTATGTCCTAACGATTTTGAAGAAATAATTGAAAAAGGTTTAGTCATTGAAATAGCTCTCATAGCGAGGGGAATTATTAAAATCCATAACAATAAGGACCAAGCTTCTAGTTCTAATCAAAAACCTAAACTATGGGAAAATAACAAGAACATTACAAATGATGGAGTGGTGGATGCCAAATTTGTGAAAAACATACAACCTCCTAATAATGCACAAAATAATGTCTAAGAAGCTCAAACAAATTATCCTCAAAAAAACACACAAAACAACTAGATTATGATACCTCAAAATAACCAACAAACAAATCAAGGTCAATATAATCAAAGAGGGCCACCAAGGCAAAATAATCAAACTAGAATAAATTTCACTCCATTGGGAGAACCTCTTAAGGTGATTAATTGTAAACTTGTTCAAACGAACCTAATCAAGCTTCCTGATAGAAAAAATTATGATGAACCAAAATTTAAACCCCCTTGGTACAATGAGAATGACCAATGTGAATTCCACAAAATCAAGGGCCACACAACAAACGACTGCATGAGGCTTAAAAATAACATACAAGACTTGATAGAAAAAGGAGAGGTCAACATTAAACATCATCCTGGGCCCTTCAAAAATAGAGAAATGAGAATCCACAAGGATCTAATCCCCAATCATTCTAGAGGAAATGAAAAAAGGTAAGGTACAAGATCACTGAAAAACTAACTACACCTACAATGAAGTCGTAGGAACCATCTGCCAATCTGATCACAATATCAATGCCATAACCATAATGGAAAAAAACCACAAGTGTAATGTTACTACATGATGAAGGAGATTTGTGATCCAAGGAGCCCCACCTCAAGAAAAATCCACCATTAATCCTTCAAATGATTACAGTATTGTTGACCAATTATAGAAAAATCCAATGCTAATCTCTAT
The DNA here is from genome assembly GCA_007115665.2 of Sequoiadendron giganteum. Classification (NCBI taxonomy): domain Eukaryota; kingdom Viridiplantae; phylum Streptophyta; class Pinopsida; order Cupressales; family Cupressaceae; genus Sequoiadendron; species Sequoiadendron giganteum. Next base: position 36,315,013 of record CM021106.1, on the reverse strand, counting down.
CCCTGAGCTTCTAAACTTATCACCCACACATAGAGAGATCCTGGAAAAAAGATCACATTGAATCTTCAATTCCTAACAATATTAAAAACAATTAGTTTCAATATTTTTTTGGTATCATCACTTCCACCAATCGCTTGGTCTTTTCTGAAAGACCTTCCCCAACTATCTTTTCATAACCAAGATCTATATCTTGAGGTTTATGTCCATAAACACAAGATCAAGAGAGTCCTAATAGATGGAGGTGTAGGTTTAAACATGTGTACCTTGAAACTAGTTAATAAATTAACATATTATTATGAAGTGATAGACAAAAAAAAGTATCACCATAAGGGCATATGATGATATAGAAAGAAACTCGGATGGCACAATCAGACTTCCAATTCAAGTGGGGCCAACAATAGTGGAAATGAATTGTCAAGTATTGGATCTTGAGTTACCCTATAACCTTCTCTTGGGATACCCTTTGATCCATGTGATGCAAGTAGTCCCTTCAACCTTCCATCAATGCTTAAAATTTGGTTACAAAGATAAGGAAGTCACAATATGTGTTGATTGTGAACCCTTCCATTACCGCACGAACAATAAAGGGTATCAACTAGCAAGAAATATGGGATTCATTGGAAAAGGAATCCTTGGTCTCCATGAACAAGGTATGAGAGAACCCATCATAATAGAAAAAAATTATAAGAATTTGGTACTAGGTTATGGTTCACTAGACATGGTTACCCCAAACATTGAAACTACCTCTTTTTAGGAAAAACCTCCTTCTATTGTAATTGAGACATTGGATAACTACCATATTGAAACAAATTCCAATGAATGGGAATGGGATCCTTACACCTCTAGATACTATGACCTAGATACATTCTAGGACCTTTATAACTCTACTATCCTTACCATTTCCACATCCTCCATAATCTGTGTCGATAGTGATGATAACCTACCCTTACTTCACCCACAGTTGATTGATTGGGATCAACAATATCACACACCTATTGTGGACCTATTCCAAAACAATGAAGCTATTGCTGAGTTCATGGGAATTCAACATGGTATACCATAAGGACATTATGAGGTTGGTTTTATCATAGAACTTGAGCAAGGAACCTACTTTGGAGGGGAAATTGCATCCTCCAGTCATAAAATTGAAATGAAAAATATAAAAATCCAAATGAGATCCCCTAAGGAAAACCACAATGTGGCTCTATCATGTATATGAGGGTAAAAACCTCTCTGAGGTACTCGAGGATGGAGGGTTCAATATCCCCATCACAAAGTATCAATAAAAATTAGCACTCTTGGTTGAAGGTTTTGAACCTATCAATGTTAGAATAACAGAGGAACCTAAGGTAACATATCATGCATATACCTTAAATCCTTAGGAAAGAGTCAAACTATTGACATTCATCCATGAATGTAACATCAAATTCGCCTAGACATATGAAGATATACTTGGGCTAGATCCACCTTTATTGGTACTTCATCTAATAGTATTTCCTACAACGAAACTAGTTAAACAACAGCTTCACAAGATGCACCCACAAGCAGGGAAAAATTTAGTGGCGAATTTTCGCCAATTGGCGAATAATAGAAATCGGGATCTCCAAAAATGGCGAATAGTGCAAGCTAAAAAGGAGACTGAATCACTGGGCTTTTACAAAAAAATAATTTTGTCTTGATTAATTCGCCATGAAAACGATGCGTCATTGGAAATTATTCACTAGTAGTTTATACCATAATTAAAAATATTAATTATATTCGCCAGTAATATTATATTCCTCCGATCAATTTTGGGGTAATATCGCCATTAATAATAAAATACTATTTAATTTTAGGGTTACTTTAGTGGCTTAACCTTGAATATGTATTTTGTTTATTTCCATTTATTAGATTTTAAATTGGATGGCTACGATTTGATTCTACGGCCTAATATGCATGTGCCTTTTCAAAGGCTTGCTGAGGCCCGAAATTTATTTTGGGCCACACGATTAAATCTAATCATGTGGTCCAAAACAAATTTTGAGCCTCAGCAAGCCTTTTAAAAGGCACATGTCTATTAGGCCACGGAATCAAATCACAACCATCCGATTAAAAGGCTAATAGATGGTAAATTTTTCAGTTTTCATTCAGTCTTACTTTTAAAGTGATATTTTTAAAAAACATTTAATCTGTGTGTGCTCCAATGCATTTTCGGAGGTGAATTTATGCTTGGGGGCGAGGGGCTCTGCCCTTCGACCCCGCCTGTATCATGACAAGAGCGTGCTGGGGCCACTGTCCTAGGACCCCGTGAGGGGGCGTTGCCCCCTCAACCCCCACAAGGGGGCTTTGCCTCCTTGACCCCCGCAAGGGGCGCTGCCCCTTGACCCCGCCGGTGGCTGCCGCCCTCGGGCCCCTACTTCAATATTACAAAAACCAAAAATATATGGGGGAACTACGCCAATCAACTATGCAAAATTTTAAAGGAGAGATTCACCAATGTCATTATTATTTTTACCAATTATTCATTAAGATTCACCAGGATTTTACAATTTTTTTTAATAATGTGTATAGATTCTCCAGGGAAATTAATATTTTTTTCAAAAAAAGAGGAAGGATTCGCCAAGATTTTACACCTTCGCCGAGGGGGGGGTTTCTTAAAGTTATCCTTGCCTGCAAGTAGCACTATTAGTCAAGTTGGAGCTTCAAAAATTACTGGACGTGAGATTCATCAAACCTATAGATTATCTAGAGTGGGTATCCAACCTCGTACTAGTGTCAAAACACATTGGGGGCATATGGATCTATAAAGACTTCAAAGATCTTAACAAGACATGCCCTAAGGATGACTTCCCCTTCCCAATATCGACATAATAGTGGATCTAACTATTGGCATTGGAATTATTTTTCATTTATGTCAAAGGTATTGTCTTGGTTCTTTTTTGATATCGATTGAGTGAGTTGCTTCAAGGTATCACAAAGTTACTTTTTTGGTGTTGATGTTCCATGATTGCCTTCATGCTTGTCTTGAATATGTTATCATGCTAAGGGTTTGATGACAAAGAATCTTAAATTAAATGTTTGAGTCAATCAAATGTTTCAAAAAGGTTTTTTCTAAAACCCTCAAGGTCTAGGGTTTAATGGTGATTTCCAATACAAGTTATTCATACATTATGTTTTGAAGGTGGGTCACTAATTATCATTGTCTTGTATTTAAAAAACTTCAATGATGTTTTTTGATGAAGAATCATATGGGTGCCTCTTGATTAAAAATCCTTATTCAAGGTTGGAACAATAGTTACTCGGGTTGTTTAAGTCTAGTCTTTGGGTTTTACAATTGTCTCCTTTTGAGAGTTTTGGAATGATTTTTGTTATGTGAAGGAAGTTGGGAAGTTATTATACATTTTATAGATTAAGTGTTTATTATTTAATTCTAAGAGAAAAAAAATGAAATGATTCAAGTGTGTGTTGGTGGGTATGCGAAATGTCAACAGTTTATGATTGGGTGCTCACAGGTTTGTACTTCTTTGAGGTTAAATGGTTATTATGGCTGATTTTCTGTTATAGTTTTGTAACTCTACTGTGACTATGAGGATATGAAGGTTTTTATCATTAAAAGAAGTGTGGTTTGTTCTTGATAAAAGAATTTTTCAAAATATAGTGATATCAACTCCTTGTGAAGGTATACCAAAATATGAAAGATTTGAATAGCAATATGAAGTGATTTTTTTGTATCATTGTATTATGGAAATCTGGGTTTCTTTCTGCACAAACAATGTATGGTTGTATTCATGAGATGTTTTATTCATTTCACTGATTAGTGTGATTTGAATAAGAACATAGGTTATTGAAACACAACACTAAATGTGTCTTCAAAGAAGACTAACTAGCATAGTGTTTTTGTTGAGAGAAGAGTATTCTTGATGGAAAGTAGTACTGAAGGAAGTCTTTTATTCTTTTATGTCATCTATCACTCTTTTCAAAAAAGGTTCTTGTCAAAAGTATAAATCTTGTTTTGTGTTTATTGTCACAAGGTGTTAGAAGGGTCTTGTAGAGATAAATCACATAGGAAATGAAATGTATTGTAATAGGGTAACCCCCTGAAGTTATATCTTTTCTTTTGTTGGATATTGGTCATTAAGATCATGAAGATTTTACTACTGAGGCATTATGTGTAGCTAGTGAGGCAGTTGTCTTTTCTAGTGAGGCATTGTGTATATCCAGTGAGGCTTTGCTAGTGAGGCATTTTGTGTAGCCAATGAGGCTTTTCCAGTGAGGCATTTTTCTGTGGCCAATGAGGTACAAAAAGCAACTAGTGAGGCTCTGTAATCAATGAGAATTTATTAATCCAGTGAAGCATTTTCTCAAGTGGTTTTTTATCCCTATGAGGGTTTTCCACTCATGAAAAATATTGTGTTATGATTATTTTGTGGTCCATGTGATGATTATGTTTCATACAATTTGGTCTTGTTTATTTCTTTATCTACTTTGCAACATTTGAGTTTTCATGTTGTTTAAGGATTTGCTATTGACTATCACATTTGGTTACACTCTTGAAATTGAATATTCAATGATTACAAAGAGATTGTGTTCTTTCAAAAACAATTGAATTAAAGTTTTTTATTGTAACACTGATTCACCCCCCTCTTAGTGTTTCCCATACTCCAACACTAATTATTGCTCATGAAATGCTTTCACTAATGGACATATGTTTTGGGTACAAATAGATAAAGATAGCCTTGAGGATCAACACAAAATGGCTTTAGCCTATGCTTGGGGGAATTTTTACTGGAACATCATGCCATTCGGCTTGAAGAACATAGGATCTACATACCAAAGAGCAATGACTACTATATTGCATGGCATGTTGCACATCACCATGGAGGAATATGCAGATGATATATTGGCTAAATCAATCAAAAGAAAAGAACACCTAGATAACCTAGCTAGGATATTTGATAGACTATAGGAGTATAACTTGCATCTAAATCCAAAGAAATTTGTGTTCGATGTAACATCTAGGAAACTATTGGGCTAAATTATATCCAGAAGGGGTATCAAGTTGGATCTTGCTAAGGTCAAGACTATCTTGGAAATGCCTCCCCCAAGAACATTGAAACAACTACATAGTCTACAAGGAAAGCTTCAGTCTATCTAAAGGTTTATTGCATAATTAGCAGATAAATTTCATCCTATAGACACTTAAAATTGTCCTAATCAATATTACACATATGAATTTGATTACTAACACTATTTTTGTCTTGATTCACCTCTTTTTGACCATTTAATAAAATGATCTTAATTGTGTAATTAAATTCACCACTTTCGTCTATTAATAAGATAATCAATTTTATCAAGTTAATTCATTCCCTTTCATACTAATTTTCATCCTATTTAATTAGATAATGCAAATTATTTAATTGAATTCCTTAAGTCCTCTCATTTTATTAAATAATCTTAATTATTTAATTGAATTTCAATTTCCCCTTTTTCTTAAATGAGTTAATTGTTTAATGAAATTCCTAATTTCATCCATCATGCACAATTAAATAATTCTTTAACTATTTAATTAAATAATTTCTTTCATCCTCCCACTTGCAAGAGAATATTCCCATGGAATATTCCTCCACTCCAATTCCCTCCTAAATGGACATGCTTTGCACATTCCTCTTTAATCAATTAGGATTTGTGCTTCTTCAAATCAATTTGGTCAATTGATTAAAATCCTCAATCCTTGTCAACTTGCAATCTCATCTATCGATTGGATTCTTAATCCATGCCAACTCTTATTGATTTTCATCTATTGATTGATCAATTCAACCTTGACCATCGATTCAACCATTTTTCCTATAAATAGTCCTCATTTCTATGAGAAAAGGATCCACATTCATTTAGATTAATTGTTGTTGGCCCCACAACTGTCATTGCACCAAAAGATCGACCTATTAATGCCTGATACAACTGCTAGAGTTAACAAATCCATGAGAGGTGGTTATTCCATGTCACAAATCCCAAGGGGAGCACTAACCATCTACCAACAAACTTCCCCTCAGGATTACCCAAGGGGATTCGAAACTGGCACCTTTGGCTTTGATACCAATTGTTGGCCCCATAGTTTTCGTTGCACTAAAAGATCGACCTGTTAATGCCTGATACAACTACCAGAGTTAATGGATCCATGAGAGGTGGTTAGTCCATGTCATGAATCACAAGGGGAGTGTTGACCATCTGCCAACAGTTGCACTATAGTAAATTTTAGAGCATTCTTCATGAGAATTTTATCATTTAGCATCCATTTTCATCAATCCCCATCAATGGCTTCCATCTTCAAACTTGTTTCAACCAAGGTATTGGGAAAGGATTGACATTCCAATCAATTCAGCACCAACCCCCCAATGGGATGAGGTTTGATGCATTAAAATAGGTTTCCTTTAATCATTTCAATTTATTTCATGTTTAATGGCTCATTAGTTTATTATTTTCAATAATTTCATTGGGAGCTTGACTTAACTAGTTAGATCTTGGTTAATTCTTGTATTTTTAATCATGTTTATCTTAGGTTATTATCATGTTCACATATCATCATCACTAAACCAATGACATCCACAAGAAGAATTTTATCAAAGAAACAATAGAAGTTGACATCAGTAGCACTTACTAATGACAACATAATGCAACTAATCAAAGCATCACCGATTGACATTAATGACAACACAAACATAAGCCTACAACAATCTCCCCCAAGCTTTTTGACATCAATGAAAGTGAAAGTCTTGGTTTTCAAATTACCTAGGGAGTGTTTTGTAGGAGCATCTAAGGTGTAAGACCAATCTTGCCTCAAAAAACACCCTCTATGCATGAAACTTTTAGAATACCAAATACCATCTCCTTTGAACTTAACTACTATATATACATATAGTTGAAATGACCAAAAAATTTACACCAAACTATACTCAAGAAATCTAGATGGGAAATGTGTGATGAACTAGTGAATGACTCAAAAGAATGGAATATGTACATTATTGACTCATGAAAAAATCTCCCTAAAGAAATAACTATCTCTAGATTATGGAGATTGTGAATGACAACATTAAAGGTTGAAACCCTAATTTTATTTCCCCCAGTATGAAAAATATGGTAGATAGAGAGTACAACAATACAACTATCAAGAACAAGGAGAACATCCTAAAAGTGACCACCAATCATCTAAATAGTTCATGAATACAAAATTAAAATATGTGAAGATTCACCCATTATAATGTGAGATTATTTTTATTTAAAAGAGACTCGAGAAGATTAGATGAATTATTCATATGATGCAAGGCTCCCAAGTCAATAATCCAATTGCATTTTGAAGATGGAGATTATGTTGAAAGTGCATAAACCTTGTCTATGTTTGTGGAATTATACTTAGAGGGTTAAATGGTTTGTTTTTTCATGGCCCCCTCTAATTCCTCTAGGGTATTACAACATCTTGTAGCCATATTTTCGTCCTTGCCACAAAAACTGCAAGGGTCTCTTGATTTCTTATTCATCTTAGAGGAAGACTTGCCAAACTTAGAAGATTTATTATTTTTGGGAGTGGATTGACATTTTTAATTTGACTTGTGTGTAGGATTGGAGGAACTCTTACAAACTAATATATATTCTATCTTGGGATTTTATGTAATTTTACCTTTTCCACTAGGTGACTAGGAAACCAATGCATGAGTCTTGGAACTACAAAGTGACTCTAAATGTGTTAGCTTAGCTTGTTCTCATGTCAAGTGATAAAAAAAAACCTCAAATGAAGGAAATATAAAGGTATATATTGAAAAATCCACAGTGGAATAGAAGGTAGAAGAGAAAACCTGAAAGGATCCTTGAATCTTAGACATGATCAAAATAATGCATTCTTTGTCATCTGTGTCCTTTCTACAACCCTATAAAATTGATCTCAATGACGTGACCTTTACTAGATTATCCTCAATGGAGAGAAATGAATTAGGTACCAATTTATTCAACATTTCTTCAATCTATAATGCTTGAAACTTATTGATTATACTGAACACATCATTATATTTAGCCAAATTCTTCTTTGAAATATTTCTAAACTCTATGTGAAATAATAGGCTATGTAAAACATGAAGTGTAATAAAACCAATAGATTCATTCATATTATTTATAGGAAAGTATCTCATATTTCCAAGTAAAATTATGTTTTTTATCATTCAAGGTAGACCATATTCCCTTGGAAATGAGTTACTTGGTCATATCTAGTTTCTAAGTGTTATAATTGTGCAATGTAAGGTGGTTTATAGTAGAGGTTTATGTCGTGTGTTTGATTTTGAGTTTTCTAAAGTGACTATATTCTAATTTTAATGTTTCATGATGCATATGGGTACTATAGGATAAAAATGTAACCCCCCCCCCAAAAAAAAATTAAAACCAATTTTTTTTGCAATTTTGATAACTAAAAAGAAAAAATTCACTTCAATTTTGATCTCTATGTACCTAGTAATTTTTTTGTAAAATCAAGTCTGAGATCTATGTATAAAATTAAACAAGCTTTCCAACAACACAAGAATCATGAAAAGGGAGATCTGAGCCAAAATTTATGGGCTTGGAATAACAAATAGATAAATCTCACTTTAAAAGGAAATAAAACATGCTAGTAATAAAATATAGAAAAAATACTAGAACCACTAGAAAGTGTTCAAAACCAACTTTATGATGATATCTCATTTTTGAAATTTTGAGATCATATGCCTAAATTATACAAAAAATAAAAAATAATTCTCTTAGGGAATATATATTATATTTATGTGGCCCATTGTGGTTGGATGGTGGTGATCTAGCATTAAAAAAGCGACACCACTCATTGGGATGATGACTTAGAAAAAATATGGTGGTAATTATGTAGACCTGAAATAGTGACTTGGTAGTTGAGAAACAAACTAAGAGATAGTGGTGCTTTAGTAAATATCTAGTGGCTAATGTCAACTAAGGTGATGATACCAAGTGTGACACAAATGGTGGTGGTTATAGTTGGTGGTAGTGACTGGGAGGGAGTGCTACCACTCAAGTGATTGAGGTTAGAACCATAAATTTTGATGGAGTTCTCAGCACTAAAAATGTGAACACTATTAAAAACTTGATAATATATTTAGGCATGATGTCAGCCCCAAAAATCTCATGCACCATCACTATTTTCTTAAATCCACCAAAAAATAAAATAATTTTCCAAAAAAATAATTGCACCAAAATTTGTATACCATGTCTTACAAACCTAAAACTAGTAATAATGGTAGGTGATGCAATATGAAATTGTATGGTTTATGAATTATGTTCATTGTATAGAACTTTTCACCTTGAAATTTGTGTCCCCAAAAAAAATACCACAAAAATCTTGATCTCTAGATTTGATGTTTTAGCAATCATTCATAGGATTTTTTTAGATGTAATGTTGAGGTCCATTTTCTCCAAGATGCACCCTTTGAATGAGAAAGGATGGATCTCTCAAAAATAGGATATAGGATCATATATTTGGAGCTCCAACATTGTGTAGGATTTTTTAAACCCTATAGCTCCCAAGGATCATTTTCAATTGAACATCTATCATAGAAAGAGAGAAAAAGAAAAGGAATTTCTATGGAGGCCAAAGATAATATTGATCCAAAAAACATGAATCACAATAAACATTTATATAATTATATAATATTGAATCATTATAATAAGAAAAAATATAAAAATAAACCCTTAGGCAAGGATAAAATTAGACAATGGCATGTGTCATCATCCTATGAAATGAGATAAAAAAGCACATGACCTAGGAAATATAAAGTATTCTAGTATGAAAAGGGACCTAATTAATTAAATAACTAATTAGGAAACTACATTCTTACTCTAACATATTTGATTTTCAATTATAGACATTTTTAAATAATAGAAAACTAGATTTTATTAAGAGTATTAAATTGGGGGATTATAATATAAAAGTTTAATTTTATACAAAACTAAATTACATTTAATTTCAAATACTAGGAAAAAATATTATAGAAAATTTTATTATTTTCTTAACATGAATAAACCACAATTTAAATAGTATAATCATTGTTCTATTTTTTTTATCTAAGTGTATAGTTTAATATTTTGAACAATGTTTGATGGATAAATATTAAAATGCTTAGGATGGAAATTGGTACAAAAATATTCAAAATCCATAGTACATGTGAGTGAATCTAAATTCTGAAAAAGTTGTAGGGAATTGTTACATACAACGTTGGTTTTAGATTTTAACATTTTATCGCATTGAATTGATGGTAATGGTTTATAACCCTCATGTATATGAGAGTATAGAAAATTATAAATGTTCTTATTTATGAGTTAAGTTTGTAGCATCGCAAATTGTCAGATTTAACAATTTCACTCTATGTCCCCCCCCTTAATTTATTGAACCTAATTGAATACCGAATTTCCTAAATTACATATTTCATGGCCCATTTCAATAGTTACCAAAAAATTGTAAGTGGAAAACCTAAGCATTTATTCCATATTTTGTCCCTAGCTTTTTAGATCCTAAAAAAGTGGGTCTGGACAAGGGCGTTCTTGGTGCCCTTGTCCTCTTAATCTGGCCCCACATATATAAAGGTTGAAGGTGTAATCTCACTTAATATTTTTCTCCCAACATTGTTTACCTTACAAAATAGGGTTGGAATAGTGGCACCCTAAGCACCTATGTCCCCCTATTTTGGCTCCAAATTCAAACATGTCAGAAGTGACCATTTTATTATTTGAAATTCAAATACCCAAAGTTCACCTCAAGATTTAGTTTTTTTGAAATTAGATTAAATTCCTATAAATAACTAGTTATTGTAGCATTTAAACATTAAGTAAAATTATCTAACATCAATTGAGAATCAAGAGAAAGGATTATTGTGAAGAGAATTATACAACAAGTCAAAAGCAACTATTAGAGGATTTATTGCAGCAATTCAAGATCCAACATCATGTCAAAGTGTATGTGAGTTTTTGTTCATGTTCATATTATCATTGTTTTGTGAAGGCTGACCCTTCTTGTACATCTCCAAATAAATTCAAGCATTTAAGAAAGATCCAAGACCTCGAGGTGATGTGTATGACTTTATTCCTTCAAGGAATCCATTGAAGGGTGGTGAGTTGTAGCACTTTGTGGATTCATAATTCCTTCCTTTCATTTATCCATTTATCATTGACATTTCCATTATGGAAGTAAAAACACTAACACAGGGTTTGACCAAGGAAATCCCCTAAAATGACACAAAATTTACTCTCTTTGTGAATGTGTAGATCTTAGGTTGAAGAAGATTGCAAGGAATCTTGAAGACAAATTGTTCATTGTTGCTTTCAAAGCCTTGTATCTTGTCAATAAAAAAAACTCGCTTATAGAATTATTTGGCAATGATCTAAAAGTTTTGCAGATAGGAAATGGAACTGTAAATCTAACACTAGAAGACTATGAAATCAGATCTTGAAAATACCTAGTAGGATAGTGGTGCCCCGACACCAACATCCTGACAAATCAAGTTGAAATTTACACAAGTACACATTGTCCTCCCATTTATATTTTTGGTGTCTGATTTCTTCTGTAACTTCTCATATTTTATGTATTTACATCAAAAAATTTATTTGCATAATTGAGTCAATTATATCATTACATTTCATTATTAGGTCATTTCTAGATTTGGTTAAGGGCTAGTTGACTCACCTATCAACCTGTAAGTCAACCTCATGCCTTATCCAAATCCATCAAACCCCCATTCCATCCTTACACTCATAAATCCCCCACAACCATAACATACACAACTCAATGAAATTTGGAAAAGGTATCAAACCTTAAGGTACAAACCCAAAGGGTTGCCTTTCCCACCATTTAATTTTCGTGAACATGATATGTTAACACTATAGACCTTATGAATTGGAAGCATTGTTGTTACAACTCAATTGTGTAATTACTATTTACTATTACTATGTAGGGTAAAATGTGAATGTAATGTGAATTCTGAGGATGAATAAATACTTGCACCTTGTTATCAATGCATTGTGAATGAATGTTATCTTATTTAATGTTTTGTGAAGTAATGCATATATGTGATTGGATGGATAATGGTTAATATTATAACATTAAAGATGTATTATGTGTAATGCATATTTTGTTGAATAGCTGACTACCTTGGGCATATGTTAGTGGATATAGGTACATTTTCAATTCCTCTAGGCGGAGGGGAAGTATCACTTAGGAGAAGGTCTTGGTCGGGTAACCAGTAACATAACCTATCTAAGGTTACACACACCACAATAGAATAATTGAGTTGGTTTATTAAGTGGGAAGTTGGTAAGTTATCCTTAGTTGATGTGTCTACATTAGTAAGAGTATTGTTTACTATTGAATGCATTAATGGGTGATTTTTATCTTCTTGAGCTTCTGAATTCTTTCCTTGTTACTATGCTTGTATCGATATGTGGTACATATGAGGAATATGTATACGCACACACATGCATGTCAATGATAGACCATGCACAAGAAGGAAAATGTATATGAGGATACATAGGTAGAAATATCTATGCACACTCATGCACGAGTTTCTTATGCACATGGAACTATCCAATGGATCTAACGACATGTATATGTATACATATAGATATATCACTCGTTGGCTCCTATCAATACCATAGTAATTGTGTATGATTTTGGTGTGATAATTATATGTGTATATATAAAAAAAGTATATACATATTCCATATATATATATATGTGTATCAATATACATGTATGGTGGAAAATGGACATGCCCATATGAATGTATCGATACATGTATATATACATATACATGTGCATAGAGGCATATATATATATATGTATACACAATTGATATATTAATATAACAATGTGATTTATATCTTGATTGTATTCATTTTTATATTGATTATATATGCATGTTCTTTATTGACATATGATAAATATGGATATATATTAACATATATATATACTTATACATATATATATATTTATGTGTGTCAATATATATATGTATATGGAAGTATATGCTATATATATGTATGTATAGGCTTCTTTATAGCTAGATCCTAGCCCAATTATGAAATATTTGTGACTGCACTTGAGAGGTTGACTATGAGATACTTATGATTGTGCATAAAAGGCCGAATAGTTAGCATGATGTCCAACACCATAAAAGTGAATATTCTACAAACCCATACATAGCAATAAGTCGATATAAAAGAAGAGACTTGTCTGACACCATATTATGGTATATCTTTGACTTAGTAAACCATATGAAACCTTGTCGTTTGATTAATATTTGCAACAAATAAATGCATACTTGTATATTGAACAACAGGTCGGTGACTACGTCTGTGTAATAAATGAAGAGAATTTGACTCATGGGATACCAAGTCTATGTATGCTATGTGTTTCATACTTGATGAGTAATTGATTCCATAGTAAGAACCCATGCCAACTCTATAGGAGATTATTGATGCTTTGGTGCCACCTTTTATGTAGATTTCCATTGTGAATGCAATTTGAATTAAATAATGTGATGATTTGAATTAGTCTTATATTTATATCAATTCACAAGTTGAACTATAGTTTTGTTTATCTGAGTAAGAGTTGTTATATGGGTCACCTTTTAGCTATGGTTTATGTGTTTCTATGCATGCCTATTGCTGTCAGAACTCATGCCTAAACTGTAGGTTGAGTAGTCTCAAATTGTTGTATAAATAGTGGAGCTAGTTCACTTGTTTGGGATGCATTTCTTGAGAAAGTTTTTGTATTCTATTTACATTCCTATCTGCATGATTTTGCTTAACATAGTGAGTGAGAGCTTTGAGAATTGGAGAGATTTTATTATTATTTTGAGAGAAGTATTTGTCAACTTGTGAGTTAGAGGTTATTGTGACTTTGTTGGAGGGATCAATGACAAGATAGTTGTTGTTCTGGAAGTGTTGTGTTTGCATCCAGTCGATTGGAAATATTATCACATGCATGAGGATAATATTCCTTTGTTTGTATTAGTTTTGAAAGAGTTATATCTTATTGTTTTGAAGTCTAATATGGTTACTTGCAATTAGAGAAAAGTAATCTTTTCTTTGAAATAAAAGTAGAAGATGTTTACTCTATGTGTGAAATACTTGTAGTTACTCCATGATAGGAGAAATTGTTTGTAATAGTTATTATTATTATATTAGATATGATTAAACATGGGTAGCTTAAGTAATACTCATATCTAGATATTTGATTATGCTAGATGGCTAGTAGGTTACTCTTGGGATTTTTATCCAGTGAAGGGAGGGAACTAGTACTTTGCTTAGTGAGCTATGTTACTTAGGTTTGTGTTAAAGAGATAGGTTATCTTGGGGATTAAGCTTACCCATGAAGAGGGATTACCTAAGCATAGCTATGATGGCCTTGAGTCAAAATGTGCTTGCTATAGTGTAAGTGAATGGTAGAACTTTAGTCAAAGTATTGAGTGAGAACACTTTGGCCAAAGTAGTGTGATTTCCTAGGGCTCCACTGTCAGCTCACCATGTTCATTTAAACACATGAGGGTTGCCTAGTTTAGGGTTATAAATCCTAGTCATGTAAGGCACAACACTAGGCTCAGTGTGGTATGTCCTACAGGGTTACCCAACTAGTACCTTTGTTGAAGGGTAGGGCCATCTATCATTGATAGATGTGTGGGGTATCACATATGAGTCCCTGGTCAATGAAAAAGTGCTTGAGTGATGCTTCTCCTCCTTAGTAGGTGATAGAAGACCAGGGTTTCGAAAGGTGGATTCTTGAAATATCTATATCTTATGCTCTAAAGTTTAGAGGAGTTGTGTTTGTAATTGTGTACTATCTTGGAATATTGTAATTTGTGAAATTATCATATTTAAATGGAATGTTTATTTTATATTTTTATAGCATCTTCATATATTCTCAATAAAGAGAAGAAAATTTTAATTGCAATGGTTTATTACATAGTTTATTTACTCGCACAATGAAAACTTAGGAAAATTTACTTCAGTGAATGATTGGCATGTTACATGTGGTATCAGAGCTACTAGGTTTAGTGTTGAAGCCTATGAGCTCATCATTCTTTCAATCCAATGCTATCTAATGTTTGGAAATTCTTGTGCTAGGATGGTGTGTTTCAGATTAATGGCTCGAAAGTCAGTAATCAGAAATGATCGCTACCTCAAAGCCAAGAAGGAAAGAGAGACCATCATTAGAACAATTGAGGGAACCAATGCTGATAATTCCATCTGGTTGAGAGACACTAAAACATTCAATCACACACTTTCTTGAATTAGTGATATGAAGAGAAAGATGAAGATGGAGTCTATGTACAATTATCAACCTCCTATCTCACAAAAGAAGTTTGAGTCATTATCACTTTCTAGGGATATGCCCTCAAAAGGTAGTGTCAATCTAGAATTTATCTTTAGGGACCCTAGAGTTCTTCCAATGGCGAAAGATTTAAATTTCGTCGAGTAATGAATATGATGGATATGTACCTTGAAACTATGTATCAGATGACAAATCCAAAGGATACTATCCTTTTTGGGATAGGTATGAAAAAATGAGAGATGAGAAACAATCTCAATCTATAGGATATACTCTGTTAAGTTATGCGTCAAATATTGAAGTTCCAAGGGATACCTAGAGAGGTCATGATTCATCAAATCTCAACAATGCAACTAATGAGAGCTAAGAAGAAAGGGTGCAAAATATTTTCCATTAATATTGAATAACTTGAAGAGAACCTTGTTAACTTTGTGTCACAAAACTTCCAAGAGATGGAAGACAGTGAAATGGATGAAACTAGATTGCCAGACATGGAAAGGTATCTTATATTGAGAAATTTTTTGGATGTGTTTCTAGATGAGTTACTTGGGTTTCCACCAAAGAGGATATTTGATTTCTCTATAGATATAGTACCAAGGTCTAAACCTATTTCCAAGGTTCCCTATAGGATGACAACAATCAAGCTAATGGAGCTTAAGGAACAGTTGGAAGAACTATTGTCAAAAGGGTTAATAAGACCAAATGTTTCACCTTGGGGGCACCAATCATCTTTGTGAAAAAGAAGGATGGTACTTTACGTTTGTGCATCAACTATTGTATGCTTAATAAAGCTACGATGAAGAATAAATATATGTTTCCATTCATTGATGATCTTTTCGATCAAATGAGGGGAGCTATCATATTCTCTAAGATAGATCTGAGATCTAGATATCACCAGTTGAGAATTAGAGATGAAGATATCTTTAAGACTACATTCAAAACCAAATATGGACACTATGAATTCACAGTTTTACCATTTGGTTTAACAAATGTACCTATCATTTTTATGAATCTAATGAATAGTGTATTTAGGGATTACTTAGATCAATTTGTCTTGATTTTTCTAGATGAAATCCTGATTTATTCTAAGGATGAGGAAGATCATTACAAACATTTAGAGCTAGTCTTACAATGATTAAGAGAGCATAAGTTGTATGATAAACTCTCTAAATGTACCTTCTTTTTGAGAAGAGTGCATTATCTAGCACATGTGATCTTGGTGGATGGAATTTATGTTGATCTAGCTAAGATCAAGGTAGTACTAGAGTGGACAATACCCAAGAATGTGTCTAAGGTAAGATGTTTTATGGGTCTAGTAGGGTACTATAGAAATTTTGTTGCAAACTTCTCTAATATTTCTCTTCCAATTACTTCTTTATAGAGGAAAGGAAAGAAATTTGAGTGGACTGAGAAGTGTCAAGAAACCTTTAGCCTACTTAAAGAGACGTTGACCACCGCGCTGATCTTGAAAGTACCAGATCCTAAGGGTAACTTTACGGTTATCACAGATGCATTTGAGGAAGGTTTAGGGGGTGTTCTAATGCAATATGGGCAAGTGATTACTTATGAATATATAAATTTAAAAATTCATGAGAAAAATTATGCATTGCATGATTTGGAGTTAGTAGTTGTGGTTCACACATTACAAATGTGGAGGCACTACTTGTTGGAAAAACCCTTTGAATTGAAAATTGATCATAATGGGTTTGTAAGAGAGGGGGACCAACCATGTCAAAGCTCCAGGTCACAGAGATTTGAGAGCGGAGGTCTGCCTAACTTAACTCACTCTAAAGGATAGGGATCAAGAATGAAGAGCACTAAATAGTGCTTCTATCACTCTACAAACCTGAGTGTTAGGTTTGGGCTAGGAAAGCTGATTTCAGAGTGAATATTGTACCTCAAATAGCTCTCTATTTGAGGACAACAACATGACACATTGGCATCTCTCTAGTGTGCTAGTGTCTGTACAACCATAAAATAGAAAGTACAATAAAGACTACCTAAAAATGTACTAACACCTTAGCTAGTTGGTTTAGGTGGAAAAAATAGAATGAGGAAATGTAGAAAGTAAAGATGAATATGATAAAGTAAATAAATAAGAGCAAGGGTGACAAAAATAATCTCACACAAGCATCAATTCACCAGCTAGCTCCAAACGCAGTTCCACCTACACACAAGTAAGAGGGAAAAAATTTAGGGTTGTATAGGGGCCTACCTCAATTAGACCTTTGTTTTGGTGTTTCCACCTCCATGGACAAATAAAAATAAATGGAGTAGAAAATGTGATAAAGGAAAGAAAAGGAAGCAAAGAACACTACAAAAAATAGTATACTACTCAATCAAATCACAAAGGAGAGGAGTCAAGCATTACCGCCTCCACCCAAAAGATCACTAGCCAAGGGAAGGAGAAAGAAAGCTACGAACTTGGAAAATTCACCACCACCACAATTGTGGTGAAGGGAGGTCTGGTGCAAGAGCACCTAGATCCTGACCCTAACATGATAGGAGAAAGGACCTTAAAGGTTCACCAAGTGTTTTAAAGGTTTTCATGTTTTATGCAAAATATGTCAAATTAAGTTGCTTTGTACTCAAAATCATGTATGTCATGTGACAAGGGGTGGTAGATAGGTAGTAGATGGATTTAAGCCATGTCTTTTATGCAAATAAGGTCTCATTAGACCACTTTCAATAGGTTGGATGAGCATGGGGTCAAAAAGATCAAACTTACTAAGTATGTAGTGAAATTGTTTAAGAAAATTATGTAAAGTGCATAACCTTGACCTCCAAATGGTCATGAGTGGTTCAAAATTCTGTTATAAATGCAGTTGGTCGGTTGTAGGAGGGAGTTGGAAGTTGAAATCATTATAAAAATTCATGTAATCCCCGAGAAAGTTTGGTTGTTGAAATCCAATAAAGAAAATTGCATTTTGGAAAGGCTGATCACCATCTTTTTACTGGTTTTTCTGAACTTTCTTTCTTGGTGCAAGCCTGTATAGGGTTGATATGTATTAATATTGTGGGTATTTGTTGATGCATGTGTTTAATACCTTATTTCATTTGCTTGGAGGCTTAGAACCTCTGTTGGTGCGTGAGGGATCAATAAATTGTGTTGACTGTTCTATTTGCAAGGTGAAGGTTTGAAGGTCTTTCCATGATCTATTTGCCAATCCACCTACTATGTTGACTCTGTGGCTCAGTGGATTGGCTTGTATTATGTCTAGTTAGATGGTTAGACTCTTTGGAGGGTGAGAGGGTGAACAAACCTAGTGGGATGTGGTGTTCTTGTGACTGAATATGGGTGGTTCCGTTATGAATGCAAGGAACCTAAGTAGTGAATTAGAGAACTGTTGAGGGAAATGGGATTGTGAGAGTTTCTAGAGTTAGGGTAGAGGTAATACATGGTGTCTAGACCCCTAGGAGGATTTGGGAGAGTCAGGAGTTGTGAGTTTCCTTAAACCCTCATTTTGGTGGAGAATTAGGAGGGTTTGTGAGCAGAGATTTAAGACAAGTTCTTGGGCCCCTAAGAGTCGACAAATCCTGAGTTTGAGAGCCTTTCCTAAAACTGTTTTAGGTTCTTTTTGTTTTGGGATGAATTTGAGTGAGGGTTCCTTTGAAAAAGAGGCTAATTGTGAAGCCTAGAGCTTGGGTGTGTTTACTGAAAGTCTATAATGGTCCAAAAGATTGACCCTTGGTTTTCTTATATGTTGTGTAACCCTAAAAAGGGTATCTTAATCCATCATTTAGTTGTTGAGTGTTTTGGGAAGGTTGTGAGGAAATTGGCCTAGACTGGTTTTTTTGAGTGTTTTGCAAACTTTGGGGTTTAAGATTCTTGAGGGTGAGTTGATGTCCTTAAGATTGGAGTTGGGTTCTTGGTTGAGAGATGAAATTTTTTTTTGTGAGTGATTCCCACCTAGCCTCTGCATCATAGTGGTCTCAGAGCAAGGGAGTAGGTCTTTGTGAAAGATCAAGACTGAAGTTTGTGTGTAGGAAGAAGAAGATAGTTGGAGGGAAGAAAATGCCTCCTTAAAACAATGTTGTTGCAAGGAAACTTGGTACTCATGAGAAGGATATAGATATACTGAAAAGGGAGATGGCTGCAATAAAGGCTAAGGGAAAAACCCTTCTGGATGAAAGTGAGTCTGAAGAGGAAGAGACCTCTAGTGAAGAAGAAGAGATGGATCCAAATGATGTTAGAACAATGAAGCTACTGAAGGCTGTGAAGAAGGATGGACATGGGAAGATGGATGTGCCTATGTATGGATGCAAAATTGATAGTGAAGAGCTCTTGGATTGGATAGGGGCTTTGGAGAACTACTTTGATAGTGAAGATGGTGATGAAGGACATAAGGTGAAGAGAGCAAAAAAAAAACTAAAAGGACATGCTTTGGTGTGGTGGAATTTTATGCAAGAAGATAGGTTGAGAAAAGGAAAGAGAAAGATCATTTCTTGGGAGAAGATGAAAGCAAAGATAAAAGGTAAATTTCTTCCTTTTGATTACAATATTCAATTGCTTAAGAAATTGTAGAATCTTAGACAAAAAGAGTTAGATGTGCAAGCATATACTGAAGAGTTTTATAGGCTAAGCATAAGGACTAAACATGAAGAAGATGAGGAAGAGATGACTGCTAGGTACTTGAATGGTTTGAGGTTCAACATTCAGGATGAAATCAGCATGATGACACCAAAATCAGTAGAGCAATGCTTTCAAATGGCAATGAGGGTAGAAGAAAAGCTAAAGAGGAGACAAGAGAAGGTAGCAAGGGGAAGAGGTAACACCTCTAGAGGAAGGGGATTCAATCCTAGTTCAAGGACAAACAATGAAGGCCAAGGAGATGAAAAAAAGGATCAAGAGCAATCTGATTCAAGAGGTGGATGGAGAGGTTCAAGAGGCAGATTTAGGGGAGGAAGAGGATCATATCAGTTCTCAGGAAGATGCTACAATTGCAGCCAGCCTGGACACCCAGCCTTTAAGTGCCCAGAAAAACAAGGCTTAAGCTCTCATGGTGGAGAAAGGAGGAATCAATTAGTGCATGAGGATGAAGAGAGTATGACTACACCTGTAGTGAACCTTACATCAGAAGAAGGAGTGGCACTCATGATAAGGAGAATTGTGTTGCAAGCATCCAAGGAGGAAGATTCAAGCCAAAGAAGGAGCCTATTCAGAACTACATGCAAAAGCAAAGGTAAAGTGTGTCAAGCTATCATTGATTCTGGTTCTCAGGATAATCTAGTGTCTAGGGAAATGGTGGATAAGTTGAGTTTGGAGAAATTACCTCATGAAGCACCTTATAGAGTCTCTTGGGTCAATGATAATCAGACTTTGGTGGTAAAAGAGCAAGCATATGTTGATTTTCAGATTGGAGAGTATAAGGATAGGGTTATATGTGATATTTTTCCCATGGATTGTTGTCATGTGCTCTTAGGGAGGCCCTGACAGTTTGATAGGAGATCCATATATGATGGTTGGGAGAACACATACGCCATTAGGAAGGAGGATAGAACCTTTAAGTTACTTCCCTTGAAGACAAGTGTGAGGGATAAAGGTAAGGCTAAAGTTGTGTTGTTTGGCAAAAAGGAACCTTTAAAGCTTGAGGTCAGTCAGTCTGATATGGTTGTAGGTAGAGAGTGGGTTGGAGGAGTTGTGACAATGAGGAGAACCCCCACAAGTGGTGTTAAGATAGTAGAACATGTGTTTTTGCAAGAGGCAGGAAAGACACTGATACCTCAGTCTGATCTGGTTAGGGGGAATGGTGAGAAGATAGTGGCTGATGGTTTCATACCTAAGTCCAATACACTCAAGGAGATGGAAGGCATGATGATGCATAAGCATGAAAAGCGTGGTGGAATTCTTCCAAAGAAGGCTGATATTATAGTGGGGACTATTGTGTGTCCTATCAGTAGGATTAAAGGTGAAGAGTATGAGAGTTTTACAAGCTTGGGGATTGATAAGTCTGACAGGGCAGTGATCCTTAGAAATGACAGTGACCAAGGTCTGATCATACTAGATAAAGTGTTCAAGGAAAAAAAGAGCAGAAGTCTGAGGATAGTAAGAAGAGGGCAGAGTCTGCAAGCACGGTTTGGTGGATCCACATGTGGAGATGAGACAATGAAGAAGTTGGGACAGTGTGTTGCTAACCATTGTGTGTTTGCAGGTATCAAGGCAAGGGGAATATCAACTTTTGCTCCAAGGGTGAGAAAAAGGCCACTAGCAAGTCTGGATATACAGTGAGTAGCAAGGTGGAGGAATGGACTACCCTCTTACTCTTGGGACAAGAGTTTCCCTATGGGGGGGAGTATGGTGCAAGAGCACCTAGATCCTAACCCTAACATGATAGGAGAAAGGACCTTAAAGGTTCACCAAGTGTTTTAAAGGTGTTCATGTTTTATGCAAAATATGTCAAATTAAGTTGCTTTGTACTCAAAATCTTGTATGTCATGTGACAAGGGCTAGTAGATAGGTAGTAGATGGCTTTAAGCCATGTATTTTATGCAAATAATGTCTCATTAGACCACTTTCAATAGGTCTCACCTTAGCAATTCCCTTTGGTGGCTCTCTCCACCAACTCAACCTATAGGTCCTGAATTAGATTCAAATACCCCTAGCTCTACTGGCCATCCCCTCTTCCAACCATATCACACAATTCAACCCAAAACTTGGTGCTTTGACTCTGCTTCACCCTTGACCCTTAATCATCCCTAAAGGCCAAATACCCTCATTACTCAACTAGATGCTTGCAGGGGTGTAAAGATGTACTATCATGCTTCCTGGCATCCCATTAGGTTTCTTGGACAACCCTTAGACTCCATCTCACCATCACTTCTTCCAAACCCTCACTTAGGGTTAAAAAGGCTACAAGCCTAGAGACCCTTTTAGCCCTCCTAGCCCGAGAAATGTGGAATTTTCATAAAACTTGCCCAAAGAACCCCAAACCTTCACTGGATTTTCCTGGTCCTGATACCAACCTCTAAGAGATTCCAAAGGTCTTATGCCTTGTCTATTCGTACACATGCTTCTTCACCAAATTAGCAAAGATAGGGTTTTGTTGTCATTTTCTGGCCACCTGGTTGGACTATCAAAGAGTTCACCACCCAAATGGACTATTGGGACCTCCTCCTTGTTGCCAAGCCTTTATAATACTCCCTTCCAACTTTCTACCATGGGGATTAGCAAGGTGAGGTCACCCTTGCAAGTTAGGTTCTTGTTTTGCACTGTCCTTCCTAGTCGGGCATTGCCAAGCTCGCCTAGGAAGTGACTTTCCTCATAGCTACTCGACCCCTAAAGACTCCTAGACCTAACCTATGTACAGGTATGGAGCTTAGCATCATTCCCCGTAGACTATACACAAGGTATAGTGGAAGACAGAGGTCTAAGTCTCCATGGTTAACAATTCACCAGTCTGATCAGCAATGGAAGGAAACAAAACTAACTAAGAACAAAGCTATGAAATGATGAGAATGCTTAACTACTAACCAAACAAAGCTTTAAATACAATTACATCACCTCCCACACATATCTACATGCCTGATTACACCATTAACTCAATACCAAGAACAAAATACAAAAAAATCAGTTATTCTTCCTACTATCTTCGCTTGTCATTCAGGAAAATGTCAAATTACAAAGACTTCCAATCATTCCAACCTTTCACATAGGTCGAGGCAACCCTTAAATAGGGTTCCCAAAGTAGTTACCTCCTTCTTGGTCGTACTTTGTGGTTATAAGGTGGCAAAAGTGCAAAATGTTCCATTTTGCCACCTTTGCCAATTTCCTAGAACTAACCAACATGAGTATTCAAAACTCCAAATCTCTTCCACTCCTGATAGCTCTTGACCAAGGTATTTTAGTAAGAAAATCATGCAAAAACAATGTTCAACATGACCTTATAACATCAAAAACAAAAATAGCCTAGCCTAGTGTTTCCTAGGTTTTTTCTAGGTGTTACTCCTAGGTGCTCTTACACCATTCTCCCCCTCCCTGCCCAAACACTAAGAAGTAGAAGGAGAGACCAATGGAATGTCTATGCCAAGCTTCTTGAACTGATCTTCTTGTACCCATGTAGCTTATGATTCATGCTTATTCTTCCACTTAATAAGGTACTCCATGTACACCTTGTGTCTTGTAGACTTTTGCACCCTTGACTCCAAGATCCTTTCAGCTTGTTGCTTGTCTTGAGAAGGTAGGGGTATGTTGCTGATGTCCTTGAAGATCTCCTTACTATTCTAAACCACATCATTGACTAACCCTCTGTACTTGATCAAGTTAGCTATATTGAAAATTGGTGAGATTCCTAAGTCAATAGGTAGCTCAACTTTGTATGCATTTTTCCCATACTTAGCCAATACCTTGCATGGTCCTACCCTTTTCATCTGTAACTTGGTTGAAAATCCCTTGTGCAACCAAGATTTGTTGAGGTGAACCATGACATACTCACCCACTGGAAATTGTACATCCTTCCTTTACAAATCTACCTTCTCCTTCAACTTTTGTGTAGCTTTGGTGATTGTCTTCTTCACTTGCTCCTGAATCTCTTTCATGGTCTGACTAAAGTCTTTAGCATGTCCACTCCTATGTTCCATAGCTCCAAGATCTTTGAGCTCACAAATACCTCTTGGGTGCATCCCATACACAACCTCAAAAGGACCCTTCCCTGTGGTCCTGTTGATACTATCATTATAGGCATACTCAGCTTGTGGGATGACCATATCCCATGTCTATCCATATTCCTTTGTTAGGCACCTAAGAAGATTACCCAACACCCTATTAACCACCTCTATTTGACCATCGGTCTGAGGATGATAAGCTGATCTAAATGACAATTGGTTCCCAATCTATTCCATAGAGTCTTCCAAAAATGACTCATGAACTTAACATCCCTGTCTAAAACAATGCTTAAAGGTAAGCCATGAATCCTTACAACCTCCTTGAAGAAAAGATGAGCTATGTAGCTAGCATCATGAGTGGTTTTGCGAGGAATAAATTGACTCATTTTGCTAAATCTGTCCACCACTACATACACACTGTCAAAACCAGTCTTGGTCTTAAGAAGGCCTACCACAAAATCCATGCTCACACACGCCCATGGTCTATTAGGAATGGGTAGGGGTTGATAAAGAATAGCATTACTAGCTCCTCCCTTAGCTTTCATATACACAATACATTGTTCCACATACTTTCTAACATCTCTTTCCAACTTAGGCCAATAGTAAAACCTTTGAACTAGCTCTAATGTCTTATTGATGCCAAAATGTCCACTAAGGCTACCATTATGCTTCTCTTGAATGAGGTTTTCTCTCATTGATCCTTTTGGAACACACAACTGATTTCCTTTAAACAATAATCCACTTTGGAATGTATACTCAGCATATTGACTATGAAAATGATTCTCAAAGTCAGAACATACCTTATAGGCCTCTAAGAAGTCTTCATCCTCTCCATAGAGATCTTTAAAGCTTTCAATCCCTATGCTCTTCACTTGTATCTCGTGCACTGTCAACAACCTCCTGCTCAATGCATCTACCACCTTATTCATCTATCCCTTCTTGTGCTTGATGGTGAAGGTAAAAGCTTGGATGTATTCCATCCACTTCAAGTGTCTATTGCTCAACTTCTCTTGGGTATTCATATAACTGAGTGCTTGGTTGTTTGTAAATACTACAAACTCCTTGGGTAGAAGGTAATGCCTCCATTTCCTAAGTGATTGAACCAAAGCATAGAGTTCTAATTCATAGGTTGAGTATTTCTTCTTGGCTTCATTGAGCTTCTCACTAAAGAAGGCTATAGGCCTGCCCTCTTGACTTAGCACTCCTCCTACTACAACTCCACTTGCATCACACTCAATAGCGAACAATTTTTCAAAACTAGGTAATAAGAGTATGGGTTGAGTTTCCACTTCTTGTTTCAGTTTCTCAAACCCTCTCTTAGCTACTTGAGTCCACACAAACTTGGTTTTCAAACCACCCTTGATTGTCTCTAGAATAGGTGCACATATACTACTAAAGTTCCTTATGAATTTTCTATAGAATTGAGCCTAGCCATGGAAACTTCTTACCTCAGTCCTTATTGTTGGTGTCGGCCAATTTAGTATTGCTTCCACCTTGCTTGGATCCATCTTCAATGATCCTTTGGACACTACAAAGCCCAAATATACAAGCTCTTGCTTAGAGAACTCACACTTCTCTAGATTGATTGCCAACTTCTCCTCTTGCAACCTTCTAAGAACCAACTCCACATGCTTTAAATGCTCTTCTATTGTCTTGTTGAATATGAGGATGTCATTAAGGTATACCACCACAAATACTCCTATGAAATCCTTGAGCACTTCATTCATGAGCCTCATGAATGTGCTAGGTGCATTGGAAAGGCCAAATGGCATAACTCTCCACTCATATAATCCATCTATTGTCTTGAATGTTGTCTTCCACTCATCTCCATCCTTGATTCTGATCTGATGGTATCCACTCTTAAGATCCAACTTGGTATAGTATTGAGCTCCCCCAGGACAATCCATTAGATCTTCAATTCTAGGAATAGGGAACCTATACCTAATTGTGATCCTATTTATTGCTCTAGAATCAGTACATAACCTCCATTTGCCTCCCTTCTTGGTTGCTAACACTACTGGTATTGCACATGGGTTGATGCTCTTTTGAATCAATTTTAGATCCAACAATTCTTGCACTTGTCTAGCTACTTCCAAATTCTGATCCGGTGTCAACTTATATGCTGCTTTGTTGGGAAATGATGCTCTAGGTATGAAGTCTATCTGATGACTAATAGCTCTTTTAGGAGGTAAGGTTGCAGGTGTACCATCACTTACTATGTCTTTATACTTTTCAAGCAAATTCCAGATTGCTCCAGGTATGACTGGTTTTTCAGTCTTATCTTCCTCTTTGGATTGCAATAGAACTACATATCCTTCTCCTCCTTCATGTAGGGTGTTGAGGAACTCTTTCCCACTACTTAGTAGCACACTTGGTGTCTTGGACTATCCTTCATCTTCTTTTGATAGTGACTGCAATTTAAAAGTCTTCCCATCCTTCTTAAATGAGATTGTATTCTCCTTTCCATCATACACAACACTCCTATCATATTGCCATGGTCTGCCCAATAGTAGATGACATGCATCCATGGGTAAGACATAACAAACTAACTTGTCCTTGTACCCTCCAATGGAAAACTCCACCGTTACTTGTTCATTCACCAAAACACTTTTCCCTTTGTTAAGCCATGTGACCTTGTAGGGATTGGTGTGGGGTACCTTCTTCAATTTCAGTTTCATTAATGCCTCCTTTGAGATAATATTGTTTGTGGAACCTGAGTCTACTATGACCTTGCATACTTTACCAAGTATCTTGTACCTTACCCTGAATAGAGCTCTCCTTTGTTTTGGTTCTTCTTTGACTGGTTGTCTGATCAAAACTCTTCTGAACATCAAAATCTCTCCATTCTCAGATTCAATATGACTGACCTCAGTTGCCTTAGGACTCATGGTGTCCTCTTGTGCATAAGCCACTCTCTTCTCATTGCTTGATGAGGATGCTTTCTCTGGGCACCTATAAGCTGGATGTCCATCTTGACCACAATGATAGCATTTCATGGTTGCAAAATAGGAATTACTCCTGCCTGCTCCTCTTCCTCTATTTGATCCTCCTTGAGAACCTCTACCTCTGTTATACCCTCCTCTAGAAGGTGTTTCATTACCATGATCTGTGGATTTAAACTCTCCTTGGTTTCTTTGGTCATTACCTCTCCCTTGGTAGCCACCTCACTGTCCTCTTTGATCTTTGCCTTTGCCTCCACCTTTAGAAGCCTAATCTTGCTTCCTCTTGCTTCTCTCCTCAATCTTGATAGCTAATTGATAGCATTGATGTACTGTTTTAGGGCTTAGAAGAGTCATCTCTCCTTGGATGTTTCACTTCAATTTATTAAGATACCTAGCCACCTTGAGACTTTCATCTTCTGAGACATTGGACCTCATACAAAGTTTTTGGAACCCTCAGTGTAAGTGTTCACATCTTGGTCTCTCTGCCTCAAGCTTTGTCTCTTCTTGTGTAACTGAATTTCATAATCATCTGGTATGTATGCTTCTTTCCCCTTTGCAACCATACCCTTCCAAGTTGAAATAGTCCTCTTAGTCTTGATTTGGCCACCTTTACCCTTTGTACTTCAATGACTCCATCACATTCAAAATGGTTCTCCATACCTTCTATCCAAAATATGACCAGGTCAGCTTCCAACTTCCAACTAAACAATGGTATGCTTTCAAGTGCCTTCC
Source organism: Sequoiadendron giganteum (assembly GCA_007115665.2). Lineage (NCBI taxonomy): Eukaryota > Viridiplantae > Streptophyta > Pinopsida > Cupressales > Cupressaceae > Sequoiadendron > Sequoiadendron giganteum. The sequence continues at coordinate 36,287,395 of CM021106.1, read as the reverse complement.
CACTCAAAGCTTTCAGTGCCTTCAAGAAAGGTTCCTCTTGTAGAACAGGGTCAGGTTCAAGGATCTTGTCCTCCTCTACAACCTCTTCTTTCCTTGCTACCATATAGCTGTCCTCATCGTTCTTGTTTAGCACATTGCTCAAAGTTGCCTCAAGTTGTGCTAGTCTTTCCCTTAGTCTCCTATTATCTTCTTCTTGGTCTTCAACCTTCTTTGCGAACTCAGCATTTTTCACCATGATTGTGGAACCACTGGATTCGAAGTCTGACATACAAAGTTCACTCCCAAATCTTTAACTTGCTCTGATACCAATCTGGTGTAAGGGGGAATGGATGGAACACTCACTGTTCCATGCTCCAGGTCTCACCTTAGCAATTCCCTTTGGTGGATCTCTCCACCAACTCAACCTATAGGTCCTAACTTAGATTTAGATACCCCTAGCTCTACTGGCCATCCCCTCTTCCAACCATATCGCACAATTCACAATTCAACCCAAAACTTGGTGCTTTGACTCTGCTTCACAATTGACCCTTAATCATCTCTAAAGGCCAAATACCCTCATTACTCAACTAGATGCTTGCAGGGGTGTAAAGATGTGTTGTCATGCTTCCTAGCATCCCATTAGGTTTCTTGGACAACCCTTAGACTCCATCTCACCATCGCTTCTTCCAAACCCTCACTTAGGGTTAAAAAGGCTACAAGCCTAGAGCCCCTTTTAGCCCTCCTAGCCTGAGAAAAGTGGAATTTTCACAAAACTTTCCCAAAAAATCCCAAACCTTCACTGGATTTTCTTGGTCCTAATACCAACCTCTACAAGATTCCCAAGGTCTTATGCTTTGTCTGGCCGTACACAAGCTTCTTCACCAAATTAGCAAAGATAGGGTTTTGTTGTCATTTTCTGGCCACCCGGTTGGACTATTGGGACCTCCTCCTTGTTCCAAGCCTTTATAAGACTCCCTTCCAACTTTCTACCATGGGGATTAGCAAGGTGAGGTCACCCCTACAAGTTAGGTGCTTGTTTTGCACTGTCCTTCCTAGTCGGGCATTGCCAAGCTCACCTAGGAAGTGACTTTCCTCATAGCTACTTGACCCCTAAAGAATCCTAGACCTAACATATGTATAGGCATGTAGCTTAGCCTCATTCCCCATAGACTATACACCAGGTATAGGGGAAGATAGAGGTCTAAGTCTCCATTGTTAACAGTTCACCAGTTTGAGCAGCAATGGAAGGAAACAAAACTAACTAAGAACAAAGCTATGAAATGATGAGAATGCTCAACTAATGACCACACAAAGCTTGAAAGACAACTAAATCACCTCCCACATGTATCTAGATGCCTGATTACACCATTAACTCACTGCCAAGAACAAAATACAAAAAAATCAGTTATTCTTCCTACTCTCTTCACTTGTCATTCATGAAAATGTCAAATTATAAAGACTTTGAATCCTTCCAACCTCTCACACAGGTCGAAGCAACCCTTAAATAGGTTTCCCAAAGTAGTTACCTCCTTCTTGGTCGTACTTTGTGGTTATAAGGTGGAAAAAGTGCAAAATGTTCCATTTTGCCACCTTTGCCAATTTCCTAGAACTCACCAACATGATTATTCAAAACTCCAAATCTCTTCCACTCCTGATAGCTCTTGACCAAGGTATTTTAGTAAGTAACTCATGCAAAAACAATGGTCAACATGACCTTATAGCATCAAAAACAAAAATATCCTAGCCTAGTGTTTCCTAGGTGTTTTCTAGGTGTTACTCCTAGGTGCTCCTGCACCACTGAGACATAGAGGGTTCCCCACAAGCACCCTTCCTTCTACCATACAGGTAGGGCCAAGGTCTAGGAGGTGTATTAGGAAGATCAAATATTTGGATCTTGGGTTTTTTCCTAGCTGGTACCATCAAAATCCTTAGGTAAAATCCAAGAATCTTCATCCAAAAATCTTTTTCAGAAAAAAAGGTGCAAAAGAGGCACCCTGAGGATGGGAAAGCCTCTCCTTTCCCTTTTGAGAAGAGGAGGAAACTTATTGTTGCACTACTAGAAGGATCAAATTTTACTGTCCCTTTCCCCCAATTTTATACTTCACATAACTTTTTTAAATTAGGTCCATTCTTAGGGGAAGCAAACCAACTGGGGTGGGCCATAAATGATCTAACAACCCGCACGGGACACCAATGGCTAGTATCTAATCTCATGCACCACGTACACAACACCTTCATGGGATAATTTCAAGCACTTATGAATGACAGAAGCGATTTTTTTCATTGAAGCTATCCAAGGTATTCCTAGCTTCACCTTAAACAAATCCGATTCTAGAATAACAACAAAGGTTGTATCTACGGCCCTAGGCCCAACTAGGTTAGACAACTTTATTGATCCATACATCTTGAGAGAAATACCATTGTACATATGAATGGTATACTTTGTTTCTTTGTACTGCTTCCTCTGTAATGAATTCAACCACAAAGTCTCCTATGTAATGACATTCACCTAGATTGTTGGGTTAACTAAGACCCCTATCACAATGTTCCCATTAAGATGAGTGGGAATGTAGAGAGGAGAGGGCTTTTTGTTCAAGGGCATGTCCTAAAAAGTGAATGTCATTTATGGAGAGCTGGTTACAAGCTACATGGGAGTAGTAACCAAGAACACATTAATGCACACCTCGGGTTGAGTGGTAGAATCAGAGGGATCAATAGTTAAGTTGGCAGAATGTGACAAAAATGGGTCGATGTATATCTGCAACTCACTATTTTCTTTCCCCACCAACTTGTTTGCATTTTTTTACTCCCATTGAGATGAATAGTATCATCCTCGATGTGGTCCTGTATCTCATGACGTAGGTGCATACAATGTTTGGTATCATTTTTGTTGACTCGATGGTATTGACAAAAGGTATTTGCATTGTACCAATCAGGATAAGGCTCTTTGAGAGGTTTAGGGTTATCTAAGGTTATGATCTTATCCATTAGCAACTTCTACAAGATGGAAGGATAAGATTTTTCTAACTTTTTGAACTTTCAATTGCACTTGAGGTTGCTATCATTCGTCACGGCTACTACATTTGCAATAGCCTTTCCTTTTCCTGAGATCGCTACAATATATTTTCCTTCTGAATGGGAGTGCGAGGAGGATCCCCCAAGTTGCACTACCATCTACTGGTACTCTCATAACATTGCTCATAAATGCAAGATATAAGGATACTTCATAAGGGTGAACGTTTCCTGCCAAGATCTCAGTAAGTTCCCTATGAATAACTTTTGCACGTCAGAATCAGGCAGCAGGTACAAGATCTATGAAAAGATTTCTTAATACCGCATAATGAAATCAATTATTTTCCCACTATCTTTTTTTTTTACATCGAACAAGATCTAAAAAGGTCATGTTAAGTCCGATTTTGGCTTGGAATTGTTAGAGAAATTGATTTACAAGTTGGTCAAATGAGAAGATAAAATTATTGGGTAAGGAATAGTGCCATTCAAGTGTTGTATAATTAAGAGATGAAGGAAATATTTTTCCATCAGCACATCATGATGGAAGAAGTTTGTAAGCATGGCATTAAAGGCAAACCCATGCATTTATGGGTCCCATTTTCCACCATACTTTTTGAATTTAGGAATCTCCATTCCTTATGGGAAGGAGTGTTTAGGATTGTCACCAATGGGCTATGTTGTAAGAAGGGTTGAAATATAGGCTAGGCAGAGGCCTAGGAGAGACTCGCTAGCTGGTTCTATATGTGACCCATGTTCTGAAGCAAGGCATTCAAAATAAGCTCATTAGATGATAGAGGACTAGTGGAACCTCCAAAACCATCACCACCAATACCACCTCTAGAGCCACCACTATTGGTAGGGCCTCCACCAAAGCCATATCCACTACTAAAGCCACCTCCACCAGTGTTTCCTCCACTACCAAATCCACTACCACTCACTCCACCCAAGCCTCCACCACCAAGGGTAGTAGGAGGAGTGAAAATAAACCCAAGGGGTGTTTTAATATCCTTGAGGATGTGGGGATCCTAAGGAGATGAATAGATACTAATTGTGGGCCCTGATTCAGTCATGCACACAAATGCAGTGGGCATCGAAATACCTAATTTTCTTTCATAGGAATCGAGCACTTCTCCTCAGGTGCTACCCAATCCAGGCCTATACGAAGGGACATAAAATTTAGTTAGATCAACGGGGCCACATAGAAATTCTACACATGTTCAATCTTTCCCTAGCAATGGTCTCACCTTGCTTGCAAGCCTAGCGACTCTCACTATGCTTGGTACCTTCTTTAAGTGATTTAAAAGGCCTAGCAATTTGTTATCTAATTCCATGAGAATTTCTATAGGAACATGCACAAAATCATTCTCATCTATGAAAAAATGTGTAGGGGATGTTGGAGGAATAGACACATGAGTGGTCTCTTGCATAAAACCCATCTCGTCAACATAGTTCATAGGAAAGCCAATAGTAAACTCATTAGTTAAACCAGTGGGGAAACTGGAGGTGAAACTAGAGGTTGATGGGGAGTCCTATCCCTCAAGTGCACTCTTGCTCTTCCCAAGACCTATTCTCTAGTCTTCCTAGGGTATTCCTCTCTACCCTACTCAAGGATCACTCCTAAACCCCTCTCACCTCATAAGACTCTCCACCAATTTCAAATTCTTCACCATTACTCCCAATCCACCACTAAGCTTCCTTGGGCTCCACACTGACCCAAAGTGTCCTAACCTCTCTAGGGCTAGGGAAGGGTATTATAACTATCCCTTTGTTAATTATTCTCCTCACTAATCCATCTTATTGGATTCTTTCATCTTTTACCCATCGCTTCCTTGAAAAACTCAATTTTAGGCCTTGTAGCCTTTTGCCCCAATTAGGCCTCCTAGAACTCGTTTTCTTGACTTTACTCACAAACGGTCTTAACAACCCCCAAATGTTTTTGTAGATTATTTCTATTGACCATCAAGGCTCCAATATTTACCAGGCCTTAGGTCCTATAAGTGTCCGTACACATGATTTTCCTCATACCCCCTATTTTCAAGGGTTTCTAGGGTTTTTGGCTCTTTTTCCTTCTTTGAGGGCTTCAATGACCTCCTCAGCTCTCCTCCTTGCAAACACATGTCTGAGATACATGTTCCTACACTTCCATACCTTTTATTGGCACAAACCAAACCATTTGGCAACTTTCTTTGCTGTTGTCCTCTCCAAGCTACTAGCTAGAATGCACTTGCACTCGCCTAGTGCTTGATGATTTCATCACTTATCCTACAAACAAAGACTCCAAAACCTATATCTACACTATTTACATAACTGGCCTGAACCGGCAATGAGACCAAGAACACCAAAATGTTTACAAACAATTAGCCAGTTGACCCAATCACCTAATATAATGCCACATAAAAAAGTAATATATCACTAAGTAAAGGCTCAATGCATCACATTAGTCCTTTTGATCCATTAATTTACTGGATGAAGGCTCTATCACAGAAAAACAAACAAAATTTCTCTTTTCCAAGTCACAAAATCTTCTTCCCAGATCTCAATCCGTACAATAGTTTTCCCCCTTGTCATATTGGGGTCTTTCTGACCTTATATACCTTTCTCCCATGTGCTAGGACCCTTGGGTCTTGCTTAGAGCATCATTAATGCCATTTTCTAACTTTTAGGACAAATAGCCAAGACAACATTGCCAAATTTGCCTAATCTCATCATTAAGGCTTTCCCAAACCTCTAGGCTCTCAAACTAACCTAATTCCAACACACTCACCTTAAAAACAACCTTGGGAATTTACATCATAGTCCTTATTACCTTGGTGGTTGGCTAGCCAACCACCTACAAACTAAAATTTGATAAGACCTTAAGGTGCTCCTGCACCATTCTCCCCCTGCAACAAAGAATTTAAGGACCCTGTGGTGTTAAGAGCTCCTCACTAATTCCATGATTCTTAAAGTCACTTTCTGCAATCCAAGTAGCCTCTAACTCTGGTTGATGTCTCCACTTCACTAGGTGCTCCATGTATGTCTTGTGCCTAGTTTTCTTCTTCACCCTTGACTCTAGAATCTTGTCCACTTGTGGTCTAATCTGATTAGGTACCTTGAGTCCTTCCACATCCTTACTCACTTCAGTACTATACTGCTCATCACTCATCTTTGGTCCTTTATACTTCACCAAGTCCTTCACATTGAAGATAGGAGAAATGGACTACTTCTTGGGTAACTCCACCTTATATGCATTTGATCCATACTTAGCCAACACTTTACATGGCCCTATCCTTTTCATCTGTAACTTACTTGGTATTCCTTTATGTAGTATTGCCTTATTCAAGTATACCATCACCAAATCACCTATATCAAATTGTAGATCTCTCTTCCCTTCATCTCTTCTAGCCTTCATATTATAGTTAGCCTCTATCAATGTCTTCTTTACCTACTCATGAACCTCTCTCATTGATTGAGAAAAATCATCAGCATGACCACTGATTCCTTCATATCCTTTTAGATATCTAAGATCAAGTACACCCCTTGGATGTAAGCCATATACAATCTCAAATGAACTCTTACCCATAGTCCTATTTGTGCTATCATTGTAAGCAAATTTTGCTTGTGTAATCACTTGTTCCCATCCTTGTCCATACTCCTTAGTTAAGCATCTCAACAAGTTACCAAGTACCCTGTTTATCACATCTATCTATCCATCTGTTTGAGGATGATATGCTGAGCTATGAGACAAGTTGGTTCCTAACCTCCTCCAAAGAGTTTTCCAAAAGTGTCCCATAAACTTCACATCTCTATCTGCAACTATTCTCTTTGTCAACCCATGTATCCTTACTATCTCCTTGAAGAATAGGTGTGCAATCTGACTTGCATCATGTGTTGTTTTGCATGGGATGAAATGGCTCTTCTTGTTGAATCTGTCCACTACGACAAACACACTATCGAAACCATTTGGTGTCCTAGGTAGCCCTACTATGAAGTCCATGCTTATGAATTCCCATGGTCTATTTGGGATGGGTAATGGCTGATAAAGACCTACATTTGTTGATGTTCCCTTTTCCTTTTGACACACTCCACATTGTTCGACATACCTTCTCACATCTCTTTGCATCTTTGGCCACCAATAGAGCCTCTCCACTAAGTCTAGTGTCTTGTTCAAACCAAAGTGACCACTCAAACTACCATTATGTTTTTCTTGGATTAGATTCTCCCTCATGGAACCTCTAGGAACACATAATTGCTTCCCCCTAAACAATAGACCATTCTGCAAGGTGTAATATGCATATTCACTGTGAAAATGGTTCTCAAAATTAGTACATAGCTTGTAGACCTTTGAGAAATCAAAATCTCCTTCATATAGATTTTTGAATCCTTCAACCCCTATGCTTTGTAGCTGTATCTCTTGGATCATAAGCAACCTCTTACTAAGAGCATCAACAACCTTGTTGTTAACCCCCTTCTTATGCTTGATGGTGAAGGTGTATGACTGCAAAAACTCCATCCATTTCATATGCCTCAAACTGAGCTTCTCTTGAGTGTTGATGTAGCTTAAGGCCTGATTGTCAGTATATACCACAAATTCTTTGGGCAATAGGTAGTGCCTCTAATTCTTGAGAGCCTGTACCAAAGCATATAGCTCTAAGTCATAGGTTGAGTACCTAGACTTTGCTTCATTTAGCCTTTCACTAAAGAATGCCACTAGCCTGCCTTCTTGGCTTAAGACTGCCCCCACTGCTATGTTACTTGCATCACATTCCACTATGAATAGTTTGTCAAAACTTGGTAAAACTAGGATAGGTTGGGTAGCTACTTCCTTTTTCAGTCTTTCAAGCCCTTCATTGGCTTCTTTGGTCCACACAAACTTTGTTTTCAGTCCTCCTTTAATGGTTTCAAGAATCGGTGCACAAATTTCATGAAACCTGCTCACAAATTTCCTATAGAATTGAGCTAATCCATGGAAACTCCTAACTTCAGTCCCTGTCTTGGGAGTAGGCCAACTAAGAATGGCTTCAACCTTTCCCTTATCCATCTTCAAGTCCCCTTGAGATACTACAAATCCTAGGTAGACTAATTCTTGCTTCATGAACTCACTCTTTTCAAGATTTATGGTGAGCTTCTCCTCTCAAAGTTTCCTCAACACACATTCTAGGTGCTTCATATGTTCTTTTTTTTTCTAAAGATGAGAATATCATCTATGTAGACAACCACAAAGACTCCAATATAGTCCTTTAATACCTCATTCATCACTCTCATAAAAGTGCTAGGTGCATTTTTAAGCCCAAATGGCATCACTAACCATTCACACAACCCTTTTGTGGTTTTAAATGCTGATTTCCATTCATCTCCCTCTTTCATCCTTATCTCATAATAGCCACTTTTCAAATCAATTTTGGAATAATACTTAGCACCCTCTAAAAAGTCCATTAGATCTTCTATCCTAGGAATAGGAAACCTATATCTAATGGTTATCCTATTTATGGCCCTAGAATCAGTACACATCCTCCACTTATCTCCCTTCTTAGGTGCCAACACCAATGGAACAACACATGGACTTATGCTCTTTCTGATCAGCCCTTGTTCCAAAAGTTCTTGAACTTGCCTTGCTATCTCTTTGTTCTGCACTGGTGTCATCTTGTATGCAGCCTTATTAGGTAGTGTTGCTCCTGGTATAAAGTCTATCTGATGACTGATTGCTCTCTTAGGTGGTAGTGTAGTTGGTGTACCTTCACAAATGATATCCCTGAATTGATCCAACAGTTGCTTCACTTCTTCTATCATAGGTAGCTGACTAGGTGACTCCTCCTCCTTTGGCTTCAACATGATTGCATAGACAACTCCTTCTTCCTCCTTCATGTCCTTTAGTAATTCCTTTCCACTCATCAAAAGTGCATTGGATTCTACCTTCTCCACTATGACTTCTTCTATTAAAGACTGAATTTTGTAAGTCACTCCATTCTTTTGGAATGAGTACTTGTTCTCCTTGCCATGGTGTACTGCCTCCCTATCATATTTCCATGGTCTTCCAAGCAACAAATGGCATACATCCATTGGTAACACATCATATAGTATCTTATCTTGATACTTTCCTATAGCAAACTCAACCCAAACTTATTCATTGACTAGTATATTCTACCCTTTGTTCAACCAAGTAACCTTGTAAGGACACACATGGGGAATATTTTTAAGGTTCAACTTCTATACTGGCTCCTCTGAGATGACATTATCAGTAGAACCTGATTCAATGATTACCTTGCAAACCTTACCTAGTATCTTGCACTTGACTCTAAAAAGAGCTCTCCTTTGTTTGTGTTCATCCTCGATAGGTGCTTTGATCAAGATCCTTCTCCAAATGAGACTCTCTCCTTTCTCTGAATCTAAACTCACCTCTGAGTGTTTAGAACAGTCCTCTTCTTGGAAATAATTAATCTTCCTCTCACCTTGTGAAGATGTTGGCTTGTTAGGATAGCTATAAGTTGGATGACCCAACTATCCGAAATTGTAGCATTTCATGGAAGCAAAATGAGAGCTTCTTCCAAAGCCTCCTATTCTACCTCTTCCACCATTGAAAGAGCTTCTACCTCTATATCCCCCTCTACTATTTGTCTCATGGGATTTTTCACCAACTTTAGAATCACCTTGGCTTCTATTCTCATTGATTCTTCCACCAAAACTTCCTCTATGTCCACCTCTATGGTCTCTACCTTTTCCTTTACCCCTGGTATTAGAATCCTGTTTCTTTTTCAGTTTCTCTTCCACTTTAATAGCCATTTGATAACAGCTATGGAGGGTAGTAAGTGTGAAGAGACTCAAATCCTCTTGTATGGTCTATCTAAGGCCGTTTAAATACCTAGCTACCTTTATGCTTTCAGTTTCTTGCACTCTAGACCTAAGGCTTAGTTTTTGGAACTCCTTAGTGTAGGCAGCTACATCTAGGTCTCTTTGTCTGAGATTTTGTTTCTTGTGCAATTGGATATCATAGTCCTCAGGTAGATAGTTTTCTTTCACTTTGGCCACCATATTTTTCCAACTTCCTATGGTTTTCTTGCCTTCCTTCTCTCTTTCTTCTTGCAAAAACTTCCACCAAGTTAGTGCTTATCCTCTTAGCCTTGATTTGGCTATCTTCACCTTTTGTGCCTCAATAACTCCATCACACTCAAAGTGATTCTCCATTCCCTCAATCCATTCCATAACCAACTCTGCATCCATTCTTCCTATGAACACAAGGATTCCTTCTAGTGCCTTTCCATTTAAAGCATTCCTCAGCTAATGGAGGGTCAGGTTCTGGTTCTAAGTCTTCCTCAACTTGGTTCTTACCCTTGTCTTTATCCCCTGCTGACTCTGCAACCTCTTCTAGTTTTTGCTTCATTTCCTCCACAACCTCTTCAAGTTTTCTATTTTCTTGTTGCTCTATCAAGTCTCTAGCTAGCTCTACATTGGTCACCATAGTGTTCTCTCCTATGGATTCTCTTCTCTCTGACATTCACTTCTCAATTCCCAAGTCTTTTATGGCTCTGATACCAATTTGATGGGGAGTCCTATCCCTCAAGAGCACTCTTGCTCTTCCCAAGACCTATTCTCTGGTATTACTAGGTTATTCCTCTCTAACCTACTCAGGGATCACTCCTAAACCCCTCTCACCTCATAAGACTCTCCACCATTACTCTCAGTCCACCACTAAGCTTCCTTGGGCTCCACACTGACCCAAAGTGTCCTAACCTCTCCAGGGCTAGGGAAGGGTATTCTAACTATTCCTTTGTTGATTGGTCTCCTCAGCGATCCATCTTATTGGATTCTCTCACCTTTTACCAATCGTTTCCTTGAAAAACTCAATTTTAGGCCTTGTAGCCTTTTGCCCCAATTAGGCCTCCTAGAACCCGTTTTCTTGACTTTACTCACAAACGGTTTTAACAACCCCCAAATTTTTTTGTAGATTCTTTCTATTGACCATCAAGGCTCCATTATTTATGAGGCCTTAGGTCCTATAAGTGTTCATATACATGACTATCCTCATACCCCCTATTTTCAAGGGTTTCTAGGGTTTTTGGCTTTTTTTCCTTCTTTGAGGGATTCAAAGACCTCCTCAACTCTCCTCCTTGCACACACATGTCTGAGATACATGTTCCTACAGTTCCATACCTTTGATTGGCACAAATCAATCCATTTGGAAAATTTCTTTGCTGCTGTCCTCTCCAAGCTACTAGCCAGCATGCACTTGCACTCGCCTAGTGCTTGATGATTTCATCACTTATCCTGCAAAAAAGGACTCCAAAACCTATATCTACACTATGTACATAGTCCCCAACTTTATTCCAAGTGGAAATGAGAGGGAATCCACGGGAAGTCAAGTGGGACTCATTATTCACAAAACTGGCCTGAACCGGCAATGAGACCAAGAAGACCAAAATGTTTACAAACATTTAGCCAGTTGGACCAATAACCTAATCTAATGCCACATAAAAAAGTAATATATCACTAAGTAAAGGCTCAGTGCATCATATTAATCCTTTCAATCCATTAATTTACAAGATAAATTCTCTATCAGAGAAAAACAAACAAAATTTCTCTTTTCCAAGTCACAAAATCTTCTTCCCAGATCTCAATCCGTACAATAGTTTTCCCCCTTATCATATTAGGTTTTTTCTGACCTTATATACCTTTCTCCCATGTGATAGGACCCTTGGGTTGGGCTTAGAGCATCATTAATGCCATTTTCCAACTTTTAGGACAAATAGCCAAGACAACATTGCCAAATTTGCCTAATCTCATCATTAAGGCTTTCCCAAACCTCTAGGCTCTAAACCTAACATAATTCCAACACACTCACCTCAAAAACAACCTTGGGACTTTACATCATATTCCTGATTACCTTGGTGGTTGGCTAGCCAACCACCTACAAACCAAAATTTGATAAGACCTTTCAAAGACCTTAAGGTGCTCTTGCACCAAAGGTGACCTTTGTCTTCTCCTTCGGAAGGTGTCACACACTCCTCTTGAAAACCTACCCAGAATTCATGGACTAGGTTGTGGTGCTCATAAAATTTCACAACACTCAGGGCTACATCAATCACAAGGTACATGGGAAAATTATCAACATCAATGAATGAGTAGACGATGCTTCACGTCGTGTTCACCAAAAATGTACGAGATGGGGACCGACCACGTCAAGGCTTTAGGTCATGGAGATCTGAGAGTGGAGGGATTCCCTAACTTACCTCACTCTAAAGGATAGGGATCAAGAATGAAGAGTACTAAATAGTGCTTATATCACTGTATAGACCTGAGTGTTAGGTTTGGGCTATGTGAGACAATTTTTAGAGTCAATATTGTACATCAGATATCTCTCTATCCAAGGATGGTAGCACAATTTTGGGTTGAAAGTGCAACATGTTGAAATCTCTCTAGCATGTTGGAATCTGTATGACCAAAAAATAGAAAGTACAATAAATACTTCCTAAAAACGTACTAACAACCTAGCTAGTTAGCTTAGGTGGAAAAAATAGAATGAGGAAATGTAGAAAGTAAAGAAAAATATGATAAAGAAAAACATAAGAGCAAGGGTGACGAAAAAAATCTCACACAAGTGTTAGTTTTCTAGCTAGCTCCAAATGCACATCCACCTACACACAAGCAAGAGGGAAAATTTTTAGGGATGTATAGGGGCCTGCCTCAGTCAGACCTCCATTTTAGTATTTCCACCTCCATGGACAACTAGAAAGAAATGGAGTAGAAAATGTGATAAAGGAAAGAAAAGGAATCAAAGAACACTACAAACAATATTATGCTACTCAATCAAATCACAAAGGAGAGGAGTGAATTCTTACCACCTCCACCCAATAGCTCACTAGCCAAGGGAAGGAGAAAGCAAGCTACGAACTCAGAAAAGTCACCATCACCACAACCATGGTGAAGGGATATCTCACAAGACTCCAAGCTCACAATGTTTATGATAGCCTCACACTTGCAATGTGGAGTTGATGGAGTGTTTTTGCTTCTACAATGTTCATAATGAAATGCTAGAATGTTGGAGAATTTGAAGAGATGAAGTGATGAATTTCTAGAACTTCCAAATGAAGTGAGAATGGATGAATTTGAAGGAAGAATGAGGAAGAATCTTCCATTTTTGGGTCAGTTGGTCAAAGAGGGATGTTACAATTCGGCCCTAATCGGGTGTGTAATGCCTCAACTAGCTTTAGACATAGGAATCCATCAAGGACAACAATGCACTGCACAAATTCCCACATGTGCATCCCCGAAAAATATTCTCTCACCGATGTACAAGACATATGCCAAGTGGATGGAAGGCAAGCAGGTGATGTGGAATTTCACCTTCGGATTTGATTTTTTAAGGTAAGGGTATATTAAAGGGGAATTTTCCTAAGGGGTGCAAATTTTCTCCTATACAAGGTTGAAGTACCTTTTCACTGAACCTAATCTAAATGCTAGATATAGAAGATGGTTAGAGTTAATAGTTGATTATGAATTCAATATCAGCTATATAAAAGGGAAAGAAAATTGGGTTGCCGATGGCTTAAGTCGGAGACGCCATATTGCTTCAATAGTGACGATTCAAACCAACTTTAAGGGACAAGTGTTTCAAAAGTACAAAGAGGATGAGTACTACTTGCAAGTCAAGTAGGAACTCACTAGAAATCCACAAGATTCTAGGAATGAGGGTTTTCATTTTGAACTTGATGAATTACTTAGATATAAAGGGAGGATGTATGTACCTAATGTAGAAGAGTTAAGGAATTTGGTATGGAAGGAAGTACATGAAACACCATACTTTGGACACCCTGGAGTGACCAAAATGATGTCAGATGTGAAGCAGTTATATTTTTGGAAAGGGATGAAAGGATATGTTGCTAGTTTTGTGGCTAGGTGTCTTCAATGTCTAAGGGTGAAATCAAAGCATCATCATCCAATAAGCTTGCTATACCTATTATGCCTTGAATAACTACCCCATCTTTTTCCTTGGTCAAAATGGGTCACCCTTTGAGTTTTTTGTCCTTGTTTGTTTTTCAATAAAGTTTGGAGTTATTCTTTCTGCCAACACTTTGTTTTCTTTTTTGTTGTTCTATCGAAACCAGAACTGGAATGGAATATGGTTTGAAGCTTATTTTGAGGATTCCATTATGATCCTGGTCCCGTTTTTATTTTCATCAATCTCTTGGGTTTGTCTTTGCCAGAGTCAGAGCCAGAGTGGATATTAGGTCTGTGATTTGTATATAGTCCCGAAATTGTTCCCATTCCGCCTCCACCTTTTGGTTTGTTCGTTTGGACTTGAGACCGGTGATGGGTTTTCCTGTTTCGGTTTTGGTGTTTTTCTTTCGGTTCTTTTTTTCCTTTTGTCCTTTGTTGGCAAAAATGGAATCGAAATCAGAACAAAACTAGAAACTTGGAAAAATTTCCTAAATCAACTTCCTTTTCATTTCCGATCCCACCTGTTTGTTTTGTTTTCTAGCTTTACTTCGGTCGCACAATAGTCTTGTGCCAATTCCCTTTGTAGTTTTCACTCCAATCTACCACATTTATGGCATTAATTATAGGTGCCTTACACGTATGAAGTTTTTTTAACCTTAATTAAGGTTAACTCGATGTTATCATCACTCTTTAAAGATTAAGGATGAATTAAAGCTGTGGTGGAGCATTTGAGGGCGTGATTCAATCGAAAGTGAGATATTTTCATGCAGATTCGCATCAAAGCACTAGCCTATTAAATTGCGTTTGGAGGTAGGGATTATGTTCTTCGTTTCCTTTGTTTTTTCATCTTGTTTTGTTTGGTCACTTGTTTTTTGCATGGGTTCGTAGCTCTTGTTTTTTATTTTGAATCCTTGTTGTTTCTTTTTTGCTTGTCTTCTCTTTTGTTTTGTTTTGTTTCTCTTGTTTTCATTTTATCTTTTATTTTAATGTTTGGATTTTCTCGTTTGTTTGTTTTGCCACAGTCATTTTCACATTTTAATCATGGTCATACTATGATGCCCTAGGTTTTTCAAGGTAGGAATTGTCTGCTACATTATGTTAATAGGGTTCTTTCATCTATGATTTTACTTATTGTTTCTTTTGTGTATCGATTTGATTGGTTTCGAGTAAGGTTAAGTTTGTGCCCTAATTAATTTAAGTCGAAGGGTTTATAAATTAGGGTTTTTGTGCATCTCTGTTTAAATTATAAAATGATGCCCTAATTACTATATTTTCCTCTTGGTCGTATGGGGATGGTTTCGGGGTGTCATTTTTAAGCCCCTTTCTTTTATCGGGTTACCTCGTTTCTTAGGTTACACTATAGGATTTGACTCCAATTTCTGACGGCCTTTCATCAGAATCTCGACGATACATTGTCGACCAGCCAACGATTAATAGAATTCAGCGTCGTCTCTCAAATTTCATCTACATCTCGTCGGGCTACAAAATGTCGACCTCACGATGCATGCTTGTTAGAACCGCGACGCCAACTTCGTCGATCGTGCGACGAACAGTGCCCGGATGATGGGAGGCATACCTTCGCCAAACTGTCAGATTAACAACGTAGGTCCATCACCATTATGACACAAATTCGATGTATTGGCAATATCCTTGAGAGATCAATATTGTTATAGCGATCAAAATTTCCTGAGAAGATATTTCGGGAGGATTGGATTTTTGTCTCAACGATAAATTTTCATCATCAAGATACACATCTTGTCTCATCGATGAAGCATGAGGGAAGCATATCAGCAAGAGATATATTATCGGAGTAAGTTCTGAAGGTATACCCAAGCAGCTATATGATGCCGATAAGATTACATCGGCAGGAGTCTTGGAGACATAATTTAGATTGAAATAGTGATAGAAGTTCATCGAACGAGTGACAAAATCGGCAAGTCATTACGGAAAAACTTCATCAGATAGATTGCAAATTCTTCAAACATTTTTGTGGTTCATCGTATATTCGATGAGAAAGTGCACTTTTTTTTTAAAAACCTATTCATTGAAAGATCAAGACTATTATAGCGATCAAAATTGCCTGAGAAGATATATCAGGAGGATTGGATTTTTTGTCTCAGCGATAACTTTTCATCGACGAGATACACATATTGTCTCACCGAGGGAAGCATATCGGCAAGACATATCTCATCAGAGTAAGTTATGAATGTCTACCCAAGCAGCTATATGACGTCGATAAGCTTACTTCGGCATGAGTCTTGGTGACATAATTTAGATTGAAATGGTGACAAAAGTTCATCGAACAAGTGACGAAATAGGCAAGTCATTACGGTGAAACTTTGTCGAATACATTGCAAATTTGTCAGGCGCTTTTTGAGGTTCGACGTAAAATCGACGAGAAAGTGAACTTTTTTTTTAAAAACCTATTCGTTGAAATGTAGGCATATCGGTGAAAGATGAAGACTATTACAGCGATCAAAATTGCCTAAGAAGATATATCGGGAGGACTGGTTTTCTGTCTCAATGATAACTTTTCATCAACGAGATACACATATTGTCTCATCGAGGGAAGCATATCGGCAAGACATATATCATCAGAGTAAGTTCTAAAGGTCTACCCGAGCAGCTATATGACGCCGATAAGATTACATTGGTAGGAGTCTTCGCAACATAGTTTAGATTGAAATAGTGACAAAATTTCATCAAACGAGCGACAAAATAGGCAAGTCATTACAGTGAAACTTTGTCAGATACATTGCAAATTCATCAGACGTTTTTGCAATTCATCATAAATTCGACGAGAAAGTGCATTTTTTTTTAAAAACCTATTCCTTGAAAGATCAAGACTATTACAGCGATATGAGGCTTGTTTGTAGCAACAATAATGATAACTATTTTCTTGGCTATCATACAAGCCATCCTCATCAACAGAGCTTGAAACCAAATCCACACACAACACAATGTTCATAGTGAAAAGTTAGCGTTTTCTTTCATCTTTGCAGATTGGTTTGATGTTTCAAATGATGCATTTCTTATACTGAAAAGTGCATTACTTACCTTTTTGAGCTTCTCTTTGTTTTGAGAGTAGTTTAATAATCTCTACTTAATAGGGCTAGCCACGTGAAGGTGGAAGCTCATTTGGCCCTTCCCCCCCCTGCCCTCACATCACTCTTAATTCCCCATACCCAATCATATAACATTAATCATTCATTCATCCATTAATAACATATAACATTCATTTATTCATCCATTAATAACATATAGCATTCATTCATTAACATATAACATTTTTTCATTAACATATTCAGATTCATTCATTAACATATTTCAATTTTTCAGTTTTTACATATTATCAAAATATGGCTATCATAATATGATTACAATCACTTTTTTTTTGTTTCTTTTTTGCAGCTAAAAAAAGCTGAAGTGGAGTATCATTTTCAAAATCATCTGTCCCCCCTTGAGTTGTTCTGAGCTCTACTCATGATCTTAATGTACGCCTAGTCGTGTACTCACAACCACGTGGACGCGGTTGCAAGGGGGGGTCTACTGCAATAGCAAAGAAATGTTGAATTGATATGTTATATTATTATTGTTACATGTATTTCATTAATTAAAAGAACATCAGAGTGGTGCTCTTTACCTGATTGGGCCACATCATGTTCCTGATATTGTCTTATAGCCTCATGCTCAACATGTTGAACACCCTCTAAATCCTGATCTGGAGTTGAAACACGAAAGATTACATTAATTATAACACCAATTGCAATTAAAAATGTTTAAAAGAACATTAGAGTGGTCCTGCTTACCTAATGGAGCCACATCATGTTCCTGATCTTGTCTAGCCTGATCATGCTCAACACATTCATCACGCTCTACATGCTCTAAAGTTGAAACACAAAAGGTTACATTCATTAATACACTAAATGCAATTAAATATGTTTAATTGTATTAATCCATACTGCGTTTTGTATAGCACATGAATACATCTAGTACCAGGATGCACACCATGGCCTTCATCGGCAGGTTGCGCTCCACCCTCACTAGGCTGCATTCCAATGTCATGTGCAAGATTATCATTGCTTATCTATGTAAAACAAATAGGCACATTATTATGGTGGAAATTAATATTGAACAGATTGCACAAGTATTCAATTTGAAATAAACTTTATTGAGTTTATTTACCTGTGTGTTGGATGCAGTGGAAGATTGTGTTTGCCCAGTCGAGACTCTTAGTTGTTCAGTCAGGGCTCCATAGCCTTGGTCGAAGGAAATCTTTAGGTCCTCTTGTGTGGGCACTCTGTTGAAATCAAAGCCCTGCATTTTTGCATGCGATCATGAATTTTGCTTCTATGATGTGATAAAACCAAAATTATTTGCAATTTATTATTTGGATGCAATATTTCATTTATTGATACTTACAAATCATGCGGCTACTTTCATATAACCACCAGAGCCAAGTTTGTGCTGCCCGTGTTTTTCTAGTCTTGCCTTTGTTGCCTTCGATGTGTCGGGCAGCCTATGAAAAATTTGAAATACGTTAGATTATGTAAAAAGAAAGATTAATCAGTATATAATTAAATTGTTGATAGTATTACATACCTTCCTTGGCTCGATAGTATCTTTCCTTTCTTCTTTTCAGCCTTCTCCTTTCCATCCGACACCAAGTCCTTCCACTACCTTTTCGAAATCATAGGGGGACACTCGTACTTTCTATTCTTCTCTAAATGTGACCTATATTGGTTCCTCACATACTTTAGATAGGTACCATCTTTCTTAAGGACCTTGGTTCGGTTGAATGTTTTATCACCGAACAACACAACTAAACGGTTAATGAGCTCATCTTTTAAATCTTGATTTTGGGCATTCCACCATGTACCTATGGTGGGCCCGAAGAGCTCCAATGAAATATCACTTAGATGTTTATAGAAAACATCATTTCTTGCAATTATAATGTAGGCAAATATTGCTATTTTGTAAATCAATATAATAGGGCACTATCCCCACTGTTAGCACTTACTTACAAAAATAATAATAATAATTAAAACATTTTAAAGTACCTGGGACCTTCTCTATGTTTATGGGAAGGAAATCCTCAGTCACCACAAATGTGACCAATAAAGTTCCCATACTAGTAATATGGGAAGATCCAGGAAATGCTGCTAAAACATCACCAATAGTAGTGGCTTGTGTTCGCTGCCAAAGGGTGGACTACCGAATGCCTGCATGGTATGTGTTGCCGACATTTCAAACGACAATATAGGCATAGATGATGGGGTCAGATGATTTTTTGTATGCGTAGGAAGATCAGGACTGACACTTGTACCGTCCCCTACTTCTTGGGAAACACTTGCAGTACCTTGATCATGGCCAGCAGCATGATCATGAGGACGCAAATAATCTTGTAAAAACAACACATATTTTAGTTCATGACATAAAAGAGTACAAAATATAAAACCATGAATGAACTTATGTTATAATTAATTATCTCATGATAGCTTACTTCCAAGTTTTGTGCTCTCTCAGACAATATTTTAACCCTTTCTCTTATCTCATCTGTTTGAGGCACTATGAATACCAACTGAAGGATTTCTTAATTGCATTTTTTTTGGGCCTTCCTCATCATATCCATAGGATTTGTGGAAAATCTGATGTCATCATCACAAAATAGTGACTACACCTCCATATGGATGCTCTCCTGTATTGCTGGTGCATTTTCCCGATCAGCCAACTGCAACAAGAATATAAAAAATATAATCAAAATTAACCCAATAAACTCATGAAATAAACATAATAATAAAACATTTTTCTCATATCTAATTTGTACAATTACAATGACGTAAACCTGTTGGATAGAAGCGCTTGAAGATGGATCACAATCTATGCTCTAGGCCAGAGCCTTCCTCGTATGATCAATGTCCCGCTGTAATAAAAATTAAATATAAAAAACATTACCAAAATGAAACCAATAGACTTAAGAAAAAAAACATAATAATAAAATGGTATATTGGAGTCATTAATTGGAGGTTGGGTAAAATGGTATATATATAGTACATACCACCCCCATAGTAATTGTGTTTGTATCTAAGCGATTCAAATTGTAATCGATTAGCAACTCTTCCCCTGCAGTTATTGATTTTATCGCACATATGAATACACGGTTTCCCTCTCTCGCCTCGAATATACAATTGGGTTGCTTATTTGTTGACCTAGGTCATGTACTATTTATAAACCTTGCAATATTCCCTGATGCTTTTGGCCTCCCATCAATGTACCGAGCCACTCCTTTATTTTGATCCTTATCTTTTAGTTGTATATAATTTGCTGATAGTGCATACCTACGCATACTTCGTGTATATCGAACCCGCTGCATCCAATCTTTGTAACTGTAACAGGGTCCAACATGCTCCATCAACTCAGTAACTTTGTCGTAACAGAATTTTATGCTGTCCATGCAAAATAGGCCCAAACCATGTAATGACGATGGTGCTATGTGATATATCCTCTCGTTGACACAAATATTAGTGTTTATTGGAGGACGTTCCTTGGGTACCCATTATTTCTGTAGATGTTTGTACCTCAAGGGCACCTCGATGTCGCCTATGCTCTCATCATCATAAGAACATGACCCCACTTCAGTAAGAAAAAATTCCATGCATTTACGGAATTTTCTTCTAATCTTTTGACCTCTAGTTGATCTCCCTCTTTTAGACCTACTACATGTTTCGCTTTCCTCTTCTCTTCCTTAATTTCCCTCGCTTGAGGAAGACAAATCTGACAAATACCTATTTTGTGGTGCCTGCACTCATAAGGATGTTGGATGAAGTTCTTTCATGGTGATGTGATCCGAAGGTGACATTATGATTAATTTATTATTTCATCGCTAGAAATTGACAGGTTATAAGGTAATCAAGTCTTGATAGATTGCAAGTTATTGTTACTACCGTCCAAATATGTCCATCACAAATCAAATCTATTTAACGTCTTTGTGCAGCATCTTTGCAAGCATAAAGTAACTTCAAATGATATTTTGGAGTTAGTTCTTTCTTCTTTCAGCAAGTATTGTAGCTCAGTTTTGGAGCTTTCAAGAAAAAGATAGCATTGTAACTCATTTTCACAGACTTGTACTCAATTGTATTTTTACCTTTCAATCAATAAAAGCAAGCTATTTTTCCTTCTCAATACTGGATATTGTGTGATAACATGAAATTATTGATATTTCCTTGTGATGATAATGTTTATCCTTGGTTCTAGTCTAGTTTCTCATAGCCTTTATGCAAAAGTTAATGTTTGTGCAGGTCATAGTTTGTGTTCTACCAGTTCTATGTAGGATTCAATTGTGAAGTCAAACATTCGAGCCTCTAGGAAGGTCATTTGTTGTTCCACTTGAGTTTTTCCATAAACTTCAAAGCCTATCTATGAAATACTTATGCAAAACATGTCAAAACTGAGTTATGTATATTGCAGTGAGTTTTATTGATCACATTGTGTGTCAAAACAACATTACAAATCCTTAATATTTGGTGCATCACGCTAGGAGTTAGTTTTATTTCATGTTTCCTCCTTACCCTTTTCCCAACAAGTAGTTTTAGGTGACTACCATAAGAGCCAACTTACTCTGGAGGTTCCTTTCTGCTCTAGGTAACCCACAATCTAGAAAATTCCCATGTTTCACCAATATGTTAAGTTCTGCAACTTAGGAGGGGTACAATATTGAGAGATAATAGTTATTGGCATGCTTGGTGGGACTAGTATGATGAACTTCTCATCAAAATATTGAGAGATTTGGTGTTTTACTTAGTATTATTAGCCTTTGGAGGCAATATAAACAACACCATGGTGACTCTAATTACATATCAATTGGTTTTAGTAGTCCAAATGCATGCAACCAAGAAGAGGAAAGTGTTGTAGAATCTAAGCCAATTAAAATTCCAAGTTTTAAAAGTTTTTCTTCAAATGAATAGTTGATTCGTAACCAAGGGAATCCCTTTCAAATCCCCTTACTAGTTGAATCTAACATGGACAACTATGATGAAATTGTTAAGTTGGAAGAGCATGTGTTAACAATCCCAAGCTTCAAGAAAATCACTTCTTCTCTTCCTCAAGAGTTACCAAAGCCTCCTATACTAGCCAATCCTCTATCAACACTCCCTAAAGCTTTTGAGGAGTTCCTCAATCATTTCAAATAGGAGGAGGTCGAGCTAGTAGTGAAACAAGAGTTTTTGTTTTCAATTCAAGACTCAAAACTGATTAAGGATCTTCCTCAAGTGGAAAGAACTTGTGAGGTCAGTTATGAGGAGGCAAAAGAGATATCTATTGTTTATAAGCCTATGAATGGTGTGAATAATGAAAAATATAAACTTTTTCAAGTAGAAGTCGAGGGTGATTAGTTGGAAATCAAGGTACAAGGAAACTGGATGGGTTAGAAGGAAGAGTTGATCTTCCCATTTGATGAGTTGTCTTGTTTTGTTGTTCAGGATGAAGATTCGAAGCAACAAGAAGATATCAAAAAATTCGATGAGTTGCTAGCTAAAGAGGAAAAATCAAACATGGATCAAGAGGAAGAATATGGTCTTGATGAGGAGTCTATTCTCTCAAGTCAAGAAAATTATCATGAAGTTGATTTGCAAGATCTTAGCTATTTGGAGAAACTTCCTTTCTATTGTACAAAAGAGCTTAAGGTTGGTATAACAAATGAAATTTTGTTGGAAGAGGCTACTATGTTGTTTGAACATTTACCTTCGCTCATTGAAGAAGAAAATCCTGATTTGGAGTGTACTAATGAGGATTTTGAGCTTGGACTAGCTATTCCTAAGAGCCTTCCAAGAGCTGATAGCTTTGATGAGTTATTAGCTATCTTAATGGAAGAGGATGGTCCATTGACCATGGATGAGGAATCAACATGGAAATTTATCATCTAAGGTGAAGGTAATGATGTTATTTCTAATCATTCAAATTGTCTTCTCTCTTGTCTGAACTTAGCCATGAAACAGGACAACCATAAAAAAGGTAGAAAGGTTTGTTGACACGTGGGCATCAGTGTTATCGATTAACGAATGAGGTGGGACCCGTTCCATGCTGATGTGGTACCTAATGGGCAATATTCTTGCTTGCTTGCTGACTGAAAGGAGGATGTGTCATTTTCAAACTGTTGCTGACTAAATCTAGACCGTCCGTCTAGCCAACTGTATCTTTGATCAACGGCGTGTTTTCAAACAAACTGGTGTTGTACTATAGTCATTCTATCTCGTGTGAGTGAATAGTAATGGTCAAGTTCGACTCGGCCTACGTAATTAAATGCTAAATAACCAGTGGATTGCTATTTTAGTGTTGCATTCTAGTTTATAAGAATTCCTCGGTGTTTAGAAAAGCGGCTATTATCTCAACTCTCCATTATCGCGACAGTTGACGCTCTGCAAAATAAACAGTAAGTGATACGAACGCCTTCTTTTGTAATTTTAGAATATATTAGTGTTGCCTATTGAATAATTGGTGATTGTGTCATTTTCGATTCCTGCTGAATTATTAAGCAAATTGGCTATTAGAGCTTATATAGTTCATTGCTAGTGATTTGTGTGCATATAAAAAAGTTTTATGTAATGACAGTCGAGAATATGGTGTAATTGTTTATTTTTCTTTAAGAAAACCCTAGTTCAAATCCCCTTTTGTTTAAAATATATGGCATCCAAGGCACGAACTGTTGGTCCCGAGGCTACGCCTAGGGGTTACTCACAAGATATTATTGATCTGTTGAAACCTTCTACGAGCAAGAAGTAAGAAGCAAGGATATTGTTCTATGGACCTGTGATTCATGAAGGTTTAATGGACAAAAATTCTACAATCCATGATGCCGAATTGTCATACACTGGTTGGTAGCTCTTTTCTAATTGGTTTGGAAATAGAAATTTTCCTATTCCTTTGTGTAATCCATGGAGACTGGACTTGGGTAAGCTGTTGGTACCGAATGTCTATGAAGATGTAGACTTATTAAAAGATATTTCTGCAAGGTACAATCCTGTGACTCAAATTGTCAGAGCACATCTTGGCAATCCTATGATTAAAGTAACCAGAGAGGAAATTGCAAAGATTTTTGGCTTACATGAATGGAGCCAGGATATGATTCCCATCAAATTGGAGGTCTTCAGGGAAGAATACAAAAACACTAAGGGTTTGATAAGGACATCCCTTTTGATACCCCATTTTGTTGTGTCAGGAAGAGGGAAGAATTAGAAAAAGGTTGTTATTGGCAAGAATGAGCCTGAACCTTTCCCGGTAGACTACTTCGCCTCTCATTTCAAGAAGACCATCTGTGCACTATGTTAAGTTTTAGGGATTGATCTGAAGAAGACTGTGCCTATAGAGATAATGTATATGGGTGTCAACCTCCAACACCCTAGTTATAATGTGGTATATGACTTTGCCACTTACCTTGCAAAGAACATACATTCTAGCTTAGCAGCTTTGAAGCTGTGAAAGAATTGGGTAAAATTCAGATGGTTTTCACTGTTGATTCATATGTTTTTATATAGGGGTTAGAGGGTATTTGAAAAAGATATGGATTTGAGGAAGATGGAAGGAGATATTGAAATTCCTATCCAATATTGGACTAGGGTCTTAGACAAAAATGATCATAAGTTTGATTATGTCACCTTTTATAATATTTTTGGATCTAAGTTAAGGAAGGCTTTAGTTGTTGATCCACCTAGGATTCCAAAAGAAATTCATGACTTTCTAAGACCTATGGAGAGGAGGCCTGAGCTGAATCTAACCCACAATTGGGGTGATATTATCCCCAATCACAATACTACAATCTTCAGGGTCTTTGGCACCAATGCCATCCCGTCTATCCTACCTAAAGAAGTTCCTCTCAGACTTGGTTTTGTAGAGATTATGAGGCAATTGGGAGCATCTCAAGATTTCCATTTGCCTGCTGAACATAAGAAAGGATCCTTTTTCCCTGAATATACAGCTTTTGTAGATTTTCTTATGATAAAGGGAGGGTGGAGAAATTTACACTTGTTACTCAAGCCATATAGATTGAAAATTGTACGCCCTATGAATTATGATCCTGAGGGTTTTATCTCCCAAATGAAGGCTAGACATCAGACTGGAACCTTTGTTCATAATTTCTACTATCCTAAAGATATCATTAAGAATATTTTTGATGAGGACTTATAGGATGAGAGAAAAGCAATGTACATTGCCTATTCAAAAATGGTAAGAAGTAAACAGGAGAAAATACCTGGTTTTGATCATGTACCTGATGCTAAAGATGAGCTCAGTAGGGCAATCTATGTTGATAATTTCGAGAGCATAGTAGGAGTCTTGAAGGAGGAAAGGATTGTAGAAGGAAAGGGAAAGTCACATGTTACTGAGTAGCACCCTGAGATAAGAATCGAAGAAAGGCCTATGTATCAACCTCAAGGGAAAATAAAAATGTTTTCAAGAAGGAAGAGAAATAGGATAGAGGAAGTTATGATGAGTTGTGCATCATCCGTCCTAAGGAAATCAGTATTTGGTATTATTGATCTGGATTCACCTCCGAAGAGTTCACAACAGATTAGCACATCATCCCCAAAGAGGCCTAGAACTGATAGTATGGGGGATGTTGGCCAAAAAGGTAATGATGAGGAGGATATTATTGTAACTCCAGATGAAATAAATCTAGAAATTCCACTAGATGCGACTGACATTGCAACGAGCTCAGGAGCCATCACCCTAAGATTGGGGAAGGATGAGATTAAAGGAATTACAAATAGTGATGATTTGAGAATGGAAGCCTGCAAAGAATTCATGATGGATGACTCTTTTATCAATACCCGTGCTTTTGAAGATTTTGTATGGAGAGCTCATCTCTCATCTTATACTGAGTAGGTAGCACATGAGAGAAGTTTGCACCCAGAGCTTCCAGAGCAAGTAATTCAGTCAAAGGTCAGAGTACAATTGAAGGAGAGGTTTAAGGAAATCACACCAGAACAGGGCATAACATTGGTTCAAAAGTGTGGGATATTGCTAGTAACTGAATGGGATATTACCGATGCTGTAGTATTTGATACAGTAAGAAGGGCAAATAAACTGCTTCTTGCAACAGAGGAGGAGGTAGCATTAGCAGTTAAAGGATCAGCTTTTAGTGAAGAGTGAGATTCTCTGGCAATATGGTCACTATCTATAGGGTCTCGAAAACCTATTGTTGATGAAACATATGATTTTAGTGGTCATTTGATTGTGAAGAGAGTTGTTGATACCCCTGCCTTGGAGGCTATTGACATGGTTGTAAATGTTGCCAAATTTACTAGGGCAATCGTGGAGGATTCAACTAAAAACTGAGATACTTTGAGGAACCAGTATAATGACATTATTATTGAGTATAATAAGAGTCAGAAAAGGGTGGCGAAATTGGAAACAGAAATGGCCTTATTAAGGCAACAAATGGAAATCTTGAGATCCCAAAAGTAGGTTAGCTCTAGCCAAATTATTGCTGACCCACCAATTGATCAACCCCAACCTCCTGCATAGGTTCAATCTTGGGCTATGGTCCCATATAATATGGGACAAGTGCCTATTGCGGTTGAGAAGGCCAGTACCTCGAGCGAAGATCCTTCTAGGGAAAAGTTACTCCAGCAAATTGAAGAATATAAGGAGATGGTAAATCAAATCTGGGATGCACCAGGAAGGAATAATTCAGAAATTGTTGATACTATGTTAAGGCATCTACATAAACGGGTCCAGAGTAATTTGAATGGTGTTCATGTGAATTATGCCTTGATGCTGCAAGCATTTGAATTATTTCCAAGGCATAGAGAATTGGCTATCCCTTTGCTAAATAGATGGGGCCCTAGAATGGAAAAATTGAAATTTATGGTAGTTGGAGTAAAGCAGCATGGGAATAAGTATCCTACAGTCATGACAACATATCAATTTTTTAAGACTATTGTTGAGAAAAAATTCCAGGGGTCTGCTGCTCCTATGGAGTCCAAAATCAAAGCACTGAAGGATATTTATGATGGAAAAGATTTGACTCCACTACCTCATATTTTGCATAGTCAGGATAGTGTCAAGCCTTTGTAGGCGTGGAAGGAGCAAATGAATAATATAATGACCACGCAAACTCATGAGCTATGCAAAAATGTTGATATTCGCATGTTGGAGAACACTTTAGAGAAGTTATCACTTGTCATTAGTTTCCTGGAGATTTTTGACAAGACATCCACGTCATTAATAATAAAGTATGTACCTTATCGAAAAATGGTGGACTGGGTGGTGGCTTTCAATTGGCCGTCGGAGGAAGATTTTGAGTCATGGAAAAAGATGTTTATTGATGAACTTGAATTATAAATAATGGGGATGAGAGCTGCAATTTGGTCATGTAAAATACAGGTATGGCCTACGGTATTATATTTTGAAATGCATTCTCTCTCCGGATTCAGGTACAAATTGCGCAAATAAAATCAGCACATGGAGCGGTTAAAAGATGCTTTGGTGTCAAGGAATCAATACTTGGAACCACGCTTTCCTTTCCTCCGTAACAAATTAATCATCATTTTGTTTTAAGCTTTTCTTCTCTTACCAAGCAAATGATGTAAAGATAACTGATTAGGAATTAGCAGTCTAGTAAAAAATTGACATGTGTATCCTCTGGCCTAAAGCTTGTTTGCTCCCTTATTTTTATAAAAGGGAATTCTGGGCCGAGGAATAGGTCTGTTGAAATTACTTAAGATACATAAGAGAAGAATTGAGTAGAGAGAGAGAAAAGAATATGTCCAGTTTTTTGAAGCTTTGAGTCTGTTTGGGAACTTAGTAAATCATGGGCTTTTGGAGCATACTTATGCAAATCTTGTGATTGTTTTAAGTCTATTTTCTCTCCTATTGTAATAATTTGCATGAATTTTTAATGAAAAGTCTATCAAAGATGATGTTCATTAAATTTCATTTGTCATTTCCTTTGGATTATGTTCGACTATAGCTCTGGTTCAATGGACCTATTAAATGCTTTAGTTGTTCAATAAGTTCATGCAAATTAGCACATAGGATTTGCTAAAGAGTAATAGATTCATGTATTGATGAATGGATGCTAATGCCTTACATACAGATCATAGATGCTATAGATGAAAGTTACCTTGTAGTTCAGTTTCCAGTTTGACTCCATGCTTTAGGATATGGCATTGGTACTCTAACTGCTTATTGTTCTAGTATTTTTTGTTATAGCTTCAGGCAATTTCACTCGAATATTTCATAAAAACACATTTAGGTGTTATTTCAATTCCTTGTTAAATAAGAGCTGAATTCTCCTGAGAAATAGCCAATTTCTTCAAGGATTATCTTGTTTAAACTTAGACTGGAATTTATCTGTTGTTTATCCACGTATGAGAAAATCATTCTCATCATGAATGACAATATATTTTAGGGATACCCTCCTAGATCTTACAGAGTCCGAAGTGTAGGAGAGATAATAGTTTTGTTGCATTTTTCTCGTTAAGTTGGCACAGTGCCTTCAGGACTTTTAAAATTGAGTATGGCAAACTCATAGAAGCTTCTGCAAGTTCTACTTGGGTTGTAAAAAATGCCAACATTATGCACTATTTTGGATGAGTTACAACATTATGCAAGACTATTTCTCAAGTCTTGTCAAATTCAAAGAGTCGACACCATGCCCAATGGATAAGTTTAGGCAACTCATGAGGATGTTTAGCAGACAAACATATAGAAGATGTAACCAATTTCTTTACCTAATTTAGCCTCTAACTCAATCAAGTAAAGTTGGGATAGTTTTTGCAAAAATAAAGATAAAGGTACACATTCAATTCTACTAATTTCCATTCATATACACAAAAGTATTATCAAATGAATTGTAGTTCATTATGCAAATGTATACAAGAGAAAGATTGCACAAAATTTTCACAAATGTCTTTTATTGATAATTACAAATGTATGGTGTCCCACACAAGTTGTGGGAATAACTATTTCAATACAATTTAAGACATAAACTATACATTTGAAGAAATAGAAAGGAAATAGTATATGGAAAGAGTAGAGATCTGTCATTTCCTAAATGATGAACCCCAAAGTTGAATTGTTGCCTAAATGATACACCCCAAAGTTGAACTGTTGCATCATTGGAAAAGTATGATCAAATTCATCTATTATGAATAATTGGTCTATGTACCTCTAGTAATCACTATAAAAATGTGAAAGACAAAGCTATTTTATTTTTTGTCTTATCTTATACCATTTTACGAGAATGGGGGGGCCAATGTGTGAGAAGATCTTTGGAAACTAGGAATGAAAATTATAGGTTAAAGAGAACAGGGGTGCCAAACTTACAGTACTCATTGTCCCTTGGTCGTCAATTTTCCCTAAGTGCCCTCAACCTGGTCCTCAGCATTGGTATTGACCTTGTTTTAGCTCCAAACTCTTCATCGGCACTAGTATTGACCTTGTTTTCACTCCTCCAAAGTCTTCCTCAGCGCTAGTATTGACCTTTCACTTGTCCAATTTGACGAGCTACAACCTGCTTTAGTTAGGTTTTAGAGTATGTTAATTAAATTTAAAAAAATTATGGTGCCATTTAGAGTAGTGAATATAAAGCAAGCAAAGCCTATTATGGCACCATTTAGAGTAGTGAATATAAAGTAAGCCAAGCCTATTATAGTCATGAGGGAAATAATAAAACTCCTAGGATAATTTGTGAAACCATTTTCCTTGGTTAAAGGGAGGCCATAAAATATACCTTTGGATTTTTTCAATCTTCAAATATGAGGATTTGCAAGGTTCTTAGCAACATGACTAATGGAAATGTGTGCAACAAGAATTTTTGAACACACATGGAATCTCCTTGCCAAAGAAAGGGGCTTCATAATTTAATATGATAATTTTTCTTAGCTCTAGAATCAAATTTTAAATCTTCTCCTAATAGGGCCAAAATCACATCTTCTTGTGTTTGAGAAGTCACCAGCACTAAACATAACCATCAAGCAACTTTTCATCAAGATTATAACATCACCGTCGATTTTGAGCACGTGCATCTTGGAGCCACTTTAGTAACCTATCATATAATGTACTAAAACTCGACATAAATATTAAAGCACTTTGATTAGTAGTAATGTTATAATATTAATATATTATATAACAATATTATATTACATTATATGAATTATAATGATATATTTGATATATTAAGATTATATATAATCTATATATAGATTAATAGTAATTATATTAGATTATTAATATTATTGGTATATTATTAATAATATTAATATTGTATTAGATTAATAATAATTATAATATTGTTAAATGATTAATTATATTACAAATGAATGGTTGAAGCACCAATGTTGAATGTTGCAACTCTAGTAGGCATGAATAGAAGTAGAGGAGATTGTTTGGGAGAAGAATTTTTTCTAGTGCTAGGTTATGTGTTAGGTTATATAGTGTTTGAGCCTAGCCTCAAACACTACAATTAGGGTTAGGTTTGGGATTAGGTTTATGGTTATGGTTAGAGTTTAGGGTAATCCAAATCATAACCTAACCCTTTCTCTCGAGACCTTAACCTTGACCCTAACCCTCACCTTTATCCTATCTGTATAACCCTAACCATAAGCAAAACTCTAACCCCAACCCTAACCCTAATTACCTAACCCTAAATATTATTTATTTTATTAACTAGTTGCATTCACTCTAATAACCCTAAACCTATCCCTAAACTTAACCCTAGCCCTATCCTTGGCCCTAATCCTAACCCCAATTCTAAGCCAAATATAAAAACAACCCTTAATCATAATTACAATAACCCTAAAAATTCATTCTAGATATAACCCTAATACTATAATCCCTAATTGTAATACTAAACCCTAACCCTAATTTCATATCTAATCCCAACCATAACCAAAACTCTAAATCTAACCCTAACCATAAAACATAAACCCTAATCTAACCCTAATTCTAACATTATTTTCCTAACCCTAACCCTAACTCTAAACCTAACACTAACCCGAACACTAAATCCTAACCCTAATTAAATACCCAATCATAACCCTAAATTGTAACATCATCCTTTGAATTGGATACTACATCAAAAATTATGTGTTACAATCATTGCTTCCATTGTTGGCATTTTTACATTGGGATGCATATATTTTTAAAATCAACAAAATCTTTTAATGTCTTGCCAAAATTAATATTATTAATTGTAATATCAAACTTATAAACATGTATCCAATTTAGAACATAAATAAGAAATATATGGTTATATTTTCTTCAAAAAACAAAGTGATGTGGACTAGAAGGACTATAAGGACTATAATGATTTTAGAATATACACATAATGGATTTTTTGAAAGGTTTTAGAAACTTTCAAACAAATGCAATTGGTAGATGCAAAGAAAAATTCCACAACCTGATGGAACTTCAGTAAATTGAAGCTGGGGTTAGAGGGTTTATAAATTACTTAGGGTAACCTTCAATATGGATCGGTCAAAACCCTCTTGTTATGTTTTAATGGTGACCTATTGCCATGGTGGACCGGTCACTTAAGTGAGGTTTCATCCCTCTCAGGTTGTGCTTAACCGGCCCTATTTCACCTGATTTTCTGTTCTTTTTGGCGTAATGGCCTACTTAAATGTTCCATCTAAGGGCTGATGAGCCATTCGATCACAAAATTCGATCTTGACCGCTTCTCGCAGACCTCGCAGGTTTGTCTGCTAGCGTCATCAAAGTAGTGTGAGGTTCACAAGATATGGCCACATGGCATGAATGGATGAATGGGTTTTCTTCCCGAGGTGTTCGATATGACAGGGGGCCATCTTTTCACTGGTAATAGCCATCAATAACGGGGTAATCATGATCTCTCGCACACCCTGCACAGGCAGAGTAAATATCTGGGAGAGTGTTGCGAGGTTCACGAGGGAGTGGCACGTGGCTTTTCTTTTCATTCCAGTGGGATTATATGGGACCCATTGTGCCGTCTGGGTCTATTCTTCTGCAGGTTTTTGATTGGATATGTTTTATGAAGGTGTCGACGTGGATTGTCAACATCCATTGACTTGATCTCCACCCTTTGTTTGTTAAAGTGCCTCCCGAATCGGCGGTTCATTTATAGGGAAGAAGTGTGTGAGTTGCCCACGTGGCATGTATTGCTTGGTTGTTGCTCATGTCATTAATGATACAGGTTTCTTTTCTCCCGAGGATCTCCACCTGATTTCCTCCTGCATGTGAATAGTGCCATCCTGTTGAGGGTATTCATAGTTATCTGGATCATTAACTATGCAAGTACCTGAATCGCCTTCAAGTAATTGTACCCTGCATACTGGCTTGCTCTATAAATGCTAACTAAATTGTATGTAATCAGCATTGCATTCTCTTGTGTCTAAGTGCAGTAAGGTTTTGCTTTTGTTTGTGGCTATGCTATGTTTCTATCATGAGTAAATCAGTTAAGTGAAGGAGTGCGAGGCTGGCTTCAATAGTCATGAAGAAATTCGATTCTCCCATGTCTCGCAAGGCTATTATTAGGAACACTAGGAAGAGGCCAGTACATTGTTCATCCCCGATAATCATCTCGGATTCTGATGAATCTGAGACTGATTCTGATTATCGATACTATTTGGCTTCCCTGGCCGATCTTATGGGAGTGGATGAGGAGGTTCTGGCAATTGAGCCAGTGTCTGCATTAGCACCAAGTCCAGTTGTTTAGGAATGTGCTCGCAAGGTTGGTAAAGAGGAGGTGGTGCCATTGCTATCGTAGGCTCGAACTCGAAGCGGTTGCTTGTACCAGGGCCATGTTGCTTCTTCATGAATACTGGCAGTGGGTCCGTTGGATGTGTCTTCTCTTCTCTTGTTGTTCTATCAAGTGGATGTGGATGTGGATATGGACGTGCACGTACTTTGCACAAAATTTTGTTTTTCGACTGGTTATTTCATAACCATTTTGATTCCTTTGTTCATGCATAGTATCATTATGACAAGGAATGTAAATTTGAATTTCACGACTCATTGTGAAGGGTCAGAAAAATTTTGCAATCTGACGCTTGGAAGTTATACAGTCCTCTTTATTGTTAAAGTGTTATGAACATTTTGTTTCAAGAAGTCATCCTAGGGTTAGGTTTATATACAGATTAGTGTGATATTCTTTTTTAATTAATGATATCAAAAGAAATCTATAAAATTAAGATGGTTTACTCTCCTGGGTGTGTGCCATGGATTACGAATAGCTTTATCAAAGATTCATCTATTCAGTTTCAATAGTTAATTGAAAATGCGATTCATTTTCTTGCTTTAACTCAAAGAGTCAATCAAATGCTTGAAAAATAAGTTATATGTTCATGGTTGTATATACTCAAGATGCTTGAAGAAGTACTATCTTAATATGCTAAAATATCTCATGATAGTAATGCTATATGAGATGGGTTCATCGTATCAGGATTTTGTTCTATATGACTCCATTGCCCTATGGATGAAGCACTGGATAATGTTTGTGTCATTTTATTAGTTCAAGACTGTAGGTTCTAAGCAAGGATATCCAAATACTGAACACAAAACACTTGAATACAACCTTGTCCTCCTCAGGGAGGTATTGTAACAAATAAGTGGGTCAATTCTGTTGCTCTTTGGTACTGGTAGTCATTCTCTGGTCTGCCAAAACCTTGAGATGATCATTATCCCTTTGAGCGTGTAGGAATTATAATATGTACACAAGAAGTGTTCTTACCAATCATGAGACATTCATGTGAACACGTTTAGGTTTAACCACCTTGGTCCTACAGAGCCAAAAGTGTAGGAGAAGTCAGTCCTTTACTGACTCTCGTTAGTTGGCCATTAGTGATTGTAGTTGTCCTCGATAGGGGTTGGCTACCTCTTAGATATCTGCAACCTCTACATGGATTTTATTTTAAACACCAACACAACCTTCACCAAAATCCTTATTGGTTTCCTTAATATGGGAGATTTGGAACAAGGTATAGACATCCATCAAAGCATAATATGAAGATGATTTTTTTCAAATGTTGTGGTTGTAGATGCCCTTTTAAAATTTATACAGAATGTGGAAGGATAGAAAAAGCTTGTGAACTATTTGACAAAATGTCTCAAAGAATTGTAATCTCTCAATTTATTTTAGTGTCTATTTTGTTATACCCCATGTCCCAAATAGGGTATAACACAATAGACACTAAAACAAATTGATAGATTGTTATGAGGGCAGTGATGAGACTTTTCTAATTCGAGTGTATTCCATGAGATTACAATTATTCGAGGCATTGTGTCAAATAGTTCATGAGCTTTGTCTATCCTCCCACATTTTGCATAGATTTCAAAAGGGCATCTACAACCACAAGATTTGAGAAAATTCATCTTCATATTATGTTTTCCTTATGATTGGTTGACTCTTATACTAAATTAATATGTTCAATTTATGTTTCCTACTTGATCTAACTATCCACAAATGGCAATTTAACAGTGGAAAGATATGATCCTACTTTGGTATAAATTGTATATGCAATATCAAGGTATGAATTAATATGTTCAATTAAGAGATGTTAAATGAAATGAATAAAACTAATGTAATGTAAATAAGGGAGACCAGTGCCTTATTGGGTAAAACAGAGTCAAATGAAAGCCTTTAATGAATGGTTTCTATCTAGCAGGTCCTCTAATTGTTTGGCATATAACTATGAGTTTACAATTGGTATAAACATGCAAGATTGTAAATGATAAACCCTAGATGAGGCAGAATATCAAATCTAATAATCTAATTCTTCTTAATGATCCAAATGGCATTCCCATATTACTATAATTTATTGAAAGGAATTTTAATTCTTCTTTAAAGAATCCAATAAACCAAATCACACAAAAACAACAAATGTGTACTGATAAATAGAATATATACTTGATACTTCAATTTAAACAACCAAGAAAGATCAGATTGGAGACAATCAAATAATCGCAAGAATCCAACAAACAATTGATACCAGAATGAAGCCACTAAATCAACAGTCTTTCATTATCTCCTTCAAAGTTCATACATGCAACATAGTCTCCTTGAATGTCATCATTTCTGAAAATTTAATGCTTACAGCAGTCTATCCTATTCTAATTCTATCTTCTACCCCTTAAATTTATCCAACAACGGATACTTAAACATCAGTTTGCAAAAGGATGTGCCTTTTCAAAAAGGTTTAAAGCATAAAAGGTTTAACAAATCCACTATTAACTAATTTCTCTTGAGCCACAAATGGACTGCAGACATATGCTCCATATAATCCTGGTGCTCATGAGTGTCGGCATCTCCCAACACATCGTGGATCACAATCTCCATCATTATCATTTGCTCATTTTGCTCACATGCTGCATCCAATATCACATCTTTCGTAGTGGCTGTCTCCAACATCCCTTGGAGTATTGTTTCACACTCACTTTTCCATGTAGTCACTTCCTTCATTTTCCCTTCATCATCACATAACTTGGTGAATCTATCTTCGGTAGCCTCTGTCAATCCCTGCATATCCCCTTGTAACTCCACATAGAAATACCTGTGCCTATCCATAATAAATTGGCATTTTCAATCTCTTCATTACTAGTAGTGTCCTCCTCCAATTCCTCAATTCTTTCTTGAATTCTGTTATCCACTCTCCTGTGTTCCTTTATTGCATCTACGTACTGTGAATGTTTTTCCCAAAGTTTATTTAACCAAGTGGTTAAAACAACCTGGCTTTTTTTTATTATTGTAGCAAATGCATCCATTGTCCCTTGAGAGTATGTAGTTGACCCTTCCCAACAGTCTTTTTTCTGTGAACTCTCACCTTGAGTGAGCATCCTTGTTGGTTCTGTTACACCACCTACCAAGTCTCTCTCAACATCCTCTCATTATTTTTTTTGTACATCTCCCTTTCCCTTATCAATGCTTGGATTTGGGCTTTATTCAACTTGGCTATATTTATCCCAATATCAGCAGTCGCTATAGGATCAACCTCCCCAACCTTCAGTGTCATGACATGTCTGAATGCCTTTTCAGTATCAATAACAATTGATTTATTGTGAGGAGGATACAATGCCCAAATCATCAATGTTTCATCATCAGGATTGTATCTTGATCCTATATATACCTCCGTCACCTTCTCTATACTGAGCTTGTGGGTAGCATTGTTATCTTTTAAGAAACTATCAAAAACTAATGCATAATTCATATCCAAAACTGGAAAAATCATAACAGCTGCCTTTTCAAGCAGCTCCCTCCCCTTTTTCAGGGGTCATGTCAATCATCTCTTAGTCCACTTCATCCTTTAAGCTTTTTAACAGTTGATCCTCATTCCCTAGAGTGACATTGTCAACCTGTTCCCTTATCTCTTTCCCTTTTTGCTTATATAAAAATGTCTTAAACTCTGAGGTCTTTATAAATTCATCATCTGATATGAAAGACCTATAGTCTTCATGTATTGTATCTACATCCACGGTTTCCTCAACATCTATTTCTCTGGCAACATAGGCATACTCCTAAGTCTTCATTCTTGAAACTTTCCCAGATGAGCTTTGTGACCTGTCTATTTCTGAAATCCCCTTAATGGAGGATAACAAATCAGCATCCACCAACTCTTGATTATGTTTTTCAATCACAATTTCAACTTCCTCTACCTCCAGGTTTCTGATTATGTCATCAAATTTAAAGGGCACATGATGGTACCCTCCGATATTTACTTTTTGTCTAGTAGAGTGGATATACCCTTCTGGATCAAAGTTCTTTCTCACTGGTGCTCTGGTCATGTTGTAGTGCAATAATTTATCCATAATCAGATCATAACCTTCCTTGGCTAATACAGTGAAATCACTAAAACACAATGTACTGGGCATAAAATCCTATTTCCCATATGAACTTAAGTTCATAACACTGGAGTAATCCATTTTCCTAACAATTTCAAGGTATGCAATTCTATCCAAGATAGTTCTGGGCAGAATGAAAGGTGTATCCTCAAAACCATAAACCCTAATCATTGTGGCATTCTCTAAGCAATACCAATCCCCCCAGTTGTGGTTAATTGGTCCATTGTAATCTCTAGGCCTAAGAAACCTTTTTACTTGTTCAGATAAAGAATAATCACAAGGATGGCTAAAAAATCTATACAAGGGTTTCACAAAGAATTCTTCAAAATGCAAGAAATTTGAATTGGCAAACCTGTTGTCCCAAATAGCAGTCCATAATTGAACAGGCAATGGCCTACCTTCCTTGTCCGATTGTGATATCCTCAGCTCCTGGGACCATAAACCTAACTCTTGTCCAAAATATAACACTAAGTGCATTATCAGTGAGTAATTTCTGAGATGGAGAACATAAGCACCACTCTTTATTTCCATCAAGCTTGCATCTAGCTCCTTAAAAACATGTGCAGCATAGTCAAATGATCTAGAATTGTGGTACTGAATGTCTACAGAAATCACCATGGGCACAACCGCCATATGCTCAGGTACCTCCATCCCTAATACATGTCCCACTGAGTAGTAAGTATATTTTAGGTAAGGTTTGAAGAGGTCTACATGAAAGGATGGCCCCTCACTGTCTTCCATTGGAGTAGGTTTGCCATGACACCTAATTTTGTGTAGAGGTAACCTTCACCCTTTAGAAATGGTTTCCATCCTTTTGAACTCACTATCAAGCTCTTCACTCACTAATTTGTCATTGCATATTCCCTCCATTCTGAAAACCTCAACAATTGCATTTTCAGATACATGTATCAATGGATTCCCTGACAAATCACATATAGCTTTCTTTTTTGAATCATAGTGTCCTGCCAGCAATTTTACTAGTTCGACGTTAATAAAAGCATTAGGGCACACTAATTTCCCTAAATTGAGCCTCCATGGATTGCATACTGGCTCAAAGTGATTTCTCCTATGGTAATGGAAATTGAATAACTCATAGCCTTTAATCGGAGTCCAAATATCACCTATAAATTTGCATTTGTCGTCCAATTTGTCAACTTCCACTTTGAGTTGTGCAGAACACCTAGCTTTAGGTCTAGAACCAAGTAACTGGTCTATGAGGTCTTGATTTAGCTTCCTTTCAGTACCTTCTGGTTGCAACTCAGTCTTTTGCTTTCTTTCTTTTGATTGGCTTCCCTCCCTGGGTTTTCTTCCCTTTAGTTTTCCTGAACCAGTGCCTTCCATAATTCAAATTTTTATGAATTCTAAGAGGACGAGAAACTTACTATAACTTCTTCCAAACTCAAGCTAGGTGAGTGCCTTAATTGCTCTGTTGGTTTCCTTCCTCTCCTTCGCTTTGAATTCTATGAGATAATGATTTCAATTGATCATACCCTGATATGCAAAATCTCCTATGCTTCGTGGCGCCATTAATGTCTTTTACCGATTGAGACATGAATGCTGCAAGTTTTTTTCTTGAAATTCTTGCTATCATATCAGGGTTCAATGATCACCCACCTACCAAGATGTCTTGTAGTTTCCCTGACATCACAAGTCTCCCTGATAGTTTCTTTCCTTTTTCTTTTATATCACCATGACTTTCATCAAAACAACTATCACTCAGACTTAATGAATCAGGCCAACAGTTCTTTGCCTTACTCTGAAAGTACTTTGTCTCACCGAGATGTTCACTTTATCGAGTATGTCACCGAGACCAAGCAATTTGTTCTGGCAATAGAAAAACACTCGCTATGATGTCTCTTGGATCTCCCCACGATGACATGTCTCAGTGATACGCCTCTTCTTCGGCAAGACAACGAGCATCGTCTTATCGATACCCTTTATCTCTGCATGCTCAATTCTATCGGTGTAACCCGAGGGCTCGGTAAGACTTTTACGAACTCTTCCTGATATCGTTTGTCTTACCGATTGAGTCCTCCTTTTGCTTTATCGGAAAGATCAATAGTGCTTCGGCCAGTGTTTTCAAATCTCTCTTTGACGACCAAAGTCTCTCCGATAGACTTTAATTTTCTCCAATCAGAAAAAGGTAACTTAGCTTGATATGACCTTACACCGTCACGTCGATACCTTTTGTCTTGCCAATAAGTAATACAAACCTACATTCTCCTAGTGTATAACTTTATCGGTATGACCCGTTTGATGTCTCGCCGATACAATAACATCGATAAGACATTTCAAACCTCTAGCCAATCCACCTATTCAACGTTCACCCATCCACTAAGATGTCTTGCAGTTTCCCCGACATCACAAGTCTCCCCGATAGTTTCTTTCTTTCTGCTTTTTTATTGACATGACATTCACCGAAAAAACTATCTCCCAAACTTAATGAATCGGGGCAACAGTTCTTCACCTTACTCCGAAAGATTTCGTCACACCGAGATGCTCACTTTATTGACTTATGTCACCATGACCAAGTATTTGTTTTGCCGACAAAATGATACTCACCGTGATGTCTCTTAGATCTCCCTGCGGTGACATGTCTCACTGATACACTTTTTCTTTGGCGAGACCATGCGCATTGTCTTCTCGACACCCTTTATCTTCGTATGCTTAGTTCTGTCGGTGTAACCCGAGGGGTCGGTAAGACTTTCTGAATTCTCCCCGGCATCATTTGTCTCACCGAGTGAGTCCTCCCCTTGCTTTATCGACAAGACTAATAACGCTACGGGCAGTGTTTTAAATTCTCTCTTCGATAACCAAAGTCTCTTCGATAGACTTTACGTTACTCCAATCAGCAAAAGGTAATTTAGCTCGGTGTGACCTTACATCGTCTCGCCGATACTTTTGTCTTGCCGATAAGATATAGAAACCTGCATTCTCTCTGTGTATAACTTGATCGGTGTGACCCTTGCTATGTCTTGCCGATAAATTTAGGATATGTATATTATCATTGATGAGACTTGCATCAACTTATGCTGATATTTCCGTATGTAAAGATTTTAATGTCAGATGAAATTTATGGGGCGTTATGGCACAATTTTAAATCGGATTTTGGTAAAATATGCTATGTGAGGATTTTTTTGTCTGCATTATGAATCTTTTTTCGAAGACTAATAATCATGAAGAAATAATGAATTTGTCAAAATTTGACAGTTCCAACAGCATGAAGGTTTGATGTTTCATGATAGTACTAGCATTTCAGTTATAATGATATATTTAGAACTCATGGCTCTCCTCTGTATAAACATATCACAATTTTGAATAATATAATCAAGGGTTATGGCATTCATCTCACTGTTATCATGGTGTGTATGATTTCCATTTTTGCTTTAATTCAAAGAGTAAATTAAAATGCTTGGATGGAGTCATAGATGGATATGTTTGTAAAGGGATTTGATAAGAAGTATTGAGTTAGGATAGAAATTGACACTGTTGTAATGCAATATTGTCAGAGATCTTATATGTTATGTGTTTGAACCTGTTATGGAAATCTAAATATTTGTGAATGAATTCGACTCCCCAATAGTATATGGCACTGGCCTAAATCGTATGTGTTTGTAAGGTTCTGTGTCTGTTTGTCTTAGCTTAGAGCTTGCTACCAAATTGCAAATTATATGACTATCTTAAGTGGTGAAATGCCATTGTAATCATCTCATGCTTGAAGTAGTTGATACTATTGATGCTTTTTTGTTGTTTAAATTGATATATCAGGCATATATATATATTCAGTTTACTGATACACATTTGTTGTATTTGTGTGATGTGATTATTTGGTTCTTTCAAGTGAATATTAAACCCTCCTATTCAATCACAGTAACTAAAGAGTATTAATTGTATCAATAAGAAGAATCACATAACTAGGATTGTCATTCTATCTCAAGTAGAGTTTTTCAGTCATTTACTTGCACATTTATACAAGTTATAAACTACATCTGTGTGCCAAACACTTTGAATTATTTCCATCATAGATTACACTTTTATAGATCTTCATTAGACTCCATACACCCAACAAGGCAATGGTCTCACGCTTTCATCTTTTGGTTTATCCATTTTATTTTTTACATCTGTTAACTGAACATATTCTAATATAATTCAAATTAAAAACATCATAAATTAATTATGTAACCACATAAGTCAAATATAATTCTTTCAAGAAATTAATATCAAATAGATAATACAAATTAATGTCATTGATCTTCTTCTTCATCCAACTCTTTGTCTGTATCATCCGATCCAGATTCAACATTGTAAGGATTGGTCATATCATCATCATCATCATTGATATCAGTTTCAATAATGTCATCATCCACACGGATATCATCTTCATGAACATTAACTCCTACATCATCATGATCTAGTTCCTCCTCTTCGACATCTTCGTCAGGCACATCATCAACTAACTGTTGATCCTGATCATCATCTACATCATCTTCTATTTCTTCAGTATCTTCTTCTTCCACCACATTATACTTTACCGGCCTTCCTCTTGGATCATGTCTAACAACATATGACCAACCCACTTTACTTGGAACCTCTAAGTAAAATACCTGCTCACATTGGCTTGGAAGAACATAGGGCTCATTTCCAGCTCGCTCAAAATACCTTGTATTAACCATGGTAAATCCATTATCATGTTCAATAACAGTTCTCTCGGGATCATTTTCATTCAATCGTAGCCTGTACCATAGGATGACGAACAAAACTAATTTGAAGGACTTAAAGTCACACTCAAGTATATCATCCAAAATCCCATAGTATTGATTTTCTAAGACTTCTAGATGTATGTCGCTTCTAGATGAAACATTAGTCACCTAGAAGACTACAGTTATCCCAGAATCACAAGTTTTCTTTGTGTCATCCAACTTTTTGATTCGAAATTTATGACCATTGCACCACATAGCCTTGTGGTGTTTCACCTGCAATATGTCAAACATGCAAAACTTATTGCAATATCGTCAGTTGATAAACATATTTATTCTTGGCCAAATGTATGCAAAGAAAAAAATCTCAACATATATATACATCAATATAATTGAAAATAATTAAATAATATGGGTGATTAATATATTTATACATACCTGTTTATCTCTTAAACCATATGCTAAATCAATTTCCCTTGGTGTAACATTGGAATCTCCATTACGATGAGCTTCTTTAACCAATGAAGCCACAGCTTCCCATGTTAATGCACGACTAGATTGTTGGCATCGTTCAATCCATACCTTCATCCAATAAAGATTGTTTGTGACGTACAAATGTAGTGCATCCCACTCTCGACCAACTATATAAAAAACAAATGAAATTCACAAATGACGTATAATTAGTTAATTACCACGGTATACGACCTTAATTTATAAGTACAATATACATAAAAACTAAATGTAAAATGAATTCTAATTAATCTCTGGTGCAAGAGCACACCTAGGCTAACCTCCATAGTTAGGATATTTTGGACTTGTATCTGACATTAGCCAAGTTAGATTAATTGTATGTTTGTTTTGGACCTTAGAAGGTCATTGTTGTGGCTAGGTGAGTTAGTCATTAGGACTAAGGTCACCAAAGTTAGTCATTGTTAATAGTTTTTACATTGCTTAGACTTAGTAGCTTAAGTTGGGATTTGAGTCTTAAATGTGTTCTAAACACATGAATGATGTTAGAAAGATGCCATGATGCCTTTAATGGTGTTGGTTACTC
Source organism: Sequoiadendron giganteum (assembly GCA_007115665.2). NCBI lineage: Eukaryota > Viridiplantae > Streptophyta > Pinopsida > Cupressales > Cupressaceae > Sequoiadendron > Sequoiadendron giganteum. The sequence goes on along the minus strand of CM021106.1, from coordinate 36,244,936 downwards.
GAAATATAGGAGATAGAGGTCCTAAGAGTTAGGAAGGTGGCATAATGATAGAGTTGCCAAATGTTGTTAAAAAATTGTCATGACAACAGTTGCCATTATGACAAATGTTGCATGCAACTCGGTTACATAGGATCCCCTAAAGGATAGGAGTGGGGGATCAACCAACATACCCTACAAACATGGTGAATGGCATCTAATATGAAGCAGGCTCGAATTCAAGAAAGAGGGAGATTGTAATCAAGTTTTTGGAATAGAAGATAGCTCTGCAATTTTTGTTTTTATGTGAACTCCGAGTGTTATTGAGTGATAGTGATACTAAGTGAATTGGATGTTTTTATTTAGTGTTAGAGTCGTGTTCATGGCATAGTATTAAAATTTTTTCATTTTGCAAGTAAGTTTATTTAAGCTGTTTTAGTGTCCTGAATAGATAGGTTAAGGTTTAAGGGTTTTACCAGTCCTGTCCTGACCAGCTTGTGTTTTTATGGCTCCCCCATGAAATCTAGTCACGGGATTTTCCTGAGGGTAGATGGATGTGTTAGGGGAGCCATTTCTCTATACATATGTAGAGTTAGGAGTCATGGAGAGTGGAACAGCTATGTTTAATGTCAAGTCCTAGGCGAGCTTAGAGTGCCCGGTTAGAGGTTTGACAGTAATGAATTGAAGAATTTAGGCAAGGGATTGAGGTACGGTACGAAACAAGTACAGTTCCAAGTAGGGTATAGACATATCCTAACATGCTAGAAGGATTGAGGTTCTATCAATCCATTTGACTAAGGTTTGAGCAAGAAAACCAGTGGGGTCCTACAAACTAAGCCTAATAGCCCTATTTAACCTAGATAATAGGAAACCAGTGTATGGAGGACTTAGGAGTATAAAATCTTTTGAATCCTTCAGAAAATCCAAAAGCGTATTCGAATGTGGAATTGGTTTTTTAAGTTGTTTGGAAATTTTGGGCAGGAACGAAGTAACGGTCTCTATCAAGGGCTACAAGAAATAGGCCTCCTCAAGACCAATTCTTGAAACCGATAGGAAATGAGTTTGGAGATCCTCCAAGATGGATCCAGTTGGACATAAATGGCATGTTTCCAATGTGTTTGGCACCCCTGCAATCAATTTAATGTTTATGTGATGTTGGCACTTAGAGTCTTCTAAGTGTAGGAGAGAGTTTGCACATAACAAAGTGGTGTTAGTCCTTCAAGGTGAAGCACAAGGTGTGAGACTCTTGGAGAGGAGTTGGATTAGGACTTAGTTAATTATCTAAGCCTAACAAGGACTTAGAAAATATTAGGTTCCCAGAAGAAGACAAGGAAAGGTCTTTTTAGCTAGTTGTGCAAGAAAGCCTTGGAACACTTACACCAATCTCCATGACCATCTTATAATTCCCTGACACTTTCCTCAATCTACCTTTCCCCATCAAGTACTCCCCTTTGAATTTATTAATGGAGTTGGGATCCCAAATGCGATCTACATGGATATTTGCTACAAACTTAGTGTTATGCCTTGCATAACCACCCCATCTTTTGCCCTGGTCAAAATGGGTCCCCCTTTGTTATTTTTGTACTTAGTTGTTTTTGAAAAAAAGTTTGGAGTCTTGTTTTGCCAATACTTTGTTTTTCTTTGATTTCTCTGTTGGAATTGGAACCGGAACTAAACCAAGTTCTGAAAGTTCTTTTAAAAACTTATTTTGGTTTCCATCCTGACAGTCTTTTTATTTATGTATTTTGTTTGGTATTTAGCGGAGCCGGAGCTGAAGTGGGGTTTAATTTAGTCTTTACTAAAAATTGCAAAATCATAATCAATTCCGCTCCCACTTCCACTATTTTTACTTTTGGTTTTGGTCTTTGTCTTTTTGTTTAGTTTTATTATGTCGGTCTTTTGTTTTAATTTTTGTGTTTTGTTTTGTTTTATGTTTAGTTGGTGGACCCAGAACCGGAATTGAAATAAATTTTGGAAATTTCTCAAAGTTTCAAATCAGTTTCTATTTTAGTTTTGCCCCCGCCATTTTTCTGGATAGTTGACTTTTTGACTAAAGTCGCAGTGTTTTCAAGTGTTGGCTCACTTTCAGTTCTGACTCCGCCTTAACTGCGTGTTAATGCATTAATGACAGCTGGTTGTGTAGATATAAATCTTCATTTTTATCTTCATATAAGGGTTAAAAGAGTCATTATTATCATTATTAAGAGTTTGAAGAGCACGAAAGAGCAACGATAGAGTTCATTCAAGTGAAAAGAGTGAAAGAGGAGAAGATTATTGTGAATGGATCAATTCAGAAGGTTAGTTGCGTTCTTGTGTTTTGAGGTAGGTTTTCTTATTGTTGTTCTTCGTTTTGTTTCCTATTGTGTGTTTTGTATATATTTGCCTATGCTCTGATCATGTCATTTTTATCGTGTCATTTTTAACAAGTTTGTGATTCTTCACATGCTTGTTTGAATGGTTATTTTATTTTGTTGGTCTAGTTGTTTTCTCGTTTCTGTTTGTTTTTATTTTCTTAGTTCTTTCTATTTTAGGGCATAGTCACTTTCACGCTTTAATCGTGATTGCATCGTGCTGTTTTAGATTTGTAGTGTGTTAGATTAAGTTTAGGTTTTAAATGGTGATTGGTTAGATTAGAAGTTTACAGTGAGGTAGATTAGAGATTTTACAGTGAGTTAGGGTAAGTTGATTAATTATTTTTACTTAGGGTTTGGTCACGTTCGGTCTGGTAAAAAACGACAAGGTTTAAAAACCGTGCCCTAGTTTTTATCATGTTTGTTAGGTTAGGATTTTGTTGGTCTCTGTGATCACTTTTAAAATGATTAAAATATGATACCTTAGGATTCTGTTGTTCCCCATGGTCATATGAATGTATTGTTTTTAAATCACTTTTCATTTTAAAGCGACCTCGGTTTTAATCATGAAGTTCTATATTTAAAACAAACAAAAGCGTTGATAATGTCATGGCCCAATCTAGGTGGAGGCAGGATCGAAATCAATCTTGAACTTGATAATTTTGTTTTACAAAAGTTATTGATTCTCTTCCCATCCTGATTCCGGCTCCGTGTATAGCAAGAAGTCTTCTTTGGAAATCATGGTCAACCTAGGCGGAGGCAGGATCAGAATTGATCTTGAACTTGAAAATTCAGTTTTGCAAAAGGTATCAATTCCATGTTTCATCCCGTGTCTGGCTCCGCACATAATGAGAAAATCTTCCTTCAAAATAATTGAGGACCAAATCGGAAGCGAGGGAAGAATGGAAATAGAATATAAAAAGTGAAAATGTGAAGAAAACAAAATCTATTTTTCATTCCGATCCCGGTTTCGATAAATTCTGACTCTGAGCCCGTTCATTGTTAGTGAAATTTCTATATCGGTTTTTGCTCTGAGCCCGGCAGTCTTGAAAAGATTGTTTTAGAATGTGTTTCTGCCTGGTTCTGTCTTCGGTGCATATATGAAAGGTATGGTTTTAAAGTATGTTTTATATTGATATCTAAAGACCTCGTTAGGGGTTTTGCTTGCAGGAAAGTTGAAAGATGTCAAGAACATCAGGGGAAGCTGCTCGGAGAAACTAACCTGCAGAAACATTAAAGGTAGCATCAAAACCAAAGAAGTTAAAGCCGGAACAACTACCTTATACATTAAGGTATAATCACAAGAGTCCAGTTGTGAAGATGAGCAAGGTGGAATCAGATTGGTCAGATATCGCTGACAGCAATTTAGGTCAATATAATTTTGAGGAGTGGTATTCAGAAGCGTTTGACAAGGATATTACATTGACTACGGAAAGAATTGTCAGCTCTGGGTTAGCTCACATCACTTTATTTCCTATATCTGTCCAGTGCCCGGAGTTATTCATGATAGTAGCCAGTGCTTACAATTCGGCTACAAGATTATGCATGGATTCACAAGACAATGTGATTATTAATCTCACTCCTCAAGCATTTCAGAGTATATTTGATGTTCCAGATCCAAAGAGCTTGGTGCAATTAAATGAGGCAGAGGCCTTAGAGCAATATAGTAGGTATAAGGGAATGAATAAATCTCACTTGAACAAGAAGTGGTTGAAGACAGAAAATAAATCTCTAAGTAAACTTGCAGATCAACCAAAGAGGTCAGATTTCTATGAAGAGGTAGCAAGGTTGATTGTGATGTTGTCTAGGGTGTTTGGAAAGAGGGATGCATTTTACTTCAAGGAGTGGATGTTTCCTTTCATTCAAACTATCTTAAAAGGAGAACAATAGTTTGATTGGACAATGATTGTTTCTGATGCCATACATGATCGGTTAACCAGGATCAGAGAAACCAAGTGTTTCTTTATGACCTCTTATATTGTTTATGCAGTAGCAAGAGTGGGCATAATGGGAGCCTTGGATGGAAAAAAGAAGGTATGGGAGCACTATGATCAATTATCTCTTCAGGTTGCTGAGACTCATTTCAAGAGAGTCAATGATGCATTTTTATATTTGGTTATCAATCAATTAAATGGAGATGCAGGATACAGGTTAAGTCAAGAAGCCATGGCATTCATTGCTGAATGGGGAAGTTGGTACATCCAATACCCCAAATTTACATACTTCAGGTTATTTAGTTTTGAAGGCCATCCACATTTACTTCCAAGGTGTTGCAGCAATAGGATGGTGTTGATGGAGTTCGTATATCAAGCTATTGGAGTTAATGCTCGGTTTGGGATTAAGCATAAAACTGGATGTCATAAATTTCCAATGAAGTTGGGTGAATATAGTTGTCAACACTTGAAGGGAGCAAAGGTGGTTTGTAATGAGTTGATACAGTTGAAATTGGGATTGTATATAGCTCATAAGTATTTTGATCCGAAGAAGAAGATGTATGCCTTATTACCTTCAGTGTTCACTAGACATTTTAATTTGTTAGAAGACTTTTGGAGTGATCGGTAGGATGAGTATGACTTGAGAAAGAAGAATTATGAAAGATTATCGGTCTCACTCATGTCAGAGATGGGTATTAAAGGAAAAATTCCTAAAACCTTGGTGGATGATGGAATAGTGTTGGATCCATCCTATGAAACATTGAACATTGGCACCAAGAGTCTGGATCCAATTGATTGGGATGCTGAAGAAACAATTGATATTAAGAAGATTGGAAGGATAGTGTTGGATAGAAGTGTGCAATGGTTAGTGCTAAGAACTCAAGCTTCTCAAGGACCAGTTCTTAAAAGGGATAAAGGATACAAGAGAATCAAGAGAAAGACACCTCCCAAAGATGCATTAGAATTCTTTCCTCCAGACATTGAAGAAGTAGAACTTGAGGTGGTAGATGATGGAGAGGAAACACAAGAAGGAGATGCTCCAGTAGGATCTGCAGTTTCAACACCTACATTGGGTGAATCATCCGTCCAAGCCCCACTTACAAGAAAGAGGAGTAAAGAGATTCAAGAAGGGGCTCTTCATACCATGGCTAAAACTGCAAAGGGAAAAGAAGTGGAGGAAGAAGTTTTGGAAGTTGAAACAGATTCAGATGAAACTTTGTCAGAAAAGGATTTCCTAGAAAACATGCCTTTAGAGGAAAATGTTGAGCAGATTCTAACACAAGAAGAGCAATGGAAGATGTTTGAAGAGGAAAAAAGAAAGTTTGATGCAAGGGCTGCAGCAGAGAGACAAAAAGAAATGGATGCTAACGTAGCACCTGATGAAGTAGAGAAGAAAAGGAGACAACAAGAACATGAGATTAAATTTAAAATAGAAAATGACAAGTTAGAGTTGATACAAAAGATCCATGATCTTGAGGAGGACAAAGCAAGAAACTGGAGGGAAAAGGAAATCCTAATTGCTAGGTTGAAACAAGCAAAGGAAGCTCGACAAAAAGAGGAAGAATCGGAAAAGATAAGGAAGGAAAAAGAGGCTGAAGAGCTGATTAGGAAACAATAGGAAGAAGAAGCAGAAGCTAAAAAACTTAAGACTTTGGAGGCAGAAAGTTTAGAAAGGGAAAAGCTAGAGGCCTTAGAAAAAGAGAAATTAGAAAGGGAGGCTCTAGAAAGAGAAAGAATAGAGAAGGAAGAATTAGAAAAGGAAAGGTTGAAAAAATAAAGAGTAGAGAGAAATCAGTTGGAGGAAGAGAGGTTGAGGAAAGAAGAAGAAGAAGATAAGAAAATACAAGAACAAAAGGATAGAGAAGAGGTTGAAAGACTTGTGCAAATGCATATACTACAAGAACAAAAAGAGAAAGCAAGGATTGAATCTCAATCTCAAGTGAGTATGTAGCCACCTTCTACAGTTATTGCTCCCTCTTCCTCTACGATGACTACGGCTCCAAGCGCTCCTACATGGCTAAAAATGGACCTGCAGAAGAGGGCAGTAATACCTTCACAACCTCTCATTTGGGAGGACATGATGAAAGGAATTGAGCAGGAGAGGCGTAAAAAGAAGGCTAAAATTCTACATTCTACCTGACTCACAGACAAAGGAGAAATTATTACTGAATGTGCCATGCCGATGACATAAATGGAGGTAGGGGATATGCAGTTAACAAATTATCAGCTGAGTATGGTCAATTTGGGAAGACCCACTAGAAATCAGCAAATGAATTTGATTGATGTGGTGGCTTCAACGACCAAGTCAAGAATGATCAAGGACAAGCAAAAGAAGGATGAGCTTAAAGCTAAATTCGATCAACTACATTCATTCTTGAAGAGTGTCTCCTCTCCAAGATCACAACAGGTAGTAGCCATTGAGACTCCTATTTTGTTAAGCAGAAAGGAGGTAGATAATTTGGTACAAGTAAAAGGCAAAGCAAACATGGTAGATCGATGGGTAGACAAACTAAACCAAGAGGTGGGTGAAGTTTTGGTAGAAGGTTTTGAAGCCTACAAGGACACAGAAGGGTTAGTAAAAGAAATGTATCAATACATTGAGGCATCAGAGAAACAAGGAGAAGAGTATAAAGAATATAGTCAAAAGTTAGAAAAGTTGAGTGAATTGCCTCTAACAACTCTTCTAGAACAATCCATACTTGAGGAAGATAACAAGGATTTTGTGGAGAAAAATTCTCGAATACTCTGGTTTAGGACTGACTTTTTGTGTAAGCATAAGAATGAAATTCAAGAGACTATTAATAATTTGACTGAGCAATTGGAAGAGTTAGAAGTAGTTATTGTCATTATTGTAGATGTAAATGCATTTACAAAAGAGGGCATGCCTTTGAATCAAATAAAGGAAAAATGGGATGAAAGATTCAAAGGACTTATGCAAAAAGAAGATAATGGTGGTGAGTTGATGTTAGATCGACTGGTAGAGGTCAAAGAAGAGATAAAAGTTGTTGGGAGAAAGTTAATGAAAGTAAAAAGTATGAAGGATTTTGTTGCAGCTGAGTTGGATTGGATCAAATTTGAAGATGACTGGACTGATGGACCAGAGATGGATACTTTACACCAAGCCTTCACCAGCTATGATAAGTTCATGACAAATCCAGCTTTGCATGCATGAATCCTTCCATGCATGATGTCTCCTTCCTTGCATGTTGCATGCATGCAGCACTGACAGTCTTGGGGGCACATGAATTCTTTTATTTTCTTCTATCTTCTATTTTTATTTAAGACTGAATGTTTAAATGTAGGAACTCAAGTTCAAATTGATCTGAGTTTCCAAGAGAGTCTAATTCCTAAAAAGGTGGATAACCTAAAATTAGAAGTAGAGTTCGAACTTTTGTATATCTATAAATACCTGATGGGTATCATATTGTAAATGGTCAGCTAATTGAGAATTGGATTGGCTTACCTAATGCTAGGAGGTAGAATTTTGTAGTGATTTTTATAGAGATACATTGTACTTGATCTTTTACAGTGAATATAATTACAGGTTTACTCAAAATATGGTGTTTAGAATTAAATTGTCTGTTTGATAAGGCTGATAAGTTATGATCTATTTGTATGCAGTGATTGTGCTAAACATAAGAGTTTCTTGAATGATGAAAGTCATTTGAAGGAATCATATTTAAGGATTATCTTATTAGATTTTCATTGAGTTGAAGTTATTAAGAGGTCTATTGATCTATAATCTTGATGATGAATGAATGTTTGTTGTTTTGAAACCCTTGAAATATTTGTGAAGAGTAATTGTGAAGTTAATTAAGCACCTAAAATGTATGCAGTGGTATAGATTATGCTATAGATTGTATCATTTTGTGGTTTTTATGATCTGTTAGGAAACATTCATTGTTGAAAGTATATGTCCAGATACTAGTATAAATTCGATTCATACTTATTGTTTTACCCCTTTGTCCTATCTTTTTCTTTTATTTGAACACCCCATGGATCTACTAAAGCAGTCGATAAAATGAGTCATTGCTTGAATCTTTTGTTACCAGCACAGGCCCCTTGAATATTACAATTGCATGAACTGATTGAGTGACACCAGACAGTTGAGAACCAACTACCAGGACCTTGGGAGTTAGGATACTATATGTTGTCTTCCTTTTTCAGGAGAAATAGAGTAGAAATATTTTGTTTTAACATTGTTTGTGTCATCTTCACCATCAACACTTAGGAAGATATTCAGTAATGTACACCATGGTCTAGTATACCATGTATCCCTCCACCATAGAACCCTCAGGATGTGCTCTTTGTCTAACCAAAGCCTTCAAAAATTTCAAGTGCCTCTCAACCATCCACATTGACCTTGTGTGTACAGGTCCACACAATTCAATCTCCTCAAATTGGTGTATGAGGTAGTGTTCTTGTGCATTGAAAAATGTTGACGGTAGACACTTTTGCATTTCACACATTAGATGAGGAATTCTTCTCTTCCAATAATTTATATCTTCTTTATGGATTGCTTTAGATAACAGCCATCTACAAGTGATTCAAGGCACAAATTTATTAATGAGATTTAACAAAAATATACAACAAATTGAACAAATATCGCTACTTACCTCATGTATTTTCCAAGATCATATATAACTTGCTTGACATTGTTGTCGAAATTGTCTAGGAGAGATAGAGGTAGAACGTACTGCAACAATTATAAAATGATCTTTTCATTAATATTTTTCCAAAAGTAGTAAACATAATACACTGAAAAGTACTTGCAGTATACAAATATATATATAATATACTAGAATAATTACCTTAATGAAGGTATGCCAATCATGCGTTTTCATCCCTCACCCAAATTCACTTTTCTTTGTTATGATATTGTTTATGTTGGCAGCAAATCCTGTGGGAAATCGAATTTTTCGTATGACTTGTTTTATAGCTTTGCTTTGCTGCTCTGTTAATAACCAAGGAAGGGCACTTCTATTAATTTGGTCTCCATCACTATTTAATTGAATGAAATTTTTCATTGCATGACTGGCTTCCTGAATGTCACTACAAATTTTGACAATTTTTTCTTTGTCATGCCTTCCATCCAATATTTTCCATAATGTTCTTGTCATATTCTTTCTGATATGCATTGTATCAAACAAATGCACAATTTGTAGCTGCTCATAGTAGGGCAACATACTAAATTGTCTGGGATAACTTTTCAGTCCTTGTGGAAGCCGACCATCAATGCCTTGATGACCTTCATGAAGCATATAAGTTAAACAAATTAACAACAAAAATCATTGCCAATTACAGCATGATCACAAAATATAAATATAAATTCAAAAAAGATCATAAATGATAGATAAACAATTTGATCTGATGTATAACCTTGATGATTAATTCTATTATATTCCAACTTCCATAGGTGAGGTGTCATTCTTCGTAGTTTTGATGTAGTCTCTTCTTTCCCATTGAAAAGATGTTTTTCAGTAGTTCGATACTTATGATTTATGTGGAGGAAGTGCCTATACTCATCAAACACCTACTTTCCTAAACTTGTTGAACGATGAGATTTCATCTTTGGACCACAAGTTGGACATGCAAACTTTCCCTTTGTTTGAAGACCTGCAAATCATATATAATTGGATTAAATATGTCAATTTTTATAATTATATATAATGAATAGATTATTTAAAAAACATGCATGATATCTAATTCATAAAATTAAATATTGTTAAAGACATGCAGTCGAACGTTATAACATACCAAAAAAATGTGTTAGCCCTGGGGCATCATGAATTGTCCATAAAAGCATTGCATGGAATTGAAATTGTCTTTGTCCTATTGGTCTAGATACATCATACATAGTGACACCATTCCATAACTTTAGTAACTTGTTGATAAGAGGCTCAATATATACATTCATATCTTTAACTTGGTACTTACCTAGTTGAATGAACATAAACATTAAATAATTATTATAACCTTTTATCGCAATATATATAAATTCATGTACATGACTATTAAATGAAAAAACATATAAGTCATTATGCAACAAATAAGAAAAATGAGATGCTACTACATTAAAGAAAATTCATGTAAACAAACACCTAGAAAATTCATGTAAACAAATACCTGGAAAAATCAATTCCAACATTATGTGCTCCCTCTTTATTGACATCCATGGAGGAATGTTATTGTTGATAACAAAAACAGGCCACACCGAGTAAATAGATCTCAGCTCTCCAAATGGATTGACACCGTCCGCTGCCAATGAAAGTCTGAGGTTACGAGGTTCTTCCTTAAAGTGTGGCCATTTTTCCTCCATGTCCCTAAATGCAGAACCATCTGTAGGCATTCGAAGAATCTCATCTCCACTTCTATTACGTGCATGGTAATCCATAAATTGTGCTAAGCTTTCGCACCTAAATAATTGTTGCATACGTGGAATAATGGGAATATAACGAAGAACCTTGTGAGGCACCTTTTTTGTTAGTTGATCTACTCGATATCTACTGATATGACATTCTAGGCATTCTGTTGCAAATTCATGTTGTTTATGATATATAATATGATCATTGGGACATGCATCTATTGCTTGATACTCCATTCCAATATCTTTCACAATGCCAAATAAATTTCGATATGAGTGAGGTAAAATATTTGATGGTGGTAACAAAAATTCATCAATCAATCTACAACAAAAAATAACTTCTTAATATAAAGAATATTAAAGGTACATATTTCATCCTTTATTTACTAGTGATGAACTAACAACAATTAAAATAGATGAAATAAATCATGAACATCATCAAAGTCATCTCGATCAACATGATCAGATGTGCCACTACATGTGTCATGGATCAATGTATTTGTACCATCATCTTTAATTGTGTTTTTTGGTGCATGATCATCTTCTTCCATAGGATCATTAACTTCATCTTCGATATTCATAGCTCCATGTTCCTCTGCTTGCAAAACCACATTCTCTAGGCCATGATAATTCATATCATGTGCCCTAGGGCACCCCACCTTTATAATAATGACAGACACAAATAAACCATGATCATGATCAAGTGATTTTATATATATATATATCAAAAGTTAAAACAATTTAAACATTTACAAATTCAATCAATATAAACACATATAATGAACAACTTACCAATGGACGATAATCATGCCCCCCTTCAACGTGACCATGTTTCCTACAATGTTTCTCAGCTGTTGTGATTAAAAGTCTTCTTGTCTTTAAGCCCTTGCAATTATTGCAACGACAATAACATATCCCATCACCCTTTCTTTTCAATATAGCCCACGATCTAGTAACTGTCACTTCATTTTGTTCTGGACTAATATTATCTAACATGATTTTTCTTTACCAAGCTTGAATATTTAGATCTTCAAAAAATATCAAACTCACATGCACTCCAATAATTTTTAATCGTACATAGGTAACAAAATATAATAATTATGATATTTTACACCAAAAAAAATTGGCATGCAACCACCCCTGCAAAAGAGAAGATAGTTTGAAGTTAATGACCCCAAAAAACACTTTCAAATGCTAATTCCAAAAATTATTAAATTCTGATTTTACAATGATTTCCAACTGTTATACTCTTAAAATCAGAATATTGAACTTGCACAACAAAATATGGAAATGAAATTCTCAAAATGCAGCTAATAGGCCTCAACAATTAAGGCCTACTCAAGACTTTGTGAAGTCACTACAAGGTTTCCAAGCCTTACCTGATGATTTGAGCAAGAGGATTAAAGAGTTGGTAAAGAGTTTTGATGACTGGAGTGGCACATCTTTACCAGATATTGTAGATTCCCAAGGAAATGTTAGATCACTGCAGCAATGGCAGGACATGGTAGATGAAATCATTAACACTAGCACATTTTTGGAATCTTTTGAAAGGGAGGCGAATCAAGTAGCAGTAAAGTATACAACTTACAGTGCAAAGGTAAATTAGGTGGTAAATTTTAATTGGCCAACGGATGAGGAATATCAAGGATGGGTAGAAAATTACTTAACTGAACAAGAATAGGACAGAGTCTACAACCGACAGTTAACAGCTCAGCGGTTATGTTATAACAAATTTTGGCTATGTCTTGGTGGCAGTTTTGGTGAAAGTTTTCAAAGCTTGGAAAATGCAATAGTTATTCTCCAATGGATGGGATGAACAAGAAGATTCTCCAGAGACTCAGCTGTTGTAACCAATTTTTGAAATGTCATAAGGTGGTCCAAGTGACCAGTGACAGGTGTATTTCTGGTCTGATGCTAGTTGCTCCTTCATTTTCCCTATAAGAAGGATTTTAGGACCAAAAATATGGTTGGTTAGCAAGTTAGATATCTTTAGGTCAAGTCTAACTGAAGTTGCAGAGCCTAATATTATAGTGAAGATACTATTCTTAGGTTTGGTGATGTGAGTGTTCTAAGGCTTGCTTGCACTGCAACTAAGAGACCCAGCTTGTCTCTTCTAGGAACCTAGTCTCCTCTAGGTATTGATTGGCTTAGATGATTAACTAAGTCCAATTCTAACTCTTCTCTAAGAGTTCTATCCTTTGTGCTTCACCTTGGAGGACTAACACCATTTGACAAGTTCAATTTCTCTTCCTCACTTAGAAAGTTCTAAGTGCTAACTTCTCACAAACGTCATTCTTCATTGCAGGGGTGCCCATCCTATTGAAAACATTAATAACCTTTCATATTTGAACCATTTTAGAAGGTTCTTCAACCCTATCCTTATTGGGTTCAAGGTTTCACCATTTGAGACCTTAAACTGGCCTATTCCTTGTAGCCTTTACCAGTCCTGTTTTGTCAATTCTTGCTAAATTTTTCCAAAGACCCTACAAAACTAAAGGAAGATTTGGATACTCATTTGGAAGTTTTAAAAGGTTCAATGGGGCTTAGGGCCTGACAACCTCCGTACACTAGTTTCCTACAACTTAGGACAATAGGGCTAAAAGGCCTAATTTATAAGACTGGCTGTAATCTTGCTTGGAACCTACTCAAACCATAAACTAAATGATTGACATGACCTCAATCCACCTATTATGATGAGCTATGATGAAACCCTAATTGAACCTGTACATGATCCGTACAGTACCTCTTTACCTTGCAAGAAATCTTCAAAGACATTCCTAAACCTCTAACCGGGCTCTGTCTGCTCGCCTAGAGACTAGTGATAAAAAGAGCTCTCCACTCTTTCATGCTTCCTAATCCTAAATCTATATACACTAATGACTCCTCTAACATTTCCACCTATCCTTAAGTGTTTCCCAAGGCTAGATTTCATGGGGGAGCCATGAAAGCACTGACTAGTCAAGACTAGACCAGTAAGAACTTAAAACCAAAACAATTTGCCTAACACCAAATATCCTACTCTAAACAACTTGCTTATCAAATGAAAAAGACTAATATAATCCTATAGAACACTAAACAAATACTAAACTTAGTCTCTTGATCCATTAAGCATCTCTATCATCACAAAATTTCGGGTTGTTCTTGAAAAGACTATTGCAAAGCTCTCTATTTTACTTTCAAAAACTAATTACCAATTACATCATGTCATGAGATTCGAGTCTTGGGTCATAATAGATGCCATCCCCATGATTCTAGGGCCTGTTGTCCAATCTACCACTTCCTATTCTCAAGGGAATCCAAAGGTAACCGAGTTGCATGCCCATGCTAACTTCTTTACAACATTTGGCATCTTTCTCTATGCCTTGATCCTATTTCTTAGGACCATTATTCCCTCTAGATTCCGAGGAACCAACTCATTTAATGGCTTTAGGCCATCTTTACAACAACCACTAAGTGTTTAGAACATCTTTAAGACTCTAATCTCCCATAGACAACTAACATTAAGAAAACTTAAATTACTAACATTGGCTATTTGTGTGACCTTAGTCCTAATGACTAACTCACCTAGCCCACAAAAGCAATGACCTTCTAAGGTCTGAAAAAAAACTAACATCTTGACTTGGCTAGAGTCAAGTACAAGCCAAAATAACAAATGTGGAGGTTAGCCTAGGTGTGCTCCTGCACCATTTGGTGTCATTCTGTTGTAGGTTTTAGTTTCATGGGTACTTAATTTTCAAGACAGTACTAGCATCTGAATGAAAATTACTCATTTCAAGGTCATGTATCTCCATTGTATGAATATATTATTATCTTGAATAAAATGATCAAGGGTTATTCTATTCATCTCACTGTTATGGTGTGTGATTCTCATTTTGGCTTTAATTCAAGGAATTAAATAAAATGCTTGAGTGAGGTTATAGGTGACTATGTTCATATAAGGATTTGATAAATAGTATTGAGTTAGAATATAGATTGATGGTATTGTAAGGCAGTATTATCTGAGATTTTATATGCTATGTTTCTAGAAGATAAACTTGGTTACAATAAAAAAACAACCAACACCTTTGATATTATTTAGCTATGGCTCCCAAATATATTGCAAATTGATCATTAGGGTTAAAATTGAAACCTTGCAAATATAATCTTTGTCCAAATCCATCAAGAATTTTCCATCAGTTATAAACAATTCCCCTATAAAGAATTTGTGAAGCCAGGACTAAAATCTAGAAATGAAATTCTAAAAATGCAAAAGACTATAAATGAAATCTGATGAGATGTTGCTTACAAATATGATTTTCAAACCTGGAAGTACAAATCTGACTTCACAAATGAATTCTGGAAAAAGACAATGACTTCCCTCAACCTGGCGATATCTTCTTGAGTTTCTTCTGATTTTCCCCAAGAAAACCGTCGAGCAAAACACTATCGCAATAAATAGTCAAGCTCATTTCAATTTATGCCCGCCACAATTTAACTTTGCAGGACCGCCCCAATTTTGGTGAAAGATCTTCGTCAAAACGTACACAAAACAATGGCTCATCGAAATTTTGACAAACATCGGGGTAAAAATTTTTTAAAAAATGGAAATTCGCAAAAGTGTCCGATGATACATCTGATTATATAGGTTTCATCGGAAGGTTTCGTGGGAAATTGGGGTCAAATGAGTTAGTGTTATGACGCCATTCATTATTCTGCTGAAGTTCCTAGAATGATGTCATGATTTTTTAAACTGGGGTCAGAGCTGGGATTGATTTCCTTCTCGGAACATGGTTTCAAAATTAAATGTCTGACTCCGTCTCCGGTCCCACTTCCGATGAGTAATAGGTTATCAAAAGGGTGTTTAACACAGTTGGAACTAGAGGTGAACCGAGATATAAATTTGAAATTTCTTCATGGTACCAAATCAATGTTCATTCTGATCTCGGTTTTGATTACCATGCCAACTCCAACTTCGATCCCACCATATGGTTTGTTGCGAGCTCAATGCCCTTTTCGGTCTCGATGCCGACAATTTTTTTAAAAAGGTCTTTTTAGGGATGTCTTATGTGTGGTTCCACCTCCGATGTGTATGAAGGGTAAGATCTCTAACCATGTTTTTATACTTCTTGTAGATCTAATCTGGGGTTGTTATTACAAGAAACTAAAGAATGTCAGGAGCATCGGGTGAGGCTTCCTAGAGGAGTCAACCTACAGAAACTTCAAAGGCAATAACTAAGCCTTAAAAGGTTAAACCTGAACAACTCCCTTATACCTTGAGGTATAATCATCAGGGTCCTGCTGTCACTGCTAGCAAGGTGGAGTCTAATTGGGAAAAAATAAATGATACAAATTTGGGTCCATACAATTATAAGGAGTTGTACTCTGAAACATTTTTGATGAGGTGATAGGGAGAACCCAGAGGATAGTTGAGTTTGGCTTGGCTCATATAACTATTTTTCCTCTATCAATCCAATGTCCTAAATTAATAATGACAACAACTAGAGCTTATAATCTGGCTACTAGAAAATGTGTGGATTCATAAGGCAATGTCATCATAGACTTGACTCCCCAAATGTTCCATTTTATGTTCAACATCCCTAATCCAAAGAATCCTAGACAACTTAATGAGGTAGAGGCTTTGGAGATATATACCAATCATAAGGAGACCAAAAACACTCATTTGAATAAGAAATGGTTAAGGACTAAGAAGAAGTCTCTAATAAAGCTTCTAGATTAGTATAAAAGGGTAGAGTTCTACAAAGAAATTGCAGACATAATAATGATGTTATCTAGAGTCTTTGGAAAGAGATATGATTTTCACTTTAAGTAATGGATGTTTCCATTCATTCAAACAATCTTGGATGGTAGGAAACAATTCGATTGGCCCATGATTGTGTCGAAAATCATACACAATCAAATGGTTAGAGTGAGGGAAACTAAGAGCTTCTTTATCACCTCTTATGTCATCTATGTAGTAGCCATGAGAGGTATTTTTCTAGGGTTAAACAGAGTGGGAGTGTTGGGAGAAGCTAATGGGCAGAAGAAAGTATGGAACCATTATAACCAATTGTCCTTGTAGATTTTTGAACTATATTATAGAAGATTTAATGATTCATTTTTTTATGTTATTATTAATCAACTTAACGGAGATGCAGGGTATAGACTGAGCTAGGAGGCCATGGTGTTCATTAGAGAGTGGGGATATTCGTTTATCCAATACCCCAAATTTACTTATTTCAGGCTGGTTGGCTTTGAAGGTCATCCTCACTTACTCCCCAGATGTTGCAGCAATAGAATGGTCTTAATGGAGTTTGTTTACCAAGCCTTTGGGGTCAATGCTAAATTTGGAATAAAGTACAAGACTAGTTGTCACAAGTTCCCCATGCATTTGATTGAATACAGCTGCATACACCTTGTGGGATCTAAGGTTGTATGTAGTGAATTAATGTAGCTGAAATTGGGCCTATATACCACTAGGAAGCATTTTGATCCAAAGAAGAAGATGAATGCCTTGCTTGCTTCCATTTTTGATCGAAATTTGAATCTTTTGGAGGACTTATGGAGTGATCTTTAGGATGAATATCATTTGAGGAAGAGGAACTATGAAAGATTGCTCATCCCACTCATGGTGGAATGTGGGGTTAAAGTGGACATTCTTGAAACACTATCAAATGATCATGTAGTTTTGGATCCCATATATGAAGCACATGATATAGGTACCAATAATTTAGATCGTGTAGATTGGGATGTGAAGGAAACAATTGATATTAAGAAAATAGCAAGACTAGTGTTAGATAGAAGTATCCAATGGGTAGTACTAAGAACCAAGGAGCCTGGGGGTCAAACCTCCAAGAAAAGGAAAGGTGCAAGTAACACACAAGGGTACAGGAGAACAAAGAGTAAAATGCCTCTGAATGAGCCCTTGGAATTCTTCCCTCCGGACATAGAGGAATTTGAACTTGAAGCTCTAGTTAGATATTTTCCTAAAACACATGAAGAGGAAGTCCCTACAGGACCTGTGGCTTCAACATCAGTTGTGGGTGATCCATCATCTCAACTCCCTCCTATAGAGCAACAAAGTGGAGAAATACCTAAGGGGACTCTCCATGAAGAAGCTGAGACTTTAAAGGGAAAGGAAGCAGAGATGGAGATTCATGATATAGAAATAGATTTTGATGATACTTTGTGAGATAAGGAAAGATAAGAGGAGATGCCTCTGGATGAAACTGAGCATGTGTTGACAGAAAAGGATTAGTGGGCATTATTTCAAGAAGCTAAGAAATCCTGGATAAGGATATGGGAGACATGCAGGTCACTGATTATCAACTGGGCATGGTCAATTTAAGGAAGCCTACAAGGAATCAATAGATGAATCTGATTGGTGTTGTAGCTTCATCCACCAAGTCCAGGATGATGAAAGACAAACAAAGAAAGGATGAGCTCAAAGCTCAATTGGATCAGCTACATACTTTCTTAAGGGATGTTTCCACTCCTAGGTCACAACAACTTGCTTCATTAGAAACACCATTTTTTCTTAGCAAAAGAGAGTTTGATGATCTGGTACAAATGAAGAATAAGTCTGGGATGATGGATAGGTGGATAGATAAACTTAACTAGGAAGTGGGTGAGATGTTAGTAAGTAGTTTTGAGATTCATAAGAAAACATTGGAACTGATTGAGGAAATGAGCCACCACACTGAAGCCTTGGGAAAATAGGAGGAATATAGGGTGTATGTCCATAAAATAAAGGATCTAAATAAATTTCCAAAGTCAACTCTTCTGGAGCAATCAATTCTCGAGTAAGACAATGCAAATTTATTGAAAAAGGCCTCTAGCATAATCCGATTTGGATCTGATTTTATATACAAACATAGGAATGAAATCTAAGATGCTAGTAAGGTTTGAATGAACAACTTGATGAACTAGAAGCTATTGTAGCTATTCTAGTTAATGTGGATATACTGGTTAAGGAGGGAATGTCTTTGAATCAATTAAAAGAGTAATGGGACAATAGGTTTCAAGACGTTATGCAAAAAGGGGATGATGGAGAGGATCGATTATTAGATAGATTAATGGATGTTAAGAAACAAGTGAAATTTGCAAGGAAAGAGTTGACCAAATTAAAAGACATGAAGGAGTTTGCCTCAGCAGAACTGAAGAGAATTAAATTTGAGGACAATTGGATTGAAGGGTTGGATGTAGATATTCTTCAACAAGTCTTCTCAAGTTATGATGAATACCATCTGGAGTAAACTACATAGGAATGAGTTGGCATTAGGATGGTAGATTTTGGGTGCATAACTTCCTCCCTTGTTCTCTCCTATTTCATAGGGTAATCAATGTTGGAACTGGAGATCAGCCAGTCTAATTTTTTTAAGGAGGTTCCAATTCCTTAATTAGTGGATTGCAATTTTGATTGAGAGGGATTTGCGCTTAGCACACCTATATGTATTTTTTATCTCCATATTGTAAGGGTCGGCTAATGAATGTAGAATTAGCCACCTGATGATAGCAGATAGGATTTTTATTGCTCTAAGTAAAGATACTTTATTTTAGGTTCAGTGAAATTTAGATACACTTTTATACAGTGTTATGTTGGAATTGAGTTTCTGGGATGAGGTTAATGAACCATAATTGGTTTGTATTCCAGTTAGTTTGTTGTGCATAAATATTTCTTATTTGGTGTGAATCAATAGAAGAAATCAGATTTCAAATATTATTTTATTAAATTCTCTATGGATGAAATTGTTACATGTCTATTGATCTATGTTATTGACAATGAATGAAGGGTTTGTTCTTTCTTTTGAATCTTAAATTATTGTGATGAATGATTGTGATGGTTAAACTAAGCACTGTAAATGTATGCAATAGTATGGATTGTTCTGTAAATTGCATCATATTATGGTTTTCTTGATCTATTAAAAAATCATTTGTTGTTAAGGATATATGTGTGGATGTTAGAGAATTTTATTCATATTTTACTGATCTATGCCTTGATCTATCTTTTTCTATTTAGTTAAACCCCCCCAATCAAATATAGATTGATGAATATGTTGTTTCTTGTATTCCTTATCACCAGCAAAGGCCCCTTGAATATTACAGTTGCATGGGCCAATTGAGTGACATTAGACAATTGAGAACCAACTACCAGGACCTTGGGAGTTAGGCTACTATATTTTGTCTTTATTTTTCAGAAGAAATAGAGTAGAAATATTTGGTTTTATGTTGTTTGTGTCATTTTCACCATCAATAGATTTGGCACTAGAAGGAGGGCCTGAAGAAACAAGCTGGCTTAGATTGGATAATTCTCATTGAAAAAGTATGGCAGAATTCTCAGATCCTCTGACAACCCTGAACCATTACTAGAACTTCAAACCCCGGTTAGATATAAACCCCAAGCTCATAGAATTTTTATCCCACCATCACCACCACCACTTACTCCACTTGGATTTCAACCAAATCCATGTACGCCACCCCCAGTTCAACTAGTGTCACCACCGGTTCGGCCATTATCACCACAACCTTCTCAACCAATCCCACCACCACCCATGGCTTATTTTGTGAATAACCCCTCCCCATTAGGGACTTTTCCTGGGGGTATCCATGGTCTACCAAAGAGCCCAAAAAAATTTTGCCCCAAGTATATGCATGGAGAATCTCGAAGTAGAGAGGAGCATATACAAGAATTCAACGATGCCTGTACCCGTGCCTAGGTGGCACACCAAGACGTTGTGTGTAGGTTTTTTCCTTATTGTCTTGGGGACATGGCATACAATTGGTATCTGAACTTGCCACAGGTTTTTATTCTAAGTTGGGCAGATTTAAAAATGCCTTCATTAATCAGTTTTGGGTCTATGTAGACCCGACGATCTTGTATCATCAATTTGCTACCATAAGAAAGGAACATCACGAACCATTGTCATTATTCAACACTAGATTCCAAATGATGTTCCGTAAGTTACAAGACCCTTACTTAGTAGTTGAAAATATTGTCATTCAGGCATATTTAAGAGTTGTTGATCCCTTGATTGGCCTATTCTTGCAGAGGACTTATGCGGCTAATGAGATTGACTCTTTTTCTAAAGTTTATCATCTATCAATCAAATTACAACAACAGATAAGTCTGCAATCAAGAATTTTAGGAGCACCTCTTCCTCCCATGGGTTATCAAATGCCAAACCAACTATTGTTTAATATGGTCCCAGGGATGTCTTACTCCCAATATGGACTTGTGTCTGAGTTACAATCCTCACCTATCATGTCTTTTTTAGTCAATGGCATGCAAGATTCTTCCCAACAATCTCAAGACCACCGGTAGCAAGGGGGAGGGTCAACTCAGGTTCATTCTCCATCTATAGGACACAACGTGCAAAATGAACAAACTGCTCAACTAACCAATGAGGTAGAAACTCTCAAAAAGACTTTATCTCAAATGTCCAATGACATGGTACAACTTAGGCATAACCCCCCTCAAAACCAAAACCATAATTATCAGAACCAGGGAGGTTATAATAACCAAGGTAGTTACTCCAATCAGAATGCAAATCAAAACACCAATAAGAACTTCTAGAACCAAAACTCCTCTAATCAAAATTATCAAAATCAGAACAGAGGATACAATCAGAGGTCCAACAACAACAATAGGCAGTGGAACACTGGACCCAACAATGGGGGAGTTTCCCATAATTATCAGTTGATTGAGGATAAATCACACACTGCTAATGTGGTGGATCTCAATTTCATGACTCATTGGTGTAGACTACACGATACTGCAACACATTCTAAGGTGAATTGCCCAGAGATGGAGAAAATTGTGAAGATTGTGCAAATTGATTCCCACCCTCCACAAGGAAATTCCAATCACGATGGTGGGTCAGTAAGTATTGCTATGACTTATGAGACCATTGAGGAAAAATATCAATTTCCCATGCAGGGAAATAATGAACCAAAAGAAGACTTGTATGATGCCCAAGCCTTCCAGTCTAAAGGTGGTCACTTCCTGAGAAATTAGAATGAGGGCCCATTCACTACATCTGCACCCCCAAACAACATGGTCCCACCTAATTAAAATGCAGATAATAACCCACCACCACCAAAGGGACCTTTTGAATTTCATAATAAAGGTAATCCACCTTCTTTTCCTAAATATCAAGTTAGGAATGATTTAGAGTTTGATTTTATTGCAGAACTATAGAGATGAAAGACATCATTATCATTCTTTGACATTATGAAGTGGTGCCCGGCTCAAAAGGAAGTTGTGTTGAAAGCCCTGGAGGAGGCAGATCATTCAAAATGAAAAAGTAAAGTCACTCCAGTGAAGGAGACAAATGCGGCCATCTATAAAGGTAAGACCAGTACCCCGCCTTTTCTTTTGAGTTTAAGGACCTTTGGAAAGAACTTGCATAACTATCTACTGGGCTCTGGAGCATCGGGTAATGTCATGTCATTTTCCATTTGCAAGAAGTTAGGGTTAAGTCTTACCTAGACTAATAAGAAATTAATTCAATTGGACAAAACCGAGGTTAATGTGGGAGGAGAACTGAAGAATATGCATGTGCAGGTTGGATCAGATCTAAGGATCCAAACTTACATAGATATCCAAGTGGCTAACATCCTACAAACATATGGTATGCTCCTAAGTAGGGAGCTAATGAAGAGTATTGAAGGATATTTTTCTTTGGATTTATCTCACATGTGGCTATCCTAGAAAGGGATAGCAACACAGATTAGAATTAAGAGTGAACCTAGGCTTAAACACATGATCATAAAGTATGATTCTCCTAATGAAGTAGCATACTTTGAGATTGAGATAGGATTTTACAAGCAAGAGGAAGTTATGACCTTCTCAGTGATCAATCCTAATGAAGCATTACCCCTAGGACATAGTGACCCAATGATCTCAGTCAACCAACAAGTTCTAATAAGAAAATTGCAACAAGATAAGATGGTATTAGGAGAAAAGACTGATTTGAGAAGTTTGTTTCTTCCTAATTGCTATAGGATCCATTATCACAATCATTCTAAGTTGACATGCCAACGCTGCCTAGATATCTTAAATCATATAGGCCAGCCTCAACTAATTTGTCAAGATCAACCTTAGACGCCCACCAATGAGTTTCCATTTAAAGCTAAGGATGCTACCATTCTCACTAAAACTAATCTTTCTCAAAAGGAAGATTCCTCATGGGTTGAGAAGACTCGGGTTCTATGCTCAGAGTTTCGAGAGGAGATTGAGGTGTCTCAGCCTTTCTCCAATACACCTGCCTCGGATACTCTACCAATGCCTAGGGAATTGATAAAAAATGAATTGGATTGCAACTTGATCCAAGAAATTGTTTAGGAAGTGATTCTTGAGCAAGCTTTAAATATAGAAGAACCCTTAAGTGAGCCTGGCCCCTAGTTTCTTTCAACTCTTGATGTCCAGCAAAATTCTGAGCCACCACACATCTCAAGTAAGTTATCCCTAAAAGGAAAGAGCTCCCAGCTAAAGACCAATTGTGGAGTCTTAAATTCGATGATTCCAAATCCAAAGAAAGAAGTGGAGTAGGGATTGAACTAACAAACCCAAAATGGAAGACTTACTTTGCATCTTATAGGTTGCAGTTTGGTTGCACAAACAATGTGGCTGAATATGAAGCAGTCACTCATGGACTTATGTTTTCTCATCAAAAGAAGGTCATTTCTCTCATGGTAATGGTGGATTCTGAAGTAATTGTAAAGAAGGCACATAGCCAGTATACTTTCCATAACAAAAGATTGGTTATGTACAAAAATAGAATTCGGAATTTGATTGAAGACTTTGACACTTTTGGCATCACCTTGATTCCTAGAGAACCTAAGCAGATTGCAGATGCCCTTGTTGTTACTGCTAGCACCTTGGAGCCTATGCAAGACTCTAAGCTGAAAATATTTTCTATTGAATTACTCTCAGTCCCAACTGTCCCTGATAATGTCCAAAATTTTTAGGTATTCGACGATGACCAGCACATATTAGCCTTCTTGGCAAGTTCAGATGTCTTCGAAGGACAGATTATAGATGAATCTCAGAGAGATCAGGGAGATTGGGATCCTGAGAATGGTGATGCAGAAGGGATATTGGAGTTGAAGAGCAATAGTATCCCGAAGGGGATGGTAGCTTTGGAGATAATATTTGACTCTGACCCACAATCTCATCAAAGGGTGCCCATAGATATTGAGGGGGGGAAGTATGAATCTATCAATTTGACTCACTCAAGCCCTGAAAGGAATGTCCTGATAGGAAAAACTTGTCCTGAAGAAATTAAGCGGAAGATAGTTAAAGTTTTGGAGCAGAACATTGTAGCCATTGCTCTGGAGTATGATGATTTAAAGACCTTTGACACTTCGGTGATCACACATACCATACCTCTTAAGCCAGAAACCAATCCCTTCCATCAAAAACAACACTCAGTCAATGCTTTGATTGAGCCCCTGATCTAGAAGGAGGTGCAAAAGCTCCTATCAACAAGAATAATCTTCCTTGTCAGACATTCTACGTGGGTTACAAATTTAGTTCTTGTGCGCAAGAAAAATGGGGAAGTCAGGCTATATGTTTATTTCAGGAATTTAAATAAGGCCTTTGAGAAGGATAATTACCCACTGCCTTCTCTTGATGAGGTACTGCAAATAGTCAATGGGTCCCAGATGATGTCATTTATGGATGTCTATTTTGGGTATAATCAGGTCCTTGTTAGTCATGAGGACATAATGAAAACCACTTTCACCACCGAATGGGGCATATTTTCCTACCGAAGGATATCGTTCAGTCTTATAAATGTTGGAGAAACCTTTCAGCGTGCAATGGATGTAGTCTTCAAGGATTTGACAGGTAAGTACATCATTATTTACATGGATGATTTATCTATCCTCCAAGAATCAGGAAGACCATGTTGCAGATCTGAAAAAGGTCCTCAAAAAGTGTATAAGATATGGTGTCTCCCTCAATCCAAAAAAGTGTGTGTTTGGAGAATTTGAAGGGAAACTCTTAGGCCACATCATATCAGAAGAAGGGATATCCATAGACCCTGATAGAGTGGAGGCTATCTTGAAACTAATGAGGCCAAGAAGTAAGAAAGAAATGAGATCCTTCTTTAGAAGGATTAATTTTTTCAAAAAAATTATAACAAGGTTTGCGGAAATCGTTAAACCCCTTAATGAGATGATGAAGAAAGAGGTGAAAATATGATGGAGCAATGAGGCCAAATTTTCTTTCTCACAGATCAAACAATCAATATCTAAAGCATCTGTATTGACTAGCCCAGATTACCTAAAGCCTTTCTATATCTATTCCTTCACGTCTGACCATTCGTGTGCAATTTTTTTAATGCAACAAAGAGGTGAGGGAGAGGAAAGACCTATCACCTTCATGAGCTATCCATCTAAGAATGCGTAAATTAGGTACCCGCCCTTGGAGAAACAAACCTTTGCATTAGTTTGAGTGTTAAATAAATTTAGGCATTACATTCTTTGAAGTCGGGTAATGGCCATAGTTCCTGATGCAAAGTGAATTGGGAGAGTGAAGAGGAAAGTGGATGGCTATTCTACAAGAGTTTGACTTAGATATTTATCCAATGAAACTCATCTAAGGGCAAGGTTTATCAAAGGAAATGGTAGATGTGGACAAGAATATCACATGTCAGCAGTACACTGTGCAGTCATTTACTAAGGATCCCTGGTACACATATTTGATCTTCTTCCTCCTCAACAATAGATGTCTAGAAGGGATGAATCCTACTCAAAGGAGAGATTTGAGGATGAAGAGTGCTCATTATATGCTTAAAGGGGGATCTATCTATAGAAGGAACTTTTAAGGAGCTTACCTACATTGTTTGGATCAGCAAGAGGCTGAGCATGCCATTTATGAGTTTCATGGAAGACATGGTATAGGACATGGATCTGCAGATGCTTTGGCTCATCAAATTCTTAGATGAGGCTATTATTGGCCTTATATATTTCAGGATGCACACCAACATGTCAGGATGTGTCATGTATGCCAAAATTTTGCACCTAGGGAAAGAAATCCAGCAATGCCTTTGCAGCCAGTGTATGAGGTGAGATCGTTTGCTCAATGGGCACTGAACATTGTTAGAAAATAATCCTAGGGATTGGCACACCTAGTTGAGATTTTCCCTATGGGCATCTCAAACACAAATTAAAGTTTCCCTAGGAAATTCACCGTTTAAGTTAGTCTATGGACAAGACCTAGTCTTCCCAATCCATTTGCAAATACCTGTCCTTAAGTTTATGCAGGAATTTTATACAAAGGATGATAGGATCGAGGTCAGACTAATCAATTTTCTCAACATGGAGGAACAAAGAGACATTGCTTTGCAGCAATTCTCTAAGAATCAGGTTGTCATCAAATGGTGGTTTGATAAAAGGGCCAAGGTAAAGGCCTTTAGGATATCAAATCTTATGTTACTATGGGACAAAGCTAGAGAGAAGAAGGGAAATCGCCAAAAAATTGATAGACTCTGGTTAGGTCCATATCAAGTAGCTGAGATACTAGGCAAGAATTCTTTTCATTTGAGTACCTTGACAAGAGAACCTATTCCATTGCCAATAAATGGTCAGTTTCTCAAGCACTACTTCGGTTCATGAAAGGTCTGATGTTTTGAAATAATTGTATTATATTGTATCATATGTAATTAAGTATTTCTTTTTCTTTTTGTTTTTCTATTTTGTTTTCTGTTTTTTTGGGTTTGTCTTTTTTATTTCTTTTTCTTTATTTCTTTTTCTTTGTTTCCTTTTGTCTTGTCTTGTTTCATTGGGGATCTTCATTTCTATCCATCCCAAGAAAAGGGGTTTTTATTAAAAGTATGCTACAGGAACTAGGAGAAAAATTGATTTAGGTATTTTCAACAAGCATCTTTTGAAGAATTTCATTCTGAAACTCATGTCTTATGACCATTCTCATGTTGGTTTGAAAATTTATTAAGGGTAGAAGGTACACTATGAATATCTCATGAATTATGATCAAAATCTGTCACCAAAATAGATAGACATATGCCTAAGTAAATACCTATTTATTTTAGTGTGGCTTTATCTCTAATTCAAGTGAAAAATTCGATTCCAAGATTGTCATGAAATTCATTGTAGTTCTTAACCCACATTTCAGACCAATTGTATCTGAGTATTGAGAAAAGTTCATAAAAGTTTTCTACAAAGTGAAGCTCAAGTAAAAAAAAAAGAGAAGAGAACGAAAGAAAAGACAAACTCAATATCAAATGGGTGAATCAAGTATCTCTATCGGGGCTATGGATGCATGTCTAGCAATAGATCAATGCTTTGAGAGAACTAGAGGTATCTCTATCAGGGCTATGGATGCCTATTTGGTAGTGGAGCAATGCCCAGGATTTCATTACATGATAGTTAAAGAACTCAACCTATGTAGCTTGAATTTTAGGTATAGTTGTTTAGGAGTGGAGAAAGTATCTATAAAGAATGATGCACAATATACGCACACAATCAGATTCAAAAAAATTCATGAGCACATACATCTGAGATTCTAGCTCAATCTTATTCTATATATTTGATCTTATTCAAGTTAACATGCTTTATAAGCCAAGTAGTTTTTCGGGTGACTGAATTTTCTTGAGTGTCTTGAAAATGGGTAGACCATTTTCCCAGCCGAGTCACCATTTTTTATGCCTTGCATAACCACCCCATATTTTGCCTTGGTCAAAATGGGTCCCCCTTTGTGTTTTTTGTCCTTGGTTGTTTTTCAACAAAGTTTGGAGTTATTCTTTCTTCCAACACTTTGTTTTCCTTTTTGTCGTTCTATCGGAATTGGAACCAAAAGAGAATCTAGTTTGAAGCTTGTTTTGAGGATTCCATTTTGATCCCGGTCTCATTTGTATTTTCGTCAGTTTCTTGGGTTTGTCTTTGTCAGAGCCGAAGTCAAAGTGGATATTAGGTCTGCGATTTTTATATACTGCCAAACTTGTTTCCATTCCGCCTCTACCTCCGCCTTTTGGTTTGTTCATTTGGACTTGAGATCGGTGATGGGTTTTCTTGTTTCAGTCTTGGTGTTTTTCTTTCAGTTCTTTCTTTCCTTTTCTCCTTTGTTGGCAAAACCAGAACCGAAACCAAAACAAAACTGAAAACTTGGACAAAGATCCTAAATCAACTTCCTTTTCCTTTTCTTTCCCACCTATTTTTTTTGTTGTCTAACTTTACTTCAGTCACACAACAATCTTGTGCCAGTTCCCTCGGTAGTTCTGACAATCTATTTTTTTTAACCTTAATTAAGGTTAACTCGATGTTATCAACATTGTTTAAAGATTATGGATGAGCCAGAGCTGCGGTGGAACATTTGAGGGCGTGATTCAATCGAAAGTGAGATATTTTCACGCATATTCGCATCAAAGGACTAGCCTGTTGGATTGCATTTGGAGGTAGGGTTTTTGTTCTTCGTTTCATTTATTTTTTCATCTTGTTCTGTTCAGTCGCTTTTTTTTGCATAGGGTCATAGCTCTTGGTTTTTCTTTTGAATCCCTGTTGTTTGTTTTTTGCTTGTCTTCTCTTTTGTTTTGTTTTGTTTTTCTTTTTTTTGTTTTGTCTTTTATTTTAATGTTTGACTTTTCTCGTTTGTTTTTTTTTCCAAGATTATTTTCACGTTTTAATCATGCACGTAACATGATGCCATAGGTTTTTGAAAGTAGGAATCATCTGCTACATTATGTTTATAGGGTTCTTTAATCTATAATTTTACTTTTTGTTTCTTTTGTGTATCGATTTGATTGGTTTCGAGTAGGGTAAAGTTTGTGCCCTAATCAATTTAAGTTGAAGGGTTTATAAATTAGGGTTTTTGCATGTCTCTATTTAAATCAGAAAATGATGCCCTAATTACTGTATTTTCCTCTTGGTTGTATGGGGATGGTTTCGGGATGTCATTTTTAAGCCCCTCTGTTTTATCGGGTTACCTTGTTTCTTAGGTTATGACATCATTCGTTATTCTGTTGAAGTTCATAGAATGATGTCATGATTGTTTAAACCGGGGTCAGAGCCTGGATTGATTTCCTTCTCGGAACATGGTTTCAAATTTAAATGTTCGGCTCCATCTCTGGTCCCGCTTCTGATGAGTAATAGGTTATCAAAAGGGTGTTCGACATAGTCAGAACCGGAGGTAGACCGAGATATAAATTTGAAATTTCTTCATGGTACCAAATCAATGTTCATTTTGATTACCATGCCAACTCCGGCTCCTATCCCACCATATGGTTTGTTGCAAGCTCAATGCCCATTTCGGTCTCACCCCCAGCAATGTTTTTAAAAAGGAATTTTTAGGGATGTCTTCTGCCTGGTTTCGCCTCCAGTGTGTATGAGGGTAAGATCTCTAACAGTCTTTTTATAATTCTTGTAGATCTAATCGTGGGTTGTTATTGCAGGAAACTAAAGAATGTCAGGAGCATCAGGTGAGGCTTCCCAGAGGAGTCAACCTCCAACAACTTCAAAGGCAGCAACTAAGCCTAAAAATGTTAAACCTAAACAACTCCTTATACCTTGACGTATAATCATCGGGGTCCTGCTATCACTGCTAGCAAGGTGGAGTCTAATTGGGAAAACATAACTGAAATTTTTTTGGGTCCATTCAATTATGAGGATTTGTACTTTGAAACATTTTATGAGGAAGTGATAAGGAGAACCCAAAGGATATTTGAGTCTGCCTTGGCTCATATCATTATTTTTCCTCTATCAATCCAATATCCTGAACTGATAATGATAGTAGTTGGAGCTTATAATCCGGCTACTAGACAGTGTGTGGATTCACAAGGAAATGTCATCATAGACTTGACTCCCCAAATGTTCCAGTTTATGTTCAGCATCCCTAATCCAAAGAATCCTAGACAGCTTAACGAGGCAGAGGATTTGGAGATATATACCAATCATAAGGAGACCAACAAGGCTCATTTGAATAAGAAATGATTAAGGACTGAGAAGAAGTCTCTAATAAAGCTTCCAGATCAGCCTAAAAGGGCACAGTTCTACAATGAAATTGCATACATAATAATGATGTTATCCAAAGTCTTTGGAAAGAGAGATGCTTTTCACTTTAAGGAATGGATGTTTCCATTCATTCAAACAATCTTGGATGGCAGGCAGCAATTCGATTGGTCCATGATTTTTTTGGAAAGCATACACAATCAAATGGTTAGAGTGAGGGAAACTAAGAGCTTCTTTATGACCTCTTATGTCATCTATGCAACAGCTAGGAGAGGTATTTTTCAAGGGTTAAATAGAGTGGGAGTGTTGGGAGAAGTTGATGGGCAGAAGAAAGTATGGAACCATTATGACTAGCTATCCTTGCAGATTTTTGAACTACATTATAGAAGAGTTAATGATGCATTTTTGTATGTTATTATTAATCAACTTAATGGAGGTGTGGGGTATAGACTCATCCAGGAGGCCATGCAATTAATTATAGAGTGGGGATATTGGTTTATCCAATACCCCAAAATTACTTATTTCAGGCTGGCTAGGTTTGAAGGTCATCCTCACTTACTCCCCAGATGTTGCAGCAATAGAATGGTCTTAATGGAGTTTCTTTACCAATCCTTGGGGGTCAATGCTAAATTTGGAATAAAGCATAAGACTGATTGTCACAAGTTCCCCATGCAGTTGGGTGAATACAGTTGCCCACACCTTGTGGAGCTAAGGTTGTTTGCAGTGAAGTAATGTAGCTGAAATTGGGCCTATATACCACTAGGAAGCATTTTGATCCAAAGAATAATATTAATTTCTTGCTTTCTTCCATTTTTGATAGAAATTTCAATCTGTTGGAGGACTTCTGGAGTGATCTTTAGGATGAATGTCATTTGAGGAAGAGGAACTATGAAAGTTTTCCTATCCCACTCATGGTGGAATGTGGGGTTAAAGTGGACATTCTTGAAACACTGTCAAATGATGGTGTAGTTTTGGATCCCATATATGAAGCACAGGATATAGGTACCAAGAATTTAGATCCTATAGATTGGGACTCAGAGGAGATAATTGATATTAAGCAAATAGCAAGACCAATGTTGGATAAAAGTATCCAATGGGTGAAATGATAACCAAGGAGCCTAGGGGTCAAACCTCTAAGAAAAGAAAAGGTGCAAGTACCACACAAGGGTACAGGAGAATGAAGAGGAAAATTCCTCCAAAGGAGCCCTTGGAATTCTTCCCTCCAGACATAGAGGAATTTGAACTTCAAGCTCTAGCTCAAGATTTTCCTAAAACACATGAAGAGCAAGTCCCAATAGGACCTATGGCTTCAACATCAGTTGTGGGTGATCCATCATCACAACTCCCTCCTACAAAGAAACAAAGTGGAGAAATTCATAAGGGGACTCTCCATGAAGAAGCTGAGAATTTAAAGGGAAAGGAATTTGAGATGGAGATTCATGATATAGAAACAGATTCTGATGATACTTTTTCAGATAAGGAAACATAAGAGGAGATTCCTCTAGATGAAACTGAGCATGTGTTGACAAAAGAGGATCAGTGGGCATTATTTGAAGAATCTAAGAAACCCTGAAATGAAAAGGCACATGTTGAAGTTGTTGTGAAGCAGAAAGAAATGGATACAAAGGCACAAGATGATACAGTACTCCAACAACAACAGTCAGAGGCCAAGTTGAAAGCCGATGAATTGATGAAGCAGCAGCAAAAGGAGAATGAGCTCAAGGCAAAGGAGGAAAATGATATATTGGAGATGGTACAAAAGATACATGAGCTAGAAGAAGAGAAAGAGTGGCCCTTGAGGATAAGTGAAAAATCATTGAAGAGGCCTATAAGAAAAGAGAGGAAGAATAACACAAGCAAAAAGAAACGGATGTTGAAGAGCTTGTTAAGCAGCAACATAAGGAGAAGGAAGCGTGGGACAAGCTCAAGGACTTGGAAAGAGAAAGAGACAAACTTCTTGAAGAGAAGAAGTTGGAGGAAGAATGATTGAAAAAGGAGCAAGAAGGTAAAAGGCTACAAGAGCATAAAGATAGGGAAGAGTCTGAAAATCTTGCAAAAGAGAATGTAGAAAAAGAATAGAAAAATGTGAAGGAGGTTGATTCTTAACCTAAAGTTAATTTATTACAGCCATTATCTTCTACAACTAATGCCTCTTCTTCTACAGTAATGGCTACCACTCCTAGTGCTCCTACTTTTTTGAAGCTTTATCTTGAAAAGAAACAAATAGCTCCACCACAATCTCTTAATTGGGAAGAGATGATGAAGGAGATTGAAAAGGAGAGACCCAAGAAGAAGGCCAGAATTATTCATTCCACAAGAATCACCGAGGTGGGGGAGATTATTGTAGAATGTGCAATTCCAGTAGAGGATAAGGATATGGGAGAATGTAGGTCACTGATTATCAACTGGGCATGGTCAATTTAGGGAAGCCTACAAGGAATCAGCAAATGAATCTGAATGATGTTGTAGCTTCATCCACCAAGTCCAGGATGATGAAAGACAAACAAAGAAAGGATGAGCTCAAAGCTCAGTTGGATCAGCTACATAATTTCTTAAGGGATGTTTCCACTCCTAGGTCACAACAACTTGATGCCTTGGAAACACCAATTTTGCTTAGCAAAAGAGAGGTTGATGAATTGGTGCAAATGAAGAATAAGTCTGGGATGATGGACGGATAGATAAACTTAACCAAGAAGTGGGTGAGATGTTAGTAAGCAGTTTTGAGATTCATAAGACAACATTGGAATTGATAGAGGAAATGAGCCACCACACTGAAGCCTTGGGAAAATAGGAGGATTAATATAGGGGGTATGTCCATAAAATAAGGGATATAAATAAATTGCCAAAGTCAACTCTTCTGGAGCAATCAATCCTCAAGGAAGACAATGCAAATTTCTTGGAAAAGGCCTCTAGCGTAATCTGGTTTAGATCTAATTTTATATGCAAGAATAGGAATGAAATCCAAGATGCTAGTAAGGATTTGAATGAACAACTTGATGAACTAGAAGTTGTTGTAGCTATTCTAGTTAATGTGGATATACCAGTTAAGGAGGGCATGCCTCTGAATCAATTAAAAGAGAAATGGGACAATAGGTTTCAAGAGGTTATGCAAAAAGAGAATGATGGAGAGGATCTATAATTAGATAGATTAATGGATGTTAAGAAAGAAGTGAAAGTTGCGAGGAAAGAGTTGACCAAATTAAAAGACATGAAGGAGTTTGCCTTAGTAGAACTGAAGAGAATTAAATTTGAGGATAGCTAGATTGATAGGCTGGATGTAGATATTCTTCAACAAGTCTTCTCCAATTATGATGAATACCTTCTGGACCAAACTACATAGGAATGAATTGGCATTAGGATGGTCTATTTTGGGTGCATAACTTACCCCCTTGTTCTCTCCTATTTCACAGGGTAATCAACATTGGAACTGGAGATCAGCCAGTCTAAGTTTTTTTGAGGAGGTTCCAATTCCTTAATTAATGGATCTCAATTTTGATTGAGAGGTATTTGTGCTTAGCATGCCTACTCCATATTGTAAGGGTCAACTAATGAATGTAGAATTAGCCACTTGATGATAGCAGATAGGATTTTCATTGTTTTAAGTAAAGATACTTTATTTTAGGTTCAGTGAAATTTAGATACACTTTTATACAGTGTTATGTTGGAATTGAGTTTCTAGGATGAGGTTAATGAACCATAATCGGTCTGTATGCCAGTGAGTTTGTTGTGCATAAATGTTTCTTATTTGGTGCATTACAATAGAAGAAACCAGATTTCAAAGATTATTTTATTAAATTATCTATGGATGGAATTGTTACATGTTTATTGATCTATGTTATTGACAACGAATGAAGGATTTGTTCTTTCTTTTGAATCTTAAAGTATTGTGATGAATGATTGTGATGGTTAAACTAAGCACTGTAAATGTATGCAATAGTATGGATTTTTCTGTAAATTGCATCATGTTATGGTTTTCTTGATCTATTAAAAAAGCATTCGTTGTTAAGGATATATGTCTGGATGTTAGAGAATTTTATTCATATTTTACTGATCTATGCCTTGATCTATCTTTTTCTATTTATTTAAACCCCCCCCATCAAATATAGATTGATGAATCCATTTTTGCTTGTATTCCTTATCACCAGCAAAGGCCCCTTGAATATTACAGTTGCATGGGCCAATTGAGTGACATTAGACAATTGAGAACCAACTACCAGCACCTTGGGAGTTAGGCTACTATATGCTGTCTTTCTTTTTTAGGAGAAATAGAGTAGAAATATTTTCTTTTACGTTGTTTGTGTCATTTTCATCATCAACAATACCCACATGACATACCAGAGAGGAAATGGCGAGTTATAAGTATGGAATTTTTGCAAGGATTTCCTATGTCAAGAAATAAGCATAATTACATTCTTGTGGTCATAGATAAGCTTACCAAAGTCACACATTTTATACCTGTGAATCTAATTGATGGAGCACTTGTCATAGCAAGAAATTTTTTGCAAGAAGTGTTTAGGTTGCATGGGATTCCTAAGAATATTATCTTGGATAGGGATGCATTAGTCACTTCTAGGTTCTAGCAAACCTTGTTTTCTGCACTAGGGACTCAGTTGAATATTAGCTCAGCATATCATCCAGAAATGGATGGACAAATTAAAATGGCGAATCAAGTATTGGAAGACCTACTAAGAATGTATTTCTTGGATCAACAGTAAAAGTGGGAAGACTACTTACCCTTAGTAGAGTATTCTTACACCAATTCTCATCATTCTATGATAAAAGTGGATCCTTTTGAAGCATTATATGGTCAAAAGTGTCAAACTCCTATAAGTTGGGATAGACTTGAGTATAGAGCGAGTCTTGGGACAGAGATGTTGGTTGAAATGGAAGATCAAGTAAAAGTTGTTAAGAAAAGGTTAGTTGAAGCTAACGATAGAAAAAAAATCTATGTTGATGCTAAGAGAGTACCCCAAAAAAAATTTGTAGGTGACAAAGTGTTGTTGAGAGTGAAACCTCACAAGAGCTCTATTAAATTTGGAAATTCTTCCAAGTTAGCCCCAAATTATGTTGAACCTTTTGATATTCTTGAGGAAGTGAATTTGGTAGCCTATTGAATAGCATTGCCACTATCTCTTTCCAAAATGCATAATGTCTTCCATGTCTCCTACCTAAAGAGGTATATACCCGATGAAAATCAAGTTATTGATCAGACTGCTTTATAGGTACAGGACCCCAAAGTGGTAACACTCAATCCCGTCAAGGTAGGAAGAGTGCGTAAGCTTCACTTGTGTAACAGGGAGGTTCTTTAGTGAAAATTCCAGTGGGACCAGCATGCAGAAGACTCATCCCCTTGGGAGGATTATGTTGAGATTCAACAAAAGTTTCCCCATGTTTTAGATGCTTTTTAGAATGCTTGAAATAATATATAGATTTTTTTTTTTGTTTTATGTTGCTACATAAAATCATTGGGGACGATGATTCACAAGGGGAGGAGTATGTTACACCCCAATTGTGTAATTACTATTTACTATTACTATGTAGGGTAAAATGTGAATGTAATGTGAATTCTAAGGATGAATAAATTGTACTTTCACCTTGTTATCAATGCATTGTGAATGAATGCTATCTCGTTTAATGTTTTGTGAAGTAATGCATATATGTGATTCAATGGATAATGGTTAATATTCTAACATTGAAGATGTATTATGTGTAATGCATATTTTGTTGAATAGTTGACTACCTTGGGCATATGTTAGTGGATGTAGGTACATGTTCAATTCTTCTAGGCAAAGGGGAAGTATCACTTAGGAAAAGGTCTTTGTCGGGTAACCAGTAACATAACCTATCTAAGCTTATACACACAATAGTAGAATAATTAAGTCGGGTTATTAAGTGGGAAGTTGGTAAGTCATCCTTAGTCGATGTGTCTACATTAGTAAGAGTCTTGTTTACTATTGAATGCATTAATGGGTGATGTTTATTTTTTTGAGCTTGTGATTTCTTTCCTTGTCACTATGCTTGTATTGATATACGGGACGTATGAGGAATATGTATACACACGGACATGCATGTCGATGATAGACCATACACAAGAAGGAACATGAGGGTACATAGGTAGATGTATCTATGCACACTCATCCACAAGTTTCTTCTATGCATGGAACTATCCAATGGATCTAATGACATGTATATATATATATATATATATATATGTATAGATATATCGCTCGTAGGATCTTATCAATACCATAGTAATTGTGTATGATTTTGGTGTGAGAATCAAATGTGTGTGTGTATATAAAGTATATACATATATCCATATATATATATGTATCAATATACGCATATGGTGGAAAATGGACATGCCCATATGAATGTATTGATACATATATACATACGTATAGAGGCATATATATATAAATATAATAATGTATACACAACTGATAAATTAATATAATAATGTGATTTCTATCTTGATTGTATTCATTTGTATATCGATTATATATTTAATGATTTTTTGACATATGATAAATATGGATATATATTAACATATATATATATATATCTGTTTGTGTGTGTGTCAATATATATATATATGTCTGTGTGTGTGTATATGTACGCATATGTTATATATATATATATATATATATATATATATATATTTAAATAATATTTGATTTGATATCAGTTATCAATAGCAATAACTATAGGCCAATTTATAACTAAATTCTAGGCCAATTATGAAGTATTTGTGACTGTGTTTGAGAGGCCGACTATGAGATACTTATGACTATGCATAAAAGGATAAATAGTTAGCATGTTATCCAATGCCATAAAGGAAAATATTCTACAAACCCGTATGAAACAATAAGTCGATATAAAAGAAGAGACTTGGTCGACACCATATTATGGTATTTCTTTGACTTAGTAAACCATATGATGCCTTGTCATCTGATTAATATTTGCAGCAAATAAATACATGCTTGTATATTGAATAACAGGCCAATGACTAAGTCTATGCAATAAATGGAGAGAAGTCAACTCATGGGAGACAAATTCTATGTATGCTATGTGTTTCATACTTGATGAGTGACTGATTCCACAGTAAGAAACCATGCCAACTCTGTAGGAGATTATTGATGCTTTGGAACCACCTTTTATGTAGATTTCCATTGTGAATGCAAGTCGAATTCAGTCATGCGATGATTTGAATTAGTCTTATATTGTTGTCAATCCACAAGTTGATCTATAGTTTTGTTTAGATGAGTAAGAGTTGTTATACACACCACCTTTTAGTTGTGGTTTATGTGTTGTTGTGTATGCTAATTGTTGTTATAACTCATTCCTAAACTATAGGCTGAGTAGTCTCCAAATTGTTGTATAAATATTGGAGATAGTTCACTTGTTTGGGATGCATTCCTTGAGCAAGTTTTTGCATTCTATTTACATTCCTATCTACATTATTTTTCTTAATACAATGAGTGAGAGCTTTGAGAATTTGAGAGAGTTTATTATTATTTTGAGAGAATTATTTGCCAACTTGTGAGTTAGAGGTTATTGTGAATTTGTTGGAGGGATCGATACCAAGCTAGTTGTTATTCTAAAAATGTTGTGTTTGCAGCCAGTCAATTGGAAAGCCTATCACAAGCATGAGGGTAATCTTCCTTTGTTTGTATTAGTTTTGAAATAGTTGTATCTTGTTGTTTTGAAGTCTATTATGGTTACTTGAAACTAGGGAAAAGTAATCTTTGCTTTGAAAGAAAAGTAGATGTTTACTTTAATTGTCAAATGCTTGTAGTTACTCTATGATAGGAGTGATTGTTTGTCATATGTAATATTATTATATAGGATATGGTTAAACATGGGTAGCTTAAGGAATACTTATAGCTAGATATTTTATTATGCTATATGGCTAGTAGGTTACTCCTGGAATTGTTGTCCAGTGAAGGGAGGGAACTAGTACTTTTCTTAATGAGCTATGTTACCTTAGGTTTGTGTTAAAGAGATAGTTTATCCTATGGATTAAGCTTACCCATGGAGATGGATTACCTAAGCATAGATATAATGGCCTTAAGTTAAATTGAGCTTGCTATAGTGTAAGTGAATGGTAGACCTTCACTCGAAGTACTGAGTGAGAACACTTTGGCCAAAGTAGTGTGATTGCTTGGGGCTCCACTATCAGTTCACTGTGTCCATTTAAACACATGAGAGTTACCTAGTGTATGGTTATAAATCATAGTCATGTAGGGCACAACATTAAGCTCAATGTGCTATGTCGTATGAGGTTACCCAACCAATACCTTCATCGAAGGGTAGGTCCATCTATCATTAATAGATGTGTGAGGGATCACATATGAGTCCATGGTTGGTGGAAAAGCACTTGAGTGATGCTTCTCCTCCTTAGTAGGCGATAAAAGACCAAGCTTTTGAAAGAAAGATTCCTAGACCATCTATATCTTATGCTCTGAAGCTCAGAGGAGTTGTGTTTGTAATTGTGTACTATCTTGGAATATTGTAACTTGTGAAATTATCATATTGAAATGGAATCCTTATGGTATATTGTTATAGTATCTTTGTTCATGTATTCTCAATAAAGAGAAGAAAGATTGTATTGCAATGGTTTGTTACATATTTTATTTACTCATATAGTGAAAAGTTAGGAAAATTTACTTCAATGAATGATTTGTGTGTTATAATTGCACCTTAGATCCAGGTTTTGTACTGCATTGTTTTGCAATTTTCATTTAGGATTGCATTTTTTCATCATAGAAAGCTTAAAAATTCAAAAGATATTACATATCATATTGCATCAAATGTTGCAATAGGGTTAATTTCAGTTATTTTAGCTTAGATCTACACTTAAATTGTATTAATAAATCTACATTAGGTCATTTAAATATGAAAAAAAAAAAAAAAATTATCATTTGCATGCATTTAGGTGCCTTGCATATAGTTAAAAAGTGAAAAACTACATTATTTACTTTCAAAAAGCATATTCACATCATCATTTTCAGATTTAGCGTATTAGACTCAGCTAATTTTTGCATCTTAGATCTGTAAATTGCATTTACAATTGTCATTTATTGTTCAAGTACTTTCAACATTTTTGCATAATAGCATTGTGAATTACATTATCATAAACTAAGAAAATTCTAGAAAATTAGTTCGACCCTATAACAATATAATACATAGTGAAATTTTAAATTTTACAAAAACCTATGTAGAACATAGGTGCCCTAGGCACCCTTATCTAGTTATTTTGAAATAAATTATTTTGTGTGGATTCCTATGTCTATCCTCTATTAAGATCCGGTTTTTGTTTCACAATTATGTTTTCAAATTTGTCTGATTTTGATCATTTGATCCCTAAGGTAAATAGCAACATGTTTCCTTTCTGAAGATGTGGTTTTTATATGGTAAAGTATGGCTTGTATAAGTATAATCTCCCTAGTTATGAGTACAATCTAGGGAAACAAAATGAGGTCATTAAAAAGCATGTTATTCATTCTCCCAATAGCTCCCCTTCCTGTGAGAGCATCTTGGCGTAAAAGAATGAAATCATTGATGTATTTCTTAATATTAATTTTCCTATTCTTCACCCATCTCCCAACATCTTTGCTACTTGTGAGAATTTTTCAGTGCAAGAGGATGCAATCATAGACAATCATGAAAATCATACTTGTTCTTCTCTTGATACCTCTCCTACTTATGAAGAGGGTATCTTGGTGTTAGAGGATTTAACCGGTGAGCATCATGAGAATCTTATTTGTTTCTCTCCCAAAATCTCTCCTACTTTGGAAGATACTATAGCATAAGAGCATGAAATTATTGTCACATTTCTTAATATCAATTTGCCCAGTCTTCATTTATCTCTCAACATCTCTCCCAGTTGTGAGAATGTTATGGTGCAACAGGATGCAATAATAGATAGTCATGACAATCGTAGTTGTCCTTCTCTTCATATCTCTCCTACTTGTGATGAAGGTATCTTGGTGTTAGAAGATCCAATCATTGAGATTCATGAAAATATTGTTTTTCCCTCTCATAATGCTTACCCCACTTGGGAAGATATTGTTGCACAATAAGATGACATCATTGATACATCTATTTCACAATATAGTAATATGGATTGCTTATATGAAGATGCTAAGGTTACCTTAGATCCCCATCAATAGAATATCATCAACAAGAAGTTAAATCCATTAATGTTATGAACACACAATTGACTATTAGATCTCCTTTTATTATTGGACTTATTAAAACACCTTTTGGAAATCCTAAAATTCCTCTAATTATTGGACCTCCTAAGTCACCTCTCATTATAGGACCTCATAAACTTCTACGTTCTATCTTAAATTTTGTAAAACAACTCACTAGTAATCATGTGTGAAACAACATAGTTATCATACTATAGCTCACATATATAACACTAGAAATAATAAGTGGCCAAAAAAAACTCGAACATCCAATCCATTGCCTCAACCATACCTCCTACCCACACCTACCATTTTGCAGTGTAGTGGTAAAGAATTTGATTGTTTAAAAGCTTCATAACACTCCTACTAAGATATTCTTGTGGGATTTGATTCAAACATCACCTTCTTACAATAAAATGCTTCAAAATTCTTTGCAAAACATTGGTATCCCTCCTAGTATGCAACCAAATGATGTGGGAGCTTTGATTGAGAATATGAATTCACCTAATTTGGACATTGTCTTTCATCAAAATGAGTTACCCCCTTTGGAAATGAAAATAAAATGATGCTTTGATGATAATGGCTATTGTTAATAGGGTTGGGATTATACATACCCTTATTGACAATGGTTCAATGATTATTTTTTTTAGTGTGAATATTTTGCATTAAATTGGAGAAAACAAAACTTTAATTCAGCCCATTGATTTGTCAATCAAAGGTTTTGATAATATGGAAATAAAACCATTGGGTGTGATAACATTACATGTTAAAGGTGGTAAGATTGTGTTGTAAACTCTCATCCATATCATGTTTGTGATATTTCATATAATATTCTCTTAGGTATACCATAGATTCATGAGATGAATGGAGTGCCTTCAATGGTTCATCTTTAAATGAAGTACATATACAATAATAAGGTTTACATGATAAAATTTGATCCTAAATCTGAACAGTGCTTACAAATTGAAATAGGAACAAAGGATCATCTTAAAATATTGAATCCAACTACAAAAGTAGAACCTTTATGAGTTGAGGATAAAGATGAGAGCCTTCCATCCATGAAAAATATGTTAGTTGATCATTGGGAATTATTAGATTTCACACCTACATTCATGGGGGAATACAAGATAATACAATCCAAATCAAAGAAAGAGAAAGAAGCAACAACTGTATTAATGCAACCTATCCCCGAATCATCAAAAAAATATAATTCCACAACTTCTAGAAAATGGGAAGATACAAATTACACATCCACTTCCAATGAAGATGGTCATGAACAACCACCTTCTTCGAAAAAAATGGAAGCCATTTTTTAAAGAGGTTATGAACTTTTAAAACAACTTGGCTATAATGGTAAAGGATGCAATGTAAAAGAACAAGGTATTTGTGTCCCTATAGAGCCTAACATGCAAGAAAAAATAAGAGTTCTTGGATATTTTCCTTCAAAAATAATAAAAACATCAAAAATACCTCCACTTAATCATGATAAATATCATTAGTTATTGCTCCTTGTCATGTGATAGTTTTAGTATAATAACATACTCACTGCCATGAATGGGGGTATAAACTTGGTTTTATATAATTATATTTTATTTCGCAAGGAGAAGCACATCATAATTCATTTTGGGCTGATCTTTGTCCCTACACTTAGGGGGCAAGGGGTTAGATAGACTTTTCATAGGTGCATTCCTTCTAGCAAGGGATCCCTCTTTATTTCCTTAAAATGTTAGTGTAGTGATTACACTAATATTTTAAGGGAGGCATATAGTCCCCCACTCATTATTTTCATGTGGAATAGTCCCTTCTTAGTAATGATAGCATACATCTCGTAGGAAGTGTGACCTTGTTAATCAAAGTGTGGACTTCTTGATCTATGATTAGTGTCTCTTTGTGGTGATATTAGGCTTGATATCCCTCAAGAGAGTTTCCTTTCTTAGCATGTGATGTTCCCCTTGGTGGTAATGTTATGGATAGTATTATTTTTCCATGACTTGTCCTCTCTTGGTAGTGATGTCATGAGTGATATCCCTTAAGGTGTGACCTTTTGTATATTGAGCAAAGCCCCTTTGTTATTGTATCTTAAGGTGGTGTTAATACAACATACCTTGAGTTCTTAGCCTTATCCAATTGTCATTTGTGCACCCCCTAATATGAGTTTTATGTTGTTGAAATGCACAAGACAACTAAGAGGGGGGTGAATCAGTTGTATCAAATTTCTTTACTTCTAATCTTAATCCATTCCACTTTAAATCACTCTGTTATTAAGTTTAAACATGAAATGCAAATAACAAAAAGCAAACACCAAAGACACCATATTTGCATGGAAAGCCCAATGAGGGGAAAACCACAGTGAGGATTAGCTCACAATATAGTAATAATGCAATACCGGATACAAAGGCTCACTACCTATAGAAAAAGAAAAGATAAATAAAGATCCACCACAAAGGTTCCATACATTCACAACTTGATTAGAAGATTGCAAACACCATCAGCTCCCTACTTTCAGGAATCTAACACATCAAAGTACTGCTGCCCTAAATCACTCTTACACACTCTACTTTTCACACTTGTTCACACACTTCACTCATTTGTCCTTTAATTCACAACATCTTGACTTGATTTTATACCATCTTCAACCCTAGAAGCATTCTCCAAGGTCGGCTAAACATCCTTCAATTTACAAATTCAAATTAGGTCAGCTACTCAACATTCTCGTGGTGGATAAGAATGAGAGAGGACCAATTACACATTTAATTAGGACCCAAACAACATCTTGGATCAATCAAATGCTTCCTTAATTTGATGCAAAATATTTATGTAACGTGTAGACACCAGGTCGGCCAAACCTAATGAAAACACCAATGATCTTTGAAGTATGCACATCTCTAGCAAGATGATTACACGTGGATCACTCAACACTTTTCACTAGACATTTTACCATCTCTAGGAAACCCTCAAGTACATTCACAACAACTGCAACAATCTTCATGCACAAAATATTCTTCAACAGTCCAACCGGACCAACCAACAACACATAGGAGCTTTGGAGCAAGTCTTCTAGAGTGCCTAATCACAAGAACGTTTGTCAAAACATAGCAAAAATAAATATGAATCATCTTCTAGATCCGCAAGATCTTAAGCCAAACACCAAAAGACTGAAGAGCCAAAACATTTCTCCCAATCCTAAAAAAAATAGTTTTATCAAACCATTTTACATATCGATGAACATATCTTCCATTCTCCATCAATCCAGAAGCTAAAACTTAGGATATATTATCAATTGAAGCTCATGAACAATACCATAGATCCACATAGGCATAGGATCAACATAGAAGAAATGTAGAGCACAATACTGGAGAACACTTAGAACACACACTCAACATTGCCTTCATTATTTCTTAAATTTTCTTAAAATCACTTGGCAAAAACACAATTATAACTTCATAAATATAGCTCCATGTACTCTAAACACTTCTAAAGTATCTCAACTATACAAGTACCATCTGCAATCAATTGAATTGTTTTGGCATCAATGACAACATTAATGACAACACCACCAAACACATCCATACTTTCAACAATCTCCCCCTTTGTCATTGATGGCAACACATGATGTGAAAACCCATCAAAGATAGCATACACAATCTCTTGCTTCTTCTACTCTCCTCTTCAAATTTTCACATGACTTTCTCTCCCCCTTTGACATCAATGGAAAAGGAAATTTTTGCATTGAAAACTCTTTCCATATAAAGCTCTGATCACTCCCCCTTAGGAGTGCACCCACATCACATATTGCAACAATGCACATCTCTACTCCCCCTAAGGAGTAGACCACAATCATTAGTCCAGATCAAAAGAATATTTGAATCCACTGGACTGATGCACCTTAATGTGCACCTAGTTCAAGGAGGGAGGGGCAGTAACCCCTAACTTCCCCCTTAGATACTCAAAATTATCCTTTAGAAGGGACTTAGTGAATATATCAATAATTTGTTCCTTGGTAGGTACATATTCAAGTCTAACTTCATTCTGCAGCACCTTCTCCCTTAAGAAGTGATACCTGATAGATATGTTCTTTGTCCTAGAATGCACCACTAAATTCTTCAAAATGTTTATAGCACTTGTATTGTCACAAAAGATACAAATAGGATCATCACACATCACACCTATGTCCTTCAAGGTTTTCTTCTTTCAAAGTACCTTTGTACAATAGGATGTTGCAATATACTCAACTTTTGTAGTGGATAAAGAAACTGAATCATGTTTCTTACTCAAACATGAAACTAATATTCCTCCAAGGTAGAATTCACTACCACTTGTACTC
The DNA here is from genome assembly GCA_007115665.2 of Sequoiadendron giganteum. Lineage (NCBI taxonomy): Eukaryota > Viridiplantae > Streptophyta > Pinopsida > Cupressales > Cupressaceae > Sequoiadendron > Sequoiadendron giganteum. The sequence goes on along the minus strand of CM021106.1, from coordinate 36,200,849 downwards.
TTTCGTTCATCTACACAACTAGCCCAATCTACATAAGTGTAGGAATTCAATGTGAAATCATTATCCTTTAGATAGCATAGCCTATAATCTAGGGTTCCCTTAAGATATCGTAATATCCTCTTCACAGCTATAACATGTGATTCCTTAGGTTCTACTTGAAATCTTGCAAATAAACATACTGCATGCATTATATCCAGTCTAGTAGAAGTAAGATACAATAGTCCTCCAATCATAGATCTGTACATTCTTTGATCAAATTTAGAAGATTCTTCATCCTTACTCAGCTTACATCCAGTTACCATAGGGGTACAGACCAGTTTGGAGTCATCCACTCCAAAATTCTTCAACGATTCCTTAACATACTTAGATTATGAAATGAATATCACCTTATCAGTTTGATTTACTTGAAGTCCAAGGAATAAATTCAACTCACCAATCATAGACATTTCAAACTCTTTTTGCATCTCCTCTATAAATTTCTTACACATACTTTCATTTCCACCAAAGATAATATCATCAACATATACCACAACTATCAACATTTTTTTTCTCAACTTTGAAGTAAAGATTGTTATTTGTAGACCCTTTGTTGAGTCCTTGATGTGTCAAGTATTTATCCAACCTTGCATACCAGGCTCTAGGAGCCTATTTAAGTCCATATAGTGTCTTTCTCAACTTGTAGACTATGTCTGATTTGTCTGAAAATTGAAATCCTTCTAGTTGCTCCATATATACTTCTTCTTCCAATTCTCCATTCAGGAATGTAGACTTGACATCCATCTGGTACACTTTGAAGTCTTTATGAGATGAAAATTCCAAGAACATCTAAATGGCCTTCATTCTTGCAACTGGTGCAAATGTCTCTTCAAAATCTATACCTTCAACCTGTGAATAAAATTTTCATACAAGTCTTGCTTTATTCGTTACTACACCATCTTCATTCAACTTATTCCTGAATACCCATTTTGAACCAATTAAATTCTTGTTTATAGGTCTAGGGACTAGTTCCCATGTCTCATTCTTCTCTATCTTCTATAGTTCATCTTTCATTGCTCTAACCCAACTCTCATCATTGCATGCTTCACTCATAGCCTTAGGTTCTATCTTAGAAAGTAAACACAATTTTACTTCAACCACTTTGCTTCTTGTCTTTACACCTTCACTTATATCTCCAATTATCTATTCCTTTGGATGATTTCTCTGTACATGTTTAGGAGTCTTAGGTGCGGGTTCCAAAATCTCCTGTTCATCACTTTTTTTATTTCTATTTGTTTTCTTCTTCTTGCACTTTCCCACAGATAGGATCATTTGGTTCAACTTCACTTATTTCTACTGGTCTATACATAGTTTCATCAACTTTTACTTTAGCACTTTCAACTATTTTAGTCAGTCTTTTATTAAAGCATCTATATGCCTTGTTATTTGAATATCCAAGAAATATTCCTTCATCACATCTAGCATCAAACTTTCCAAGATTCTCATCATCTCTTTTAATGTAACACTTGCTTCCAAACACTTTAAAGTATTTAACAATGGGAGTCTTACCAGTCCATAACTCATAAGGAGTCTTAGTGCTATTACCTCTTATCTGAACTCTATTAAGAATGTAAACAACAGTGTGGATTGCTTCTCTCCAATACACATCAGAAACATTTGCTTCTTTCATCATAGTTATGGAATTCTTTTGAACAGTTTGGTTCTTCTTTTCCACAACTCCATTTTTCTGAGGGATTCTATGGGAAGAATAATGTCTTTTTATTCCATGTTCTTCATAAAATGCATTAAATTCACTAGAAGTGAATTATTCACCTCTATCAAACCTTAAACATTTGGTTCTCAGGTTTAACTCATTCTCTAATCTTGCCTTGAATACCTTGAATCTATCGGGAGCTTGAGATTTCTCTCTAAGAAAAGTAACCCATGTCATCCTAGAGTAATCATCGGTCAAGAGCATAAAATACCTATCACCATTAAGGCTTCCTATTCTTGTAAGACCACAGAGGTCTGTATGAATCAATTCCAGCATTTTGGTAGATGATTGTTCCTTTCCTTTAAAACTGCTTCTTGTTTTTTTTCCCAACTCACAACTTTTACAAATTGAATTTGAAGGCTTTGTGATTCTAGGCAGATTTCTGACAACTTCCTTAGAACTAATCTTGGTCAAATTATCAAAATTTACATGTCCCATCCTCTGGTGCCATAGCTATCTTTTATTAATTTGTGAAACAAAACATTGACCATCACCACTCTTAAGTTGATAGATGTTTCCATGAGTTCTTCTTCCTACTGCTACCACAGTTCTAGATCCTTCTATGATCTCATGGGTTTTATCCTGAAACACAAGCTTAAATCCTTTCCTACACATTTTTCAAACACTTAAGATATTACGCCTTAAACCCTTAACATAATAGACATCATCAGTACTATGTTTTCCATCAAAACTAATTGTTCCTTTACCAACAATCTTAGCACCACAATCATCTCCAAACATAACTATTCCTCCCTCATACTTTTCAAGTTTAGTGAACTTACTCTTATCTCCAGTCATATGATTTGAGCATCCACTATCAATTACCCAAAAGTCTTCATCCTGTCTAGCATGAAAAATAGTCACCAAAGTACCTTCCATCTCATCCTTCTTGCTCTCCAGACCAAATTCCTTTGCACATCTTCCATGGTTGGCAGATACAACTTTACTTTCCAAGGTTAGAAATAAACATGCATCTTTATCCTCCTCAAAATCAGACTCATCATCAGAAATTTTTGCATCTTCTTTGACATAATACAATTTCTTGAACTTCCTATCCTTTTTGTGTATGTGATTATTATTATTATTATCCTTGTTCTTCTTGTGTGTAGCTCTATTAGGACATCTTGAGGCATAATGATCAATATTTCCACAACTGAGACACTTAAAGGGTAACATACCTTTGTATTTACCAGTACCTTTCTTCAATTTCATTGTGAATTTTGCTTCCAACTCTTCTGAATCATCATCATCTGATTCATCTCCTATCTTCATTGCTTCAAAGGTTGTTTCAGTTTTCTCCTTATCTCTTGTAAATTTTATCATCTCGAATGCAGTCAAGATACCAAATAGGTGCTTTGTAGTAAATGTCTTTGGATCATATGATTCTTCAATAGCAGATACCTTGTCATTGTAATTCTTTGATAGGGTCATCAAGATCTTCTCAATTATATCTTCATTTGATAGGGTACCACCTTGATTCTTGATCTCATTTTCTACAAGTTCAACTCTGTGATAATAGCTTGCAATATCTTCACCCTCTTCCATTCTCAAGTTATCAAAGTTTTGCTTAGTTGTTAGCTTCCTTGACAATTTTACTCTATCATTTCCTTCATAAATGTCTTTCAATTTTTCCCATACTTCATAAGCAATGCCTAAAGAAATAACTTTTGTCCTTTAAATTTTAGATAGAGCATTGAAGATAGCATACCTTTCCTTTTCATTATCCTCATAAGCCGCAATCTCATCTATAGAGGAAGGACCAGCAGATGGTGCAACATACTTTGTCTCTACATCTTTCCAGGTCTTGAAACCAAGAGAAACCAAATAACCTCTCATCTATTCTTTCCATTCACTATAATTAGCTCCATCAAATTTAGGGATTTGCAACTTGTGGATAATATGATCTACCTCAAGTGGTCAAGATTTTCACCAAGGAACCAAAGATCTAATACCAATTTTTGAAATGCACAAGATAACTAAGAGGGGGTGAATTAGTTGTATCAAATTTCTTTAATTCTAACCTTAATCTATTCCACTTTAACTTAGTCTATTATTAAGTGTAAACATGATATGCAAATAATAGAAAGAAAACACCAGAGACACAAGATTTATGTGGAAAAACCAATGAGGGAAAAACCACGGTGAGGATTATCTCATAATATAGTAATAATTCAATATCGGATACAAAGGCTCACTGCCAGAGGGCTCACTGTCCAAATACAAAGGCTCGCTACCTATTGTAGGACTCATTGTCCAAAAGGAGGCCCACTTCCTACATAAAAATAAAAGATAAATAAAGATCCACCGCAAAGGTTCCACACATTCGTAGCTTGATCAGAAGATTGTAGACACCATCAACTCACTACTTTTAGGAATCTAACACATCAAAGTACTGCTACCCTAATTCTCTCTTACACAATCTTATTTTCACACTTGTTCACACACTTCACTCACTTGTTCTTTAATTCACAACATCTTGACTTGATTTTATACCATCTTCAACCCTAGAAGCATTCTCCAAGGTCGGCTAAACATCCTTCAATTTAAAAATTCAAATTAGTTCAGCTACTCAACATTCCCATGATGGAAAAGAATGAGAGAGAACCAATTACACATTTAATTATGATCCAAACATCTTGGATAAATCACACACTTCCTTAATTCGATGCAAAATCTTTATGTAACGTGTAGACACTAGGTCAGCTAAACCTAATGAAAACACCAATGATCTTTGAAGTACATGCATCTCTAGAAAGATGATTACACACGGATCACTCAACACACTTCACCAGACATTTTATCATCTCTAAGAAACCTTCAGGTACATCCATAGCAATTGCAAAAATATTCATGCACATAATATTCTTCAACAATCCAACTAGACCAACCAGCAACACACGAGAGCTCTGGAGCAAGTCTTCTAGAGCACCCAATCACAAGCACATTTGTCAGAACATAGAAAAAATCAGTATGAATCATCTTCCATATCCACAAGATCTGAAGCCCAAGACTAGAAGATTATGGAGCCAAAAAATTTCTCCCATTCCTCAAACAAATAGTTTTGTCAAACCAATTCACATACCAATGAACATATCTTCCATTCTCCATCAATCCATAAGATAAAACATAATATATATTATCCATTGAAGCTCATGAACAATACCACAGATCTGTATAGGCATAGGATCAACACAAAAGAAATGAAGAGCACAATATCGGAGATCACTTAAAACACACACTCAACACTGCCTTCATTATTTCTTAAATTTTCTCAAAATCACTTGGAAAAAACATAATTACAACTTCATAAATATATCTCCATGTACTCTAAACACTTCTACATTATCTCATCTATACAAGTACCATCTTCAATCAACTAAACTGTGTTGACATCAATGACAACACCACCAAAAACATCCATACTTGCAACATGTGTACCCCTTAAGGTGAGTTTTGTTGCAACCCCTAAGGTGATTTTATGCACCCCTTGAGGTGAATTTTGTTGCACCCCCTGAGGTGAGTTTTATGCACCCCCTAAGGTGATCTTTATGCACCCCCTGAGGTTAGTTTTGTTGCACTCCTTGAGGTGAGTTTTGTTGCACCCCCTAAGGTGAGTTTTTTTGTACCCCTTGAGGTGAGTTTTATGCACCCCCTTATGTGAGTTTGGTTCATCCCCTAAGACATTAAACTTGAACACTGCTTTTAACATGACCACCTAGCATAACATACCTTTCTTTCGAGCGGAGCTATGTGTTTCATGAGTTATGTGGCATAATACAACTTGCAAGTCCTTATGTGAGCTAAAATTTATTCGATGGACGACATTTGGTATTTGAGACAATTTAAGACTGAGGTCTCTTTACCTTACCAACTTGAATCCTTTAGTACTAACCTTGTGTTTGTTGTATGTCTTCATGTTTAGATCCCATTTTCTTTCAGTTTTTCATAATATTTAAGTTCCATCATGCCATATGTTTTCATCATGAATGCTTCATGTTTTCTAACATGTATGTTTGTGTATATTGTCTTGCTACATTTCATACATATGTGTGTTTATTTTTGCTCATGTTGTCTTGCAATAAGATCTTGGATCTTGGGGGCTTGTGCATCCCCCTTGATTCATTTCCATCCTATCTCTTCAACATTTGTATAATTGGATGCCTCTTGACATATTTTTCTACTTTAATGTGAGTCTAAGTGTAAGTTCATACTCTCACTAAAGTGGGTGCTAAATGTAGCATTGTAAATTTTCACCCTTGAAAATTTCACTCTATGTTTTACCCCCTTTGATTTATTGGACCTAATTGAACACCTTATTTCCTAAATTATGTATTTTGTGGCCCATTTCAATAGTTACTAAATAATTGCAAGTGAAAAACCTAATCATTTATTCCACACTTTTCCCTTGGCTTTTCAAATCCTAAAAATGTGAATATGGACAAGGGCCCCTTGGAACCCTTGTCCTCTTAATCTAGCCCTAGATTTACAAAGGTTAAAGGTGGAATCTCACTTAATATTTTTCTCCTAACACTATTTACCTTGCAAAATAGGGTTGGGACAATGGCACCCTAGGCACTTATGTCCCCCTATTTTTTCTCCAAACTCAAACATGTCGGAGGCAACATTTTATTATTTGAAATTCAAATATCCAAAGTCATCCATAAAGATTGATTTTTTGGGAAATTAGATTAAATGCGTGTAAATACCTAATTATTATAGCATTTTGAACATTAAGTGAAATTATCTAGCATCAATTAAGAATCAATAGAAAGGGTTATTATGAAGAGAATTATTTAGCAAGTAAAGAGAAAACATTAGAGGATTTATTGCAGCAACTCAAGATCCAACATCATGTCAAAATGTATGAAATTATGTGTTCATGTTCATATTATCATTGTTTTGTGAAGGCTAACCCTTGTTGTAGATTTGTAAAGAAATTCAAGCATTCAAGAAATACCAAGCAAGCAAGATCCAAGACCTTGATGCGATGTGTATGACTTCAATCCTTCAAGGAAGCCATTGAAGGGTGGTGAGTTGTAGCACTTTGTGGATTCATAATTCCTTCCTTTCATTTATCCATTTATCATTGACACTAGCAATGTGGAAGTGGAAACACTAACACGGGGTTTGACCAAGGAAATCACCTAAAATGGTACAAAATTTCCTTTCTTTGTGAATGTGCAAATCTTAGGTTGAAGAGGATTGAAAGGAATATTGAAGACAAATTGTTCATTGTCGCATTCAAATCCCTACATCTATTCAACAAATGAAAACTCATTTGTAGAATTATTTGACAATGTTATGACAACTTTACAAGCGGAAGCAAAAGTCTCAGACCTGCCACTAAAGGACCTCAAGAGTTGAGGTCACCCCTACAAGGATTCAAATTACCCTTGGCGACTATGTCCTTCTATAGTGGCTAAAACAAGCTTTTTTGGGTTGGTACATATCACTTTACACTTCCCATATCCACCTACAAATTACTATTTTCATCTGTCATTTGTCAAGATCTTGCAATTTACATATTAGGGAACATAGTCTAATTAGGTTAATCATTCCAAATCAATTCAAATCCATTCCCATCTTCAATCAGATGTAGATCAAGGTCTGATTGGCTCACCTTCGAAGTTGTAAGTCAATCTAATCACCTTGTTGATCTGCATCTTAGTCTAACTTGGAAAAAGGTCTCTTGCATCCTAGGTTCTTTGCATATAGGACCTAGGATCCCTTTTTCTATGTTTCAAAGTTTTATCATAAATATTTTTAACAAGATATATTTTATGATATTGCTATCAGGATTCAACCATGTAGTTTTCGAGTAAAACTCATTGACCCATGATTCATGAGTAGTGGTTCACAAGAACCCATCTCTCATGATAATGAATGGTCCACTTAGCACTCATTGCATCTAGGTGATGCTCACAAAGGTGAAGCATTGGTCCGTCCTGGGAGGTCACCCATCCCAGTACTGCTCCTGGGACGGACCAATGCTTCACCTTTGTGAGCATCACCTAGATGCAATGAGTGCTAAGTGGACCATTCATTATCATGAGAGATGGGTTCTTGTGAACCACTACTCATGAATCATGGGTCAATGAGTTTGACTCAAAAACTACATGGTTGAATCTTGATAGCAATATCATAATTTGACATGTTGTGGAAGAAACCTCCTGCTTATCAAGATATATTTTATTAGAATCTTTCTATTATACATATGTTTAGTTTTTGGATGGTATTTTTCTAAAATTTTATTAATGTTAAATAATTTTAAGATTTTTATCACCTATAAATTTATTTTTGGGTGAAATTTTACACTTGTGTCCTATTGATGTATGTTTTGACACATGACTCAACTTAAGTGAAAATACAAGATAAATTCACACCTCTCCTTAAGGGAATAACATCCCAAAATAAAAAATAGTTATCTCAAGGTCTTAATAGTTAAGCATTGACTTGGTGGATAAGGTAGTTGCTCATTGTGTTTTGTTGTTTCAACAAGGGATTTATAAACATGGTTCTATTAAAATATGTGTAAATGGGTTGATCTAAAAGATATTAAAATTTATATAAATATTAACCTTGAGATTGGTGTTTCCTAATCTAAAAATCTAAAAATACTTAAGAATGGAAAAAATGCTTTATCATCAGATCTTTAATACATTTTAATATTTTCTTATATTAATCTAACTTAACCATTGTTATAAAAAAATATCAAAAAATAAAATAAGAAAGATATAAGTTTTTAGAATATCTTAAATTTAAAATTATAATGAAAATTTTATCATGTATGAGTAGATATATATTAATAAACATTCTTATTTAACCAAATAACTAAAAACACCAAAAGAATAGTGCAGTTTTTAAAGGATTTTCAAATTTTGAAAGAAATATTCATTAAAACCTAATTACTAGCATATATCAATCAAGATTTTTTCAGAATATGAATAAGAAAGGGTGCTCAAACTAACTACACAAGGAAAATTTGAAGTATAAACATAAAATCAATCAAATAATCATTTCATCCATGAAAACACAATAAAAAATTTATCTTGGAAACCATGAAGAAAAATATGTTCAAAATTATTTATTTAGAACTTCAAAATAGTATCAAAATTTCCCAATCATCCCATACAATGAGGAATAGACTACCTTTATAGACATTCAATGTGTCTTTTTACTCTTCCTTATCATTATCAAAATCATCTACAATTATTACTTTATTTTTTCTTCTTTTCTTCTCCCATACTCCATTTAACATTGTCATAAATGGATTGAGCGCATCCTTCTTTGGCTTATACACTAAGTGATGAATTATACTTTCATTTTTCCAACATTCTTCCCAAATATCTTCGAGGTATATTTTATCTTATAAGGAGAAGCTTCTAATCTAGTTGTCAAGAATTCTTCTTCAAATGATATTTTAAACTATTAATACTTCATCTTATAGATAAAATCTATCTTGTTATTATAGATAGAATCTATCTTCTATAAGTGACTCTATTTTTTTATCACATTTTTCATTCTTCACATCATGTATCTTATTAATATTTGGGTCAGTCCATAATATTGTATTCATTTTTTGGTCAAAGTGGTACACTGAAATCAACATTTTTAATCAAATTTTAACTTTCTATCACCCATAGCAATTAAACCATTAATAATTTGAATTTTATGTGATCTAATAATTTTTAAAACTTTGTATATAGATTGTGCATGTATCTTTTAATAAATTTAAGATGATCTATATTTTTTTTACGTGAGATTTAATATTTTATTTGTTCTAGTTAACAACATTTTTAAAAATTGATGTTACTTCGATAAAATATAACTTTATTTGTAGAAAGGATAAAATGATAAGTTTTTAAACATAGATTCCTAATATCAATATCTAGCGTATAGATACTTTTTCATAATTTTTGTTTCCTTTTTTTATTTATAAATCTTTGAAGTGAGACTATAATTCAGACATACGTTACTTTGGTAATGTATAATTTATTTTATTCATCTAGACTAATTTTTTATTTTTTTGAATTAAAAACATCAATACCTAATGCATATAATTTTTTAGAATTATTTTCTTTATTTTTATATTTTTTGCATGTGTAAACAAAAACGTTGATGTTTAGTGAAAAACCTACATTCACTAGAAATAGAAAATAAATATAATAATGAAATTAAATATATTCAAAATTATAATTTTATGGAAAGCTTATAGTAAGGACTACATAATTACAAAAGAAATTTTCTAAATGACTTCATTTGATCACCCAAAAGGTGAATCAAAATTGTTTTTTTTCAGCATTATGATAGGTGTGGAGGAGACTCCATTAAATGTTTCATTTAAGACTAAGGGGTTCTATCCAAGGGGTTTTGATATAGCCCTCTTCAATTAAAAACCTGTATATGGAACTTCTCAGAAATTTAATCATTAAATTTCACGAATTTATCTTGTGAAATTAATTTTTCTTCTAAATTAGCTAATTGTTTATTTAATTTAATTATTAATTCCAAAGAATATTTTTAAATTTTAGTGCAATTTTTTGCAATTTCTAAAAATTATGTGATTTCAAGAAAAACAAAGATGACACACAAAGTGGAACACTATTGTGACAACACCCATATTTCTTTTCAACATCATTCCTAAACTAGATAAGACCTAACTAATGAATGAATAGTCAAATCATTTTTGAATTCTAACATTTTCTCTTTCATTAGCAATTTGGATCCATGGAACATAAAATATTAACTCTTAAAAAATTATATCCATTCATAACCAACTCTTTTTGACATTCATCCATTATATTTAATACTTTCTTCTTCAATCCTTATTTTTTTTCACCAGATGTGGAAACTTCTTCAATTACCTTGTACCTGTGATCATATATATCACTTCTCCATTCCTTCATGGATTTAGCTACATATTTCTTTTTTACTAAGATTGAAGCTTCTTTCTAAGAAATTATCTATAATGAAATAAATTGCACAATAGAAGAATATAATAGTAAATGTGGTGTAGATAATGGATAATAATGTGCAAATTTGAGGGGGAAACCTCCTAATCTACTTCAAGGGGGATATCTCTATTTGTCTTCACCAAGAAATAATACTCAACATAATGATAATAAGTATCCTATACCTCCAATATATACTATATTTATACGTATAATATCACCCAATTAACTTAAACAACATACAATCCCTAGGCTAATATAATTAATTATAATAATTATTATATGACTTAATTAATTATTAAGGTAGCCACAATTTGACTACTCATAACTAAATACATAGTATGGGGTTAGGAGAATTACAATTCCCTCTCTTTACAAAATTATTTTACTCAATTCTAACTAATTATGGTTGTTTTTACAAAAATATTCATCTTATCTTCTTTTTTTCTTTTTCTTTTTCTTTTTCTTCTTCTTCATCTCCTTTTTTCTTTTGCTTCTTGTTTTTTTGTTGCTACTTGTTCTTTTCTTTTTTTTTGCTCTTTCTCTTGCTCTTGTTCTTGTTCTTATTATTGAACTTTTTCTTTTGTTGTTTCTCTTTTTCTTGTTCTTTCTCTTTTATCATGTTCATTTTCTTCTACTTCTTTTTCTTTTTCTTTTTCTTTTCCTTCTCCTTTTGCTACTTTTTGTCATGAATAATATTAAATAAAATGAAAATAATTTTAAATTTTTACAATTTATCAAGTCCTATATCTCACTTTCTAAGAAAATTATCTAATAAGTCAATTCATGTACAAAATTGAGTGAATTTGCTGGAAACCCTAATTCTAGAATACATTATTTAATTTCACTTCAATATTTTTGAAATTTAGATTATAGATGATGCAATATATTTCTAAAAAATATGAAAAAAATTGTCAAGATTTGGTAGAAATTCACTTCCCAAAATAATTTGACAAAAATTCTAATTTTGTAATAAATCACTTAATTCATCTCTAATCTCTCTAAAATGCTTACTATAGATTTCTTAATATGTTCCTAAAAAAATCTCAAAAAGTTAGGAAAAATTTACCAAAATCTAAGAGATATGTTCTTCCCTAAAAAAGGCACAAACCCTAATTCTACAATAAATCAATTAGTTTCACTTCAATTTTTATTAAATTTGGATTATAGATACTACAATAATTTCTAAAATCCTTTAAAAATTAAGAAAAAATTCACCAATATTTGAGATATATTCACTTCCCAAAATAATTTAGAAAAACCATAATTTTGTAATAAACCAATGTCTAGTTTATCTAAAAAATTACTATAGATGTCTCACTATATTCCTAAAAAGTCTCAAAAACTTAGGAAAAAATCACCAAGATTTGAGAGATATATTCTTTAAAAAAAATGGTTGAAACCTTAATTTTGTAATATCTCTCTTAGTTTGGCTCTAATTTATTTTAAAAAATTACTATAAATGTTCCTATGTTCTTGAAAAATCCTCCAAAAATAAAGAAAAAAACAACAAAATATGAGAGATATTTTCTTTACAAAACAACCTCCAAATTTGAAAAAAATGACTTTCCTTCATGATGCCAAGATCATGCTCTTATACCACTTGTAATGAAATGCCTTGAACAATAAAATAAACTATAGGATATATATGAAAAATATTTGATAATAATATTCCATTTTGAGGGGGCAACCTCCTAATCCACTTCGAGGGGTATACCTCAAATAGTCTTCACCAAGAAAATAGTCAACATGATGATAATAACTAGCCTATACCTACCATATATAATATATTTATACCTGTGATATCACCTTGGCCAACTTAGACAACATATAATCCCTAATATGACCTAATTAATTATAATAACGATTAAATAATTAATTAATTATTAAGATAGCCACAAGTTAACTACTCATAACCTAATACACACTATAGGGTTAGGAGCATAACATGATCACTAGAGGAGTGGTTGATCCATTAATTTCTTGCAAAGAAGTAACTAATTACTTAATAGATGCATTCAAATAGATAATATTTTACATCCCTTTTGGTCTTCTCATTCTTCTTAATTCTAGAGAAAATGGTGTAAATAATTTATTTCATTTATTGCATTTCCTATTCTCTCATTGATTGGCCCAAATTAATATTTGTTTTTTATAATATTTGGCTCTTAAATCTATTATATTTTTCCATCATAGGAGTAGCTACTTTAGCTATCCTTCCTCCTAAAGCATCAATTGTAATCACATATAGAGTTCTAGGTTTCTTTCTAGTTCTTAGATCTTTGATCATCACTATAACATTATAGATATCCTTGGATGTTGGCTTAATAATAGGTTGCTTGTTGTAAATATTAAGATGTAGCCATATTTGAACTATTGAATAAGAATTCATATATTTTGTTGTGTTATAAAAGTAAAGATTTTTGGTTTCTTTACTGAGATAGAATATTCTATTAGTTGGCCTCCAATTTCTCTAGTTTTTAGTTAAAGTGTCATGTCCACCTATACATACTTGTACACATGGACATAGACATATGGACATAGACATAAAGTAATTATATATATTTTAAAAAAAATAAATCTACTACTTTTTCATCACACTACACAAGATAGTGCACCATACACCTTCAATATCATAATGTATACACACAATTATGTGTGCCACATTATGCAAGAGAAAGACACACAAAACTAGTGGTGATGAGGGAACCATTTCGTTCACAAATTACTAAATTAATTTTCTTAATCTTATTAAAATTATTTGATGACTTTATCTAATTAATTCTTATCAAACCTATGAATAGTTGATTTCTAACAACTAGTTCATTTCTTTGGGTAATAAAATTTTATCAAAAGTATATTACTTGAGAAAGTTGCTTAAGTAAATACATAAATAGCCTAGCTTTCTAAGATAAAATTAAAATAAAATACAACTCACTTCCTAAATAATAATAACTATAATTTTAGTAAATTAAGATAGTTATATCAAAACTTGACTATATCTTAGCAATATTATAACTATAAAAACTCTAATGTAAGTAGCTTAAGCTAGTTATATCAAAATTTTATTTACAAGCCAAATATTTTGATATCAATTTGAAAAGGTTTGAATCCTTATAGAATTCATACTCTAATTATGATTTATTACAATTATAACCTTCATTCTAATTACTAAAACTCATCTTAAGATTATTACATAAAAAACATAAATTAACCATAATTAAACTATATATTTTTCATTTTATTATTATTATTTAAAATCCATTTTTTTATATTCCAATCAATTTAGATTGATCACATAACTGATAATATTAATTTAATCAACCAAATCTATTGATTGCATCTAATTATTTTATTTTTATAACCATCCTCAAAGCTCAAATTAAATAATAACTAATATAATTAATTTTAATTTTAATTAATAAGGATTATAAAATATTTAATTAAATTAAAATAGGCAACGAAAATTGAATGTAAGTCTAAATTATAATTAATCAACATAAATCATTCAACACATCATAATAAATTTTTAGTAGTAACTAATTATGATACTTGTAGACACATAAATTTCACATCGCTAATTAATTAAATAATTTATTATTTAATTAATTAGACTAATTTTTTATTTGAAGATAAATAAATTTATTTTAATCAATTAACTGAATAAATTTTATTATTTAATCTTTTTTTTTTAAATAAATATTTTTGTTTATTTTATCCATAAATAAATGAATAAACAACTCAACCAATCACATGATTAACTAATAAATAAAAATCAAACTAATCTTACATCTCTACCATTCATTATCATATTATATCATCAAATCTCAACCCTTCATGTAAATACATCTTTAAAAAGAACCCTAGCAATCAATATTTAATAAAATTGTCTCACCCAATCTTAACTACATGTTTGTAATCAATCTTGACCATTCATCTATCAATTTACCTTTAAATTCAATTTACTCAACAAACTAATAGATTTTCACAAACTATTTCTATACTACATCTATAAATCTAGATCATTCACATCTTTAATATAATAAAATTAAAATCCATAAATCCTCATACTCAACCATTTCAAAATAATTTTTTTTACAAATACATACTACTCAAATCTTGATTGACTTTGTGAACATCTACATCAATTTTATAAAAAAATGCATCTCCATCAACAAAGAGTGGGCCAAATTTCTTGTGAAGGGTCATGCATCTCACATAGGACTCAAATCTTGATTGACTTTGTGAACATCTACATCAATTTTATAAAAAAATGCATCTCCATCAACAAAGAGTGGGCCAAATTTCTTGTGAAGAGTCATGCATCTCACATAGGGCTTCAAACATAGAGATTTTGAATTTATTGTAGAGAGAACTTTGAGACCCTTTTAGCAAGTGGTTATATTTAAAATTTGGACTAGTGTTAAGGAAGATATGAGGGTTTGAATTTGGCTCTATCATGCTATTTTTTTTTAAATGAACACATGTTTTTCTTTTATATATCTTGCAATCTTGCAATCTAAGAAAGGAAATTACATTTTATTTTTTAAAATAAATATGAATATTTAAATCTATATTTTTATATTGTGTTCTTTTCATAATTATAGTTAAGAAATAAATTTTATGAATTTATATTTTATTTTATTTTTAAATTAAGTAATTAATTTATTTTCTTTAATAATGATTACATCTATAACAAATAGACACTTGTTTACTACAAGAATATACATCTTTTTTCAATACACTATTATGTTTGAATAAATATAAAGTATTTTTCTTTTATAAATATTTATATCAATAAATATGGTTTTCTTCAAAATTCATATAAATAAATCTATCATTTTCCAACTTTGACATACATGAGAAGAAATAAATCTCCTTTCTAAATAAATTTAGGATGTCATATACATAAATATGAATATAACCATATTGTCTCAAAATAATATCTACAATAGCCTAATGGTTTCAAAAGAGGGTTTCAAAACCCAAATTAAGCCTTCATAAAAAAAATATTTTGTTATTTTTAAATATTTTAATCTAATACACTTAAAATATTTTAAATAAAATGTGTTTTTCTTTTGTCAATATTTAAATCAATAAATATATTTTCCATTTAATACATATATAAATAAATCTTATTGCAAGGTGTGCACCCTTGGTCTCCTTGTGTTGTGTAGAACAATGCTTGGGTTCATGGAATGGCTTAACTATCTCTCATGGATTCATTAACTCTAGCAATTGTATCGAGCATTAACAAGTCGATCTTTTGGTGCAAAAACAACCGTCTTTGCAACAATTGGTATCAAATCCTAGATCACAGGTTCGAACCCCTCGCTTGCATTGGGGGGATTGTTGCAAGGTGTGTTCCCTTGGTCTCCTTGTGTTGTGCAGCATAACGTTCGAGTTCATGACATGGCTTAACCACCTCCCATGGATTCATTAACTCTAGAGGTTGTATCGTGCATTAACAGGTTGATGTTTTAATGAAATGGAAGTCTTCTTTGCAACAAATCTATCATTTTCCAACTTTGACATACATAAGAAGAAATAAATCTCTTTTCTAAATAAATGTAGAGTGTCACATATACATAAATATAAAGATAATCATATCCTCTCAAAATAATATCTACTATAGTCTAATGGTTGCAAACGAGGGTTTCAAAACCTAAATTAAACCTTCACAAAAGTGTATTTTATCATCCTTTATACCTTCACAAATCTACAAAAGCAATGTAAATCATTTAAGTCAATGGAGGTTTTCTCTCCCCCAAGCATAAGGCTTTCAATACAAGTCCATCCCCAATCTTGGAGGCCTCAAGAAACCAAGTTTCACAACATACATGCATACATACATACATACATACATATATGCAACTACCCAAATTGCTAACACACATACAAATATTATCAATATCCATGATAATGGGGAGTCAAGAGGACACACTAACCTCTTAGAGAAAATATAAATAAAATATGAATCTTCTCAATACTCAAAAATATCAATAAATCATAAATCACATCTATTAGAGTTATCTTGCATTAGCTAATAATTAATTAATCTTTAATTGATTATTAGTCTAATTTATTCCCATGCACTTTAGCTAAACTTAGGAATGCTTTATTAGTTGAGTTAATATTAGATCATTATGTCCCATCTCATGTGACGTTGACATTTTTCATGATCTGATCCCTTTCTCATTTAGGGCTTTGCTCTTATAAGCATTCAACCCTCATTGTAACTACTTCATGGGAAATATCTAGAGCTTTCATATCTTCTTGAAAGCTTCTTCTCTAACTTTTCCTTGTTGATGAATATAGAAATTCTTGTTTGTAGATCTCTTGCATCGAAGGCGTACTTGTTTGTATTTGATCCTGTGGCTCGTGGTTTTGTGCTTGTTTCACAATTCTAACATGGTATCAGACCGTGGATTCAACAAACCCCTTCTTCATTTATGAGGTTTTTTTCTTCAACAAGGGTTGCAGGCTTCAAATCTGAATCCCCTTTGCTTTATTTGCAAATTTTGGAGGTGGGTGTCTTTCAAAGCCTTTTTGTATTAAAAGGACCTTGTCGTTGGTCCAGAGCTGCCGAGAAAGTCAAATTTGGCTTTTGTTTCACATGATGTCGATTTCATTTGTCAAATCTGTGAAGGTTTAAAGAAAAGGCTTTTTTTCCAAATCCAAGAGGTGCCTGATTTTTCAGAGCATTTTGAGCCCAAACAGAACTCGCCATTGCATCTGCAGCGGCCAAAAACCTTAAGATTGGCTATGAAATCGTCAAAATTTGAGGCAAAAAAAAAAATTCCAAGGAAGTCATACGGCCTCCCTAGCATGCAAATCGAGGTAAAATTTTAAAAAATCACTTGATTTTTTAACCTGCAATTTTTTATTTTTTTTTAAACTTCTAAAAAGAAATCCTTTTTTGAAGGATGTGGGTTTTTTTTCATTGAAAATAATTTTTTGTATTAAAAAGAAAATTGTTTGGGTTGGTACCTGAGGGTACTTGCCCCTGCCACAACAGGGAGGCAGGCCCTCGGGCCTCACCCCACATGGGGGGGAACCCGTGGGGATTCTTGCCCCTGCCAATGGCAATGGCAGCTCCCCTTGAGTGCCCACCCATGGGGTTGGTGTGGGGTGGGCCCCGCCACCCCAAAAAAAATCAATATGGTTTTATAAAAAAATCTTTTTTATATATTTTTTTTCAAAAAGAAACTATTTATAGTTTTTAATGCTTTTTTAATTTTTAAAAAAGCAAAAAAGCAAAAAATCATGCAATTTTTTTTTTTTTAAATGTCTCATGCTGGTTACTTGGAGGAGATTTTTTCTCACACCTCTAAACTTGGCGGACCTCTATTTCTGGAGGTGTTTTTGCTAAATCTGGTAGAGTTCTTATTTTTCCCTTCACAACCCCTCTATGTTGGGCTTTTCAATTTTGCACCTCAACTTCCAGAGGCCATATCTCGGCCATACAATGGTCTTTTCGCATGCAATTTTTTTGAAATGGGGTGAAATTATGTGCTCTTCGCAATGGTGCAGGTATTTTCCAGTTTTGACTTCTGGTTTTTTCCAGAATTCTATTTTCTCATTGTTGTAGTTGTTTAGTTCTCATTTTGGAAACTTCGATGGGCCATATCTTCTGCATCCAGACACATTTTTGGGTGCCATTTGTTTTTGAAGTGCATGTTTTTTCATGTACTTCATCATGGTTCTATCAGTTTCCTTTTTTTCTATCAAAGAATTGTATTTTCAGTTGTTGTCATTTTTTTTGGACCTTATGGGCTCACATTGCATGTACTTATGATTTTGTAAATGCACTGAGATAAAGTACCTTTGTATTGCACCTATATTATGGGATCTTGCACATCACTTTGTGCCTTATTTTACTCACACTATGATATAAAGTGCCATGGGGGTTGATGTTTCCCTTTGTTTTCCTTCATACCTTTCTCATGCGTATGTGAGTTTTGTTTTCACATCGTTTCTATCTGCTTGTAATTTCACAATTTCACCTTCAGATATTCTTGGTACTCATTTAGTTTTAGTGTACCTATCACGCCTCTCCTTTTTCAGCATTATGGGGGGTTTCTACTGTTGGTGCTAATGCTTCCTTGGTTTCGCATTGGAGTGAGATATGTATACAATATTTGTTCCTATCTACTAGACAAATGCAACGACTGGTTACCCATGCATTTTGGTGAGATGGAGCACTTACCATATGGACAATTTTGCATTCCTATTTCTGGAGGTGACCTTCCATTTTCACTTGATCAATTCTTCATACTTTTGGGACAATCCATCTATATCTTTGAGTTCTTGATCTTTGCCTTGGTTTGCAATCAGATTCATGTAGTGTCATTGGGGTCACTCATATAGATTCTTGACTTCTTGATCCTAATCATCAGATGTTTCAACGAAGCTTATTCTTTCAGCATTACAACAATCATTCTTCGACAGTGTTGGCATCTTCTTCATGCTTTCATGGTGTTCTCTTTGTTCCTATCTTTTGGGACAACCTTTTCTTGTTTGGAGGCTTCTTCAGTCCTTCACTTGGCTTTCATCTCTTTTTGGAGTAGAGTTTTTCGCATGAGGTTTTCTCTATTTCTCCACATTATAGAGATCTTTTGTTTGTACAAGGGTACCTTACTTGTCCTTGTTTGTCGGAACCCATCATACATTTTTTTAGGTTTTTTAGCTACTCCCTAAGTTTATCTAAAGGGGGGTGTTAGATTTATCTTGCATTAGCTAATAATTAATTAATCTTTAATTGATTATTAGTCTAATTTATTCTCACACACTTTAGCTAAAATTGGGAATGCTTTATTAGTTGAGTTAATATTAGATCATTATGTCACATCTCATGTGATGTTGACACTTTTCATGATCTGGTCCCTTTCTCATTTAGGGCTTTGCTCTTATAAGCATTCAATCCTCATTGTAATTAATTCACAGGAAATATTTGAAGCTTTCATATCTTCTTGAAAGCTTCTTCTGTAAATTTTCCTTGTTGATGAATATAGCAATTCTTGTTTGTAGATCTCTTGCGCGGAAGGTGTACTTGTTTGTGTTTGATCCTGTGGCTCATGGTTTTGTGCTCGTTTCACAATTCTAACAACATCATTATATTTCTCCACCCAAATTATATGCCCACAAATAAAAGAACCACCCATCAAATATTTATCTCTTCTTCATAACAAAATCTATCTACTCAAATATATTCCCATTGCCAAAGTCTCCTCTTCACAATATAACTTATTTTATCACATAGGCACTCAATATCCTTTTCACAATAGAACACACCTTCACACATAGGCACTCAATTCAAAATAACTCTATATTAGAGACAAATTTAATCAATAAAGGGTCCAAGCCTCTCTCAACCTTAATATATGGGTGGATCTTTAAAAAATGGGAAGATTCACACCCAACACAATAAAACCCCCAAATCTAATGTATTCCAACATAACAAGATGATTTTTTACAAAATTCTTGTTTAAACAAGAAAAAAGTAGAAATATGAAACATCTATTTTAACAAATAATAAAACATTCATTCATATGCAAAATTGGTTAATGACTTACCTCTATACTTCAAAAAAGTTGAGATAATTCTTGATCTAAACTTCATGATTTTTTCTGCTCTCCAATCTCTCAAGTTCTCTCTCACTTTCTCTTTTCCAAAACCACTTGAATACCTAAAGATGAAAAAATGAATCCCAAATATTTAACCCTAATCAAAGCTTCAAATAAATCTTAATTAAATATTTATTTTCTAGATACAATGAACCTAGGCAAGAGGTGTTGAATTTACTTCCCCAAATCATATTTTCTTCTCAAATTTTATTAGTTATTTTCTAGGACACTTTTTAAAGTTCTAAACATTTTAAAACACTTAATAAAACTCTAACATGAACCCAAATCATAGGTTATCATTTTAGGGTTTTACTTTTACATAAAATACCTCCAAATTTCTCTCTTAAGTTCAAATATAAGTATACATTTAAGAGAGCTTAACCAGTCTCACTTAATAATAACAATAATAATTATGAATTAAAATTTTAAAAAATAAAAAATTTACACATAACACATTTATACTTTACAGAAAGATACCTTAATTCCCTCTTAGGATAAGACCTCTAAGGTCTATTGGGGAATCACAATAGTGGTTTCTTGAGAATGTCCATATTTTTTTATTAGACATAGAATATTAACTTGCACACTTACACCCAAACGTTGATATATTGAATATAATATCCCTTGCAACATTTTTAATAAAATAATACAATCATGATTCAGTAAAATCCAAATAATAAGTTTAATCTAGTATCTAAAGCATATTTAAGAACTATTGCATAAACACATAACACCTATCTAAATTATATTGAAATTTAATTTACATATAATTAATTTTATTATAAAATCAATCCATCAAAATAGAGTGCAATCATGAGGAGGAAAAGTGGGCTTCACATAAAGGTTCATCTTCTTATACAAATACAACTACTAGTTAAAGTCCTATGTTGTCTCTTATTGTTGATTTTGAGCTACATGGATGTCTTGACTCTTGATACTTATTTCTTTTCTCTTCAGAATGTTGATCAATGTGGAGGCTTTCCTCATTCATTTCTACCCTCTTCTTGTGTTTTTTAACTTGAGGATCAATTGGTTCAAAGTGCTAATTTATTTTTTGTTACAACTCCTCTTAATCTATGTTCTTGTTCTTATGATTATCTAGTCACTTCTTCTTTCCTAGCTTCTTGTTCTTCCATCTATTTTGTGAACATATCAATATTTTAGAGTGATGTATGAGAGTATGGTGAGGATGGTTTAATGGGATATGTAGCAAGGTTATTTGAATCCTCTATCAGATGTATCAATAAATAAAATATATTAGAATTAGGAGTAGAGGAAAAAAAATGGAGGAATTATTGGTGGGACAATGGTCTGAAAGTTTTGAATAGGTAGAGAAATAATAATAAAATTAGATTGTGGAGTGATATATTAACTTACTAGATTATTTTTACTTGTATAAAAATAGGAATAATACTAGGGATAAACTTGTTGTAGTAGTGGACATTGCTTCATTAAAGGAAGGGAATTATTTGTTTGTACTTAAAGGAATGGGCTAGGTAACATCACCTAGAAGAGTTGGCCTTCACTAGAAGTAGTAATATATTAAGATTTATTCTTCTTTCTCTTCAATGAAAATTCTTCTTATTTCACTTCTTCTCCTATGACCCCAATAACTTTTCTTTCATATACCTTGATGGGTTCCTATGTTGTTTTATTAGCTTTGGTTTTAGGCATTTGAGGTTATGTTTTTTCTTGAATTTTATCTTGTGTAGCTACTTCCTCTCCTTGAGCTACAGAACCATTTATCTTTCTTTGTTTTTTCTTTCTTAGGCTCTTCCTTTTTGTAAGTTAATATGATACCTTTGTATTTCAATTATTCAATTTTAAATCTATTGGCTAAGTTGGAGTTAAGAAAATTATCTTGTGATTTCCTCTAGGGTTGTTACTTCTTCCTCTACCAACTTGAGTGGTGGAATAGGATGTTAAAAAATATTCTTTAGATCATAAGTCGAGCTTAGAAAACATTCTTATCATTTGACAACTAGTGAATGACTTCTAGAATACAAAAAAGACTAAATTTATTAATTTTTAGTATCTCCTTTTCCTAACATCATGATCATCACTAAAATATACCAAAAATCCTCTATATAAGGTAGATGATTCATTTGTGACACCTAACATATTTCTCTATCTTCCCATATGGATAAAACGATGCCATATGGGTATCAAAGCATGGTTTATACCTTTGGATCCATGTATTTGAATCTTTTGTAGTTTGAATTGAAAGACATATGTGCAATTTTATCATTATAGGGAACCAAAATCTATTTTTAGGTTTATCTTCAATATCTTTTTGTGTTTCACATATTTGCCTTGTCAACACTAGAAGTATGGTTTTATCACTTAGATACTTTGGAAATCTATAAGGTAATATTGTGAATCCTTCTATCTTTATGTACTCATAAACTTAAGGAACTAGATAAACCAAATTTTATATTGGCTAATTATTTATGGAAATGATCTATAAGGTAATATTATGAATCCTTCTATCTTTATGTACTCATAAACTTAAGGAACTAGATAAACAAAAATTTTATACTGATTAATTATTTATGAAGAATTTAAGGAATTTTTTTTCTTCAAACATCCCTTAAAAATCCTTACAATATACTTTATAAAGAATCATTTACTCTTTTATAGTGAATCAAATTAAATTCTTATATTCTAGTCGAGGATATAAATCATAGACCTTTTATTTATTCTTGACCAAATACTACTACACCTTTCTTGGTCTATTTAGGATAGATGGATTTTTTTGGCTAAGGAGTATAATAAATAGGAATTTGAATATAGAATCTTTTTACATCCTCAACTATAGTTAATTATTCATATAGGTTATCATTGATTATTTATGACCTATATATCCTAATTATGGAGTACTATATGGATGAATTATAACATCCATGGCATAAATGTAGAGGTAGATGGTAACCCCATTATATTACTAAGTAATTATGTGACCATGTCTCCACTTTTTACTTGGGAATCACTCCTTAGGAGTGTCTTAAAAAAATTGGAACTTTTTTCTGCACATCTTATTGATTAACCTTAAATACGAGTCTAAATATTAACTGTAGTAATCAAGGCCCTCTACAATTGCTAATTACACAACTTCTTGATGAAAAGGGGTGTGGAAATATTCTTTAATAGATTTCTAGGTGTAATATTAGATAGTACTATTTCATCATGATTAATTATCCTTCTTTGTCGATGATATAAAATAGCCAATTCTAGATACTAAATAATAGTAGGGAATATTTTAGCTTAAGTAATTATATTTTACACCACTATCTTGGCTTATCTAGTTGAAATAGTACTACATATTCTAAGTTTCAACTCCTCTAGGACACATAACCTAGGTCTATATCTATGATAAATTTTCATGTGGAATGAATCTTTGAGGATGGAATGATTCCCTTGAATTGATACTTCATTTTTCTTACTCTAGATATGAAATCTTATAAGACAACCAAAAAGATCAATTAGATTCAAATCATAATTAAAATTTTATTATATAATTGTTTTCCTACTTATAATATGTTTACAAGATCTTAAAGGACATATATACATTATATTTCAGATTGTAACTCCTTTTGTCCAAAGAAACTCCATAAATGTTATATGTCTTATTAAAATATAGCAAAAATATTTTTTTCCAAAATATGACAAAGTATTATACTTTACGATATTTCATTAAAAGTCTAATTGTTATATTTTTTTTAAGATTTAATTGAATTATTTTAAAATGGATGTAGAAAGTGAATGTAGCATTAGTTATATGAATTGTTAGAGAATGTCTCTAGTAATTGGTTCAAACTCTACATTTTATGTTTTTTTTCTATCATTGTAAATTATTGTGTTAATCTTAGTTTGTAGAGAAATTTTAAATATTAGGAGGTGTAGAATTTTAGCATTGAAATTTTTTTTAGTACATCAAAATCCTACAATCCCAAAAATTTATGTTTTAACTAAGACTTTAACTTGGTTTGCATTTTTATTACTATATTATGGAGAGATTCAAAGGAGTTTTAGAGATCAACCATAAGATAAAAACAATAGTTCTCCATCAAAATCGTAAGAGTTCCATCTTCTTAAGATTGTCCATTATGGTTTAAAATTTAAATATGGGAAAAATGAGGAGTACAAGACATAGAATCAAAAACTTAAAATTTTAGTCCATAAAATATCACAAACTATATTTTCATTAAAAGGTGCATTTTTTAAATGTTCTATGTTGCATGGATTTGGCATAGTTGAAGAATTCCTTAACACTTTCTACTAGTTATAATCTAATTATTTACCCTAATTTCTAAGTTTAAATTTATCAATTGAGATTTTAAATTAGAGAAAGACTTTGGCTACTAAGTTTTCATTCCTTAAGGTTTGATTAAATTATTTATATTCTATTATTGCTAACCTCGAGATTTAATCTACATTTCACATTGAAATATAGAAAAAATTACCATGGTTTAATATTCAAATAAATGAATTTTCAAATAAAATGAAGAGAAATCCACCTACCAATTTTGTGAACATGAGAAGAAGGTTGAACTGATTAAATGAGGACACTAGATAACTTGCTCCAAAGATATGAATGTTGGTAATGTGCTCTTTAGTTTATTTAGTGGTTGATGGAATCAACTCCTATACATGGAAATGACAACTAGATTTTTTAGGTTTATGCTTGCAAGTTGTTGGGAGTTTCAAGAGGATTTTAAATTACTAGATTTCTTAGATTATGATTGTAAAGTGATCAATATATTAATAAAATATCACTCATAATCTTTATTTTGTGACCATTGGAAAGTTAATGAGAAATATAATTATTATATGGAAAATTTTGCAATGATCATAAGGAATAGTGGACATTAGAAAATTAGAAAAAGGTAATTATTACTTCTAAACCTTGCAATCCCACAAACTTTGACATTAAAAACTTTGCACTTTTTATTGCATCATGAAGAAGCATGTAGAAGTGGAATAGATATGTAGAATATTAGTAACATACCAAACATGTCTAATTTGACATAAAAAAATTATAAAAAATAAATTTGCAAATATATTGACATTAACCACTTTAAAAAAACTTTACATAAAAAATAAGAACATTGAGAAGTTTGAAAAAGAATAAAAAAATCTTAATTTTTTTTTAAATCCATAATTTTACTAATATGCATCATATGAACCTTAAGCTATTCAAACTTAAAATAAACCTTCCTCTAATGACTAAAGGGGATATGGAAAATGACAACTAAAGGAACAAAAAATATTCTAAGGAAAAGAAAAAGAAAGGGGCCCACATAAGTTTATCTTGTGATGGGATTTTACTAAAATTGGATTAGTGTTAGCTAATTTTAATGGTATCATATTATTTTTGAGTGAATGTTTAAAGTTATGTCTCTTTTTAAGTCAAATCAATAGTACAAATCAATTTAAATATTTTTAACTTAAATTTAATTCTAGTTTAACATATATTCTAATTAGATTTATTCACTTTTATTTTTGAGTGAATGTTTAAAGTTGCTTCTCTTTTCAAGTCAATTCATTAGTACAAATCAATTTAAATATTTTAAACTAAAATTTAATTCTAGTTTAATTTATATTCTAGTTAGATTTATTCACTTTATAGATAATTTATTTTAAAATATTATTTGAAAATAGTAATGTTCTCACAACTCCTACTCATATAAATAACATTTAAAAAATCAAAATATCTTTTTATGAATCTAAAAGTGTAGTTTTTAAAATTATAATTAAAAAATAATAGTTAATATTTATATATTACTAAAAATAAGTCATCAACACAAAAATAGAAGGTCAATTGTCTTCTAAAAAATGCTAAGTTTTAATAAAAATTAAAAAAAATAATATCATCAAAGTAATTAAGTTTTGAGTATGCACAACTTTAAAGATTTATTTAAAATGTCTCAACAAAAGAAAAATTACTATGTCTTGAGCACTATTGTATCAATATTAACAAAAAAATCAAAATACATTCAATTTTTTTATTTAAAAAATTTACACATAAAATATATTGAAAAATCTACATTTCATTAGTTTATATTGTTTCAAAATTCAAAACATATATTTTACTTGTGATTCAAATTATAAAAAATAAAAATTAGTATTGATAATTTACTTTATAAAATGAAACACAACTTTAAACTTTTACCTTTTTAAAATTTGTCTTCAAAATTAAAATTTAAAATTAATATAATTTAATTGATAAAAAAGAAATTAAAATATCTCACCAAGTAGTGAATTATAATTAAATTTAGATTGAAAATAATTTAAAGAAATGAAATTTTTATTTTCACAAAATAAATTCTTGATTAAAATTAATTTAAATATATATAAAATGTGTAGATACTAGCATATATATTTTAAATATAACATATATAAAATATGTCAAGATATATCTTATTATTTATTTTTTGATTTTTGTTTTTTAGCATTGTGTCTAATTTTTGAATTATATCAATTATTAATTTTTTTTTAAATGTGTTTGTTTTTGTGTGTTTTTAAAAAATATGTAAATATAAAATTATAAGAAAAAAATAATAATTAATTTTATAAATTTAAAGAAAAGAAATCCTCAATCCATATATATAAAATGGAGCTTCTACAAGAATCCTTATTCCAAGATTTTTTATTTTTTATAATATAAAAATAAATTTTCTTATAAACTCAAACAAAAAGGACACCCACATATTGGTGTCAAATTTGTTTCATTCACACCTTTACACAAAAGAATGTTAGCAAAAACTTTATTCCTACATTTATAAATAAAAATATTTATACATATTTTTTAAAAATGTCACATATAAATTGATATTTAATTAATTCATTGAATTAATCTCAATTCATACTTTTATTAGAATCTCAACCTTAATTGTATAAATTTTTTTTTTTTAAAACCACATAGAAAATGATATTTAAAGATCTTAAATCTCACACATAAAATAGCTTTCAATATATTCATTTAAGTCACCTGAAAATGAAGCTTTGTTAGAAGTCTCATTCCACACTTGAATTAAATTGGAAAATATTAAATAAAAAACTCTCTTCTAGTCTATTTGGGGGAAGAAGAGAGGAAAGCGGTAAGGGGTAAGGGGGAATGAAGGACAAAACCATGGGAATCCCCGTCAGCAGTTCCGTCCGAGTAGAAAGGACCTGCATCCCCCTCGTAAGTCCCGTCACACTCCCTAACCCCCCTTCCCACTTGCATGTCATGCCACTCCTCCCACTCCTTTCCTCTCTCCCATCATCTCTTTCTTTACTCCCCGCTCTCCACTCTTCTCCCATTAATCTTCCTCCTCCTGCCCTGCCCTCTCTTTTCCTATTCCCTGGATCTCCCCCACTTTTCACCTTCTTTTTCTCTACCATTTATTTTGTGGCAGCGATTAGAATCCGGCAAGCTAAAAAGCAAAAGGTCCACCTCCGCCCCATCACACAGCGGGGGGCTTACGTGAAGAAATAAAAGGCGGAGAGCAGCAGAAGTAAGTGCCAAGCATCACAACAATCATCCATTGCTGTGGTGGTGAAGAAACTGAAATGTCTGGCGTTTGGATCTTCAAGAACGGGGTGGCCAGGCTGGTGCCAAACGCGAGGAATGAACCGATGGAGGGAATGGAGGTGAGTCAGTCGAAGCGCAAAGTTCTGGTCCATCTGCCGACGAACCAGACCATCACTTCCTACGCAGATCTCGAGCAAAAGCTTATCGCCTTGGGATGGGAGAGATATCCCAATGAAGATCCGCACCTCCTGCAGTTTCACAAGCCCTCCTCTCCTCTGCATCTCATTTCCCTCCCCACGAACTTCTCCAAGTTCAAGTCTATGCACATGTACGATATCGTCGTTAAGAACAGATCCTTCTTCGAAGTCCGAGATGTCTCTGCATAAACATAATCTACAACTTCTCTCTTCTAGATAGATATTATATATACTAAATTATAGTCGATCCTTTAGCTTACTTGAGCTCTCTTCCTCAAATACCAATATATATCTATATTTTACTATGTTCGGAATATTGCTTCAAGTGAATTTTGATGATTTATATGGGCCACAGGTCTACATCTGATGCTACAATATATGCCATGGCTTTTATATTCTGCAGAAACTTTTAGTAAAATGAAATGTAAAGGGCTGAGATTTTTATTTCTTTTTCCCTTTTCTTTTTGAGCATCAACGTCCTTTCATGGCCATCGATTTCTGGAATTTACGGTTCGATAGAATTAATTCCGACGCGTTTGAGAATTCCGTTTGTGTTTTGTTTCCTGCGACTGTAAATATGTTTTGTTTCTTTCTGTGATGGCTTTTAATGGTTATCAGAGGTGTTTTAACGGTTTTGATTTGTGTTTAATCAAGATTTAGGTTTGATGGAGACCTTTGGAGAGAGAAGGGGCGTGGTTGAAATGGCTTCAACCGTGTAATGAAAGATTGTGGCAAAGAGACAAAATGAATAATTTCAAAACGGAATCCAGTTTGAAACGGGTACATATGTACGTGAAAATGAATGATATCTGATTTGAAACTTGTCAGAATTTATTTTATGGTCGACCTTGCGTTCCAACTTCATGGGACGTTTCGTTATACAGCTTGTTTTCAGGGATTTCGTTTCCAATTAATCTTGTTTGTATAACTGCATACGTTTTTTCCGCCTCCTTTCTCTTACGCGCTACGCAACCGATGCCAAAACGCTTTCTTTAAAATTATTGCTATAAATTTCTGTTACGTTTTTATTAGTTTTCTAAGGATCTTGTCAGTCTATTAATTTGTACTTGTTTTCTCATGCAAAAACTTTCACGTTTATACGAAACACAATAAAATATATCTTTCTTTTTTAACGGAAGAAGAGGAGAGCCACAATATTCGGAACGAAATATTCCTGCCGCTCTAAACCGGCGGCTCCTTGTCTCATACGTTGGGCCGGCTATCGATGATGATGATTATTAAATAGAGAGAAAAAAAAGATGTAAGCATTGGATTTTCCATCCTTTATTTGGGTATGGATCTACTTTTGTATCTTATATTTACATGTACTAAGTGTAAGATTTCTTGCAAAGCTGAGTTATTGGAAGAATTCAAATGGTGAACACACAACAATATTGCAGATTTATTTTATGATCTAATACTATTATCTAATATTTATTTATTTATTATATTAATAAAATTATAACTAGTAATCACATCTTTGTGTGGAATGGGTAAGTCGAAGAGGTGTGGAATGTCAATTAGGGAAAAATTAAGTCTATTTTTTGCATAAATTTATGTATTATATGGGTTCAATTGGTTGGCCATTCAGAAAATGATATTGTTTGTGCAATAAAAGTCTCTAAAAATGAGTGAAAGAAAACCTTTGAATCAAGAAGACAATGAAGGTCTATGAAGAGGGAGGGGGGAGAGATAGGGAGAGAGATGGATGGGTAGAGAGAGGGAGACATTTCTAGAGATGGAGGGGGAGAGAGGAATATAGAGGTAGAGATGAATATAGAGCGAGGAAGAGTGAGACAAATAGATAGAGGTAGAGATGAATATAGAGCGAGGAAGAGTGAGACAAATAGATAGAGGTAGAGATGAATATAGAATGAGAGAGGAAGAGGGAGACAAATAGATAGAGATATAGAGAGAGATAAAGGGAGAAATAAAGATAGAGAGAGAGAAAGATAAGGAGATAGAGGGGGAGAGATAGAGACAGATAGATCATAGAGAGGAAGAGAAAAAGAGATAAAGAAGAAGAGGAAGAGGGAGAGAGAGAGAGAGATATGGCGAGATAGAGTGATATAAAGATAGAGATATAAGGAGATATAGAGAGGGGGGGAGTGAGAGAGATAAAGAGATAGAAAAATAGAGAGAAGTAGATAAATACAAATAGAGATGGAGAGGGAGATTCTAAATAGGGGGAGATAGAGAGAGAAATAGGGAGAGATAGATAAATGGAAAGAGAAAGAAATAGATATAGAGATATATGGGAAGATAAAGGGAGAGAGAGGTTGACATATAAAGATGGATAGGGGATAGGGAGGGAGCAAGAGAGGGAGAGAGGGAGGGAGAGAAAGGGAGAGAGAGAAGATGGGGAAGAGGGAGATATATGGAGAGAGTGAGAGGGAGAGATATAGATAGATGGCGATAGAGAGAGATAGAGAGGGATGTGAAAAGAGATAAAGAGATAGGGAGATATATAGGTAGGGAGATATACATAGAGAAGGATACAAATAGAAAGAGATAAAGAGATGAGTGAGAGGGAGATCGAGTGAGACTAACTTAGATAAAGATATAGAGTAGAAGAGGTGGAGGGAGAGATGGAGTGAATAAGAGAGAGAGAGAGAGAAGGGAGAGAGAGGGAAAGGATATAGATGTATAGGGAGAGAGATAGGGAGATGTAGAAGATATAGATAGAAAGAGATAGAGAGAGGAGTGAGAGAGAGAAATAGATAGAGGTAGAAATAATGAGATATAGATAGAGAGGGGGAGGGAGAGATAAGGAAATAGAGACAAAGGGGGCAAGAGTGAGAGAGAAAGAAGGTGATAGAGATAAGAAATATCTAAGAGAGGTATAGATAGGTGAAAAGATAGAGAGATCTAAAGATAGAGGTAGGGAAGGAGAAAGAGGAGTGTGTGTATATGAGTGAGAGAGAGATATGGAGAGATATATAGAGGGAGATGTATATTTATAAATAGATAGAGAGGGAAAGAGGGGGAGAAATAGAGAGAGGATAGAGAAGTAGAAAAAGGGAGTGATAAGGAGAGAGGGAGAGGTAGGGATAAAGATAGATATAACTTGGGAAATATAGAGGCGTTGTGAGAAAGATAGATAAATATGTAGAGAGGGAGCGATGGAAGGGGAGAGAAAGAGGGAGAGGGAAAAATAGAGATAGAAAGAGGGAGACGATGAGAGAGGGGGAGATGAAGAGATAGAAAGATAAAGATATTAGAAGTGATATATATATAGAGAGAGAAATATATAGAGGGGGCAAGAGAGAGATATAGGAGGTGATAGAGAAAAGTAGTAGAGAGGGGGTAGAGGTAGAGAGATAGAGATAGGGTGGGAGGAAAAGGGAGTGTATGTATATAATATTTATATTTAATAATATGCATCATATTTCATACAATATGTAATAATAAATATAAATTGAATTTATTTTTCAATAAATATAGGCAAATATTAAACTTCTAAGATATTTAATATTTTAATCATTTTTAATAAATATAATATATTTAAAAAATAATTATAGATAAATATTAAACTTATAATATATTTAATAAGTAATATACGTAAAAAGTTAAATTATATTTATATTTAATAATATAAATATTAAATATATAATACCTAAGTATTTTAATATTATGCTAAAAATAGTTAAACATATAAAATGTAATTTTATTTCATAATATTGAATTAAGAATATTCTAGAAAATTATATTTTATTTAATCTAAAATAAAAAATAAATACCATAAAAAAAAAAAAAAACAATATTTTGAAAAATATTAGAAATTATTATATTTTATATTGGGTTCATTGAATGGTCGGATCTTTTTGAATGGTCAACCATCATTCTATTGCATTCTCAACCGTCGATCATTAAATTCATCTGATAATGTTCATATAGGGAATGCCTTCGACATAAATATTTTTAAAAAGTATTATTACAATATTTTAAATAAAAATAGATATATTAGATTTGATATAACTATATAAATACACATTTTATGAACTAGGATATATACACAACCAATCATGTATAACAAGTTAATTAAAACAAATAATTGAGCATATTAGTGAATATCTTAATTGTCCATCTCAAATCTCATATATAACATGAGAGAGTAAATTCTATCATAAAAG
This sequence comes from Sequoiadendron giganteum, assembly GCA_007115665.2. NCBI lineage: Eukaryota > Viridiplantae > Streptophyta > Pinopsida > Cupressales > Cupressaceae > Sequoiadendron > Sequoiadendron giganteum. The sequence goes on along the minus strand of CM021106.1, from coordinate 36,168,676 downwards.
GACAAATCTCTCTTCTAAGAGAGAAAAAACTCCTCATCTAATACACACTGGAAAAAAATTTCCCTTTTTAGAGTACACCCTCCTCTATGGTACAAATCCCTCCTTTGGTGTTCAATGGGAACAAACCTAATGCAAGGACTCCCGAAGGTCATAACTTTTGACTCAAAAGTTCGCTTGGGCTGAAATTTTACATGGAGGTGTGTTTTGAGGAGTTGATTGGAATTTTGTGAACTTAGTTCATTTGGAACTCATTTTAGGACTCTTTTAGGACCAGATTATTTCATGTGGGACCTCAAATTAAGTTTTTAGTTATTTTTCAAGATTTTTCTTAAAATTTTTGAACTCATGTTTCTAATTTGATTTATAAGTTGGCAATTAGTGTCACCATACTGGTAGGAAAGAAATTTGTAATTTTTATGGTTGAATGGATATGTATGCAAAATTACCTAAAATGGAAAATTTAAGAAAGTTGTCAAAAAGTTGCCAAAAAATGTAATTTTTGGATTTTCATAGATATAATGTCTTATCTTTCATTTGTAGAAGCATAATTTGGAGGCATAGTAATGAAGAAAGCATTGGTTTTATTTCTTGAGTCTCAACATCTAATTCTCGGGTGTATAATAAGAACAAATCTAACATTGAGAGAACATGCCTCCTTTGAGAATATAAATTACTCATTGTCCAAAAGCTAGCAAGACTCCCTCATATCAAATGGGATAATATAAAAATATAGTGTCTCCCAAGAAGTGTATCATCTTCAAGAAATAAAATCTAACTCTAGATGGGATAAACCTCTTAACTTCTATACCTCCACTCTCCTCTTTGACCTTGTTAGGTCTTGTTCAACAAATATAATTTTTAATCCATCAAGAGCTCTAAAAACACATGCATAAGGTGACATGAAAATTGAGCATTATAAAGTTTTAAGGTTTCAATTCCAATACAATGAAATGACTTATGTCACCAAATATAATATTTTAATGTGTACAAAAATATTCCTTATTACAACTTTTTAAAAGGATACGAGAGTTAAAGGACTTGAACCTAAGAACTACTTCAATTATTTAAGATAAACTAATTTCCAACTCTATTATAGATAATACTTAGTAAAAATACCACTAATGCCAATTTCAAAGAATCATTTACTAATAGGTCTTCTTTCAAGATGTGTAAATGAAGCTCCTACTAGCCACTATACACCCAACTAAATCACCATTTTTTGATTAAATACAAAATATATTGAAAATATAAGCCTTAAAATACAAGTACAAGAAACATTACTTAATCATGAGTGAAGGAGAATATACTAACTAAATAATTAGATCAAATGTATCACTCCAATCCAATTAAAATGTGACATTGTTCTAAATTATTTTAATGAAAAGATATGGAAACCTTTTATTATTTGACCAATAATCAATAATAAAGATTTTACTACATATCATTTTTAAATTGAATGGTATTGACAATCATCAACTTTACCTATGCTCAATAGATCCATGTGTTACAAATTGCATGGACAAGAGATAAAATGCATAGTTCATAGAAAAAAGATTACATTGAACACACATTCTTGGTAGTAGTTCAATCTATAACATTCAAAATATTAATGAAAAACTCCACATGATTCTTAAATGCATAGTTTGATACAAATAGTTAATGATTGAATCTCAATATATACAATTACATATACTGTACCTAGAAATATTGCACATAGGGTAGCAAAATTATGAATGTGACAAAGATTGATGGGGGAGCTCTAAAAACTTATCCATTTTTAATGAAATAAAATAAATGTTAAGGCAACAATGATTTCAATAGGGTTATATGTATTATGGTCTACATTTGTACTTATGGAATTAACAAACCAAAACTTGTGACAAAGGATTCTTCAAACCTCTTTATCCATTTCTACACTAGGTTCATCCTTTTACAACCATCATCCAACTTCAAACCATACTCTAATACAATATTAATATCAGATAGATCTATACTTTATTCATACCAAGATTTTTTTTAACATAAACGCTCTCATGAAATGTGCCAAGAATTACAAATAGAATAGATCTAACTGACTATATTCTTGGAGGGTATTGCATCACTGGCTCTTAGAACATGAATAAACTTTAAGGAATAAGTTACAATATAAAATGAAAATTGATTTGAAATAAAATGACCATGGACATGTAACTAGTATTCATACTTAGATGGGTGCCTTAAACCTGGATTACAGAGTCAAAGAGAAATGCAATTATCTTTTGAACTTAAAACAAATTATGTGAAAGCTCATATATCATTGCCTTACAGTGATATTATTTTAAAATTTACAAACAATTCTACTTAGAAATCCATGAATATGTTAGAACTCAAAGTATTCTAGATACAACAATTTAATGTATTACTTGAATAGAAGATATATGAGAAATATTCATTTGCAGTAAAAACTGTTGCAAAGGTAGCTACCATTGCACCAAAAGATCAACCTGTTAATGCCTGATACAACCATTAGATTTATACAAGATCCAAGATCCACGGGAGGAAGTTATATCATGTCACAAAGATTGAGTGCCACACTGGCCCATACCGAGGAGACCAAGGGTGACACCTTGCAACAATTCCCCCCAGCACAAGCGAGGGGTTCGAACCTATGACCTTGACTCTAATACCAATCGTTGCAAAGGCGATTGTTGTTGCACCAAAAGATCAACCTGTTAATGCTCGATACAACCCTTGGATTTATAGAAGATCCAAGATCCACAAGAGGCAATTAAACCATGTTACGAAGCTTGAGCATTGTACTGGCCCACACCGAGGAGACCAAGGGCGACACCTTGCAAAAAAAACAACAATGAACCTAAATTATCCTTGATCAATTTTATTCATAAGAGAAATAACATATACATTTGGAGACAATTGATTGTGAATTTTTCACAATATGCTCATATATTTTGAATTAGTATTTGATGTACAAGATTTAAAATTACATTTTCATTTCATCCCTGGAAGACGTAGACCAAACAAGTATAGACCTAAAAAAACTTCCTCTGCTTACAAAAATCCAAGATCCTTTAAAAATGACTTAGAATTCCCTTTTATAGAAACAAGGGAGCAACAAGCTTAAATCCGTGGACAAATGTCACATTTTGATATGATAATCTTGTCTTAAGGATCAAACAAAAATCAATACAACTTCTTTGTAACAAACAAAAAGCACATCACTAAAGGGTGATCCCACAAAGCTGGTTTACAATTTTTGAGAGGAACTAATTTTTGCTGAAATCACATATTTTTAGAAAATATAATGATTTAAGCCTTTAGAAGTTCCATTTTAAGGATTCCAATTGAAGAGGGTTTGATCAAACCACCTTAGATCAAACCCCCTTGGATAGAACCTCGCTAGTTTTAAACCATACCTATAAATGAGTCTCCTTTACACCTATCAAAATGCTAATAAAAACTCACTTTTGATTTACCTTTTGGGGGATCAAATGAATTCATTTAAAATTTATTTCAAATGATTATGGTAGTCCTCGAAATGATCTATCCCATGAATATAATTTTAATATGTTTTGGTTTTATTATGTATGTGTTTTTAAAGTTTTTAAACATAGGTTTTTCACTGAAAAACAAGCTCTCTGTTTTGCACATGTGGAAAAATAGAAAATTATCAAAATAATTTTTTTTTAAATATTTTTGTTCTGGGTATTGATGTCCTTCATCCATTAAAAAAAATAAAATTGAATTTTGATACATACAGAAAACGTTATGTTGTATACAGTCCGCCTATGTTTGAATTGCAATTGGTTTGACTTTGAAACTCTATTAAGGAAAAAATATTCAATAAAAAACTATGAGACCAAATGAAAGTGCTAGATATCATAGTTACAAATCTAAATTCAAAAAAATTATAATTTTATCCTTCATACAAATTTTTTTATGTTGTATACGGTGAGCATCACTTTTTTAAAATGTTGTTTTCTGAAAAAAACCAGTTTTCGTGGGAGATGGAAAAAGAAGTGCAATCTTATTCCAAAAATTTTGAAAAAAATATTTTTAGAATCTATAGACAAAATTTGATGAGACTCTAGATTGCATCATCTTCAAATTCATCACCGTTTAGCCGCTATAGGTGCTCGAATGTGAAGATTTAGTTAAAAATAATCATTTCAGTGTCCAGTTTGGCCAAAAATTGTAAACCACTATTGTGGGATCACCCTAAAGGACAAAACAATTGTAGAAGCCATTGAAGTAGATATTCTCTGACAATGCATAATGAGACAAAATGGAAGGATTACGAAACTACCTAGTTGTACTTTTCCACCCATGTTGTAAATACTCCTTCTAAAGGCCAAGGAGATGCTAAAATCATTCTAATGTTATTCAAATGAGAGGAATATTCTTCCTTGACCCACTTCTTCACATCGTCAACAAAATTTATTAAACTAGTCTCCAATTTTACTAAGCTATCACAAGTAACATTCATTTTCTCTATATCTAGATACTATCTTCTATAAAAATAGAATTCAAGATGGGAGATAATATATTGCTAAATTATGCTCTTCACACCTTATATTCTTTCACCCCTCCATCCTCGGACAAAATTGAAGCAAGATTTCATGCTTAAGATCATCAAAAGCTTCCAAGGACTTCTCTATAGAAAGATGATAGCTTTCAAGAATTATCATACTATCTTCAATGGGACATGAATGATCAAAAACAACCTCTAATACAGTTGGAGCATAGAAATCAAAATTTTCTCTTTCCACCATCTTCTGAATTAATTGTCTTCTTTGGAACCAAGTGTCCTGGATACTCTGGAGTCTAGATTTCAAGGCAACATGGACATTGTGATTTGTACTAAGTACATTATATGCATTCCATGCATCTTCCAAAAATGGCTTAAAATACATGATAGTTTGTAACCAAAAATGTTATATGCAACCTTTGAGAACTTTTCTTTCTTCTCTACCATATCCTTCTTTTTTTGCCTCTTTACTCTCCATCAGATCCTTTTTTAAATTATTTACCTTCATACTCAAATCCACCTTTTCCTGATCATCTTTATTCCCAACCGCAGACTGAGGTGATGACAACATTCACTTGTTCTTGCAGTTTCAAATTTTGAGCATTAACCTTAGCTAGGTCTACTTCCAATCTTCTCAATGTTGCTTCTATAAACATGGTTTTTTTTATAGTTAGTGTTTCTACTTAGAGAAAACTTGTGTCTTCCAATCTTTTGAAAATTATATTTCGAGTCAACTCACTTGTATCATTCGTAACTTTGGGCTTATTTATTTCAGGAAAAACTGACTAGATGGCTAAAGTCTCATGCCTTGGGTTAAAGCCTAAGCCAAAGTAAAGTTCATCTACATACTCCTCAAATGCCAATATTGGGTCATTTCCCTCTTGCCTTCAAATTGTATCATGAATTTATCATCCTGCATGAACTTAGAGCAAGCTAATGCTCTCACATTATCAACCACTTGATCTCTAGTTTCAAAATTTATTAATATTCTTTCACCACATGCTCTCTCAAGTCTCAACCACAACCTTGGCAAGGGGATGCATCACTTGAGTTGCATCATAATCATATAGGAATTCATCAAGAGGTCTATGAGATAGTCCACCAAATAATTTGTAGGAGGAGCTACCTACTGCAAAGGTATAATGACTTCAAGGATTGGTTGCTCAATTATTTGGGATGAGGAACCAAGAGTATCCCTCTAGAGTATCTTTAAAGACATGTTCTCTAATAAACTAGTTGCATTGTCAAGCATTGTCATGATCCTAATAATTGGATCTTGAATATTTTTTGTGTGCCCTTATAGGAAGGGTCTACCCCTTTCCTTCTTTTCTTTGCAATCTGAATCTTGACCCATCAAGCTCTCATTTTGGTAGATTCTTCTACTGAAGAAAAGTTTCTAATTAAATCCTCAATTAGATCATAATCATGAATGAATGGAGAAATATTATATTTAGTGCTAGAATCATGAATAAAATGCTTAAGATCACATTTTCTTATCTTATCTACTCGCATTTTATAGGGTATTATCTTGTTCAAAAGTAGTTCTAACCCTTCTCTAGTTTTTACTAGGAAATCTAAGAAAATTAGCGTAGATAGTAGAATTGCATTCATTTTATAATTTCTAAAATGAGTCTTATATGACTCATTTAATTGCCACATGATCTCTAAGTATGCAATTTTATCAAGAATGGACTTCGATAGAATATGGGATGCCACTGGGGAAACACAAACTCTGATAATTGTAGCATCTAAATGGAGAAACCAGTCTCCCCAATTGTGGTCAAACCCTAATTTAGGTTGGAGCTCCTTAGGTCTCAGAAACCTCCTAGCCTCTTCTAACAACCCCTAATCAATATTTTTGCCAAGATTTCTAAGAATCTCCCTAACAAAGCACTCCTCAAAAATGTTGTAGCTAGGTGTGTCACAGTTACTATCCCATATGTATGTCCATTCTTGTACTAGAAGCATCATTTTTTGATCATCAAAGGATCTGATCTACATCTAGGAGGACCATATATTTCTTCCAAGTCATAAAGAAAAATATGGCACAACAAGGAGTACCATTTGAAATGGAAAATATTACTATCCTTTTTAAGAGAACTCAATGCTTTATGAATTTCTTCTACCACATAGCCTACATAATCATAGGGTTTGTTGGCATCCCTAATATGGATCTCAATTTCCAAAAACATCAGATTTATTAGCATATGGGTCTTGCAATCCATGCCTAGGATTTGGCACAAGTCAAAATATGTCTTCACAAAATAATCCTCAAAGATGTCATAATTGAAAGGGTCTAGTTCATTGCTGGCAAACCTCTTCAATTTCCTATTTTTCCCTCTTGGTCTGAAACTAGGTAGCCATTTTACTCTATAATTGTTCCTTAGCCTTTGATACTCCCTATTTAATGCCCCTAAATCAATGGGAAATTGAGCATTATTTTCCAACTTAAAGACATCACATATATGTTTTTTTTGTCAAGGGTTACCAATGGAGCACCCTTCCCATTGTAGATGGTTCTATCGTTTGGATTTATTCCCTACCCACAACCCTAATTAGCTCAACATTCACAAAGTTATAAGGGCATACCAATCTCCCTATCTCCATCCTCCAAATATTGCAAATTGGTCGATAAGCTAGACATTTCTTGAAATAGTGTTTGAATAATGCATACCCATGGATAGGGATGATTGTATCTTTGCAACAATCATTTTTATCCATCATCCTATCTACCAAAATTCTTGAACCTTGACTGACCCTAGGTATTTTTGAGGATCTAGGTAATTGAGCCATTATGTCTTCATCCAAAACCCTCTTAATTCCTCTTGAAGTCCTAGCCATTTCTTACAGAGTTAGGGTTTTGTGAATATAAAACTAAGGCCTAGGCTTTTTTGGACCTTTGGGAAGATTTCTTCAAATTTTAAACAATATATTTCCCTTTAAAACCCCTAATTTTCTTGGAAAATCAGAAAATTTTCCCTTTTATATCAGAATACAATAGAGAAGGTGTGAATTAATTTACTACTTTTTTGTTTTCCATAAACCCTAGAACGTTGCAAAAAACCCTTGTTTTCCAAAAAATCATAACAAATCTACTCTACAATCTTTTCTTTATGATTTGAATGATTCAATGCATGTAATTAAACAAATTCAATCAAAATTTGGGTAGATACAAATAAAATCCATCATCAATTCCTTTGCATGCTTTAAGGCACAACCAATGATAGTAGTTTTCCATTTTTAAATTTGGGTCGTTGATTAGATGAAGATCTATGGTTATCACATAGATTTGAAAATGCTTTAGTGAAAAGAAAATCCTTTCTTTGTTACTACAATCTTTGAACATGTGTCATCATTTTGGGATTTTCCAGAGGCAAAAGGAACGCAAAAATTGTTTTTATGAAGGGAACTCCCGCAAAATCAAAGTAACGAGGAGAGACATGTGTCACAATTTTGAGAGCTTGGTGAAAGAACCAAAAGAACACAAAAGAATATAAGATAGAAGAAACTTGCACGAAAATGAATAGTAGCTTGTGGGGTAAGTGCATGGATCAATGACACAATTTTGGCTCTTAAATGCCACATTTTTTTTGAAATCGGAAAAATTTGATTTGCACGAGAAAATGAAGATAGTTAAGCTCAAAATTTCAAGATGCAACAAGAACAAGACTTGAAGTGCTCCGAGTATTGTTTCTAAGCTACTAATTATTTTTTAAATTAATGAATATTAAGGGTCTCAAAAAGGGAGGGGCCAAAACAGGTCCTATTTTTATCAAAAAAACAACATAGTGCCTGAGGGCTCCCCCCTTTTTGATTAACTTTTTTTTTTAGAATTTCAGAAATTTGAACGGTGAGAAATTAGATGACACCATGTAGTTTATCCTCATTCTTTTAGATAATTTTTTTAATGAATATATAATATTTTATGAATTTTGAAAGTGGACACATCCTGAAAAGCTAAAATTTGAGCGTGCTCCCCCTTAAATTTTTTGAAAACTAATCAAAAATTGATTTTTTTCATCATGTGTAGAATGGAGTCTAGTTTTTAAAAAAATGTAATTTGTTTCACATTTTGATGAATGGGTAAAAATCTATCCTAAAACTATCACATGTTGGTTTTTGACAAAAAATGAAGGCATTTACAATAGAAGTTATTGATCAAAACCTTAACCGAATCAAAACGAAAAAAATAATTATATATTTAGATAGCTAAGAGAGAGGTTAACACCATCATAATTTTTTAGAAACTTACATTGAAAGACGTGCAAACATGACAGTGAGCATAAATGAAAATATGAGGAAATTTGGTAAATCCTATCAATTCACTCGTCCAAACCAGGTCATTTGGCAAGCAAAAAATTTGGCGTGTGCCAAATCTGATGTTTCATTTGGTGAGCGCCAAATTTGGTGCTCACCAAATGACCTACTTTGAAGAAAATATATCTTTCCCCTCTCTTTGGTTGACCACTTTGATAATGCTGAGAGTGCACGGTTTATGATCGTAGATGGATAGTTGAGGTTTTACCTTTCATATGCTCTTTTCCTCCTTACCCTATTTGGATAACTCTTTATCCCTCTAAATTCTCTCTCTCTCTCTCTCTCTCTCTCTCTCTCTCTCTCTCTCTCTCTCAGGTCTCACTCCTCCCACGCTACCTAGACTACTCTCTCACTCCAATCCCCTCTCTCAAGTCTTGTTCCCTCCCACTCTACCTAGATAAATCTATCTCACTCCAACCCCCTTTCTCACACTCCCTCTCTCTCCCCTATTGTCTTTTTGTCTCTCTCACTCCATCTCCCTCTCTTAGGGGCTGTTATCTTTCTCTCTTTGTCTCTCTCTCTCCCACTCCCTCTATCTCTCTCCCCCTTGTCTCTCTCCCTCTCTCTCAAGTCTCTCCCTCCCACCCCCTCTCCCTCTCTCTCTCAAGTATCTCCCTCCTACCCCCTCTCCCTCTCTCTTTGTCAAGTCTCCCCCTCCTACCCCCTCTTCCTCTCATAGTCACTCCCTCCCTCTCTCTCTACCTCTATCAAGTATCTCCCTCCCACAACCTATCCCTCTATCTCTCTCTCTCTCTTCCCTCTCTCACTAACTCCCTCTATCTCTCTCCTATTCCCTCTCTCTCCCTCTCTCTTGGGTATCTCCCTCCCACCCCCTATCTCCCTCTCTATCTCTCGTTCCCTCTCTCATAGGTATCTCCCCCACCCCCCTCTCTCTATCTCTCTCTCCCTCTCTCTCCCTCTCTCTCCCCCTCTCTCAGGTAGGAGGGAGAGACTTGAGAGAGAGAGAGGGAGTGAGAGAGAGAGAGATAAAGGGAGTGAGAGAGAAAGAGGGTTGAGGGTTTAGGGTTGAGTGTTGAGTATTTAATGGTTGAGGGTATGGGGTTGAGGGGTTAGATTTGAGGGTAAAGGGTATTGGGTAGAGGGTAGAGGGTAGAGGGTTTAAGGGTTTAGGGTTTAAGGGTTGAGGATTGAGGGTTTAGGGTTTAGGGTTAGTGTTTAAGGGTTTAAGGTTTGAGGGTATAGGATTGAGGGATTAGGGTAGAGAGGGAAGAATGGATGGAGGGAGAGATGGAGGGAGACGTGAGATAAAGAGAAGGAGAGAAGATGAGGGAGGGATAGAGATAGATGAGGGTTGAGGATCCAATGTTAGGGTAGAGGGTTGATAATTTAGGGTCTAGGGTTGAGGACCTATAGGGTTGATGGTTTAGGGTAGAGAGAGAGAGAGAGATGGAGAGGGTTTAGGGTAGAGGGTAGAGGGTAGAGGATTTAAGGGTTAAGGGTAGAGGGTAGAGGGGAGAGAAATAGAACGAGTGAGTGAGAAAGAGACCTAAGAGTGGGAAAGAGGGTAGGAGGGAGACTTGAGAGAGAGAGAGAGGGAGTGAGAGTGAGAGAGAGAAAGGGTTGAGGGTTTAGGGTCAAGGGTAGAGGGTTATGGGTAGAGGGTAGAGGGTTTAAGGGTTAAGGGTAGAGGGTAGAGGGTTTAGGTTTTAGGGTTTAGGGTTTAGAGTTTAAGGGTTGAGGTTTGAGGGTAGATGGTAGAGGGTAGAGGGTTTAAGGGTTGAGGGATTAAGGTTTGAAGGTTGAGGGATTACGTTATAGAGTTTAGTTGGGTTTAAGGGCATAGGGTGTAGGTTTGAGGGATTAGGGTTGAGGGTAGAGGGTATTGGGTAGAGGGTAGAGTTTTGGGGATAGGGAGGGTCTGTCATCATAGAACAAATGTCTAAGATAGCAGTGCCTTAGTGATTTTCATTTCTTCAAATCACATCAAAAACACAAACTATGCCATAAAGCGGAAACAGGCACGTTGGATCCCCCATTGATCTTTCTGAGAAAAGTAAATGCAAACAAAATAACAGATTCAACAAAAGCATAGATTCAAGAAGCAGAATCAGCCAACCATGAAAGAAAAACATGTAGACACACAAATTTACATGGGGAAAACCTTTTTAGGTAAAAAAACCCCACCCTCCAAAACACTCAACTCAAATTGTATTATTTAGCAACAAACAGTTACAATACAATATCAAAGCTATGCTCTTCAGAAGATTACATCTTGTCCATCTGGAGAACACAGGCAACAACTTAATCAGAATCTTCACACTGTTCCAACACCCTCACACACATAGTGTAGATTCATCTCACCAATTCAGTCGACTCTCTCAGCCAGCCTAGCCTCTAGGCCTCCACAGGTTCACATCTTTCCCGATCTAAGAGTCTAAATGTTCACAGTTACATCAATATACAAAATCGCTTGAACACTCTCAGCCTCTCTCTCTTTACTCATCACTTTGATCTTGCACACGAGATTACTTTATAATCTCTAACCATGTGCCTACCTATTCTTCCTGTTCAAGCAATCAACGATCATCAGGATAATTAATTATCCTACCTGTAAGCTTCCATTATTCTCTGATAATGTGCACCGCTTATTCAGCCAGGCGCATTGAGCCACACAACATTAAAATGGTTGAAGATGCATATCTGTCAACCTCCAGACCATTAGAAAATAAGCTTTCAGCCAACCAAATCTTGAAGATCTTGCCACATGTCGCATTCACATTCGTTCACCACTTTGACTTCTGGTCAAGCTCGGTTGGTCGAGCTTCGAGCTCACCATGGTCTTCCACCGCAGTACCTCTGACCTCTGACCTGCTAGTCACGGTAAGGCGATAACCACTTGGCATCACCACCACAATCAACCACACTACCACGGAGGCCTCCAGGCCACCCCATGGTAGGGTGGTGACCACCTAGCAGACCACTAGTAGTCTTACCACGACCACCATGGTGAGACTTCTCACCACCCACGATAAGGCGGTAACCGCCAAACTTAACCACCGCCCTTCAACTGCCAGCGGCCACTCCTGCACCTCTCACCACACTACCTCCACCACCAGACAAAGACCCTACAATAAGGAGGTAAGGAATTGCTCTGCCACCATGCCACTCACCATGCCACCACGCCACCGATGAGCAACCTCCATGGTAAGGAGGCAAGACTTTGCTTCACTAGCACGCCGCCAACCGCGCTACCGCACCAGCTCCGAGCGACCCCCTGCGGTAAGGAGGTAACTACCACGTGAACCGCTGAGCCTTCACCACACCACTGCCAAGTAGGGAAGATACTGTCGTGGTAAGGCAGTGACACTGCCCAATCGCCAGACCAAGCAGAGTGGCCCATGGTAAACCGGTAAGTTGCTCAACCGTGCCACCAAAGAAATCTTGCAGCCGTGCAATGGTAAAGGCCAGAAACATGGAGAAATCGCCCAAGTCTGAAAGGGATCCAGAAAGTTGAGGCATAAATTTCCCAACAATATCCCACTTGATGAAGACTTACTGGCTTCCTCCAAACATGAACAAGGACCAACACCATGCTTTCACGCTCCAACCAAGACACCTGCAACGACATCCGATAAATGTCCACCATCTCAGGCAACCACTCCAAACATCCACCATAGGAAAAAAGGAACAAGCCAAGGCGTAAATGCACCAATCTCTGGAACACAAGCATCAGATCCTTCAAGCGAAAAAAGAACCACAACAGCAGCAACAAAGCACTCAAACATGAACACGAACATGAAGCCATTCTCTAGAACAAGATAAACTATCAGCTAGAAAAGCAACCAAAAAACTGACTGCCCTCATCCAACTGATCAAACCCACGTGATTGAAAACCAACACCCATAGCTCACGCTATTTCATCCAATCACCCATACCTCAAAAGGTATGCACATCAGTAAACTCATGCCATCACATATTCACCTGTCAGCTACAGAATCCAAGCACCATGTGTCAACCAGTCAAAAGACCAAACACATCTAGGTACTCCCACTACAAGGGTATTGTCTAGATGAATGCAAAGAACCAGAATGAGCGCATTCAATGCATCTCTTTGTTAGCATCCTAGCAAACAAGACACCATCAAAAGTGATCCAGGCATACCAAGTCCACCAATCTTTGCACATAGAAAAATGTAACCATGTAGTTCCAAGGAACATCCACACTGATATGCACAACCTGCAACCACCTGCTGCAAGAAAAATTTCTCTCAACAGTCTTCCACATTCTTCCAAGGTTCCATATCTAACTAAAGAAGGAAGCACAAAAACCTTCATGTCATCACCCAAGTGATAACACATGACCACAAAGATAGTGACCAACACGGCTCCACATACATCTAAACTCAAATGAACATACAGGAAGAAAAGACCAGATTAGAGAGAAACAACAAATCATAACATGTAGCATCCTCCTACATACACTTCTAAATGCCAGTTGTGCCAAAAATGATCTTCTTCACATCCCAAAGGAAATTCCATAACAACACCCAAACGGTTCCATGAATGTATGCATTTCAAAGAGGATCAGACAAACCCATATAAACATCTCCTATCAGTCCTTAAAAGCACAAGGAGATAAACTATGTTGTTCACCTTTCACAATGAATCCTCCATAATCTTAAAATAATAATTCAAGATTCCTATCATGAAAGCAAAGCATATAACACATCTGAAATATATAATGGGAAAATACCTTTCAAATGAACTTCAATTCTGAGTAGACCAAGAGGAAAATGATGCTCCTCCAAGATTACAAGCCACCATGACTTACCCAAGAGAAATCTCCTCACTGGTCTCTATTAAACTCACATTCAACCAAGGTGTAGGCTACTCGAACTTTCAATTGTAAACAACAACATTCTCAAAAGAATTCCAGCCTCACCTTATTCTCCATGCATCCATGAGCATCAACAACCTGTCATCTCATGCTAACTCTAATCTGCATTACTTCACTTAACATGAAGTCCTCAAGCATATGACCAGAGTACTCAAAACATAAAGAAACCCCAAACCACTTTCAAAGCTCCAAACCAATTGAACTAGGAGCTTATCATGACATCATGATCTTACACATCCCCCTTAGGAGATACCATGCTTCAAGTGAACTATCCATGGTCTCAAGAGAAAAGCAACATGCCAAAACTCTAATGCACAAGCAAGAGTACACATGACAATTGACATCAAGAAAACAACTCTAAACCAATCATCACCTATCAAGAACCACCAACACCTCAACCAAAGACTCACAAGAGTCCTCCATGGCTCCAAGATGCTACACATCTTCAAATAGTGACCATGCAGATGCGAAAGAACTCTTCTACAACAACAGGATCTAAGATTCCCACCAGAAGCATTTGCAACACCAAAGAAGATCATTCACCACCAAGTGATGAATCCATAGTCATTGCTTAAGCTCCCACTGAACCATGACAATGAGCTTTCCAAGCATCATGACCGACCATCTGCAGATCCAAACAACCTCCAGGTACAACCGACAACATGTCCATCGGACAACAACGTCGAACAACACCAAGATTACCAGATCATGCAGACCACACCATCACTGTCAAAAGCTTACATAGGCTAGTGTACCAATTGTAAGTATGAAATATGTAAGAGTAAAACAACTAAAAAAACTTCTTAATACAACATTATATCAAATATTTCAATCACGAATTAAGCTATTAAAACCAGAAATTCATTTGAAAGCGTCATATTGCTCTCTATCTCCAAAGATTTATTAAACCACTATGGCTCTTAGATTGTGTGAGCAATGTGACTATTAAAATGACAATCTGAAGAGCGAGAAGGATGCTAAATATAGGAAACTAATCCTATATGATGATTACTAAACTTGACATCAATTCAAATAAAAGAAAGTTGCAACAAACTAAATACATCCATGATTATGAGATAAAGCTATGATGCTATTGCTTGAATGCTTGAATGATTTCCTACAGAGTAATATTGCACAAACTTGATAATCGGGGATCCTTTCTTTGTTGAATGAAGTTGTATTTATAGATTTCCTGACAGCAGCTTTGCATAGGGGTAGCAAAGTAGAGGCCTGGATTCAATCCGGAGGATTGAATGGAGAGAGATGGAGGAGATTGAGAAGATTTTGGGAATTGTCTCTACCCATGAAAACACCAGGCAAGAGAATAGGAAGGATTGATGGAAGAGGATTGAGAGATGAATTTCCAATTTGTCATCAATTTATCTCCAAATCTTCCCGTGAGGTTTGAATCAATTAGTTTTGACATATTTTTGACATAAATTAGACATAGGATATATAATTTGGTTTTGAGGAAATATAGAGGAGTATTCTTTATGCCTTTATTTAAATATTTTTGATTTATTTAAATTAGCCAAAGAGGGCTAAATAATTTAATAGAACAAACTATAGAAGTTGTTTATTAAATTAAAATAGAAGAATATGGTAATTAATCAATAAAGTGTTTAATCTTTATTTAATTAATTTAAGATTTGATGTGATAGAATACAATAGGGAAATGATAATTAAATCAAACAAAGTATTTAATTTTGTTTATTTAATTAAGATGAGATAATAGAAGAATTGTATGAATTTATTCAATAGTAGAGGAATTTAGGATAATTAATCAAATAATTCGTATTTAATTAATCGGATTCTCTAGACCAATTTTAGGTGTATACACCAGGCTCTCCATGACATTGTGATTCACATGCTACTGGTCCATAACTGACTATTCAAGTACTCAATCGACATTCCTCCTCTCATTTCAAAACAACCATGCCAATGCACAAGTGACCACAAACAAGGTCAGCTAACAGATCTGCACCACACTATTACAACCTCATGGATATTAACAGTCCACTTCCGAGTTGTCTCACAACAAACATGTAGGTAAGGACAACCCACAACATTGCACAACTCGTGGATGCAACCAATGAAACCTGCAAATCTATCATCACACTAGAAACTACAAAATTGAGATCATCAAAGAGAACAGCTAAAGAAGACAAACATGACTCAAACACCAGATCAACAACAGATCCGATTTGTCGATCATGTCCACAACTCAAGCACCATATTCTAGGAAACTAGTAAGAAAAACACCACAAGAATGTTGAATGAAAAATCATACCAACACTCCCATGCAAAGAAGACATCACAACTCCTTAAAACCATGTCGAACTACAACCATCTCATCCAGTCACACCCCAAAAGCTAGGGTCTAGAAAAATAGCTGAGCAACAGCTCCACAAAGCACAAGTTTTCCTTGACCGTGTAAAACTTGCAAAACCACAGTGTTTATAAAACACCCATGCACATCCATATTCACTACTCATCTGGATGACTCGGGAGTATGCACACAACCATCACGGTTAACCAGAGCAATGAAAAAACATGAATATGCATCATAGAATTTTTAAGAAAATCTACAAAAAACCTTCAGAGCCAAAGAAATGAATCTGAAACATGCGAGTGCAAGATACAGGTAAGTAAGAACAATAGGTCCATTTTAGACTAGTTCCAAAACCACAACCATGCATAGGCATACAAGAGAGCCAAGCTATACAGAAGTTATAGACCACCCAGATCAACTTCATAGCCTTCATGCAATCAGAGCAACAATGAAATCAACTTCAATGCTAAGTCAGAACACCCAGCACAAGCACAATACTCCATGGCTAAACATCAACACAAGAAACTCCATACTGCCAAGGAGCCTCTCACACAAACACCTAGTATGAGCCACACTCTGCTGCAACACAACCATAAGCATACCTCACGCCCCTTGCATTAGGATCATTTGCTGCCAACCAAGAGCCTCAAACCATATCGTCACAATTTCATCAACTCCAGTATCTCCAGCGTCTTTCATGCTACGTGTTGAATCAAAGAAGTAAATACTTCCACTCATCGAAATATCAAGCAACAACAGATTCCTCCAGATTTCCTCAAACTTGCTAGGCTAAGAAATCTTTATAGGAGAAAATTCTCAGAACTTCAGTAACCAAGAGAAGGCTCTGATACCACTTGTTGGTATCATCAACAAGCCTTGACCTCCCTTGACAACTCTGATACCACTTGTTGGGGATAGGGAGGGTCTGTCATCATAAAATGAACATCTAATATAGTAGTGCCTTAGTGATTTTCATTTCTTCAAATCACATAAAAAACACAAACTATGCCATAAAGCAGAAACAGGCACAGTGGATCCCCCATTGATATTTCTGAGAAAAGTAAATGCAAACAAAATAGCAAATTCAACACAAGCATAGATTCAAGAAGTAGAATCAGACAACCATGAAAGAAAAAAATGTAGACACACAGATTTACGTGGAGAAAACCTTTTCAGGTAAAAAACCCCACCCTCCAAAACACTTAGCTCAAATTGTATTATTCAACAACAAACAGTTACAATACAATCTCAGAGCTATGCTCTTCAGAAGATTACATCTTGTCGATCTGGAGAATGCAGGCAACAACTTAATCAAAATCTTCTCAGTGTTCCAGCACCCTCACAACACATAGTGTAGATTCATCTCACCAAGACAGTTGACTCTCTCAGCCAGCTTTACCTCTAGGCCTCCATAGGTTCACATCTTTCCTAATCTAAGACTCTAAATATTCATGGTTACAATAATATGCAAAACCACTCGAACACTCTCAGCCTCTCTCTCTTTTCTCATCACTTTGATCTTGCACACGAGATTACTTTATAATCTCTAACCGTGTGCCTACCTATTCTCCCTATTCAAGCAATCAACAGTCATCAGGATAATTAATTATCCTACCTACAAGCTTCCATTATTCTCTAATAATGTGCACCGCTTATTCAGCCAGGCGCATCGATTCGTGAAACATTAAAATGGTTGCAGATGAATATCCGTCAACCTCTAGACCATCCATTTAATGCAACTCTATCACAATTAGAAAATAAGCTTTCGGCCAACCAGATATTGAAGATCTTGCCACGTGTCGCCTTCGCATTTGTTCACTGCTTTGACTTCTAGTCAAGCACGGTCAAGCTCGGTCGGCCGAACTCTGAGCTCACCACAGTCTTCCACCACACTGCCACCAACCTTTGACCTGCGAGTCATGGTAAGGTGATAACCACCTGGCATCACCATCGCAGTCAACCGCACTACTGTGGAGGCCGCCAGGCCACCCCGCGGCAGGGTGGTGACCGCCTGGCAGACCGCCAGCTGTCTTACCGCGACCACTACGATGAGACTTCTCGTCACCCATGGTAAGGCGGTAACTGCCAAAATTAACCACCACCCTTCAACTGCTAGCAGCCACTCCCGTGCTGCTCATTGCACTACCTCTACCGCCAAACAGAGACCCCGCGGTAAGGAGGCAAGGCATCGCTCTGCCACCATGCCACCAATGAGAAACCTCCACAGTAAGGAGGTAGGACTTCACTATGCTAGCATGCCACCAACCGCGCCACCTTTGAGTGACCCCTGTGGTAAGGAGCTAACTGCCACGCGAACCTTTGAGCCTTCACCATGCCACCGTCAAGTAAGGAAGAGACCGTCATGGTAAGGCAGTGACACCGCCCAATCGTCGAACCAAGCAGAGTGGCCTACGATAAAGTAGTAAGTCGCTTGACCATGCCACCAAAGAAAGCTTGCAATGGTATAGAGATAAAGGCCAAAAACATGGAGAAATCACCCAAGTTTGAAAGGGATCTGAAAAGTTGAGGTATAAATTTCCCAACATAGAGGGTAGAGGGTTTAAGGGTTGAGGGTTGAGGGTTGAGGGTTGAGTGTTTAAGGTTTTAAGGGTATAGAGTTGAGGGATTAGGGTAGAGAGGGAGGAATGGATGGAGGGAGAGATGGAGGGAGACATGAGATAGAGAGAGAGAGAGAGAGAGAGAGAGAGAGGAGAGAGAGGAGAGAGGGAGAGATATAGGAGTGAGGGAGAGAGATAGACCTGAGAGAGAGAGAGACCTTAGAGATGGAGAGGGGGTAGGAAGGAGAGACTTGAGAGAGAGAGAGAGGGTAGAGGGTTAAGGGTAGATGGGAGAGATAGAGGGAGTGAGTGAGGTAGAGAGATATACCTAAGAGAGAGAGAGAGGTGGTAGGAGGGAGAGACTTGAGAGAGAGTGAGAGGGAGTGAGTGATAGAGAGAGAGGGTTGAGGGTTGAGGGTAGAGGTTAGAGGGTGTAGGGTTGAGAGAGAGAGAGAGGGTTGGGGGTTTAGGGTAGAGGGTAGAGGGTTAAGGGTATAAGGTAGATAGTTTAAGGGTTTAGGGTTTAAGGGTTAAGGGTAGAGGGTTTAGGGTTTATAGTTTATGGTTTACGGTTTAAGGGTAGAGGGTTTAAGGGTTTAGGGTCTAAGGGTTAAGGGTAGAGGGTAGAGGGTTTAGGGTTTAAGGGTTGAGGGATTAAGGGTTGAGGGTTGAGGGATTAGGGTAGAGATTTTAGTTGGGTTTAAAAGGGTTTAAGGGTTGAGGGTAGAGGATAGAGGGTTTAAGGGTTGAGGGTTGATGGTTGATGGTTTAGGGTTTAGGGTTGAGGGTTGAAGGGTTGAGAGTTGAGGGTATAGCGTTGAGGGATTAGGGTAGATATTTTAGTTGGGTTTAAGGTTTTAAGGGTTGAGGGTATAGGGTCAAGGGATTAGGGTTGAGGGTAGAGGGTATTGGATTGAGGGTAGAGGGTAGAGGGTAGAAGATTTAAGGATTTGGTTTTAAGGGTTTAGGGTTGAGGGTTTAGGTCTCTCATCCCTCTATCTCCCACTCCCTCTCTTAGGTCTTCTCCCCCACCTTAACTGAATAACTCTCTCTCCCTCTCAAGTCTCCCTCTCTCTCTCTCTCTCTCTCTCTCTCTCAGGTCTCACTCCCTCCCACACTACCTAGACTAATCTGTCTCACTCCAATCCCCTCTCTCACACTCCTTCTCTGTTAGGTCTCACATACCTCCCACCCTACCTAAAAAAATCTATTTCACTCCAACCCCCTCTCCCACACTCCCTCTCTCTCCCCCCTTTGGTCTTTTTGTATCTCTCAGGTCTCATACCTCCCAACCCCTATGTCATTGTTAGGTCTTTCCCCTCACCTTAACTAGATAACTCTTTATCCCTCTCAAGTCTCTCTCTCTCTCTGGTCTCACTCCCTACCAAGCTACCTAGACTAATCTCTCTCACTCATATCCCCTCTCTCTCTATCTCAAGTCCCACTCCCTTCCTCTCTACATTTGGAAAATATTTCAGAGCAACACATTTGACACTCACCAAATTTGGCAAGCACAAAATTTGGTGAGTGTCAAATGTATTTTTACCTTCAAATGGTAAAATAGGGGTTGACCCTATGATTTAGGCCCACATGCTTTTGCATTTGTTTGGTTCAACGCTTTATCCAACTCAGAAACACCTTTTTTATGCAGATGACTCCCTATTGTACCAATCTATGCTTGATCCATCACCTTTTTACCAAAAATTTGAATGCTAGACAATGTAGAAGAAGACATTTTGAAGTTTCTACATCATTTTACATTATCTTAGGTAATATATTCATTTTGGTAATATTGAATTTTTTTTATTTAGTATGTTTTTTTATTTTTTGACAATATAAACTAAATTCCTTTCATGATTTTATTAACCATAACAATTGGATATAGAATTCAACATTGAATTAGATTGGAATTACACAAAAAAGTTTAATTTTTATGAGTTTGAAGAAAAAAATGAAAAACATGACATAAATTAGATGAATCCATGTTTTAACTTATATAAATGACATCAACTTAACACAAATTTGCTTATGAATTATATTTGCATTTCTTATAGTATTTCATTTCTAGCATGGCTAGTGGAATTCACTCTATTTCATTTTAGGTATGTTTATATTGAGTATTTTTGTTTTGTTTTGAAAATTTATGGACCATTCATTTGATGATTTTATTAATCTTCGTTGTTACACATAGAATTCAACATTAAATTAGATGGATCCTGCATGTAAAAGTTTAATTTTTAGGAGCTTGAAGATAAAAAAATGGAAAAACCTAACATAATAGATTCAAATTCATCATTAGTGATGGTTGTGGGAAACCTTTTATTTTCAACTAATTTGGAAAACCTAAGAGATTTCATCAATGTTAATGCAAGTTTCCATTAAGTTTTTTGTGCCATAAAAATTGCACCTTCATCATGTGCTTGGATAAAGTCAAGTGACTTGACATAGTTGTTAATGCAAGTTTCTATTCATTCATACCATTTACCTTTCTAAGAAATTAAAAAAGGGAAAATTTTATGTAATTGAAAATGTTTTTTGTCTTTCTAAGTTACCTCATTGCCAAAAAAATAGTGAATAATTCCAAGATATAGAATCACAAACCCTTCTTTGAATTCATGTTCTTCATGGCTTGGTTGATAATCACAATGTGGTTTTTACAACAATAAGCACAAGATTCTCTAGTTTACAAAGGTGGCAACAACTTATACCCTAGGTTTGACACTTCTTTGCTCCTAAGCACTTTTCCACACTCCAAATACTCATGCACGTGAATATCATGAAAATAAGCCCCATGAAATAATTAAAATGCCTTTTCAATGTTTTTGTCATAAAATAAAAGACCTTTGACTTAAATAATTTATGGTTGTTCTCTAAGTATTGCCTTTTCCTCCGTGTATAATTTGATGATCCTTTGCATACTTTATGGTGGTTGTTTATTTATTGTCATTAAAAGTGAAGTTGAAACAACAAAATTCAAACAACAAAACTTAAGTGATGGAAAAGTTAATTTATGGTGGTTGTCTATTTATTGCCTTTTATTGCTCTCCACAGAAATGTGCTTGTTAAAGTGAAGTTGAAACAACAAACTTAAGTGATGGAAAAGTGGTAGTCATTAAAAGTGTGTGTGTTTGCAATTAGAGTCAAAAGGTCAATGGAATGGACTTCCAAGACACTTCATTTGAAGCAAGGAGATTTCCAAATTTTCCAAGGATTTACACATGTGGTAATAAATAGTTTTTTAGTAACTTTTATCTTATTTAGGTGAAGCATCGATCTTCGCTCTGATCTACGTTCAACCGACAAAATCCCTTATGAGTCCAAAGTGAAAAATGGTTGCAATATTCAATGTGTTGTTACTTGGACACCATGAAGCTTAGAAACTTCTCGTTTGAGGCTATGGGATCGCGTTGGGCCCCTCTACAATAACCTCTCTCTATTTTCACTATCTCAAAGGAATGTTTGGAGGTGACTTTTCACTTGGGAAAAAAGTTGTCAATCTACAACTTGTGTGACCCAAAAAACTATTCCAACATGTTTGGGTGGGTATTTTTACACAAGCAATGGTCCTCTTTCACACCCAAACATGTCGAATCGCTTTGAGCTACATTCAACCGAAATAATCACTTATGAGTCCAAAGTGCAAAATGGCTGCAATCTTCGACGGGTTGTTAGTCAGACACAGTGACGCTTATAAAATTCTCATTTAAGGCTATGGGATCATGTTGGGACCCTCTACAATAATCTCTCTCAATTTTTTCTGTTTCGGAGGCATTTTCTTGTGGTGGCAACTTCTCACTTGGGGAAAAAGTTGTCAAATGCAAGTAGTGTAAAGTTGCAAAGTGGTGCAACTTTCATTTGCAACTCGGGTGACCAAACGAAATATTTCAATATGTCCGAGTGGGTACATTTACACTAGGAATGGTCCTCTTTTGCACCCAAACATGTCGAATTTCTTTGAGCTACGTTCAACCGACAGAATCCCTTATGAGTCCAAAGTGCAAAATGGTTGCAATCTTCAATAGAATATTAGTCAAACACTGTGATGCTTATAAAATTCTCATCTAAGGATATGGGATCACGTTGGGCCCTTATACAATAACCTATATTAGTTTTTTCTATCTTGGAAGCGTTTTTCTATGGTGGAGACTTTTCACTTGGGGAAAAAGTTGTCAAATGCAAGTAGTGTAAAGTTGCAAAGTGGTGCAATTTTTGTTCTACAACTTGTGTGACCAAACGAACTATTCCAACGTGTCTAGGTGGGTACATTTATGCTAGACATGGTCCTCTTTCACACCCAAACACGCTGAATCACTCCAAGCTACATTCAACCGACAAAATCCCTTAAGAGTCCAAAGTGAAAAATGGTTGCAATTTTTGATAGGTTGTTACTTGAATATCGTGATGCTTAGAAATTTCTTGTTTGAGCTTATGGGAATTTTTTGGACCTCTCTACAATAACCTTTCTCGGTTTTTTCTATCTCGGAGGCGTTTTCTTGTGGTGGCGACTTTTCACTTGGGGAAAAAGTTGTCAAATGCAAGTAGTGTAAAGTTGCAAAGTGGTGCAACTTTCATTCTACAACTTGTGTGACCAAACA
Source organism: Sequoiadendron giganteum (assembly GCA_007115665.2). Taxonomy (NCBI): domain Eukaryota; kingdom Viridiplantae; phylum Streptophyta; class Pinopsida; order Cupressales; family Cupressaceae; genus Sequoiadendron; species Sequoiadendron giganteum. Next base: position 36,145,492 of record CM021106.1, on the reverse strand, counting down.
AACTATTCCAAAGCATCTAGGTGGGTATTTTTACGCTAGGAATGGTCCTCTTTTGCACCCAAACATGCTAAATCGCTTTGAGCTATGTTCAACCGACAAAATCCCTTATGAGTCCAAAATGCAAAATGGTTGCAATCTTTGACAAATTGGTACTCAAATACCATGATTCTTAGAAACTTCTCATTTGAGCATATGGAATCACATTGGGCCCCTCTACAATAACCTTTCTCGATTTTTGCTAATTTGGAGGCATTTTCTCATGGTGGCGACTTTTCACTTGGGGAAAAAGTTGTCAAATGCAATTAGTGTAAAGTTGCAAAGTGGTGTAACTTTTGTTCTGCAACTCGCGCGACCAAAAAAAATATTCCAACGCATTTGGTTGGGTACTTTACGCTAGGAATGGTCCTCTTTCGCACCCAAACACGCCGAATCACTCCATTCCGTATGAGTCCAAAATGCAAAATGGATGCAATCTTTGACAAGTTGTTACTTGAACACCGTGATGCTTAGAAACTTCTTGTATGAGGCTATGAGATTTCTTTGGGCCCCTCTACATTAACATCTCTTGGTTTTTTCTATCTTGGAGGCGTTTTCCCATGGTGGCGACTTTTCACATGGGCAAAAAGTTATCAAATGCAAGCAGTGTAAAGTTGCAAAGTGGTGTAGCTTTCATTTTGCAACTTGGGTGACCAAACAAATTATTCCAGTGCATCCAGATGTGTCTAGGTGGGTACGTTTACACTATTCATGGTCCTATTTCGCACCCAAACATGCCAAATCACTCCAAGCTACATTCAATCTACATAATCCCTTATGAGTCCAAAGTGCAAAATGACTGCAATCTTCGACGAGTTGTTACTCAAACATCATGACTAGAAACTTCTTGTCTAAGGCTATGGGATAAAATTAGGCCCCTCTACAATAACCTCTCTCAATTTTTTCTATCTTGGAGGCGTTTTCCCGTGCTGACGACTTTTCACTTGGGGAAAAAGTTGTCAAATGCAAGTAGTGTAAATTTTCAAAGTGGTGCAACTTTCATTCTACAACTCATGTTACCAAACAAATTGTTCCAATGCATCTGGATGGGTACTTTTATCCTAGGAATGGTCTTTTTTCAACCTAAACATGTTGAATTTCTCTGGGCTACGTTCAACCGACAAAATCTCTTAAGAGTCCAAAGTGCAAAATGACTGCAATCTTCAAAAGGTTGTTACTCAGAGACCATGAAACTTAAAAAATTATAGTCTGAGCCTATGGGATCATGTTGAGACCCTCTACAATAGCCTTTCTTGGTTTTTTCTAAATTTCAGGTGTTTTTCTATGGTGGCAAATTTTCACTTGGGGAAAAAGTTGTTAAATACAAGTAGTGTAAAGTTGCAAAGTGGTGCAACTTTCATTTTGTGACTCGCGTGACCAAAAATCATATTCCAACGCATCCAGGTGGGTACATTTACACTAGGCATGGTCCTCTTTTTCACTCAAACATGCCGAATCGCTCTGAGATACGTTCAACCGACTGAATCCCTTAACACTCCAAAGTGCAAAATGGTTGCAATCTTTGATAGGTTGTTACTCGGATACCATGATTCTTATAAAATTCTTGTCTGAGCCTATGGGATTTTTTTTTACCCCTCTATAATAACCTCTCTCATTTTTTGCTATTTTGAAGGCATTTTCCCGTGGTGGTGACTTTTCACTTAAAAAAAAGTTGTCAAATGCAAGTAGTGTGCAACTTTTCTTCTACAACTTGTGTGACCAAAAAAAATATTCCAACACATCTAGGTGGGTACGTTTAGGTTAGGCATGGTTCTCTTTCACACCCAAACACATTGAATCGCTCTAGGCTACGTTCAACCGACATAATCCCTTAAAAGTCCAAAGTGCAAAATCATTGCAATCTTAAACAGGTTGTTACTCACATACCATGATGCTTAGAAACTTCTCATCTGAGCCTATGGTATCATGTTAGACCCCTCTACAATAACCTCTCTCAGGTTTTGCTATCTTGAAGGCATTTTATTGTGGTGGTGACTTTTTATTTGGGGAAAATGTTAAAGTTGCAATGTGGTGCAACTTTCATTCTGCAACTCATGTGACCAAATGAACTATTCCAACGTGTCTAGGTGGGTACGTTTATGCTATGAATGGTCTTCTTTTTCACCCAAACATGTCGAATTGCTCTGAGCTATGTTCAACTGATAAAATCCCTTATGAGTCCAAAGTGCAAAATGGCTACAATCTTTGACAGGCTATTACTCGGACACTATGATGCTTATAAAATTCTCTTATGAGGCTATGAGATCACATTGGGACCCTCTACAATAACCTCTCTCAATTTTTTCTATCTTGGAGGAATTTTTCCATGGTCGCGACTTTTCACTTGGGAAAGAAGTTTTCAAATGCAAGCAGTGTAAAGTTGCAAAGTGGTACAACTTTCGTTCTACAAATCACGTGATCAAACGAAATATTCCAACACATTTGGGTGGGTATATTTACACTAGGAATGGTCCTCTTTTGCACCCAAACATGTCGAATCACTCCAATCTATGTTGAACCAGCAGAATCCCTTATGAGTCCAAAGTGCAAAATGGTTGTAATGTTTGATAGGTTGTTATTTGGATACCGTGATTGTTAGAAACTTATCGTCTGAGCCTATAGGATTGCGTTGGGACCCTCTATAATAACCTCTCTTAGTTTTCACTAACTTAGAGTCATTTTTTCATGGTGGTTACTTTTCACTTGGGGAAAAAGTTGTCAAATGCAAGCAGTGTAAAGTTCCAAAGTGGTGCAACTTTCATTTTGCAACTTGTGTGACCAAAAAAACTATTCTAACATGTATAGTTGGGTATTTTTATGCTAGGAATGGTCCTCTTTTGCACCCAAACATGCCAAATCACTCCAATATATGCTCAACCGGTTGAATCCCTTAAGACTCCAAAGTGCAAAATGGTTGCAATCTTCGACGGGCTATTACTCGGATCTTGTGATGCCTAGAAACTTCTCATCTATGCCTATGGAATCATGTTGGGCCCCTCTACAATAAATTCTCTCAGTTTTCGCTATCTCAAAGGTTTTTTCCTATGGTGGAAACTTTTCACTTGGGGAAAAATTATCAAATGCAAGCAGTGTAAAGTTGAAAAACAATGCAACTTTCATTATGCAACTCGTGTGACCAAATGAACTGCTCAAACGCATCTGGATGGGTACGTTTACATTAGGAATGGTCCTCTTTTTCACCCAAACATGCCGAATTGCTCTGAGCTATGTTCAACCAGCTAAATCCCTTAAGAGTCTAAACTGCAGTTGTTGTCACTAAATAGTGTACTCTTGTTGAGATGCAAAACTCAACCTACTAGTGAAACATTGGATCTGGATATTCAATATCCATGATGTATGGTTTTTCATGCTCTAGAGTTATAAAACATGATTTTGTGGAAGTTATACGACCATGTTTCCCAATGATTTGTCATATTATTTCATGCATAGAAAATGGAAGGAGGTTTTTTAACTTATTTAAATGATGAATATGGGAGAAATGTGATAACTACACATGGGTGATGCATCTGGAAATCAAGGTTATATTGTTGTTCATACACATCTAATATCTTTAGAATATCATTAGAACTGACCTATGCATTGGTTTCATTTAATGAGATGTCAAGTGTTGTGATATTAGTAGATGCAAATAAATTTTGTTGGTTGGATCAACAACTATCATGTGTTTTTATGCACGTTCATATAAGTTCATAGAGGTATATATAGATGCTCGTGAGCTTTGAAACATACACTTATTCTATAGATGCAAATGCAATGATTGCTAAGATTTAGAATCAAAACCATTAGTTGTTGGATGCCAAGCTCAAACATGAATTAAAAGCAATACATTTTTCTATGATTATTTTTTATGGGAAGGACCTCTTACAGTTCATTTGGAACCTTTTGGTGTTAAAATCCTTGCCACTAGACAATAATAGAACTCAAGAAGCATGAAGCATACATGAAAATACATGAATTATACACATGGATCATGAAGAATACATGAGAGACCATTAATTATACATTGGAAGCATGAATCATACACATGAATAAGTGAAGAATAATTAATTGAAGCATTGTAAAGGATACAAACCATTGAGAATGGAGCTTACCGAGAAATTGATAGCAATTATTTAAGCATTAAATATAAACAGAACCCATTCCTACAACATTCAAGCATACAATTTACACAATATGCATGATAACATCATTCAAGAATGGCAGTTGCAAAATAATATTTTCTTTAATCAAAAAGTCGTAAAGCTATATAGTGATATATATTGATAAAAGTATATATAATATATCCAAAAAATCCATACAGGCTTACTACAAAAGAGTCATATGGACATAAAATGTCACATATATATCAATAGTAAAAAACATATGTTCCAAAATGCCACATAGGCATACAACAAATGACCCTAATACATAGTCATTTCCCTCTAGGGGAAGGAAAAAGATCTTGTGTTGCCTTCAAAATTCAGCTGGATGGAGTGCCTATTGGTTCTCTTGTCTTTCAAACACACTCAGTAGACCTCCTCTCTAGACTCCTCTGGAGTTGCACTTGATACAATAAAAAGTATAGATGTTAATACATAGAAATTAAATTATGGAATGATATATAACAAAATATAGTCACTTACCGCATACAAATAGTCATCATGCACATTTACAACATTACCACATCCACGATCTGGAGTGACACCCACTTGTAGCAAGCATCAAGATAGAAATTAAACTACATGTATAAGTATCATGAAAAAAATCAATAATAGACCATAAAAGAGAAGATATAATGTCAAATCAACTAATATGTTACATACCTCTCTCAAAGGATCAAAATTGGCTATTGTTGCAGCAACTCCACGGTTCATTGTGTCACCAACATTGCCAAGGTTGTCTAATGTCAACAACTAAAAATGAAACAACATATCTAACAGTCATATAAAGAAGTCTAGGTAGTCCCTTTATAAATGGCATAAATGAGCAACAAATGAAAATGAAAAGAGCAACAATATGACTATCATAAATGAGCAGGAATTAAAAATGTAAAAAATGCAGCAACTTCATAGATAAAAATGTAGAAAATTCATGCATCATGAGTGCAACAAATTTTGAAGGAAGCTATTCAAGAATGGTGATACTGATAACAAAATTCAATACAAGGTAAAGGTCAATGACAGTTGAGAGAAATTGAAACACAATGTTAAGAAAAATTTGGGAAGTGATTGCAGTATATGCAACAGTACAATCCCTGTTGGTGGTAGTGACTTTGAATGAAAGAGTAAATGGTTGGCCTCAATTAAGAGTACAGTATAGTTCTTATAGATCACATAATGGTGAAAGTACTAAGTCCACTGGGATAGTCCAAACTCTTGCAAATGCCCAAGTTAAGTGCCCATTGAGATTCAAATTGCATATGTTGATGAAGTAATGTTAATGAGGGCATGATGTCAACATAGTGATAATGCCACAATGAAGTTCACATGAATGAAGTGAGAATTACTATGCTACGAGTAGCTTTCAAATGGATAATGGAACATACGATGAATTAGGACATGTATAGGGTTTTACTATAGCACGTGAAGTTGGTTGTTAAGGTGTGCAGCAATAATGGAGAAGACTTTGGTCAATAATGAGTGGAAGGAAATATTTTTTGTAACGGTACATGTGTCTAGGATAAAACTTGGATGGAGGTGCTATAGCATAGAAGGGATAAAGATACAAGACCAAGAGGGGATAATGGAACATATGGTGAAATAATAGAGGGTACACTAGGATGGGAGTCGAATGTGATAATGGAACATAGAATGGACTAGTAGAGATTAGTGGGATGGTCCAAGAGTGGATCGTAGAATGTAGGGTGAACTATTAGAGGTTAATGGGATGGGATTAGTAGGGAATAATGGAACATAGGGTGAATCAAGGGAAGATAATGGGACAAGACCAAGAGGATATAATGGAACATATAGTGAAATAAGAGAAGGTATTGGGATGGGAATAGAAGGGGTTAATGGAACATAGGATGGACTAGAATAGATTAATGGGATGGGCTAAGATGGAATAACAAAATATAGCATGAATTATTAGAGGTTAATGGGATGGGATTAGGAGGGAATAAAGGAAAATAAGGTGAATTAGGGGAAGAAAATGGGACAAGACCAAGAGGGGATAATAGAACATACTGTGAAATAAGAGAGGGCAATGGGATGGGAATAGAAGGGGTTAATGGAACCTAGGATGGACTAGTATAGATTGATGGGATGGGCTAGGATGGGATAAAAAAATATAGGGTGAACAATTAGAGGTTAATGGGATGGGATTAGTAGGGAATAACGGAACATAGGGTTAATTAGGAGGTGTCTAGGGTTTGACTATAGTACATGAAGTGGGAACTTGACCCTTGTGTAGTAATAATAGAGAAGAGTTATAGGATGAAATGTGGATAAAGATGGTATAACATATATAATGGGTAAATGAACATAGGGTGGAACATAGGGTGTGTTGATGGTGTTTTCTGCACGGCAACAACTTAGATAGAATATGATATCCTATCTCTCTTGAAAGGTAAATCTCTATGGGAAAAGAGATAAACCCAAGGTCTCTAATGTCAGGTCTTGACAATGCAACAAAACAACCCAGTGATAAATGTGAAAATGCTAGTAATCACAAAGGGACCTTACTACAAGAAAATACTGGACTCAAATTTATCAGATCTAGCAATATATTGATACTTTTGAAACTTGATTAGAACCTTGATAATAAAGAAATAAAAAAAGCTAAAGGTTTTAGAGATAGTTTTAAGACTATTTCTAACCCTAATATTGAAAATGCCAAAAGATATAATGTTCAGAATGGGCCAATCTCTCATTAACTATTTTCTGCTTGGCCCAGATGAATCTGCAATTTCACAGAAATAGTGCAATCTTCTAAGGTATTTGGAGATTTTCAAATCACTACCACTCATTTAGCCAATCCTATTGCAATTGAGATGAACAAACCCTTATAATTGAACTAAGCACAATTTTAAGTCCAGGCTAACTTTGCAAAGCAGCTAACAATCAGCTAACTGCAAAAAGTATGGACTAGAGATCACTGCAAACATTCCAAACATTAAACCCTAAGCATTACCAAACCATTTAACCATAAAATTATAAGCAATTCCAAAGATAGAATAACAAGAACCATGCCAAATGAAATTCTGAAAGATAGATACCAAACACAATATCTCTCTTATATTAAATCATCCAAAGTAGCAACAACTCTAGCTTTCTGTTACAACACTTGCTTGAGAATAAACCCTACTTCGCTCTAATGTCACTTATCTATTTTCTCTCTATTTCTATTCTTCTATCTGCCTATCTATCTATCAAATGAGGCAACATGCTTGTTTTTATAGAGAATCCTTAAGATAGGTCAGCCCAAAAGATAAATTACAATAAAACATGACCTACAAGAGGTTGGCCTCAAAGATATTAAAACACATGAAATGTGCCATTGGCACCAATTTCATCCGAAACTGCCAAGATACCAAAAAGTTCGGCCCAATACATGTGAATAATGGGAATCACAAATCTCAATGTAGCCTTATATAGCTACTACCCATCTTTGTCCTTAGCTCGATCTTCTTCACCATGTATGGCCAACAAAACTCTATCCAGCTCAACAACAGGTGGCATAGGCAAAACCCTAATCCTTCTCTCAAGGTACTTGATATCATCTCTCGCCTGCCTAACTACACCATCCCAATCGGACTTATTAGCCAAATATCTCTCTATGACTACAATATAAGTTACAGCATCATCCAACTAATGTCTAGTAACTGGTCTTTCACTGACTAGAGAATAAACATCTCTCCACCATTCCCTAGGCTGCTCCAAACCAAGATGCTTTGGAGAAAACTTCTTCCTTCGAATCATGACCTCAAAGAATGAAATGCACTTATCATAAATACTGGTCAAGGTATCCTCAACCTGCCTTGCCTGCTTATGGATCTTTTTCAAGGCCTTCTGCCTCATTTGCGGGATTTCAAACCATTCCCAAGATTTAGAAACCCTTGGAAAAGGAAGAATCCTACACTGTACCAATTTATCTTCGGTGAATCCCATAATTGTTGTAACCTTCTGTAGTAGGAGGTCGGTATCCACATTATCCTGAGCTAGGACAACCTTTAACCAATCCACTGATCTCATTGCATCCCCTCCAGTTGACAATATGCTCTTAATAGCATCATCTCCTTTAGTTTGGACACCCTGCAACCAGGCAACTATAGCATGTGTGGTGCCCTTCATATTCTCAAGCTCATAGATTGTCTCCTAAGGAGAGAAACCTGCAACAGAGGAGGAAGAACCAATGGCTTGCAAGGGTTTCATCAATTCTTGCAAGTATTTCTTTAGTTTCTCATTCTCCCTCTTTAGCTGATGCCTAGTCTTTACAGCCTTCTTCAACCTGCCCATAATCACAACACTGGAGCCTTCATATTATTCAGTGTCCTTCTGCACAATAGCATGCCCCAAGTCAACAGTTTGCACATTATAGTCTTCGGTGGTCACATTGTCTCTATCTTTGTTCAGAGAAGGGGTAGCAATGTGAGCCACTCTGTTTCTTGACCCATCTCTTTCAATTCTGGACACAACCCTTGCTTTCTTCTTAGTTTTTTCCTTCTCTACATTAGCCATGAGAACATCCCAATTAGGAGTAGCATCCTCCACTATCACCATTTTACTCTTCAACTCCTTCTCAAGCCAATCTGGAATCGTGGAACCAACAGGCACTGTATCTTGCTTATTTTTCCCCTATTCTTGTTGATCAACAGTTACATCCTTTTCAGCACTTAAACTTTTAGGAATGTCCATAGTTCGATTCTCCTTCTCTTGTACTTGTTCTTCCACAACCTCCTGTACGAGTGAAGGGGCCCTAGCTGGTATTTCTTTCTCCTTTTGAGGAGACTTGTTCACTTGTTTCCTCACAGGTGAGTCCATATGTGATACCAAGGGAGACTATATTACCTTGTCAATCTCTGCGTTTGCATTATAGAGGTCTCCCTCCTGAAACTCTTCCTCGCCCAGATCCTTAGGATCTTCATTCTTCTTTGGTTCCTCTTGTGTGATATCAGCATCCTGAGGGATGGAAGCACTCACTTGCTCAACAATAGGAATACTAATTGGAACATTCTCCTTTGTTGCAATATCTCTTGGGGAAGGAGTCCTTGACCTCCTAATGTATACTTGTGTCTTTTCCCTTGAGCTTTCCACCTCTACCACTGGTGGCTCAATTTCCTTGTCAACTTTAGGAGCTTCCTCCACCTTCTATGATAGTTTGGCAATCCTTCTTCTCTTTATCAATGGTGGAGAAATTTCAACCTCCTCCTCTTCTTCCTTATTCTTTTCAACTTCCTTCTTAGAGGCATGTCTCCTATTCTTAGCAATAGGCTTCCTCTATTTTCTCACCTCTGCAGCCTTCTCCACTTGAACCTCCCTTACCTAGATTCTGAAAAGAGAATCCAGGATTTGGTTCACGTGAACCCTCGGAAGTAGAGTGAGACTCTAAGTCTCCCGTCAGATCATAGGTGCATGGAACACCTTCACCCTCCAGTTCTAGCATCTTGTGCTTCAACCACATCTTGGTATATTTGATCACTGGGGCCATGACTTGGTCCAACTCAATCTTTTCCTCCTCTAACCAATCAACTTCCCCAGCTGGCCTATTGTTTACTGCCTCATAGACATGACCCTAGATCACATTTCCATCTTCCTCTACCTGGTTAGGGATGGCCTTCACATTGTATAGTCTTACCAAATCCACTGGCAATCTGGAAAACTTCTTCTTTCTTACCTCAAACTCATCGGCAAGGTTAACCCAGTAATCTTCAATGTGAGCCTTATGGCTATATTCCCTACTGGACTTCTTTTGAGCTTCATCGGTGATGTCAAACCTTGCCCTTTTGGAATGGAAAGAGAGACCAAGAGTACTCATCTCCTCCTCAGAAGCATGAGCAGACTGAATGGAAGCAAAAACCTAACCCATTCCTATTTTTAAGGGAAAATCATTCCCAAAACCTATCGTGTGCATCTATCCCTTTACAACATTATCAAACTCAGAAATCTTCCTAGTGACTTCCAACAATATAACATGATCAGTAGGATATCTAGGGAGTCTGTAGGGAGCCCTCTAAAAACCATCAATCCCACTGTATGAAAAAGTTGGGAATTGGATAAACCATGCCCCATATCTCCTTATTAATTCCTTTGCCTTATCAGAAATTCTCATATGTTTTGGACCTTGGAGCAATCTAGTGATGTACATTGTGAATGCATCATTGGATCTCCTGTAACTTCCCCTAGTTAGGTACAAATGTGGATATACTTCATAGATTGCATCCTTCCCAAAGGTACCCCTAGTGCTTAACCCCTTGTATGGGTGAAGTCTCGCCAATGAATACACTAGGAAAGAGGTCATGGTAAAAGTCTTGCTTTGTAAGAGATTACATAGCTTCTCATGAATCACTACACTGATGACACCTGCCTAGTGATAGTCAATTCCCTGCTCCATTCTAGCAATCACATTAAACATCTAGGTCTCGAACACACCTGCACTCTTCAATCTCACCAACCTGCTGAGAAGAGTAGTGACATTGTAGTACTCTCTCTTGAACTTAAGCCTGAATAGTTGCTTAGGCAACTTGGAGAAATGGGATTTAGGCTTCTCTAGCCAAGAGTTGATCACTTGTTAAGACTTGACTACATTCTCCTCATAATACTTCCTAGCACCATCCTTGTCAAAGGCCACCACATGGGACCTATCAGGCATGTCAAAGGTTGCAGCAATGGACACAGGACAAAAGTTAGCCAAAATCCTGCTCTGGGGACCAATTATCCTTTGTGTCCCTCTATCATAATTTCTCACACACTCAAGCACCAGCTCATAGCACTGCACCGTGGAAGGGAAACTTGCCAGATAAACCAATTTGGAGTCTACCATCCTTTTTGCCAACAGAGGAGGGCTCGGTGCTAACATCTCTACCTTGAACTCCTCATAGTCCCACATGTCTACATTTGTATCTATGATTCCTGACCAAATTGAGATCAGCTTACTCTCAGGAATCCGGATCCTTATGTCCAATTTCACTTTTTCTGCGTCTAATATGGCAAAAGTCTCTGCACCTGGATCTGTTGCCTTTCCCTTGCCTCAACCAGCAATATCCTGTCCTGATCCTACCTGCAAACATATAAATATGACTACAATCAGATCCACAAGAAACAACAAGTGTAGGATACTATTATTTCAATGTTCAGGATTTAGCCCCCCTCGCGGATTCTACACTAGAGAGGATTTTCGGGAAAATCCGAACTAGGCAGATTCCAGCGAACCAAGCATGCAAAATCCCATAATATCATTTTAAACCATCAATTAACAAAGGAAAACTATTATAAAAACTTAGCACAAGCTCATTTAATCAATCAAATATGTCCTCAATAAATAGATTCTTCCATAATCATCAAATTTCAACCTTTTCCTAGAAAACTCGGAAGAATCCACTAGAGATGAATTATAGCGAAAACAACACCAATTACAACCAACTCGGGAAAAAGGAGATGCGAAACATTTGGGAAAATCTGGAGGGAACAGATTTTGGCGAGACAAACGAAATCCGGTAAAAAAGTGGTAAAAGAGAAAGAAAGAGACAAGTCGGGTAAATCCGGGGGAAGCGAAATTCCGCGAGGACCTCGAAACCCCGAACCTGTCCACATTCAAAATTACTTTCACCAAAATAATTCAAATAACACCGGATCTCAGGCCTGCATTCTGAAAACAACTTAACCTAGACCTCCAATGAATGAAACACGAATTTAGAATGTTCCTCACAGTAATTTGAGGAGGATTGGCCATGCCCTAGGTCATGAACCCTAAAATGTCTGCCATGAAAGTACAAGGAACAAAGCATGACTTGCTCACACACCAGAATAGAGAATCCTAAAACCAATGCAAGCAAATGCCCAAACGAGAAGCAGTACCAGACCAAGAATAAACATCAACAATCAACCTAGCGGACTGGTAAAGCAGTGCAAAACCCCCCAAAATTCCCAATGATGACACACATACCCTAGTAAATCGAGAAAATCACGAAGGGCCAGGAAGCAAATGAAGCAAAGCAATTTGAAATCAACAGAGTGAAGGAGTATTTCTACATACCATGGGAACGTAAGGGCTAAAGCTAGTGATGCCAACAGACAACCGTCAAATGTGAGCAGGATACAATCCACACACATGAAATGTAAATGCACAGTCCAAACAGCCTTGAAAATCCAAAATCTAGCAAAACACCAAAAGCTCCAGGATACAAGCTCAAATGATCATTTACCTCCCAAAATCCAATATATCAAAGCCCCAAAACATCCACACAAACGCCATTAATACGGTCGACAAGACAACGACGACCACAAAAACTCGAGGATTCGACGAGGTGATGGACTTCGGAGAAATCCTGACCATACGGATTTTCTCGAAAATAGGGTAAAAAGGAAACAACTCCGGACATCGAAAGGAAACTGGGAGAATCCGGCCTAGGTGAATTTTCATGAAAGTAGTGAAAACTCTGAAATGCAGTCAGAACTCAAGGTATTTAATAAAACTCGTGGTGTGCCACTTCAATTGGAAAGATGGACATTAAAGCACGAACCCAAGCAAGCGAAGACCCTCGAAAAAGAAGGGCCAAAACACCAAAAATCGAAAAAGAGAGGCTCCCCACCTCAGTGGGGCATGTGCAAAAATTGCACAACAAATGGCAACTCCACAGGGGAAATGCTCCAGAGCATTTCAAGAATAAACTAGAATCAAGAACCCAGAATCTCTAGTTTCAATCCTCTCATCAAGATTCCTATGGACAAAGTTTCATAAATGACAAGAAAGAAGACCTTTTCCTATACCAGGGTCCAAGTGTCTGTATTATGCATTTAATCCTATCCTATAAGTGCAATGGGAACAAGAGAAAATCTAACCAAGGCTACATAAGAGTTCAAACTTCAAAAGCAACCTGGATAGAGCCTCGTTGCTAGTCAAGCATTTATAGCCCCAACGAGGTTATCATTGTGACCCTCCCAAGCATATCTCTACTACCAGTCAGGCGTCTATAGCTCCGATAGAGATACTAGGATACTCCTAATAAAGTGAAGCTCATTCAAATTTTCAAATTTTCCTTTTCTCTTCTTTCTTTGTTTATAGAAATTTTTTGCTTCACCTTTGTAAGTGATGAAACTCACACTCAAGGATGAGGGACACAATTGCATTGAAGCAAAATATAAGATTTTTTACTAGGTCAAATCACTCAAAAAACCCAATGCAACTCCAGGATCCTTAATTTAGTGTGAAAATGTAGGACCCAAATATATTCCAAAGTGTATCTAAAACAAGTGATTCTAATTCCAAGTACAAGGGACATCAGATAAAAGAATTCCACCACTTGACTCTGAAAAACTGATTGAAGTTTATAAAAGAAATTTTCAGAACAATCCCAATGAAATAGCCCGTTGCACAGGTGCAACAACCCCAAGGAAACTAGGAAACCCAAAGCAAAAAATAAAAAATGAAAAAAGTAGGACAAACCAAAGCAAACCTATTCTACAAAAAACAAAGCAGAAAGCAACAAAGAAAAACAAAAAGAAAACCGACTCTAGCTATGTACAAGATGAACTGCAAGCAGTTCAGGGTTGAAAATAATGCTTCAGATACTACCCATTAACAGGCATCGGGATATCCTCACCAATGAGGGTTTTCAAATGAAAAGCATTATCCCCCAGAATTTTTAAAATCTGGTAAGTACCAAGCCATAGTTTATCAAATTTACCATGCTCTCCCCTACGATCATGGGATTTATCCCAATAGAGAACTAGGTTAGAAATTCTAAAGGCCTTTACCTTAGCTCTCCTATCAAACCATATTTTTACTACACCTTGATGTTTAGAAAAGTTCTCTAGGGCTTCATCTCTTTTCTCTTCCAAATGCAACAATTCAGCCAAATGAGCCTCATGTTTATCTTCTTCATTATAGTACTCGTTAATAAACTACACGGTAGGGATTTTCAACTAGATAGGAAACACACATTCCAAACCATACACCAGGTGATAAGGAGAGGTTCCTATGGATGCCTTCTATCTAGTACAGTCAGCCCAAAGAGAAAATTAGAGCTGGGTGTGTCAGTCCTTAGGATTTTGTTCTAACAACTTACAGATAACTGTCAGTAGGTTCTTGTTGGAAGACTCAGCTAGACCATTACCCTGAGGGTAATAACTGGATGAAAAATTAATAACAATCCCGTGATCAAATGCCCAATTAGAAAACTTCAGTGATGCAAATGTAGGACCATTATCACAGACCAAATATAGTGGACAACCAAAAAGATTAATAATTCTAGTTTCGAGAAAATTGATTACCACATCTGAAGTACACTGTTTACAAGCAAGAGCCTTTTTCCATCTAGTAAAATAATCAGTTATGGTAAGAATATACCTATGACCTACAGAAGATGAAGGATTAATTGGACCTATAAAGTCCATACCCCACTGAGAAAATGATTTTACCTCTATGATTGGTTGGAGTGGAAGAGCTGCATGTTTTTCTTTACTTTCTGTAGTCTGACATATGTGACAAGTTCTCACATGTTGGTCTGCATCTTTGAATAAAGTGGGCCAATAATAGCCCGCCCTCAAGATATGATGTGCAGTGGATGATGCAGACCCATGGCTTGTGCCATATTTCTCATGAAATTCAATCATCACTCTAGCAGCTTCTTCTTTTCCCAGACATCTTAAGTATACACCCTCATGATTTATTTTGTACAAGTTAGATCCTTTCATCATAAAACTTCCACTCTTCAAGCACAAGGCCCGCCTCTGAACTGTATTAAGGTGATCAGGACACTACTGATTCAACAAATAGAAAATGATTTCATAATACCAATCTCTTGGAGATACCTCTTGAAGGTAATAATGTTGAACTGTGAGATCAGGACCAATCTCAGCCATTGCATTTGTAAGTCCTTGTCCTCTTACTAATTTCATGGGCTAGATTTCCATATCATACTCCTGCAACATGGTCACCCACTTGGCCCTTCATTCACCTAACTCATTCCGCACCAATAATAGCTTTACTGCAGGGTCAGGCACTATGGCAAAAAATTTATTCCTCAAGATATAGTGCCGAAACTTCTTCACTGCTCTGACCAAAGCATAGGCCTATTTTTCTACATTGAGATATCTTAATTCTGCATCTTTTAAGGGAGTAATCATGAAGGCAATAGGGTTTTCATCCCCTTGATCAGACTTTTGAGTTAACATTGCAGCACATGAGTGATCAAAAGCGAATGAATATATGTAAAAAGGCTTAGTGTAATCCGGACTCACCAATATAGGAGCTTCAACAATAGCCTTCTTGATTTCTGCAAACGCCTCCTTAGCTTTCGCATTCCATTCTATCTTTTCTTCTTGTTTTAACATAGCATTTAATGGCTTGACTATCTCTGCAAATCCTATGATAAATTTCCAAACAAAGTTAATCTTACCAAAGAATGACTTCATCTCTTTCTTACTTGGAAGAGGCCGAATCTTCAAGATGGCTTGAATTCTCTTGGTATCAATAGCAATATCCTATTCTAAGATGATGTATCCTAATAACTTACCTTTTGTGACTCCTAAAATACACTTCCTTGGATTAAGTGAAATACCAAACTCTCTACATCTTTGAAACACCTTGCATAAATCTGTTATATGATTGCCTCATTTCTTGGAAAAAATAGTCAGATCATCCATATAAATAATGATGCACTTACCAATAATATCCTTAAAAGAAATGTCCATAGCTCTCTGGAATGTAGCTCCAACATTGATCAATCCAAATGGCATCCTTATGTAAGCAAAAGTTCCCCATTTGGTAGTAAAGGCAGTCTTGTGCCTATCCTCATACTACACCATGACTTAGTTGTATCCAGAATACCCATCCAAAAAGGACATCATTTGAGATCCATTAACAATTTGAAGCACCTCATCCAGTGAAGGAACTAGATAATTATCCTTTTTTGATGCTCTATTTAGATTCCTGAAGTCTACACATAATCTAATTTCTCCATTATTTTTCCTTATTGGAACCAAATTCGCCACCCAAGTGGAATGTCTTACTGGAAATATAATGTGTGCTGAAAGCAGTTTCTGCACCTCTTTCTGAATAATGGGTTCTAACAAAGCATTAATTGGCCTTTATCTTTGCCTGAATGGTTTGACATCTGACTTCAAAGGAATGGTGTGTGTGATGATTGAAGTATCATATGTTTTCAAATCTTCATAACTCCAAGCTATTACATCATGATATGTATGTAAGGTATCAATAATTCCCTTTCTTTCTTCTAGAGTACATACCTTGCGAATAAAAACATTCTTCGAGTCCTCTGATATCCCCATATTATATGTCTCACACTGACTACTGAGAGACTCCTTTTTAGTCTTTTGTTCTTGATCTCTTATCTTATCTAAATCAAAAATTCGTTCAAGCTGTACCATACCTCTTGGAATAGTATTAGTATTCAAACTAATGATTCCTCCAAAGTCTATTTCTGCTTCCTGAGGCTCTATCTCATCAATAAATTGGGAAGCAAACACATCACAACTTGTAATGAAGTCTAGAATATGATTGTCATCTTCAAAGACCTGGAAATTAGTAACGTTGTCAGGCACTGAAGGGACTGGAGTGAACTCGACTGTAAATTTCTTCAATCTTGAAATTGATAGAGGCTGCAAGGTGCTAGCAGCTTGTGTTAGGGAATCAGCAACTTGATTTTTGTTTCAAGGGATTAACTGGATATTAAAAGCATCAAATCCCTCAATGAGATCCCACACTCTATGCTTGTAATTGGTCATTCTTCTATCACGACATGAATATTGTTTTCTTACTTGTTTGATTACTAATTCTGAATCTCCAAACACTTGTAATATCTTAACCTTCTTCCTTGATGCCATCAGTAAGCCATAGATCAGAGCTTCATATTCAGCAACATTATTAGTACATTGGAACTGGAGTCTGTGAGCAGCAAAGTAGTTCTTTCCTTTAGGACTAATCAATTCAAATCTCGCTCCAGCACCCTATTTGGATTTAGATCCATCGAATCTTAGTGCCTAACAGCCATCGGGTTCCTTCGATTTCAATTTACCTTGTTCTTTGTTGGGGATAGGGAGCTCTTCAGGAAGCACTGGGTTCTTACCTTTACCATTATTTGATTCTTCCTACACATTGAGTCCAGTAGGTGGAACTAGATTAATGCATTTATGTATCTGTCAGATAGTAGTCTGACACAGTCACATTCCAGCTCAAAATGAGGAGCATCATTGACTTTGCACTAGCTTGGAAGTAATAATTCTTCAAATGTCATGCTTCCTTTCAATTGTATTTGATCTTCCATACACTTCTGGATGAACTCCTGAAAGTTATCTAATAAACCAAGCTGACTGTCCTCTTGTTTCATCCTCTTATTCAATCAATGTCTCAGGATCATTGCTCTCCAGAATGTGTTCATCTGAAGAATCCTACAGCATAAAAACTTCTTCATCTTCTGCAATTGATGCGGCCAACACATAGTTCCCCATGCTAACCTCAGACACCAATACCTCATTTGATATATTTTGGTATTCCGTGATTACATATTTCATTTTGGGTTCTCTCTCAATTCTGATATGATTTGGGACTCCCTTCCATGGTAACCACATATGGCAATGATCTGTAGATGTATACCCATTTAAAGCTTTAGTGAAATCTCTACCTAAGATCAAACCATAAGTATCAGGAATGTCAGCCACCTAGATATTGATTACTTGTTGCACTCTAGGATCTGAGGCAAGCTGTGTAGGGATCATGTTTAATTCTCCAACTACACTCACTTCCATTTTGTCCAATTGAGTAACCTTCTTTTGAGAGGCTATATGAGTAATACCCAATGCTTTGCAAACAACAAAAGGCATAACATTTGTAGAGGCTCCTGAATCTAGAAGACAATTATGCAAATTCTTTCTGAAGATACGAACAAAAATTAAGAAAGGAGGAGTTTCCATCTTACCTTGAAATGGATTCAGATGAGTGTCATCTTGTGCAACTTGACCCTTATCCTTATCTCCCCTCCTGTCTATAGATGGGACCTGACTTTTGGGTGTTTGAGAATTAGAAGACCTGGTAGTAGCCTCATTTGTGGCTACCCTTTGCAATGTTATATTTGAACCAAATGACCCCAAAACTGCATTCTTAATGGTAGGAACTCTTAATAATTCAAAGGTAGAAAGACTCACTTTTACTTTCTTGAATTCCTCAATCACATATTCACCCAATTGCTCCACATTCAAATCAGCCTAGGCTTCCTTGTTGCCACTGGCTTGCCTATCTTTGGATATTTCAACATTGTTCCCCTTTGACAGGTACTGGGTTGGCACATGAGGATAAGTTGGATTTTTACTAGCTTGTGGATCTGGTGGAGTACTGAAATTATTAGGAGGGATGGAAGTAGTGAAAGGACCTCCAGCCTATGGACCCCTGTTAGGCCTATTTCTTAAATCATATTTCTTCGCTAGTTGTTGAAACATCTAAAATTCTTCAACACTAACTTCTTCCTCATCTAAAGGGCTATTATCATTCTCACTTTCCTCATTAAATAATTGGGAAATCTCATCCTCATTAAACACCTGCTCTGCCTCATCCTCTGTAATAGATACTTCCGCTGGTTCATTTTCCTCACCTTTTGGGAATGGGGCATGATTGAATACCAGTACTGGAGAATCATATGGATTTGAAGGTACTATTTCCTATCCAGTAGAATTATTTTCAACCTCATACTAAAAGATAGAAGCTACAGTCTGAAATTCAGCACAGTCTAACTCAGAGTGTTGACTTGTTTTATGGAGCCTGCACCATCCAGACAGAGCTGCTTCTGCTAAGTATACACCATTTGGAGGCTTCTCCCGAGCAACGGGTTGATTCAAGGGAGCAAGAATCCCTCCATTATTAGGCCCAGTATTCCAAGACCTATTCTGCCTAGGCTGTTGCCCTCTGTCAAATCCTTGTCCCCCTTGCTGATTTCTATCAAAATTCTGACTAGAGCCTTGCCTTCTATCGAAATTCTGACCAAAACCTTTCCCTTTGTCATAATTTTGATTTTTGTCAAAGTATTGTCCTCTTTCAAAATTCCTATTTTCTCTGCCATAGTTAGATTGTATATTCTTTTGAGCAGCTTGAAGCTGGCTATTTTGATTTCTCAAATAAGTCACCTCTGTATTCAACCTCTTCACTTGTTTAGATAATTCATCCAACCTTTCCTTATCCAAACTATTAGGTGATGTTGGATTACCACCAATAGAATATCCGGGTATGTTTCCAGAACCAACGGCCTGATTCAAGACTTCTTAATTCTATAGGTATGTAGGGAAACCAACTTATTTCTGCTGTAAGGGTTGATTAGCTCTTTGCTGAGGATAAGAAGCCATGGGATGAGCTTGATTTAAAGGTGGACCTAGATGAGGAACCAGAGGCAATGACGGTACATGGTTCATTATTGGAGCACGACTGGTCAAATCCTGGTTAAGGGCTTGAATTTGTCCAGGATGAGCAGCAGGTCCTAAGGATGGCAATGGTCCTAATAAATGTTGTCTCAAGTTTGTGCTAACCTTTACTGCTTCTGCATATGCAGTGAGCAAAGTATTCGAAGGATTGGTCCTTTGTTTGAGGAAGGTGGTTGTAAGGCTATCCAAGGCTTCAAGGTATACTTCCAAAGCAATATTTTCATTCCCAGCATAAGGCGCCTAGAGTCTGGTATATGCTCGATGGAACCTATCATTGAATGATCGTATGGGCTCATTAATCTCTCTTTTCACTCTAGTAAAATGCAAGTACAACTCATTAGCACTAATAGGAATTTTAAACTTTTGCAAAAATGCAGCTTCCAACTCAGTCCAATTATGGATGGAAGTAGCAGGTAAGTGATTGTACCAATAGAAGGCTTCTTCTCCTAGAGAATAAGGGAAAATCCTACATGCAACATCTTCATGGTTAATCCCTCTATCTCTCAGGCAAGTCTGAAAAATCCTAATGTGTTCTTCTACCGTTCTGTTGGGTTCATGAGTATGAAACTTAGAGCAGAAGTGCTCAGGATTCTTGGGCATAACATTGTAATTATTGAAGATCAATGGGGACAGATTACTAGCAAGAAAAGCCATTGGTGGAGGTGGGGGTGGTAATGGCTGATTTATGACTGGTTGTGGCTGCGGAATAGGAATTCCCTCAGAGTCAGATGAAGATAAGGATGATGGAGATGATTGAAGTGGGTGAGCTAATGATGATTCTTCCCCTCCTCTGGTCGTTCTTGACCCAGTAGGGGCATGCAACTCTTGAAGTTCTTCTCCTCCTGGAGTAGATCTAGTTCTTCTTCTAAGTCTCTTAGGAGAGATGACATTTAGAAAACACTCCAGTTTGCTTGTTCAAAGGCCCTCCTTCTAGCGCCAATCTGTTAATGGTGTTTTCTGCACGACAACAACTCAAAAAAAAATTTGATATCCTATCTCTCTTGAAAGGTAAATCTCTATGGTAAAAGAGATAACCCCAAGGTCTCTAATGTCAGGTCTTGACAATGCAACAAAACAACCCAGTGATAAATGTGAAAATGTTGGTAATCACAAAGGGACCTTACTACAAGAAAATACTTTTGAAACTTGATTGGAACCTTGATAATAAAGAAACAACAAAAGATAAAGGTTTCAGAGATAATTTTAAG
Organism: Sequoiadendron giganteum; assembly: GCA_007115665.2. Lineage (NCBI taxonomy): Eukaryota > Viridiplantae > Streptophyta > Pinopsida > Cupressales > Cupressaceae > Sequoiadendron > Sequoiadendron giganteum. The sequence continues at coordinate 36,124,665 of CM021106.1, read as the reverse complement.
ACTATTTCTAACCCTAATATTGAAAATGCCAAAAGATATAATGTTCAGAATGGACCAATCTCTCATAAACTATTTTCTGCCTGACCCAGATGAATTTACAATTTCACAGAAATAGTGTAATCTTCTAAGGTATTTGAAGATTTTCAAATCACAAACATTCATTTAGCCAATCCTATTGCAATTGAGATGAACAAACCCTTATAACTGAACTAAGCACAATTTTAAGTCTAGGCTAACTTTGCAAAGCAGCTAACAATCAGCTAACTGCAAAAAGTATGTACTAGAGATTGCTGCAAACATTCCAAACATTATACCCTAAGCATTACCAAACCATTTAACCATAAACTTATAAGCAATTCCAAAGATAGAATAACAAGAACCATGCCAGATGAAATTCTGAAAGATGGATACCAAACACAATATCTCTCTTATATTAAATCATCCAAAGTAACAACAACTCCAGCTTTCTGTTACAACACTTGCTTGAGAATAAACCCTACTTCGCTCTAATGTCACTTATCTATTTTCTCTCTATTTTTATTCGTATATCTGCCTATCTATCTAACAAATGAGGCAACATGCCCATTTTTATAGAGAATCCTTAAGATAGGTCGGCCCAAAAGATAAATTACAATAAAACATGACCTACAAGAGGGCGGCCTCAAAGATATTCAAACACATGAAATGTGCCATTGGCACCAATTTCATCCAAAACCGCCAAGATACCAAAAAGGTTGGCCCAATACATGTGAATAATGGGAAGCACAAATCTCAATGTAACCCTATATAGCTACTCCCCATCTTTGTCCTTAGCTCGATCTTCTTCACCATGTACGACCAACAAAACTCTATCCAGCTCAGCAACAGGTGGCACAGGCAAAACCCTAATCCATCTCTCAAGGGACTTGATATCATCTCTCGCATGCCTAACTACACCATCCCAATCGGCCTTATTAGCCAAATATCTATCCATGACTACAATATAAGTTGTAGCATCATCCAACTGATGTCCAATAACTGGTCCTTCACTGATTGGAGAATAAACATCTCTCCACCATTCCCTAAGCTACTCAAAACCAAGATGCTTCAGAGCAAACTTCTTCCTTCCAGTCATGACCTCAAAGAATGAAATGCAGTTATCATAAATACTGGTCAAGATATCCTCAACCTACCTTGCCTACTTATGGATCTTTTTCAAGGCCTTCTGCCTCATTTGAAGGATTTCAAACCATTACCAAGGTTTGGAAACCCTTAGAAAAGGAAGAATCCTACACTGTACCAATTTATCTTCAGTGAATCCCATAATTATTGTAACCTTCTATAGTAGGAGGTCGGTATCCACATTATCCTAAGCTAGGATAGCCTTTAACCAATCCACTAATCTCATTGCATCCCCTCTAGTTGACAATATGCTCTTAATAGCATCATCTCCTTTAGTTTGGACCCCCTGCAACCAAGCAACTATAGCATGTGTGGTGCCCTTCATCTTTTCAAGCTTAGAGATTGTCTCCTGAGGTGAGAAACCTGCAACAGAGGAGGAAGAACCAATGGCTTGCAAGGGTTTCATCAATTCTTGCAATTATTTCTTTAGTTTCTCATTCTCCCTCTCTAGCTCATGCCTAGTCTTCACAACCTTCTTCAACCTACCCACAATCATAGCACTGGAGCCTTCATATTCTTCAATGTCCCGCTCCACAGTAGCATGCCCCAAGTCAACAGTTTGCACATTATAGTCTTGGGCGGTCACATTGTCTCGATCTTTGTTCAGAGAAGGGGAAGCAATGTGAGCTACTCTGTTTCCTGACCCATCTCTTTCAATTCTGGACACAACCCTTGCTTTCTTCTTAGTTTTTTCCTTCTCTACATTAGCCATGAGAACATCCCAATTAGGAGGAGCATCCTCCACTATCACCATTTTACTCTTCAACTCCTTCTCAAGCCAATCTGGAATAGTGGAACCAGCAGGCAATGTATCTTGCTTATTTTTCCCATGTTCTTGTTGATGAACAGTTGCATCCTTTTCAACACTTGGACTTTTAGGAACGTCCACGGTTGGATTCTCCTTATCTTTTACTTGTTCTTCCACAACCGCTTGTACAGGTGAAGGGGCCCTAGCTGGTATTTCTTCCTCCTTTTGAGGAGACTTGTTCACTTGTTCCCTCATAGGTGAGTCCGCATGTGATACCAAGGGAGAGTGTATTACCTTGTCAATCTCTGCCTCTGCATTATAGAGGTCTCCCTCCTGAAACTATTCCTCACCCAGATCCTTAGGATCTTCATTCTTCTTTGGTTCCTCTTGTGTGTCATCAGCATCCTGAGGGATGGAAGCACTCACTTGCTCAACAACAGGAATACTAACTGGAATATTCTCCTTTGTTGTAATATCTCTTGGAGAAGGAGTCCTTGACCTCCTCATGTATACTTGTGTCTTTTCCCCTGAGCTTTCCACCTCTACCACTGGTGGCTCAATTTCCTTGTCAACTTTAGGAGCCTCCTCCACCTTCTGTGATAGTTTGGCAATCCTTCTTCTCTTTATCAATGGTGGAGCACTTTCAACCTCCTCCTCTTCTTCCTTATTCTTTTCAACTTCCTTCTTAGAGGCATGTCTCCTCTTCTTAGCAACAGGCTTCCTCTGTTTGCTCACCTTTGTAGCCTTCTCCACTTGAACCTCCCTTACCTGGATTCTAAAAAGAGAATCCACCTTCTCTTTGCCTTTAGGATCTGGTTCAAGTGAACCCTCGGAAGCAGAGTGAGACTCTAAGTCTCCTGTTAGATCACAGGTGCATGGAACACCTTCACCCTCCAGTTCTAGCATCTTGTGCTTCAACCACATCTTGGTATATTTGATCATTGGGGCCATGACTTGGTCCAACTCAGTCTTTTCCTCCTCTATCCAGTCAACTTCCCCAGCTGGCTTATCTTTTACTGCATCATAGACATGACCCTAGATCACATTTCCATCTTCCTCTACCTGGTTAGGGATGGCCTTCACATTGTATAGTCTTACCAAATCCACTGGCAATCTGGAAAACTTCTTCTTTCTTACCTCAAACTCATGGGCAAGGTTAACCCAGTAATCTTCAATGTTAGCCTTATGGCTATATTCCCTACTGGTCTTCTTTTGAGCTTCATCGATGATGTCAAACCTTGCCATTTTGGAATGGAAGGAGAGACCAAGAGTACTCATCTTCTCCTCAGAAGCATGAGCAGACTGAATGGAAGCACAAACCTCACCCATTCCTATTTTTAAGGGAAAATCATTCCCAAAACCTATCTTGTGCATCTCTCCCTTTACAACATTGTCGAAGTCACAAATCTAACTAGTGACTTCCAACAATATGACATGATCAGTAGGATATCTAGGGAGTCTGTAGGGATCCCTCTAAAAACCATCAATCTTGCTTTGTGAAAAATTTGGGAATTGGATAAACCATGCCCCATATCTCCTTATCAGAAATTCTCATATGTTCTGCACCTTGGAGTAACCTAGTGATGTACATTGTGAATGCATCATTGGATCTCCTGTAGCTTCCCCCATTTAGGTGCAATTGTGGATATACTTCATAGATGACATCCTTCCCAAAGGTACCCCTAGTGCTTAACCCCTTGTATGGGTGAAGTCTCGCCAATGAATACACTAGGAAAGAGGTCATGGTAAAAGTCTTGGTTTGCAAGACATTTCATAGCTACTCATGAATCACTACACTGATGACACCTGCCCAGTGATAGTCAATTCCCTACTCCATTCTAGCAATCACATTAAACATCTAGGTCTCGAACACACCTACACTCTTCAATCCCACCATCTTGCTGAGAAGAGTAATGACATTGTAGTACTCTCTCTTGAAGTTAAGCCTGAATAGTTGCTTAGGCAACTTGGAGAAATGGGATTCAGGCTTCTTTAGCCAAGAGTTGATCACCTGTTGAGACTTGACTACATTCTCCTCATAATACTTCCTAGCACCATCCTTGTCAAAGGCCACCACATGGGACCTATCAGGCATGCCAAAGGTTGCAGCAATGGACACAGGACAAAGGCCAGCCAAAATCCTGCCCTGGGGACCAATTATCCTCTTTGTCCCTCCATCATAATTTCTCGCACACTCAAGCACCAGCTCATAGCACTGCACCATGGAAGGAAAACCTACCACATGAGCCAATCCGGAGTCTACTATCCCTTTTGCCAACAGAGGAGGGCTCGGTGCTGGTATCTCCACCTTGAACTCCTCATAGTCCCACATGCCTACGTTTGTATCTGTGATTCCTGACCAAATTGAGGTCAGCTTACTCTCAGGAATCCATCTCCTTATGTCCAATTTCACTTTCTTTGCATCTGAGATGGCAGAAGTCTCTGCACCCGAATTTGTTGCCTTTCCCTTGCCTCGACCAATAATATCCTGTCCTGGTCCTTCCTGCAAACACATAAAGATGACTACAATCAGATCCACAAGAAACAACAAGTGCAGGAAACTATTATTTCAACGTTTGAGATTTAGCCCCCCTCGCGGATTCTACACTAGAGAGGATTTTTGGGAAAATCCGGACTAGGTGAATTCCAGCGAATCAAGCATGCAAAATCCCATAATATCATTTTAAACCATCAATTAACAAAGGAAAACCATTAGAAACACTTAGCATAAGCTCATTTAATCAATCAAATACGTCCTCAATAAATAGATTCTTCCATAATCATCAAATTTCAACCAATCCGCCAGAGACGGATTCTGGCGAAAACAACACCAATTACAACAAACCCGGGAAAAAGGAGGAGATGCGGAACATCCGGGAAAATCCGGAGGGAATGAATTTTGGTGAGACAAATGAAATCCAGTAAAAAAGTGGTAAAAGAGAAAGAAATAGACAAGTTGGGTAAATCCGGGGGAAGCGGAATTCCGCGAGGACCTCGAAAACCCGAACCCATCCACATTCAAAATTACTTTCACCAAAATAATTCAAATAACACCAGATGTCAGGTTTGCATTCCGAAAACAACTTAACCTAGACCTCCAAAGAATGAAACACGAATTTAGAATGCTCCTCACAGTAATTTGAGGAGGATTGGCCATGCCCTAAGTCAAGAACCCTAAAATGTTCGCCATGAAAGTACAGGGAACAAAGCACGACTTGCTCACACACCAGAATTGAGAATCCTAAAACCAATGCAAGCAAATTCCCAAATGAGAAGCAGTACCAGACCAAGAATAAACATGAACAATCAACCTAGTGGACTAGTAAAGCAACGCAAAACCCCCCAAAATTCCCAATGATGACATGCATACCCAAGGAAATCGAGAAAATCATGAAGGACCAGGAAGCAAATGAAGCAAAGCAATTTGAAATCAATAGAGTGAGGGAGCATTTCTACACACCATGAGAACGTAAGGGCCGAAGCTGGCGATGCCAATAGACAACTGTCGAATGCGAGTAGGATACTATCCATGCACACGAAACACAAATGCACAATCCAAATGGTCTTGAAAATCCAAAATCTAGCAAAACACCAAAAGCTCCAAGACACAAGCTCAAATGATAGCAAATGCAAAAACTCAAATGATCATTTACCTCCCAAAATCCAATATATCAAAGCCCCAAAATGTCCACACAAATGCCATTAATGTGGTCGACAAGAAAGCCGCGACCACAAAAACTCGGGGATTCAACGAGGTGACGGACTTCGCGGAAATACGGACCATACGGATTTTCCCGAAAATAGGGTAAAAAGGCAACAACTCCGGACATCGAAAGGAAACCGGGAGAATCTGGCCTAGGCGGATTTTCTCGAAAAAGTGAAAACTCTGAAATACAGTCAGAACTCAAGGTATTCAATAAAACTCGTGGGTGTGCCACTTCAATTGGCAAGATGGAAATTAAAGCACAAACCCAAGCAAGTGAAGACCCTCGATAAAGAAGGGCCAAAACACCAAAAAGTGAAAAAGAGAGGGTCCCCACTTTAGTGGGGCGTGTGTGCAAAAACTACACAACAGGGTGAAATAATAAAGGATACAATAAGATGGGAGTAGAAGGGCATAATGAAACATAGGATGGACTAGTATATATTAGTGGGATGGGTTAGGAGGGGATCATGAAAAATAGGGTGAACTATTAAATGTTAATAGGATGGGATTACGAAGGAATAAAGGAACAAAAAGTGAATTAGGAGAAGATAGTGTGACACAATCAAGAGGGGATGATGGAACATAGAATGGACTAGTAGAGATTACTTGGATGAGATAGGATGGGATAATAAAACATTTGTAAGGTGAACTATACTAGAGGTTAATAGGAAGTAATTAGAAGGGAATATTAGACCATATAGTGAATTAGGTGGTGTCTAAGGTTTGAATATAGGACATGAAGTGGAAACTTGAGGTGTGTAGTAATAATGTATAAGAGATTTGGTCAATAATGAGCAGAAGGAAAGGTTTCTTGTAAAGATATGTGTATAAGATAAAATGTGGAGGAAGGTGGTATAATATATAAGGTGTTAAAGATTGGGATATGTGATATAAAATGGTTAAAATATGCGTGATGAAAGGAATGGAAGAATGAGATGGACGTTGAATGGTAAATATAATTAGGATCTCACAAGACCAACCAATGTTTGTGTTTCTCATCAATTTTTTAGATTTGTATATGAAAAATTACGAAAACTAGCTAACATTTTTTTACAACACCATTAATGAATAAAGGTTACCTGAGTGAAAGTTGTTTGAGGACATGAATTGCAAGGTGTGGAGCTCGAAGTTCCACCAAGAAACTGTTTGACATCCAAAGCATGTTATGAGACAAACATTCAAATATAGGATTCAACTGTTCAAATGCAATAATATATTTAATACTAGTTGCATACCTGTGGACTCAATGTCAAGAACAAATAAGGGTCTGCAGGAATGGAGCACGTCTCATGAACACTTCAACCCTAAAATTTAATCATATTGATTCTACTAATTTAGTTATTCTTAAATTTCAAAATATAATTTAATAAATAAAATTAAATGAACTTGCTGAATTTTACCTAAGTATCAATGTCATATGTATTATTCAACAATTCATCTGTCATAGCCATCACCTCTGTAACTGATGTAGGCTATGTAGCTGTATCCTGAGCACTCTGATAATCATACGTGCAAACAACACCACAAGTGCTACAATGGTGAGGTGGAGCTTGAGGCCTACATGTCTCCTCCACATTAGGCTCTACTAGAGGCATCACACACTGCATAATGGTCTGGGTGAGCGAGCTAATCGACTCCAATGTGTCCACCTCTACACTGTCCTTAACAATGGAAGGAACGACGACATGCCCCACCATGGATTTGGATAAGGGTCTTGTTGCCAACTATGGATTATGTCGTGCATCAGGTATATCATGTGTGGAGCCCCCACCTCTACCTTGAAAGTTTAAGATGTCAAAATAATTTGGCATCTTATTGAGGACAAACTCACAATAGAGTTTCCTCAAAAAGTATTGTGGTACCTCATGGTTATTGCATGGAGGTTGGTCAAATACCATCCACCATCTCTCCCAAAATTTATTTTTAATTAATTCATGGTGGCACCAATGGATGGGGAACCTCCTGCATGCATGAGACAAAGGTGTGTTTGTTCTCAAATCTGTAAATAGGACACATAAGTCGGCTTTGCTAATTTTTTGTTTTTTCACATCTGCATATGACAAACCACTAGCATAAAATTGTCTCAACTCATGCCCTCTTATTTGACCAAAAATTTATTTTCTCACTCATTTCTCCTACATGAGATACAATTGACTTCAATGATTTGGAAATCCCTCTCCTATAAGGGTGGGTTTCAGCATGCTCGGTTAATCTTCCAATTAATTTTTCAATGTCTCTTTTATTGTTTTCAATTTGATTTAGAATATTTTCTTGTGTTCCTTGAGGATGCCTATGAACTGATGGAGGGGCTTAAGGTTGTTTTAATAGAACTTTTCTATTTGGTGCATGCTAAATTTGGTGCAGGCCAAATGAGAAAGAGTGCGCCAAATGCTCTTTTTTGGTGTTTTTTTGCATTTTTTCAATTTCGCATCAAAATTGTGTCATAGATCCATGCACTTACCCCATGGTTAATATGATGTGGTGACATATTAGTTTAAGACTAGAGAAGAAATATTTTTTGGGGATCCATGGGAAGGAAAAGATAAAATCAAAAGCTTCTCAAAGGATATAGCCAACATGGTTCAATTGGAAGCTGACATTTGGTGCTGACTAGGACCAATGTGGGACCGCCCAACAAGTTCATCTTCAGATAAGTTAAAAAAAATTTAAAACATGTGAAATAATTTAAACAACTTAGGTTACTAGGAAAGAGGTCTAGTAACATATGATCAAAAAGACATCGCCAGGTAACTTAAGCTACCAAGAACTAAAAAGGAAGGTTACCACTCAAAAATAACCCAATAACAAAGAACTTAAGATTTGATCGATAGAAGACCCATACATGTCAGCAATGACGGAAAGAAAAAAGGTAAAGGTAAAATGAAAAATGCTCACAAACTAAAGCAAGTGTGCATCTTGCGGGGCTTGACAAAGCATAAAAGGTTAAGCGGTATTTTAAAAACACATATGAGGAACGAGCTTAACTAATGCTTAGGTAAAGGGGGCCACTCAAAACATGAAGTGTAGGCCTTGAAGATGTAACTTAAGGGATCAAACAACTGGAGCAAGCGGTCAACAAAAAATTATAACAAAAGTGTAAGGATTTCACAAGGTTTTAAGGTTTCTTCAAAACCCTAATGTAATTTCATAAAAACCCTTACAAATATGATCATTCAATAGATTTCAGAAGCATTTGAACGAGATAAAAGGCAAAATTTTAACAAGTACCACTAGCATTTTCAAGATTATCAAACATAAAGCATAAATATTGTCATTCATCATCCAAGATATAACACATTTTCCAATCATTTTACTTCATGTTGAGTGCTCCTCTCTAGTGCAAGGCATTTTTCAGCATGCAAAGAAATTTTTCCACATGCCTTGGTGTTTTTTAGCTTGTGTGAGCATATGAAATCTCTTCTAAATGTTCAAAAATAAGTTGGGGCTTTGGATCTTTACGTTGGGTCATTTCTAGCAATGCTAGGCATTTTTTACAATGGTATGACATTTCAAATTTTTGTAGGACGTTTTCAAACATGAAAACCATGTTTTTTACACTTAACAAGGTTAAAAATGACCAAAAGACTTTCCTCCAAATGTCTACATCTTATTGTAGTGCATTTACTCTTTGCATTGTGTGCTTAAAATATTCTATGAGCATTTAAAATTGATTTGAGATGTTTTTGGACCCAAAATTATCATCATATATAACAGCCAACACTGTCAGAAATAACTCAAAGAACTTCCTCCATGTGCCTGGATCTTATTGCAGTGCACCATTTATTCATAGTGTGTTCTTGGATGCATGGCCATGAGGAAACATGTGTTGGTGCAATGTGAAACTCTTAATCATACAATTTTTCATGTGGAAAAAATATATGTGAAGTTGGATGCCCCTTTCTACCTTCAATTTAATTTAATTTGGGCTTATAATTTTCAACAAGTATAAAATGATATGAATTTTTTCTTTCTCCTAACTAGAACATTAAAACAATGTTTTAATAACACTCAAATTAAAAAAATGAAATTGGCAATTAAATGTGTTCTGGCCAAAATGACGTGATTTGCACCATGAACTCAAACTACAAAAAGCCATGAAAATTTGTGGGGAGCACTTATATTTGCTACATTACCTAAAACAATCATTAAAATTTGAATAGCAAACCAATTTTGAGGGGCTCATTTGTAATGGTGAGCAATCTACAAGCACTTAAAAGAGAATTTTAGCCACAACCATAAAACTCACCCAACAATCATAAAAATTGACATGAAGACTTCCCATGAATTATGAATACTTTTTCTATTGTCGAAACTGAGAAAAAAATCATTTTGATGATGCTCTTTGGACTCACCCATAGATGTTGAAATATTATACATTTGATTCTGAAACTCATCCAATCACCCTAAAAATGGAGGTGGAGACTCATTTTGAATTATAAAAAAATTTGCAAAACAGATTTTGAGAGTTATTGTACATGAATGTAACTGGTGCCATTTCAATCAATGAAAATGTAATAATTTTAAAACTCTTCCTAGTTGTGTTCATTCTATCGTGAAATTTTTTGTTGTATAACTTTGGATACCTTTCAGTGGGAACGCCAGTCATGGTACTACATCATTGCTTAGCCAAATAAGGAAAGCACTATAGGACGTCACTAGCTAAGAGAGGACCGTGAGCAATTTTAAGGCCAAGACAACAATGCTTAGGTATACCAATGGGAAATGGGAAAAATTCTAAGCATGATCGAGAATTTAGGCCCCATAAGTATTGATCATGGCCAACAATGTCAATTCCACCGCTAAGGGCATTCAAGGAATTTAGTCGAGAAACAAATGTGTTACCTAGATGAGCAGGCAATTAAGCAATGAAAGGGATAGGAGATAAAATAAGTGCCAAGCATTCTGCGCTAGATCACCACTGTCGGTTGAAAACAAAATCTCCACAGCATGTTTTGAAGGAATGATCAGTATAAACAAAGGACGAAGAGATAGATATCATCTAAGGGAAACAATAATGAGATTAAGAGAAGAATATTAGGTGGGTAGAGTAGAGAAGGATATATATACTCTACCACACCTGCACGAAGCATTACGATGGCTTCTAGATGTATTACTTTGGAATCAATATGTAATAAGAACTACGTAATGGCAGATATGAATGATCTTTGGGATCTTCATTATCATGTAGGCTTTAAATAATCTCTACGTAAATGATCTAGCAAGGAACGTAAGGAGCTATTTTGCATAAAGTGACCTTGCAAATTCTTCCAAAGTCGGAGTGAGGTGAGTGGTGTCTGTCGCCTATTGAGTGGCCATTAATTACTGTAGGACCTAGAGCACGGTTGTGCATATACCCCTAAAATAGCCCAACAAGTTGTCCAATTCATCCCTCACATCTAGTTTTTATGGCAAACCATAACTAAGGAAATGCTAATGGGAATAATGGAGGACACCAAAGTATCATGGGAGTATAGTTCTTCACAAGATTTGAAGTCTGTGGAGATTGATATTTAGCTTGCTTTGCTAGAAGGCCTTGCCAGTAAGCAAATAACAAAGATATATGGTTCTAAAATAAGTAGATAACTTTCAAATATGAACAAGAAGAAAGATTGTTACACTTAGATTCAAAATAAGAGGTGAATTACACATTACAAACTAAATTATGGGTGAATATATAACATATAAGATGGGGATAATAACTAATAAGTTGGTGATGGAAGAGAGCAGAACCCATGAGATATGGAAGCCATTGGTAGTTCATGGAAAGTAAGTTCAAAAGAGTTGGCCTAGACCAAGACAAAGCAAGATCATTTGGGTCAAGAAAAAAACATAAAATAATAAAAGATCTTGAGGACTAGTAAAAGGAAAATTAAGTTTTTGAAGTATAATGGCATCACAAAACTGAAAAAAAATACCATCAATAAATCATAGAAGTAATAACAAAGGGAGAAGAATGTTCAAAAAGTGAATGGTCCACATGTTAAAGGCAATACTTTTGTGATGGTGAGATAGTGTGAGAAATCTCGTAAACTGAAGTTTACACCAAGTGAACGAGAAAGCTAAGTACGATGGATAGACAAATCCAATAGTTGGCATTTATAAGTGTGAAAAGGGTGGTAACATAGTTAAAACTCAATTAAAAAGGAGATGTGGCTATGCAATGCTTTGAGTATGGCTAGGGGTATTGTGATTTCATCAAGAGATCCAAAATATGATCATATAGTTGGAAAAGATGTGATTTTCTTTTAAGGTATTTTATTTTCTAGATAGTAGAGTACATGTCCATAAGGCTTTGAATGCAATAGGAAATGCAATTTTTATTGATACAGTGATGAGGATTGGTTGTGGTGGATGAACAAAAAAAATCAAGATTAAATCTAAAAATGTCTAGATATATGACATGGTGAGTTTTACAATAGAGATGGAAATATGAAAAGGGATTGCTACACAAAAGGAAGGAAAATGTAAAATATCAAAATAATTCATGATGAGGGAGGAAAGCCTTGAAAGATAATTAATGGAGGTGAATCAAGTCAAAATAGGCATTAAAGCCTAGACCAATGAGTCTAATGAAAAATTACCTAATCTAGCAATCTGATAGTTAATTAGAAAATTCATGTGTAATATAGAAACAACAATAATAAATTATAGTAAATGCATGAACTCTATGTAGCTAAATGCAACTTGCTTATAAAAATTAAATATTTCTAGAAGTATTATTGAAATTTCCTATCACTTATCTCTTCTGACATATAGCAGATTTCTTAGCAAGACTTCTCTAAAAATAGTTCATTCTCCTTTCCCTTTCTTATTTTTTCAACAACCACCCCTTCACTTTCAAAACCTTGAATGAAAATAAAGTCCCAAAAAGTAACTACTGACTCGGCCAAGAAAGGTTTTCTAGCCCTTGTTACAAAATCAAAAGTGGAATAAAACATGTCCCCAACAACAAAAGCACCCCAATAATATTTTTGAAAGACCAAGAAAGAAATAAAACAACCCACCTTATCAAAGGAATAACCAGGAAAATCCCAAAATCTATTCATGCAAGTGTTAGGTTAAATTCCATGAACAAAGAGGAAAGTGAAAAGTTCTCTACAAACATGATGCGAGTTATCCAAAACAACATGACCCTCATAATAAGGAGCCAAGTAGAAGAAAACATCTACACATCATGAGAAAATATTTTCTCAAACTAAATTTCTAAAAGTTATTATAGTCACACAAACTAAATTGCTAAAAGTTATGATAGTCACACAAACTAAATTGTCCCAATGTTGCCAAGGTTAGAAAAGGGAAAAATGTCCTTTATTCAGAAAATCAATCACTAACCATCTACATGAGGTCGTGACACATCCATTTTTAATTTAATATATTATTGTCAACATGGATATTAATTTTATACAATCAATCAAACTTATAACTCAACACTAATATCTATACGAGATCTTCATATTCCTTATTGCAGCCTCAAAACACTAAAGGTCATTATATGGCACACATAGTCATTATGTACCATATTGAAAAGTTCTTGTAGTAGACTATTTCTAGCGAAGACTATTTGTATCAATTTGATTTAGGAATGTACCTAGATTCTTCCTATAGCAACCTTATAGGAAATAAAATTGAGCAAAAAATGAAATAACAAAAAAAGGGGGGATCCTAGGTCCTCAATGCAAAGAACCTAGGATTTGTAAAAGTGGGGGCCTTTTCCACTATTTCATTTTTAAAGAGGGAGATAAATGAGGTGAATAGATTAACTATCAACCATGAAGGTGAGTCAATCAAACTTGGATCTCCTTCTTTTGAGGGATTGGAAATTTACTTAAATGATTTAGAATTATTTAATCTAATTAGCCTATATGACCTAATACATAAATGTGAGATCCTAAAAAATAACAGACTGAAACAATATTTTATAGACAGATTTGGAGAGTGCAAGAGATTGTGTACCTATCCTGAAAATTTGGTTCTGAGCTGAATAGGAGGACTAGGATGCCTAGGGGTGTATGTGTCTCTGATAGGGTGTCTTGCTTTGCTTTTGGGGTCCTCTGGTGACATAACTGAACTTCTGATTTTCATCTATAAAATTGCTAGAATGTTGTATGGGTAATTCTACAAATGAGTTTATGTGGCTTGATAAGATTTAGGGCTTTGAATGCAACAACGAACAACTTGCATTCAATATTTCTTCAATCCTCTTCAAACCTATAATTTGCACATTCAAAAGGAGAGAAAATGTTGGGCCATTTAGGGGTTTTCCTTAGTCAAACCCCGTGTAAGTGTTTCCACTTCCACAATGGAAAATATCAATGATAAATAGATTATTGAAAGGAAGGAATGATGAAATCACAAAGTGCTACAACTCACCACCCTTCAATGGCTTCCTTGAAGGACTAAAGTCATGCACATCACCTCAAGGTTTTGATCTTGCTTTCTTAATTTTCTTGAATGCTTTGGAGACCTACAAAAGTGTTAGCCTTCACAAAACAATGACAACATGAACACACATACACTTTGACATGATGCTTGGATCTTGAATTTCTAAAATAATACACTCTAAAATGTTGTTCTTGACTTTCTTGATAGTGCTCTTGATCATAAGTTTTTTAATAGTTTTATTTTTCTTGTTAGATTTTAAATGATGAAAAGACTAGTTATTTATAGGAATTTCTCTAATTTCTCGAGAATTAAATCCCGATAGCTGACGTTTGACATTTAAATTTTGAATGTTAAAATGGCCACTCCAAAATATTAAAAATTGGTCCCCAATGGAATAGGGGACCATATTCCCATGGGTGTATTGGTCTTGGCCCTTTTCTCTAGGACATCATGTATTGTGGGAAAAACATTAATTGCTCACATTTGTTCAATGCTTGCCATTTCTCATAAAGTGGTACAAATGGGCTATAGAATGAATAATTTTAGGAAATTAGGGACCCAATTAGGTCTAATAAATTAAGGGGGATAAAAAATAATGTGAAATTATCAAGGGTGACAATTTGCAATGCTACAAAAACTAATAAGTAATCACACAAAACTAAAGAAGAAAATTGAACACAACCTACTATATATGTTAACATGATATTACTTGTGGACCCATATGCTCCTACATTAGTGTGAAAGTGATCATTTGAAAGTAACCTTAGAAGGGATGCGAGAATTTGAGGAAAGGAAAATGATAATGAGAGAGAATTATCGAACTCTCTAAAGATAAGTGGATATGATGGAGCCTCAAATTTTGTTCTTTGAGTTCCATTAATTATTTTTGCCACATTACTGGTTTGTCATGCTATTTGAGAGAAGCCTAGGGTTGGGGTTTTATTTTTTCCTATAGGAAATCCTAATGTTCTATCTTAAACTCTGGGTTGGATCTATTTCACCATTACCTTTTTGAGGGAGGTTTTAGAACAACTTATGTCCCATTGATTTGTCTAGGTCGGGCCCCTTTTAATAAATTGTGTTAAATATTTTTCCTGAATTTATTATTTCCTAAGTCTAGGTCGGCCCGTGCCCCGTGCTTTAAGAACAACCTTAAGCCATCATTTGTCATCGTCCTAGGCGATGTCCCCTTTCCCCCTTTTAATAATTATCTTATTTTACAGGAAATATTTTAATGACCGTCGATCATCCTATGGTTGGTCCTAACCGTTCCCCGCGATCTCGTGATGGCCTCATTGCTTGGTTTCAACTTATTGTGAAATCATGGGCGAGCACCACGTGTCTCAGCTGTCGATGCCAAAAAAGGATTAATAAAGTGTTTAATATTTGTGTCAGACTTTAATATGTTATAAAGTGGGTTACTAAAACAATTGTGAGATGCACGTGCCCGAAATCGACGGTGGTGTTACAATCTTGATGAAAAGTTGCTCGACGGTTACATTTGGTGTTGCTGACTGTTGTGAATTAACACAATTTCCGATGGAAGGAATCAACGGTTTCCTGCCATCGTGTGATCCAAAGATGTAGGATGTTTAGTGATTGCGACATCATGGGTGGGCGTCACGTGTATCCCTTTGGTGTTGTGTATTGTGTTGGGCCCTTGACGCTAACATGGAGATTACATCAGCCTTTTTGAAGGTGGTCGTTCGATGATCTAACAAAAATAAAAGATCGATGGCTGAAGTTTAAATTTGCATCAAATGCGATTGGAGCCATTGGCATGAAATGCAAATGAGCTTTAAAGGCAGATGAGACATCTACTGGATAAATTCAATTGGCATAAAGTATTTGATTTCATTCTATCTTCACCACAAAAGAATTCAAGTATTTTCGAAGCGGTTCAAAGCCAGAGATAAAGTTTTTCAAGGAATCACAACGAAATTTTGGTTCTTTGCACGGTGCAAAATCCCATGAGTTACTTTATGTATCACTGGTTTAATTTGACTGTGTTTTTTGTGAAAGGTTATAGTGTGTTGGTCAGGAGGTTGTTGATTATTGTTGTAGGGTTACTGGTTCATTTGAATTGTGGTAAATTGCACAGTTATGTTTTAATTTTGTTTTCTAGGTAGCCCTAGTTTGTTCAAGGATTTAAATTTTAAGGAAGCCCTAGTTGTTTGAGATGGCGCCACCAAAGCAACACTCTGGCCATGTTGATTATTTGCAAAGGAATTTATATGATGATTTTCAGCATCAACTCTCGTTATCAACAAATGACAGAAAGAGGGGTTTGGTTTTAATGAGTGGAAGAACCCTGGGCGAAGGACTAGTGTGCATGAATTATAATATTGCAGATCCTAGGGTTCTTATGACAGGTTTGGAAATGTTTAGGCTATGGTATGGACAACGAAACCTACCCCACCCCTTCTCTAATGGTTGGAGATACGAAATGGGGAAACTAGCAGTACCAAATTTGTTTCCTAACATGGACCTACTCATAGCAGTGGCACCACGTTATGACCTTGTTACAAGGGTAATTAGGGATAATGATGGTGGGATTTTGCTAAGCATAAGTGCAAATGAGATTCAACGGGTTTTTGATTTGAGTGATTCTAGCTCATTCTTGATCCCAATTGATCTTGAGGAGATGAAGCAGGAATATGCAAGGTCAAAGCCTCTTTTCAGGTTAATGTTGCTTCCTCCTCACTTGGCCAGAGCAGGCAATTCAATGATTCATATCAGCCCAAGTGACCAAGAGCCTTTCAAGCTAAGTTGTTTTGCTAATCACTTTTTGGCAACATTTTATTCATTGTTCTAGATTTTGGGATTCAAGCCAAATACAGTGATGCCCATTGCATATATGTTCATGGGGGCTCAGATTCAACATCCCAATTTCTCTATGGTGTATGACTATGCATATTTTCTAGCAGAAAAGATACATGAGGGTTTGTTGAAGTTGCATGTAGGGGATGTTGGTACTCCTTTCTTTTGGTATTCCCTATTAATGCATATGTTCCTATACAAGAATGTCAACTTCCTCTCAGAGAAGATGGAGTTGAGGCAAGAAGTGAATGGAGAAAGATTGCCAGTACAAGTTTGGAGTGCAGACCTATCTTACAACAGGGGATGTGCCAGTTTTGTGTAGTTTGATAACTGCTTTGCCTCCAAACTCAGAGCTCAGTTGGTGATAAATGTGCCCAGAGTTCTTGAAGACTTGCATGACTTCCTCCGACCAAAGGTGAGGAAGCCTAATTTGAAGTTCTGCCACAGTTGGGGTGACATCATCTTGTACCCCGTAAGCACTATCCTAAGGGTGTTTGGTTTCCAAGGAGCCCCTCATATTCTCCCATATAATGTACCATCAAGGATGGGATTTTCCGAGGTCATGTGGCAACTAGGTTGTATTCATGAGGACAACCTGACAGGGAGAGGAAAGGGGACTTTGTTCCTTGATTATACTGTTGTTTCAAATTTCATCTTTTTGGGAGGATGGGTCCATTTTGGAAGATTTTTTGATGATTATCATTTGAAGAGTGGGTCTAGGAGGCAACATGATCTTGAGGGATTCTTTTCCTTATTCAGGCAATGAATCAAAGGTGGCAAGTTTGTACATGAATTCAATTTTCCTGAAGACCTAATAAGAAATGAATTTGACTTGAATTAGCAGGAATTAAATAAGGAAAAATGGATTGCATATGAGAAGTTGCTTGCCATAGTGCATAAAATGGATCCAAAATATGATCCATTAATGGAGTTTACTCCATTCCATAAGAGAATTGATTTCTTGTTGGATAATTTTAAGGAGATTATGGGCACCTTGATGACCAAGAAGGTCAATTTGGAATTGAACTTTGGGGTTACAAGACCAGAGGTGAGGCCTGAAGAAGAAAGGCCAACTTATCAGCCCTTAGTTCATCAACCTCTATACAAGAGGAAGAGGAATTACAACGGTGATGAAGATGAGGGGGATAAGAAGGGAAAACAAATAATGAAAGAGTCATCACAACCAGGTCCAAATTTTAGAGTAACTAGAGGGATAAGGATTGTTGATTTGGATTCACCACCGAGAAGTGATCCTATAGTGCTACCATCAGCACCAAGCCCTAAGAGGCAGAGAGTTGAGGATACACAAGAGGCTCTGATGGATGAGATAATTGTGACTGATCAAGACATGCAGGTTGGTATCCCTTCCCCTCCTAGATCAACACAATTGGTGCATTTTGACATGGATGTAAAGGGGAAATGTGTACAAGATGCCAGGATGGAGGCCTGCAAGGCATTCTTGGATGATGATGCATTTGTGAAGACTCCTATCTTCTTGCAGCTAGTTTGGAGGATGAAACTAGAGGAATACTAGGATAAGTGCAAGAGAAGGAGAGAATCAAGGCCTGATAGGTCTGAGCAGGATAATGATGATAAGGTTAAGGCCGAATTAATGGAAGAATTCAAAAAAATCACTCCTGAGGAAGGAATAGGACTTGTGACTCGGGTTGGTGTCCTCATTCTGCCTGAATGGGACATAGAAAATGGTGTAGCATTCAATTTTATCTTATAGTCCAAGCACCAAATACAAAATAGTGAAGAAGAGGTTACGGCAGCTCTGCAGGACTCTGCTTTTAATGAAGAGTATGAAACTCTAGCAATATGGGCATTGGCACCCCAAGGCAAAAAGCCAAATGTAACTAATATTAGCCCAAACCTAAGGGGACGGCTAATCATCAAGAGAGCTTTTGAAACTTTAACAACATAAGCTACAAGCCTGATAGTAAATGTGGCCAAATTGGCCCAAAAGACAGCTGAAAGGGAAGAGGCTGAAAAGAGGATTTTGATGGAGAAGTACAATATAATAATTGGAGAATATAGTAGGATTCAGCAAAATAATGTTGAGCTTCAATCTGAAATAGATAGGTTGAAATATGGGCAGGTAGGAGAATCTTTCAGTGCTCCTGGTATCAAAGCATTACCTTCTATTTTAGGATCAGTTCCCCCTACTACTCCAATTGTTTCTACTCCAAGATCTCTCATCCAGACACCTACTCTCAGTCCTACACCGGGGCCAGTTGAAGAAGAAGTTGAGTATTTTGTGGATCCCACTAGGAAGCGAATGTTGAGTAAGATTACAGAATTACAGGTTGCCTTGAAGGCAAGTGAGGATGGTGTAGTTTCCAAATAAAATGAGGTGGTTGATATAGTTTTGAGGCATCTAAATGAGAAGGTTGATGGTAGATTACCATCTATGCATTCTTTATATTCTTTG
Organism: Sequoiadendron giganteum; assembly: GCA_007115665.2. Taxonomy (NCBI): domain Eukaryota; kingdom Viridiplantae; phylum Streptophyta; class Pinopsida; order Cupressales; family Cupressaceae; genus Sequoiadendron; species Sequoiadendron giganteum. The sequence continues at coordinate 36,105,414 of CM021106.1, read as the reverse complement.
TTTTTGGATGGAATAAAAACCATAAATAGGGATCAAGAAACAATTTTTCCTTTTGCTGAGAGGTGGACCCCTAGGGTTAGTGATTTGGATATTATGTATAAGGCCTCTAGGTTTTATGCAGATAATAGACCCTAGTCATTAAAGCCTACTCAAATCTTTGTGAAGTCATTGAAGGTATTCCAAGCCCTACTTGATTATTTGAGTAGAAGAATTAGGGATCTGGTAAAGATATTTGATGACTGGAGTGATACTTTTCTGCTAGATATAATTGATGAGCAAGGAAACATTAAAACATTGCAACAGTGGAAGAAAAGGGCAGAAGAAGTTATCAATGCACAAATCAAATTGATTTGTGATGATTCTGATTATGATTTGTTGGTTAGTAGCATGGACAAAATAATTAACACCAACACATTCTTAGAGTCTTTTGAAAGAGAGGCCAATCAGGTTGCAGTGAAATACACACCTTACAATACTAAGGTGAATGAGGTGGTGAAATTTGACTGGCCAATGGATGAAGAGTATCAGAAATGGGTGGAGAAGTACTTAACCGAAGAGGAGTAAGACGATGTTTACTTCCGACAACTAACAACTCAATAATTATAGTTATAAATAATTACGGTTTTGTCTCCATGGCGGCTTTTTGGTGCAGGTTTTGAGGTTTGGAAAACGCAACGACTATTCTCTAATGAGTGGATTTAACAAGAAGATGCTCTGGGACTCGGTGTTTGTAATCATATTTTTGAAATGTCACAAGGTGGTCCAATTGACCAGTGACATATGTATTTTTTGTCCCGATGCTTGTTTTCTCCTTCATTCTTTATAAGAAGGATTTCAAGCCAAAAAATAGGGGTTGGCAAGTTAGATATTTTGAAGTCAATTCTAGGCATAGTTGCAAAGCAAGTTGTAAAGCCTAATTTTTTCAGTGTAAATGCAATTTAGGTTTTGTGTCATTCTGTAGTCGGGTTTTGGGTTTATGAAGGTTTGATGTTTCATAACAGTACTATCATTTGAGTTATAATGATTCATTTCAAGCTCATGTCTCTCCTTTGTATAAGCATATCATAATTTTGAATAATATAATCAAGGGTTATTACATTCATCTCACTGTTATGGTGTGTATGACTTCCATTTTGGCTTTAATTCAAATAATTAATTAAAATGCTTGATTGGAGTTATAGATGGATATGTTTATAAAGGGATTTGGTAAGAAGTATTGGGTTAGGATACAAATTGATGATGTTGTAAGGCAATGTTGTCAGAGATTTTATATGCTATGTGTTTGAATCTATCATGGAATTTTAAATATTTGTGAATTTGACTCCCCAATGGTATATGGCATTGGTCTAAATCATATGTGTTTGTGAGGTTTTGTGTTTTCTTTTCTTTTCTTAGAGCTTGCTACCAAATTGCAAATTAACTGAATATATTAAGTTGTGAAATATTGTTGTAATCATCTCATGCTCCAAGTAGTTGATACTATCGATGAAAATCCAATTCAATTCGGTATTATCCTATTCTGTTGAGCTATTAAATGGGATTATCTATTAATTGTTAATGATTTTTTATAAGTTTGGTGTAGAGATTATAAACACATTATAGGGACCACCCTCTTGGGTTTTGCAGAGCCCGAAGTGTAGGAGGTTTATTGTTAAAATCCTTGTTAGTTGGTCCAGGTCCTTCGAGCTGTCCTCGATTAGAATTGGCAATTATATAGGTAGAATAGAAGATAAACCTGGTTATAGTAAAAACAACCAACAAGATAAATAATGAAAACAATGCAAAGCCAAATATCAACATAATTAGAAATTGTTGGGGTTATGGAGTAATGAAAAATGGGTGATATTTAAAAAAGTGTGTGGGTGTCTCCAAAAGGAAATAACTTAAGATGAAAGGAGTACATTTATTTCTAAGAAAGATGAAGATCAATCTAAAGTCAATTGTGAAACAAGTGTTGAACCAACATTACAAGATGAATCCAAAAAAAATGTGTCAAGGTAAACTAAGATATTGAAAAGATGTTGGAAGCGGGGATGGTTTATCCTATCAAGTTATATAATAATAAATTTTAAAATATGGGCCTTATAGATTATTCTACATAATATTCTATTGTAAAAGTTTAAAAAAATAAAATTGAAATTTGAAGGGAAAGAGATGCAAACCTTTAGGAGAAAATTAAGGGGTTGAATTCTAACACCATGAGAGGTGTAAAAGCAAGCCTCTTAACAATTTTCAATATAGATTACAATTACACAAATATTTTTTTCTTTTTTTCTTTTAGTCCCCAAGATTAGGGTTTCCTGCACAATACCATTGTTAGCAAGAGCAGTGGGTCACAAACCAGAATGATGAGCCTTCAGAATTCTTAGGTGTTGTATTTATACCTAAATGACAATAATAGGAGAATAATTAGAAGTTATGTGATGTGAAATGCTAAAATATAACACTTAACAATAATCAAACAACATTACAACAAGAAAACTATTGATTTGAATCAAAAATATATTTATATATTAAATTCATATAATTTGATAGAGTATATTATGATCTTAATTCTCTTCTTTTCTCTCTCTTTTTTATTCTCTCTTATTCTATTACATATATCTTATCTATATTATTGTCTTGCAATATCTTGCTATCATATATACATATACATGAAATTGGGGATGTGTCCCTTATAAAATGTACTTCCTCCATGACCATTTGTGGTGGATTCTAATGTCTTTTGCACCTCTATTCTTAAAAAAATCAACATCATCCCCTATTTAAAATTGTGTCATCCTTATCCCATTGCATTTTTTCCTATTGCAAGAAAAATATCGGTTGGGCTGACATTTTTGGCATCACAGAGTAGGCTAGTAACATGGGCTAATCTCAAGCTTATCACTTGTCGCAATTATTTGATATGTTCTTTGATAGCTTCCCTTTGGTTTTAAAGTTTTTGCAATTGGGTATATAGTGCCTCTAATTGTCATATGATCTTACCATCCATGTCTTGAATTGCATAATATTTTTTGGCCACTTGGAGAATCAATTGCTCAATTTGCTCCATCTAATTCTTTAGAATTTTAGTCAATGTAGAACATTGTAAACAAAAATGGTAGAAGGCATTAATAGTACATTTGTTTTACTTTGCAAGTTACTAATATTGGATTCTATTTCTGTATGGGATGATACTTATTTATTTCTATCCAAGGTCTTGATTATTCTTTCCTAGTTTAATCATAATAGTAAAATTGAACTCCTAAAACAATAACAACCATCTGCATATCCTTATCTAAGTTATTAGTTTGTTCAATAAGTACTTGATTGGTTCATAATCTGTATAAAATTTGAATGGTGTAGATAATAAGAAATGTCTAGAAATTTTTGAAGTGTGTACACCATTGTTAATTCTTCTCTCTCTGTAGTGGTGTAGTAATTTTATGCTTGGGAGAGTTTTCAACTTGAAAATGCTATAGGATAATCATTTTTCTTCTAGGTTGTGTCAAAACTACCCTTATTCTTGTTCTAAATTGTTAGAAATTAGGATCTTAGGATACTAATCATTATAAACAAGATATAAAATAAATAAAATAAGAATCATACAACCATAGATTTTACACATTACACAAGATATACATGGGGAAAACCCTTTCAGTAAAAAAAACCCATAAAATGTCATTTTATTAAAACACTTACAATAATGGTTTATTATTATAACATAGACCAAACCTAGTGAACACTTTGTTGAAAGAATGAAGAAGGAACCCTTTGATGTGTTTCTATTGATGCCAACATTGATTGTTGATAGTTTTGTATGATCTGGTAAATAGTTTTAAACAATTTTTGGTGACACCTTGATCTGATAATTTGGTCTGGAGTTGCTCATGTTATAAGATAAGCTTATGAGGTTGTAGTATGTTATTGATGACTATTAAATACATATATGATCAAGATTTCAATGATTTTGGTTGATAAGGCTGAAAGTTACAAGTAGTATAAGATCGACATACAACTTTCTAGCTTATACAATGCAAGATGGTATGAGTTATCTATTCTGCATTCCTCCGGTGTTTAGAATCAAATTTAGCAATTTTGGGAGATGGTTTATAGGTTTCGGTACTACATATATTCTAGTTGGCATGTGCTTATGTGATCAGATGGGTTATTGGTGTATGATCAATTGGTTTATTTTGTGATTAGGTCTAATTCTTAGCCAACCTAATACTTGAATATGTGTTATGAATATTAATATGTATTGTGGATGTTAAGGGGATCTATTTTATATTTGTGCCAGCCTAAAATCAAGTTTTACATTTTTTGATCTGAGTGCGAAGAATTTTTGTTTCAAGTATGAAGTTGAATAAGCTATTTTGAATTAAATAGGGATACATCTAATTAGGCTGACCTAATTGATGTATGTGGATGTAATAGGGTATATATGTGGAACATTTTTGTGTTGCATGGGATGAAACGAAATGAGGATGTAATGTGATGTGTGCAAAATCTAATATTATGTAAACTTACGAATTTGTATGTGTGAGATCAGAATAAGGGTAGAATTGATGTGAATGTTGAGTGACTGCTAAGCAGGGTAGTATTTTGTATTCAGAGCTTCAAAGGAATTGAATTCAGCACAAGGAAGGTGCATTTTATATTAGTTCACACTTTTTTGTGTAGCCACTTTTTTTATGTATCTATTTCTGGTTGTGAGCCTTATAAGGATAGTGAGTCCTAGAAATGAGCCCCTATAATATCTTATAACTGGTTATAATATATTGTGAGCTAATCCTCACCGTGCTTTTTCCCTTTTTGGGTTTTCCAAGTAAAAATCTTGGTGTTCATGTGTTATGTGGTGCAATTATCTCTTTCATGTTTTCATTTATAACTACAATTAGATATGTTTTGATTATTGTTTGGATTATGACTAAATGGTTTAATAGAATACTGATTCACCTCCCCTCTCAGTATTTTGGGTGTTCAACAATTGGTATTAGAGCCTAGTTCCTTTTGAAAATCCTAATAGCTTGAGGAAGATCTTGGAGTTTGAAAACATGGCTAATAAAAGGTGTCCTATTCCTCTAGAAGAAATTTTTGCAATTGAATACACAGAAGATGATTGTATGTTTGAAAAAGAAGAACTTAAAGCTCACTTGAAGATCTTGACAGAGTTGAAAGTTAGAACAAAATTCTGAAAGAAATCCTAGGGGAAGCAAATGAATGTGTCAAAAAGTTGAGAGAAAAATCAAGAAGTTCAAAGAAATAAATAGAGAAGTTAATGAATAGTTGAAGAAGGCAAATGAAGATATCAACAAATTGAAAGTGCAAGTGGAAGAAAAAAAGAGAATTGAGGATTTTTTGAATGCTAATCTATACAAAGCAAGACTTAAGAATGCACAAAACTTGAACAAGAAGTGGTAACCCTAAGATCATATCTGGAGAAAGTAAGAGCTCATGAGGAAAAATTCAAAACAAGTACTACTATGCTTGATGAACTAATTGCAATTCATAAACCTTCTAAGGATAAAGGTGGTTTGAGACTTGAAGAAGGAAAAAGCTCAAAGGAAAATCAAACTCCTAACAATGTTGACAATCAAAATTAAACTCAAGGCAATGGTAGAAAAATCAAGAATCAAAGAAGCAATACTGGAATACCTCCTATCAGACAACCAAATGCTCAAAGGTACCCATCTTTCAACGGTATTTGTTTTTCATGCAGTAAATTTGGAAATAAGGCCATAGAATGTAGAAGTAGAATGAATCAGATTGTCGCATCCTTTTCTCAATGATGTTTTGCATGCAAGAAATTTGGACATAGAGCTACTGAGTGCGAAAGTTAGATGAACAATAGATTTAATACTGGTAGAATTTTTCAATCTTTGAATGGCTGTTGTTATAAATTTAATGTATTTGGAAATAAGGCTAACTAGTGTAGATCAAGAATGAATATAAGTCATTTTGGTCAAAAAATATTGTTTGCTAAAATTGCAACAAACCTAGACACATTTCAAGATTTTGTAGAAGCAAGAATGGAAGGCAAACTAATCTGAAATAGAGGAATGAACTTGTGAAGAAAGTTGATCCCTCTAAAGTTAAGAAGGAAATGGAGAATATCTAGAAAAAGAAAGAGGAACCTGAGAAAAAGGATGAATCAAATGCATCTATACCTCCTTTTGGTCTAGACAATTCTCTTGAAAACTAAACCCAAGCATGGACTTAAGGGGAGAAATGACAAGAAAATTCAACAACCCCCTAGATATATGAGGTGTCAAGAAGTGGCATGAAGCTATGTGGTGTAATATAGTATGCTTAAGCTTTTGGAAAAGATTTCGGGTGAAAATACGCAAATCTGAAGAGTTGCAGAGCATTTTAGGGTTTACAATGCTTTAATAAAGGGTTGCTCAGCTTTTCAAAAATTAAAGCAATAAATGCAAAATTAGGGTAGATCAGTAAGGTATAAAGTGAAATTCTAGTTTTTTTTATAGCACTTTTGCACATTTAGAAGAGAGAAAATTGAATTGAGAAGTGATTGAAGGCGATTCGAAGCAAATTGGTTCAAACCCTAGTTCCCATTGAGCTTGAAAAAGATATTTACAATGATCTATATTTTGTGGGTTTGGATTAGAAGTGATTTCATAATTATTTGAGATAGAATTAAGATTAAAATGGCTACACCAACTATAGTCAACATCATAGAGATACCTAGACCAAATCTCAAGAGGTTTTCATGGAAAATTTTTGACAATAACCTCAACGATGCATTTTTGAAGATCCCAATTCAGGTTTTTCCCATTGAGGACACAAGAATCTATATACGTAGAAAACTGGGTGAGTATGATCACCAAGTACTTAAAAATTAATGGTCTAATGAATTGATTAGAGATTTTTTTCTAGTAAAACCAAAGTATATAAACTTAGTACGAAAGAAGCTAGATATTTAGAACTAGTTTCCTAACTTTAGCAGTGATTTGGATGCAAAGTATGTGAGGATAGCCCTGAGTAGAATGCACAAAAAATTCATGTGGACTAATATGTCTGAGCTAATGTCTAAGGATGCAATTAAGCCTATAGATGGATTATGTGATACCGAACCCATACCGATGCTAAATTCAGTGAAGAATAATGTGGTTATGCAGCTAATTGGTGCCACATTTGACAGAAGAGCATTAACAACCAAACCATTCACCAACCCTTCTATAAAATATGCATCTATCATGATTGGATACAAAATATAATTTTCCAATAGAGAGAACTCAGTATCTGCAATTGCAATACATGTTGTTCATGGCATGGTAGTAAATGGGAAAGATTATGATTTGTGTGAGTTGCTCTGACAACAACTTCTGGAGAACTTGAATCAAACTAAAACAAAGAAATATTCTTTCAAGTTCGAGACACTAATTGTATGCTTGGTATTCTAATTTTTGAGGGAGCTACCCGAAAGTAAAAAAAAATGTAGGACATAAGCAGACTCGGGGCACACCAATTTTTTTATTATTTACACAACATTGGAGATTAAAATGCCTAGGTTAATGCATTGATGACATTTTTTTCGGTACTCCAAAGGAACATATATGAAAGAGAAAGAATTCATAAAAGTGGAGAAGTATGCAAATGACATAGCCTTTCTTATATCCACTGATGAATGTATAATAGAGGCGATTGAATTGAGAACAATATGGATTGAGCCTCTTGGATATGAGATTGCTAAGGATGAGGTTGAGAGATACATTGAAATAAATTGTTAAATAGTCCTAAGGACCCCTCTCTGCCTAGACATGACACACATGAGGAGAAATCAACTAAAGTATACTTGGTGACTTCAGAACCTGCAAGAACTAAAAGAGTGAACAAACAAGTTGAAAAATACTTTGGACTGCATGGCCTTTCGAAAAAAGAAGTTGACAGATTCAGGGAAGTTGTAACAGAAATAAAAGCCAAGACAGTTGGTGAGTCCTTCGGACCAGTAGATCAGGAAGATCAACTTCCACCCCTACCTCTGAATTTCCAAAACCATCTGACATAGCTTCCATTAAAGGGAAGAAGGTGGAACCTAGTGCTCTGGCAATAGTTGATGTGTCTACACCCTCTGAACCCAGCACCTGAACAACAAAGAGAAAGGATGTACCTCTGGTAGCACTTCCTGTTACCTCTGGAAGAAGAAAGAAACAAAAAGCATCTAGAGGATGGAACTTAAGTGATGTTGTGGAAGAGGAGATTGAAGTTGGTTTAGAAGAAAAAGTACGATTGAAAAGAAAAAGAAGTAGTGTTTCCACCAATGGTGAAGGTGCCTCACAAGTGGCTATCACTAAATTCAAGAAAGCTAAAGTCAATATTGTGCATACCTCAAAATAAGAGGAGATAGAAAAGGAGAAAGAAGCCTTTACAATACATGTGCACAAAAATCTTGACAAGAAAGAGGAGAATAAAATAGATGAAGGCACATCAAAACCTAAGAAGAAGAAGTCCAAGACTCCTCCGGTAAGAGCTTGTTCACCTATGAGGTTAGATTATTTGGTTAAAAATATGTTAGAGCATGATGGTCTATTAGAAGGTACTGGAAAATTATATGATGAATTTGATGAGGAAGATAAGAAAACAATTATAGATGTCATCATTCAATGTATGATCATTTTGGATGCAAACATGGACAACATGAAGAAAAGGGTGACTAATTTTGTATGGAAAGCCTTGGTAAAAATAAAACATGAAGCTATTGAAGCTGAAAATAAGATCAAAACTGATGCTTTAAATAATATTGGATCCTCTTAATCTAAGGATGACTTGTCTACCTTGTTGCAATTTTACACAAAACAGTTCAGGGTAAAGCAACGAGTTACCATTCTTATGGCTAGGGAAAAGGATAGTACTAAAAAGTTGAAACAAGAAACTATGGATGCAGTGAGAGATATGACACAAAAATTTGGGATGATTACTGCTTCATCATTCGATATAGCTCAAGTAAAGGAGCTTGATATAAGAAAAGTTACTGATGCAGAGGAAAATATTCCTCCTATAACTAATTTGCCTATTTTCAAACAAGTTGTAGAAGTAAATGATTATTCTATAGAAGTGACTCCACACTTGGATGTTTTAGGAAATATGGTTGATGATACACATGCCCCTCTGGAGACATCCACTCCTCCAAGAGATACTGTAAATGTAACCGATGAAAATAATGAGGAAAAAAATAAGAATGATGCCAATGAAGATGTTGGATACCTCCATGACAAACAAAATGAGGATACCAAAAATGAAGGTGAAGAAAATAAAAATGGAGAAGAAGAAGAAGAAGGTAAAGATGGAAAGAAAAATGATAAGAAATATGATGAGGATAAAAAGGAGGATGAAAAAAAAGATAGTCAAAAGGAAAAAACCTCTGAAAAGTAAGAAAAAGAGAAAGAAGAGAACCAAGAAGAAATAGAGGTTGAAATAAATGAAGAACCCCAAAATACCATGGAGTGATCAAATTCATCCGGAGAATCCTCTGGTAATACACTCAAGGGCATTCTGACAAGAGAAATAAGGATTCAATTGGCCATTCCACCACAGTTGATTCAACTCTCATCACATCAAGGCTATGTAGATCAGAATAAGATCTCACCTATTCAGAGGATGGAGGTTGGAGATACTTTTATTGCCTCTAGGAGAAAGGAAATTATAGAAACTCATTAGAAGGGGACTGAGCTAATCAATGATGCCATCAAGGCTTTACAAGATGCTACCCCTAGTACCACTGTTGATGATACTCTAACACCTATTGAGAATTTGAAGTTTGTGGTTGATTCATTCAAGGAGTATTCCTCTAGCTTAAATGGTGCAGGACCACCTTAGGTTTAGTAGGTTAAGTGAAAATTATAATTATGGTTTTCTTATGTTGGTTTTATGTAATAAGGTCATCTAAGAGCATTTTCGGTGTGTTAGAGTCCATATTAGGTCATTAGGAGTGTTGGTGGGTCAAGTTGCTTGAAGTTGTCAATATTGTCTAAAATGTTGTAAGACATGGAATATGAAGACACAAGTGTAAATGAAGGAATTAGAATGGTTGTAGTTTTAAAATAGGTTTTAAATGGTTGGTACATGTTTTAATAGCTTTGGGGAGGTCAAAACCAAGGTGGGTGGTTATATTTTGAAGTGAAATCAATAAAAGACATCCTCGTTTCTGCATTTTTAAACATTAAATTGTTGTTTCAGAGCTTGGTACGGCCTTGTAGAGTTGTTTCATGATCTAAAAAAAATTGGAGGTTGTTTTTATGTGAATCCAATTTCATTTTCTTTTTGTTTCATCTATTTTTATTGATTATCAAGAAAGTTACAAGCGTTTTGGTGAAAGCAGTCAGAAACCCTACCCAGGGTTCCTAGTGAACTTGAAAAATGCACTTCTTGCAATTCCCAATATAGATCATTTTGTATATTTTCATTCTTAAAAATTTCAAGTCCAAGGAAGAAGGTTTTCACGTGTTTTTGTGATGCCCTAGGTCGGATCTCTTCATGTTTTGGGCCTAATTAGAAAAAGGATAGTCCATTTTTGAAGAATTCCATACAAAGTAACCTACCTTGATTCTGAGATATGTTATATAAGGTCCAAATGGGTGTATGAAAATATATTTACATTTTTTATATCATGTATGCATAGAAATTTATGACCAAAAACCATCAAATTGTTGCTCCCATGTTTTAGGTTTTTAAGAGCAAGTTGTCCATTTTTTTATGGTTTCCATACAAATGACTATGCCTTAGTTTTGAAGTATGTTTGTAAATGATAAAAAGGGTATCTGAAAGTGATTTTACATTTTGGATATCATGCTTACTATGATAGTTATGATTGGGAAACCAATTTCAAAAGGTTATTAGGAGATTGGGGGCTAATGAATGAAAACCCACTATTTGATGTTTGAAACTTTGAAATTTTGATTGGTTGAGTTAGTGTGGAGGTTATCCACCCTGATCTACATCAAAATAGTATCAGAGCTAGAATATCTTTTGGAAATGATCTATTGTTTTGGCTAATGTGGTTTAGTGAGATTTGATGTTTCAGGATAGCTCTTAATAAGAATAAAGATGGGCAAGGGGCATCATCATTACTCAATAGATTTTTCAAAGTGGAAAAGAAGCTACAAAAGGAATAAATGGAAAGGATGATACAGAAGGAAGAAATGAAATCCAAGAAATAAAGAAATATGGAAAAGGAAAGCTTATTTCAGACTACCTGCAAGTCTAAAGGTAAATGCTGTCAAGTTGTGATCTCAAATATTGTTGGCAAATGGTCAGCACTCCCCTTGAGATTTGTGACATAGACTAACCACCTCCCATGGATCTGTTAACTTTGGCAGTTGTATCAGACATTAATAGGTCAAAATTTTGGTGCAATGACAATCATGGGGCCAACAATTGGTATCAGAGCCAAAGGTATCGGGTTTGAATCCCCTCAGCGATTGTTGGAAAATGGTCAGCACTCCCCTCGAGATTTGTGACATGGACTAACCACCTCCCATGGTTCCGTTAAATCTAGTGGTTTTATCGAGCAATAACAGGTCGACCTTTTGGTGCAATGACAACCATGGGGCCAACAGATATCTGCATAGATAATATTGTTTCTAAATATATGGTAGATAAATTGGTTTTGAAAAGAATACCACACCCCACACCCTATTCAGTGATTTGGCTTCAAACAGGTAATCAAGTAATCGTAAGTGAGCAATGCAAATTTGAGTTTGATATAAGGATGAAATAGTTTTTGATATTATGCATTTGGAAGGTTGTGGCATTATAATAGGGCAGAAAAGTATAACAGCAGAAACAACACATATGAGTTGAGAAATGATGGGATGAAATATGTATTAACAACCTTAAAGGATGAGTGCACAGGAATGGAAATATTGTTGTTAAGTAAGAAGAAAGATGGTCGAAAGTATGAGGCAAAGACAAAGGAGGAAATGGATGAGGTAATAAGTTTTGATAACATGTTGTTTGAAAAACCAGTTGAACAAGAAATGGAAGAATTTTATTTTGAATTTTCTCAAACTAATGAAAGTAATGGTGACATTGATGTTGAAGTGAATGATGTTTAAGAAGAAGAAGAGACAACACAGGAAGTTGTAGAGGACTCAAGGATAGTCCAAGGAGAGGATATAGTTATGAAGGGTAAGGAGATGGCATGGTTCTCAAGAGAAGAACCGAGAGTTGAGATTGTTGATTTCAAGGAGAACAAAAGAGTGGATGAGAAATTCAAAAATGAAAATGAATGGCTAAGTAAGGATGAGGTGAAGCCAAAGATTTCTGAGAATAATGAAGAGAAAATAATATTTAACAAACAACATGAGGTGGTTAAAGAAGTGAAGAATGAAGAAGAAGAATATGATTTCTTTAATATGTTTGTTTCCTATGTAGGTACAGAAGACAAAGTGGATGAAAGAGAACATAAAAATCCAACAGTAATCCAAGCTAAAGCTAGAATGAGGAGACAAGCAGAACACCATGGGTATATAGTGCCAAATTGGTCTTGGCTCAAGAGGCATGTTGTTGGACCAGAAAGCACAAGTGAACCATTTGAAATAAATGTGGTTGAGATACAAAAAAAAGGAAACAATGCATGCATTCAAAAGAATTGGAAGACAGGAAAGAAGATTCATATTTGAGATGGAACTCAAATTCTCTTTTATGTGGGGAGTATGGTGCAGGAGAACCTTAGGTTCAGCAGGTTAAGTGAAAATTGTAATTTTGGTTTTTTTATGTTCGTTTTATTTAATAAGGTCATATAAGACCATGTTGGGTGTGTTAGAGTCCATATCAGGTCGTTAGGAGTGTTGGTAGGTCAAGTTGCTTAAAGTTGTCAATATTGTCTAAAATGTTGCATAACATGGAATATGAAAAGACACAAGTGTAAATGAAGGAATTAGAACACTTGTAATTTGAAAATAAGTTTTAAATAGTTGTTACATGTTTTAATATCCTTGGGGAGGTCTAAATCAAGGTGGGTGGTTACATTTTGAAGTGAAATCAATAAAAGACATCCTTGTTTCTACATTTTTTAACATTAAATTATTGTTTTAGAGATTGGTACGGCCTTGTACAGTTAGTTCATGATCTAAAACCAATTTGAGGTTGTTTTTATGTGAATCTAATTTTATTTTATTTTTGTTTCATTGATTTTTATTGAGTATTAAGAAAGTTACAAGTGTTTTGGTGAAAGCAGTTAGAAACCCTCCCTAGGGTTCCTAGTGGATTTGAAAAATGCACTTCTTGCAATTCCCATAGCAAAAACTCCTAAAAATTGGTGAAATTGCTTGTAATTGTGTATATTTTCATTCCTAAAAAATTCAAGTCCAAGGAAGAATTTTTTCACGTGTTTTAGTGATACCCTAGGTCGGATCTCTTCATGTTTTAGAACTAATTGGTAGAAGGATAGTCCATTTTTGAAGAATTTTGTACAAAGTAACCTACCTTGATTCTAAGATATGTTGTATAAGGTCCAAATGGGTGTCTGAAATTTTTTTAATTTTTTTAATATCATGTCTTCATAGAAAGTTATGACCAAAAAACATCAAATTGTTGCTCCCATGTTTTAGGTTTTTAAGAGCAAGTTGTCCATTTTTTATGGTTTCCGTACAAAGAACTATGCCTTAGTTTTGAATTATGTTTGTAAATGAGGAAAATGGTATCTGAAAGTTCTTTTAAATTTTGGAGATCATGCTTACTTTGAGATTTATGATTGGAAAACCAGATTCAAAAGGCTACTGGGAGATTGAGGGCTAATGAATGAAAGCCCACCATTTGATGTTTGAAACTTTGAAAGTTTAATTGGTTGTGTTAGTGTTGATTTTATCCACCCTGCTCTGCATCATTAAAGGAGCAATTTGTAAAATAATTTGAGTCAAGAATTTTTGAGAAGAGATTACCTGAGTTTTAGGATAGATGTGCAACTACACACAGTAAGGTAATTAAATGCTTGAAATATGTGAAGGAATGTGAAGATGAAGCCAAATATTATTTTTTTATTGCATGAGGTGGCTAGATGTCACTCAAGTCATTAAATATTTAATGGAATAAATAGAGTCACAATTAGCTAATGCCTTTGGAGCTTATGACCTAGCAAAAGATAGAAACTATGCCTCCTACAATGCCATTTCAAACCTGCAAAAAACTAATTTCACTAAATACAAAGAAAGAAAGAGGATTTTATAAGGCGATTTGGGAAGCTTGGAGACTTGGTGAAGACCAAGCACATTTTGATGTAAAGTTCCCTTGCGGATGCATAAAATATTGAAAACATAAATCCTAATCCAACCACTCTGAAAGAGGGAGAGGTGAGTTTGGTAGAGTTGGAATCAATGTATAAGGCACTTACTACAACTAAGAAGAGTTGGGATGAAGGGAAATCTTCCTGGGAAGCCATTCTTAAGGAGCTTGAAGTTGATTCTTCCTTCAGGTAAACATATTTCACCTTGTATATTATTACTCATTTTTTCTTTCTTGTACATATGATCAGATGTAATTCTTGAGATAAATCCCTAAGGGGGATCCAGTCATTTCATTTCACATGTTTTTTTTCTGCATATGCATCAAGTGCCTACAAGTGTGTAACTAACATACCCTTTGTCCTTGATGTCAAAGGGGGAGAAGTTAGGAGAAGTTTGGAGAATTTTTGAGAAACTGGGAGAGGTTGTTAAGAAATTGTGTGAAGGAGAAGGTTTTTTGGAGTAATAGATGTTTTGGGAGAAGTTTTGATGTATGTTTGAAAGGGGGAGTTCATACAAGTTTTTGAAGACAATTTTGAAGTTGAATTTTTGGAGATTCATTTTTGGCACATGTTTCTATCAATGAAAAAGGAGGATATTATTGAAAGAATGAAGAAGGAACCCTTTGATGTGTTGTAATTGATGCCAACATTGATTGTTGATAGTTTTGTCTGATCTAGTAAATAGTTTTAAACAGTTTTTGGTGACACCTTGATCCGATAATTTGGTCTAGAATCATTGTATTATAAGATAATCTTATGAGGTTATAGTATGTTATTTAGGACTAATGAATGCATGTATGATCGATATTTCAATGATTTTGGTTGATCAGGCTGAAAGTTACAAGTAGCAGAAGATTGACATATAGTTTTCTCACCTCTACAATGCAAGATGGTATGAGTTATCTGGTATGCATTCCTCTGGTGTTTGGAATCAAACTTAGAAATTTTGGGAGATGGTTTATAAGTGTCGATACTACATATATTTCAGTTGGCGCATTCTTATGCGATCAAATGGTTCATTGGTGTATGAAAAATTGGTTTATTTTGTGATTAGGTCTAATTCTTGGTCGACATAATACTTGAATATGTGCTATGAAGATTAATATATATTGTGAATGTTAAGGGGGTCTATTTTAGATCCGTTTTGACCTAAAATCATGTTTTTCATATTTTGATTTGAGCGTGAATAATTTTTGTTTCAAGTATGAAGTCGTCAAAACTATTTTGAATTAAATAGGGCTACATATAATTAGACTAACCTAATTGATGTATGTAGATGTAATAGGGTATATATGTGGAACATTTTTTTGTTGCATGGGATGAAACAAAATGAGGATGTAATGTGATGTGTGTGAAATCTAATATTGTGCAAACTTGCAAATTTGTATGTGTGAGATCAAAATAAGGGTAGAATTGTTGTGAATGTTGAGCGAATGCTAAGCAGACCAGTATTTTCTATTCAAAGCTTCAAAGGAACTGAATTCGACACAAGAAAGGTGCATTTTGTATTAGTTCACACTTTGGCTATGTAGCCACTTTTGTTTTGTATCTATTTTTTGTTGTGATCCTTATAAGGATAGTGAGTCCTGGTAGTGAGCCCCTATAATATCTTATAACCAGTTATAATATATTGTGAGCTAATCCTCACCATGATTTTCCCTTTTTGGGTTTTCCACGTAAAAAACCTATTTTTCATGTGTTATGTGGTGTAGTGATCTCTTTCATTTTTCATTTATAACTGCAACTAGATATGTTTTGATTACTAGTTGGATTATGACTAAATGGTTTAATAGAATACTGATTCACCCCACCCCTCTTAGTATTTTAGGTGTTCAACACACTTGGTGTAAAAGGGATGGATGGAACAATCACAATTCCATGCTCTGAGTCTCACCTCAGCAATTCCCTTTGGTGGCTCTCTCCACCAACTCAACCTATAGGTCCTGACTCAAATGTAGTTACCCCTGGTTCTATTGGCCATCCCCTCTTCCATCCATGTCACACAACACAACCAAAACTCAGTGCTTTGCCTCTGCTTCACCCTTGACCCTTAATCAACCCTAAAGGCCAAATACTCACAAAGCTCAACTAGATACTTGTAGGGGTGTAAATGTGTCTTGTCATGCTTCCAAGTATACCATTAGGTCTCTTGAATAACCACTAGACTCCATCTCTCCATCGCTTCTTTCAAACCCTCACTTAGGTTTTCAAAGCAACAAGCCTAGAGTCTCTTTTTAGCCCTCCTAGCCCGAGAAAAATGGAATTTTCACAAAACTTGCCCAAAGAACCCCAAACCTTCATAGGCTTTTCTTGGTCCTGATACCAACTTCTACAATATTCCTGAGGTCTCATGCCTTATCTGGCCGTACACAGGTCGCTTCACCAAATTTAGGAAAATGTAGGGTTTTGTTGCCATTTCCTGGCCACCCGGTTGGACTGTGAAAGAGTTCACCACCCAAACGGCCTGTTGGGACCTCCTCCTTGGTACCAAACCTTCATAATACCCCCTTCCAACTTTCTACCATGGGGTTTAGCAAGGTGAGGTTTCCCCTGCAAGTTATGTGCTTTTTAGCACTGTCCTTCCTAGCCGGGCAAATTCTTGACCACCCGGTTGGACTATCAAAGAGTTTTCCTAGAAAACAAACTATTGGGACCTCCTCCTTGGTACCAGACCACTGTGAGACCTCCTTCCACACTTATACCATGGGGTTTGTCCTAGAGAAGTCGTACCTACAAGTTATGTGCTTTTTATCACTATCCTTCCTAGCTGGGCATTGCCAAGCTCGCCTAGGAAGTGACTTTCCTCATAGCTACTCGACCCCTAAATAATCCTAGACCTAACCTATGTACAGGCATGGAGCTTAGCCTCATTCCCCTCAAACTATACACTAGGTATAGAGAAAGATAGAGGTCTAAGGCTCCATGGTTGATAGTTACCAAACTGATCAGCAATGGAAAGAAAACAAAACTTAACTAAGAACAAGCTATGAAACAATGGAAATGCTTAACTACTGACCACACAAAGCTTTGAAAAACAATTACATCTCATTCCACACGTATCTAGATACCTGATTACACCATTAATACACTACCAAGAACACAAAAATAGAAAATTAACCAATTACTCCTACTGCTCTTATTTCTCCTTCATGAAATTTTCAAGATTACAAAACTCCAAATGCCTTCCAACCTTTCACACAAGTCGAGGAAATCCTTAAATAGGTTTCCCAGATGGTAACCACCTCCTTGGTCATACATGTTAGTTACAAGGTGGCAAAAGTGCAAAGTACTCCATTTTGCCACCTTTTGCCAAGATCCTAGAACTAACAAAGTGAGTAACTAAACTCCTAACCTTTGCCACTCTAGATAGCTTATGAGCACTCCTTATTCCTAACCTTCTAACACAATGCAATGGTCAGCATGACCTTATTAAATTCAAACCAAGTTCACAAACCTTTTCTATACCTAGTGTTTCCTAGGTGTTCTTCTAGTCTTCTAGGTGCTCCTGCACCAACACTTCTCCATACTTTCACATGGCCAATCATATATCATGTGCATAGTGATAGAATTCATTATCAATATCCAAATTCTTCACCTCTCAAATGAGAGGGAACCTCTTTAAATATAGGAGAAAAGGTGACATAATACCTAAAGGGATATTAGTCACACCTATTCAAAATAACCATTCATAAATAATTAATATTCTAATAGTTTTAGACTATAATTATTTCAAATGAAAGCATATAATATATAAGGTTTAATAACCTTTTATTAGAGAATTATAGAAAATTTATAAGGATAATGATCCCTAATAATATTATGTTCTAACACTCCCCCTTAATGTTAGTAGGGGGCATCACATGTCAATTTCCATAAAATAAAAAATGTAGTACCTCCGCAAGATAAGGAGTTGAAGAAGGTTTGCGACAAGGATGAGAGTCACAAGGAACTTTTCAAGTTCCTCATTGAAGATTGGGGCCAACTCTTTGGCTAGGCAGGTGTTTATTTTTCTTTGCTTTTTGTGGCTCTAGTGCCTCCTTACTATTTTTTTAAAGAATTTTTGTAATGTTTTGTTAAAGCATTGTTAATGTGTTGTCTATGGTTTGTGGACTTGGTTTTCAGCCTTCGAGCTCTCTTTTTTTTGGGCCAACACCCTTTTTTTTTTCTTTTAATATTAAAAACATAAGTCTTCTTTGGCATTGATAAATAAGGACACAAATATATGCCAAAATTAAATTCATGTATTCTATACTACATGAAATTCATCTTGTCATAATTTATGTTCCTAGTGTTTTAAAAATGATTCTATATGAAGTCTTATAAATATTTTATTGGAACTTGAGTCTCCTCAAATCAGCCTCACCCTAGGTTCATTACATAATTCTCGTAGGACTTAATACAATTCTTTTATAAGTGGAAGATTTACAAAGACAATAAATTTAATAAATGCTCATAGGACTTATGCATCTAGGATTTAGCCATTAGGTGGTGGCATTGACATGCACACTCCCCCTAAATGGAATCCCCTAAGGCCAAGCATTTATTAGAATTTGGAGCATATAATGCCTATAGGTCTTATATTATGCATGTTAGGTCTTACATCTAGGATGTATCCATGAGGTGGTGTTATGTACACTCCCCCTCAATGGAATCACCTAAGGCAATTCACTACATAGAGGTTTTGATAAGTGATGGCTAATATTTAAATATTTTTCTTCTTGCTTATATCATACATTTTCTTGAATAGAATTGGAGATAATTGTTATGATAAAATACTTTTTTCTTGAATAGAAATTGAGAGACCTTTAATGATAAAATACTTTCACTTGAGTAGAAATTTTATGATGGAATAATTTCACTTGAGTGAGGTTCCCATGATCTTTAATATACTTTTCTTTCATTGGAAATGAGATTATTTTCTAGTAAAAATGCATCCAGTTATCATATCGTTAGGTGGTAATTTTATAAATATCTAGTTGAAACTCTTCCATAATTCTTCAAAGCCACATTGATTATTCAAGAGTTACTATTGTATTTTAGGTTTTGGTTAAAAAACCATAGAATATATATTTTTAAATTATTACTCCATACATGGAATAGCACTTGCACCATTTATTTTGAAGAAAATCCAAAATAAAATCAATAAAATAGTTAGTAACACAATAATCAACTAAATTTGGTTCTTGGTATAGGAATAATAAGGACCATCATTAACTATCATAAATATTGGTCCATAAACATAAGTATGAATAATTTGTCATGTCTCTTGTAAGAAAAGAATAGTCATGTTACTAATCATATATTAATGATTCATAAAAAATTTAAGCAATGGGCGAGCTATCCTTTCCAAGATTTCTCCTTGGATAGTTTATTAGGGTGATAGCCACCCATTATATGTAGGTGCATTTATAAAAAGTAAATTTAGATTTTTTGGAGCATATATTAAACTCCTTATATAATTGTGAAAAAAATAAAACGGTCATCTCTTAACTTCAAAATATAACCATCAACAAGAAGGAAGAAGATTTATTTATCTCCTATTTCAGTTGCATACAAAAAAACAACTCAAATAATTTATCCTCCATATTATTTTAATATGAGCATATATGTTGCATTCTAATTTATTAAGATATATGATATATAGAATCAATTTAGGTGATATGATTTGGTTTTTATATGACCCATTTAATCAAGAATATATTTTTTTTATAAATCCATGTACATTTGACTATATTTATTTTTCAAGGATAAAGAAATGATATTTAAGGATTAAATTCCTTACTAGTGTGGATAATATTATATTACACAAAGTGTATAAGGTCTAACAAAAATTGAATTTATGTGTATAATAACCTAGATAATTATATCACATCAATTAAATCAAATTTGGTTATCAATTATACTATATCAACCTATTAAAAGTAGTTTCCAACATGTCTATGTCTTTCTCTTTACTTTATAATTTTCTTGGGAATTGCTAATTGCTCATACATGACATGAAAGTAAGTTCAAGAGAGATAAAATAGATATAATTTTTAGGTAATCAAAATAAACATGTGTGAAGCATTTTAAGGAGTATAAAGAATATAAAAAAAAAATCACATTATAAAAATGTTGCAACTACTAGTTTCAATTTAACCAATATCCATTTGTAAAGGCCTCTTACAATAAGATATATTTTGAAAAATTACCTTATCCGAGAAGATGAAATTTACTTGAATGAGTAATCTTGATAACATAATAATGGAAAAATATTGGTGTAGTAAGGGATGAAGACATGTAAGGCATATGCTAGATCAAGAAAGTTAATAAGGAATTAGAGACCTAAGAGATCACATAAAGATCCAACATTAAAAGGTTGAAGAAAGGTGACATTAACATTCCCTCTTTTTTTAATTGAATTATAAAAAAAGAATAGATGATGGGTGGAGGGAAATAGATTCTTCAATCTATGCAAAAAATATCTATCTTAATTGTCTATTGATAATTTATATTCATTAGTTCATATCCTCATACAAAGAATTAAGTTATTGTGTGTGAATTATTATAAAGTATTTGTAAGCAATTCCATTTAGTTTACAAGTAAGGGAAGTGTTTGAGCCAAATATATTTCCAATGGTAAATTTCTAATAATTGAGGGCCTCTAGAAACTCACTTAATATATCAAATAATGGGCATAGAAAACAACTTAGTTAATATTTATTAATTATTTAGCTTTAGACAACAACCATTAATTTTTAAAAAATAATCCCTTGATAGTTGAGAATTAGTGTTAATTTTTCTAATGTTTGGATTCTAGTGTCCTAATTCAATTGACCAAGTGACTTCACATATGAACACTATATAATCCTAGATTATAGAGTCCACCATGTCCATATATCATTCTTGGTAGGATGTTGTGAGACGTGTTTG
Source organism: Sequoiadendron giganteum (assembly GCA_007115665.2). Classification (NCBI taxonomy): domain Eukaryota; kingdom Viridiplantae; phylum Streptophyta; class Pinopsida; order Cupressales; family Cupressaceae; genus Sequoiadendron; species Sequoiadendron giganteum. The sequence continues at coordinate 36,084,281 of CM021106.1, read as the reverse complement.
CAATTCTAGCATTACAACCTCAACATAATATTATTTGTTTTGAACCTTCTTGTGAAATATAAGCTTTTTTTATATTCATGGATTAATTATTTTTTATCATATCAAAAATATAATTATGATCATAAATTATAATATAGGCTTGCACCATGTCCAATATTATGTGATAAAACTTCCTATTGCAAAACACAATAAAAAATATATTGATGAATAAAGAGTAAGTGTATCATGCAACTCTTCATTGTGGTCCCCGAAATTGACTAAGTCCAAAACATGGTAGAAATGTCGACATTGTGGAAAGATACATGTTTATAACTCAAAAAGTGAAAAAAGAGCTTGAGTTGCATAACTAAGCATAGAGATGACTTAGAGAAAGATATTTTTTGCACATGAGAAGTAATATCAACATATCGAGGGTGAGGATAATCCATGGAAAAAAATCCATATTTTTCTCTAATAACCTCATCTATTTTTTATATTGGTTTAGTGCTTATATTGATCAAGCGATGAATATACCCACCTTCTTAACCATTGAGAAATATCAAGCCAATTGTCTACAAACCTTCCTCACAGTGGTATAAAAGCATGCAAATTATGGAACTATATTAAGGAGGGTGAACTATATGATAGAATTCCTCAAGGAATAGTGATCACATGACTTGCAATGATTGCAAAACCTAGACAAAATGGATTTGTTGAAAAGGATTTAGAATCTTTCATGCAAACTCCATTGGCAGGTGTATAATCAAAATGCATGACCATTGTTGTTATTATCCTTGCCTACATCAAAATAGGATTGAGATTTATAACATTTGATAATTTCACCTATCCATTTTCGTTTTATTAATATTCATAACTTGTGTGAACCCCAATCCTATACCTACACAAACATGGAAAACAAGCACATTATTAGATTGAAATGAAAGTTAGAATTAGATTTCCCCATGAAATCCATCTACAAATATTTAAAGTAGGAAATGAATGAAGAATAATACAAACAACTAAGTTAAATCCTAATTTAAACAATACAAACACTTGATTCCATAGGGGAATTGGTGCCAATTATGTGTAGAAATTGGCCCTTTCCCAACTCCTTTGTAAGTTTTATGATGGTTGATCCACTTGATGGTGAAGAACAATGTGACTCCTTGCTAAAATCTGCAATAACCTAGTTATGGTGATGGAAAATACTCAAGAAGATGAATAGAATTTCTCTTAATTGAAGATAATAACTTTTCTCTCAAATTGTGGATGATGAATGAGAGGAAGAGTCTTTCATTTATAGATTTAAAATTGGAAGAATGAGCAAGATTTGAGCAATGTGGGATCATTCATCATCCAATGGCCAAGTGTCACTTGTCAAGATGTGAATGGTTGAAGGTTGTGCACATTTTGATGAAAGTGTCAATAAATGATATTAGGTGGAATTTGAAATTAGTGAAATGACTTGTTGGAGAGGGAAGAAAATGGAGTTATGATCACTTGGCTCAAGGAAAAAGTACTTGTAAGGTGAAATAAATGCCTTTTTGAAAGGACTAAGTCCACTTGGATTTGAATTCAAATTTGAGGGAATATTCCCCTTTTATGCCATGTTGAGAGAATAGAGATTTAATAAATGAATTAAATCTATTTTCATGTGAAAGTGGTAAAAGCTAGAGGATGGGACATGGTTTAAAATTAAACCGATCAAAGATTAATTAATGTAATGAGGAATTAGGAGATGTGACAATTTAGACTTAAATTTATGAATTGATTTAAATCAAATTGAGAGGAAGGGTTTAGTTAAATAAATATTTTGATTTATTTAACTAAAGGGGATAATGTTAGATTAAATCAAATAAGGTTTAATTTATTCAATTTAATAAGAGGACTTTAAAGTTTTAATTTAAATAAAATGAATTATTTAAAATAAAAGAGAGATATGAGGATTAATCAAATTAAATTAATTAATTTAATCAACAGGGGAGAATGACTTAATTAGATAAATAATAATTTATTTAATTAATGGATGAAGAGTGATGATAAGCTGAGAGTATGATTTAGGATGAAACGATGTTAGTAATCAGGATCAAGTTTGTTGGTCAATTTTCCATGTCTACAACTTGTTCCAAATCTCCCATTCAAATACAGGCGGGGAGGATGGTGACAAAAATTTCAATATTTGGCCTTCTACTTGCAAATTTAGAGCATTAAATGGGGGTAAGCCGTAGACAAAGTGTGGCATCACCTATGCAACTTAAATATTTTCCTTCATATAATTGAGAAGCAATGTCCATGAATATTTCTATTATTAAGAGCATTAAAATTGATTTTGAGTCTTCCATGAATAGTCACAACTTATGTCTTTCCTTTGAATCATTTTTAAAAAGATATTTTAATTTCTATGAAGACTTAATATTGATCCCAAATTTTATATAGACTTCGACTTTTGTATGATTTCAACTCTGATAGAAATTGGACCTATTATATGTTAAAGACTTATATTGATAGGTATTGGTGGTTTTAGTACATGAATTATTTTGGCTTTTCTTCGAAGTTGGTTGATATAATGAATTCATGTTTGTCATATATATTTATGAGATCAAAATAAGGAAATGTCGATTATGTTGTAGAATGTGTATAGTGTGTATAATTTTTTAATGTGCATATTGTTTTAATCAATAAGGTTTTTTTTTTTTAAATAAAGATGTATCTTGTCAATTTGATCTATAATGGTCTATTATTTCTATGGCAAAAAAACTATTATATTTTTTTCTTGCAAAATCCTTTCAATGGGTGGAATTACTTGACATGAAATATTTTCATATTTGGCATCTCAATGGATCTCCTAACAAGATAGCCTGTCATGTGAGTTGTTGATGACATAGTGGAAGAAGACTATAAAAAATGAATATCATTATGTTTTATAGTGTTTTCATCATCACCACTTTAGTAAAGCTAATAAGGAGCTATATTTAGGCATAGTTGGTTACAACCTTACAAAGGTATCATGCACTTACTATGTTTCTTATGCTCTACTATTGGAAAGTTTGTAATACTTTTATAAACCACCTTAAATAATACATTATCAAAAAAAATCAATGTCACATATAAAATGTTTATTACACCTAACTGGGATAAAAAATATCTACTAATGTATGTGCTTTTACCCAGGATAAATTGTGTTACTTAGTGTGATTATACATTAATTTATACCCTTAGCAACTTTAAAAAAAGTAAAAAATAAATAATGAATTTTAAGTAACAAAAGAGGTACACCATATGTACTGAAAAAATAGCCTCACATGTACTGATTGAGCATAAAGAGGTTTTCTATCAAGTTATATATATCTTAAAATATAACCTATAAAAATGATCAGTATAGCCTAACCTGCTCTAAGACTATGTTAAAAATAAGGATCTTAGGATACTAATCATTATAAAAAAGATATAAAATAAATAAAATGAGAATCATACAAGCATGGATCTTACACATTACAAAAAATATACATGGGGAAAACCCTTTCAAGTAAAAAACCCCATAAAGTATCATTTTATTAAAACACTTACAATAATGGTCTATTATAACATAGATTGAACCTGGGGAACACTTCTCCATATTTCCACATGACCATTGATGCCTCATGTGCATGGTGATAGAATTAACTATCAATCTCCAAATTCTTCACCTCTCAAATAAGAGAGAATCTCCTTAAATATAGGAGAAAGAGTGGCATAATACCTTAAGGGGTATTAGTCACACCTATTCAAAATAACCACATAAATAATTAATAATCTAATAGTTTTAGACTATAAGCATTTCAAATGGGACATGCTTAATAAAGCATATAATATAAGGTTTAATAACCTTATATTAAAACATTATATAAATTTTATAAGGATAATAACCCCTAGTAACGTTATGTTCTAACATAAACACATCCATGTGGACATGAAATGGTGATGTCCAATCTAGAAATATTAAGATTGGTGCTTCTATAATCTCCATTCTTAATGTGTCAAATGAATATTAACATTATTTGTTATATTCAGTTGTTTAATTTAAATTTGTATTTAGGAGCTCTTCTAGGGGATTTTTTATTGCCTCATATCTTCTAATGAATTTGCAGTGATACCCAATGGATCCTTAAAAAAATGACCTCAAATGGTGTCTTTGATGGTGGTAGGGTCATTATTAGTGCCACTTTTAGTGGATCTACCATTAGTCCCTCCTTGCATATGATATGGCCTAATAACATGCCAAAGGGTACCCCAAATATACATTTCTTCAAGTTTAATGCTATATGTAAGCTCTTGAATCTATCCAGTATCATGTGAAGTGTTTGGACATGTTATTTTACTAACTCATATATTATCTAATCATCTAAATATACTCTTATGAAATCATGGATAAATTTTTTAACTAAATTTACCATTATGCATCTAAAAATTGTCATTACATTTTTTCCAACCAAAAGGCATAACCATATACATGAATGAGCTCCACTCAATTGTAAACATTTTCATGGGTTGATCTTCCTCCTTTATTTTAACTTGGTGGTAATTGGAAAACCCATCTATGAAATAGTAGATTTATCTTCTTGTCACTGACTCTAAAATTTATAACGTGAAAGACATAGAAAAAGGATCATGTATACATGTTTTATTCAATTCCCAAAAATCTACACAAATCCGTCTCTCCTATCTTTTTATTCTATACAACCATTGGGATAATCCATTCTACACCATCCACTAGTTTTATAATTCTTGCAACTAAAATTTTATCTAGTTCCACCTTTACTTTCTTTTTCATATTTGGATTTAACTTGCGAGGTCTTTTCTTCTATGATTGTACCCCTTATTTTAGCTATATTTTAATTATTCTTACCTCTTATTTTATTCCTTTTAGGTCAATAAATATACGAGGGAAAAGGTCTTCATATTCTAACATTACTTTTGCTACTTGCATGACCACATTCTCATTCCAATAATCTCAATTTGTTTCAATTTGGGATCCCCTTTTCTATAGTTTTTCCCTCAATTTGAGTGGTTGATTATAATATTTCACTTTTGATTCATTGTGTAGTGTTATCTCCCTTTCTCCTTGTTTCATTTCTATGTCTAGTTGCGGTTTCTCATTTTTTATCCTCTTGGTGTGTTATATAGCACCTTCTTCTAGAATATTGGTTTTCCTTATCCATCCATTCTATGAACTTCCATATTCCTTCTATTATTTGTGGTGTTGGAGTTTGCTAGTAATTATTTTCTATGTCCTCTGTAGGCCTAAATATGATTTTTTTCATTTTTAATAGTGTGTTATGGATATCTTTATTTAAATTGTAGAAGGTGAATGTGTGTAGGAATTCCTATTTGAGTTCTTCCCAGTCCCTTGTTTTTTCTCTTTTTTCCTAGTCAATATACCAAGTTTGGGTAGCTAATGTAAGAGTCCAATAGAACATCTATATGTAAATATTTGTGTCATATTCTCTCCTAGAATTCCATATAGTTATACATTTTATTATTTATTGATGTGGTGCGATTGTCCCATTATATTTTGAAATTACCTCACATTCCCCTTCGCGTAAATATCTTATTTTTTTATTAATATTTTGAATGCCTACCATCGAAGAAAATTATTCTTGTGGGTATTCCACCAGCTAGTTGTATTACATATCAGTATGTTGTAGTGTTTCTAATCTCATATTTTTATTATTAGATATTATTTACATAGCTTCTAAATATATGTTAAGGTATCTTATTCTTGAGTACTTGTGTAGCTTGATATATGAAATTCCCCATGAAATATTGTTCAAATGACATGATTTTTGGATGGATTTTATGGAATGGTATTTGTAGCATTGAAAGTTGTACTCCCTTCTAGGTGAAAGTACAATTTCACACTATATTTGGAAGCAACTTTAGTAACCTTTTACATCAATGCATTTAGACATTCCCTAGCCCTAAATTTTCCTATCAACCCAAGATAATGTGTCTATACTACCCTAGAAAATGTCTTATCAATTAAACATCATCAAATTAACTCTGAAAAGTGCCCTCACCTTGGAAACTTCCTGATTTCAGTAGACTATAAACACCTTAGTCAAAAAAATTTGAGTGTGAAAGAGCTAGTTTGGGGCACACCATACCCTAGACCAACTATTTTTCCCAATAAACTTGATTTCTCATTTTTGTCAGTTTCTAATTTTGGAGATGCAATTTTAAATTTGGGTCTTAGCAGTAATTTAATCTCAAAAATTCAAATTGAAATGAGTCATCCTAAGCTTTAATTTATCCTAAGTTCCACTATATAAACATGAACTATTATTTCAAATCAAGAAAGAGAATTACAAGACAACTACACTATGTCAAAATACATTCGAATTTACAAGTTTTCAAGAGGAAATTCATATTTGATCAAGTTCCTATAATGGTTGGAATTTGATGCCAATGGAAGAACATGATGGAATCTAGTTTTTGGAGATTTATTTGGCTTCCTTAAACCACCTAATGAATTGTTTTCATATTGTTCTCATCTTCAAGCTTTGATCTACTTGTTTCCCTAAGCAAGGTATTGTTGCATTTTAGATTTTCCTAAGGTTATTTGAATTTCTCCTGGGTTGATCTCAGTTATATCATTTAGGAATCCTTATCTAACACATTTGAGTAGGGTTTTTAGCATTTGAGCTCATTACAACCTTAGATGCACTTAATTTTAAGAGCACAAACATTTTTTCAGTCAATCAATCAGCTATTCTTAAAGGTAGAAATACCAAAATGGGGGTTTGACTTAGGAAAACTCCTATATAGCCACACCCTTGCCCTTCTTTGTTGAGATTTTGCAAGTTCAAATCTGAAGATGGGTATTTTAGAGCAAGATTAGAGAGGGCAGATAAGGAATTACAGGCTTGTGAATTCATATCCGAAAAGAAGGAGCTTAGTCTAGGGTGCACCATGCCCTAGACTAGTTATTTCAACCTTAAATTGATATCGTAGGTACAATACTCTGCCCCTTTCAGATCTTCTTTTCTTTCATCAATTCAATTTCATTATTACAAAAAAATATGATTTCAAATTAGGTCTTGTAGTTGAATTAGTCCAATAAATCCACATTAATTTCAATCAATTTCCAAGGCAATAACATAACCAAATCTAGGGCAGATTGGCTCTCCTTTGAGGTTATTAGCCAATCTCATACCCTTGTTGATTTGGCTTTTAATATTGATTGGAAAAGGATTGATCTTAATGATTTATACACTAGTCCTAGGATCCATTTTTCAACTAAACAATATTCATATATATATAGTGTTATTTGTGGTAATTTTTATGTTGTTCTATGTATCATAAAAAATATTCTAAATCATATATTTTTTTGGTATTTTAAATTTGGTTCTTCCCTAAGTCATACATTTGGTACATCCTCACTATCAATAATTTCATTACTACTTTCAATATCTATCTCCCCTTCATAATTAGGTAGTTTTGTTAATGAGTATTGAATTTTAAAATATTCATCTGCATGTTCTTATTAGGCTATTTATTATATATGTGTGTGTGTTATCCATCTCTAAACCCAAGGGTATGTGTACTACTCTATCAATGTTTGCAAAATATAGCTCTTCTTTTTATGAGTCTATAATAATGTTGTTGTTAACAAACCATTGTAAACCTAATAGTACATTAAAAGTATCAAATGATTATTTTTTTAGAAATCATCTCAAAGTCTACAACTTTTTTAACTCCTAATATATTAACCTCTATATTTTCCCAGGTCCCTATTGTTCGTATTGATGATCCATTAGCTAGACTAATCTTTTAGGGTTTCTCTCCTAGTTTTAGTTTTCCTTGCTATTCCCAGACTCTCTTTGGGAGAATATTCACATCTACTCCTAGGTCAACTATCACCTGTTTATTCCAATATTTACATAATTTTTAATTTTTCAATTAAGTTATTTTGTTGTGTTAGACAAGCTAATTGTTTTGGTGTGAAGGCTTCTCCCTCTAAGAAGAAAGTGTTATGATATTTCTTTTTTTTTTGTTCTTTATTTATAAAATATTTGTCTTCCTCTACTATCTTGTTAGGTTGATGTTTATTCAAGAAGAATTTTTCTTCTTCCTCTTCTTCATCATCATCAACAACATTTTTGTTTCATATATCGGTTATTTTAATTTTGTGATATATGTACCATGTCTTGTTACTACTGCAAAAAAAATCTTACCTTTGTATTATACTAGGTTTTTTTTGTTTTGGATTTTTTTTTCTCTCCTAGTACTCATTTTCTAAGTTTTCTTCTTCGTAAAAAGTGTTAAGAGTTACTTTTTTTTTACATCTTTCCCCTTGCAATATGTTTTTGGGGGATTTTCACATAATTATTGCACCTTTAGTGGCATTGGGTCCTTATAACTCATCACTCTTTGACTATGGTGCAATATTTTTAAAATATTATCAATATTTTGTTGCAAGTGTGAAGGTGTTATCATTTATGTCAACAAGCCTATGTTGTCATTAATTTCAACTATGTATTGGTTGAGAGATATTGTTGCAGTATTGTCTTCTGGTTTTGCTCTGTATTTCTTCTAGGGTGAAGATCTGCTTGTGTAGTTCAAATATGTTGTTTTCAGGTGTTCAAAGATGCTATAATCATAATTTGTGGTGATGGATCATTGTACAGAAGAATTTGTGTTCACTAGTGTGTGAATTGTGCATTACAGAGGTGTTTGGGAGAAATGTCTTTGCTCCACATTTCTTTGTAGTTGTGTTTTAGTACTTGCAATTTTGAGTGAGATTTGATGGTGTTGGTCTCTTGCCTGTGTCAAGAGGATTTGTGGTTTGGTGTTCTAAAAGATGGTCTTCTGAGTTACAGTGTGTAGAAGTGTTGCTAGGATGTACTGGGTTTGTACATTCTTCAGGTGAAATTTGTTGCAAAGGATTTTGTTAGTTTTCAGGATGTTTTTGGATCATGCTCAGATGAAGTTTATTTTCTGAAGGTTATGGATTGATCAAAGGAAGCATGCACTTAAAATTTTAATGGTGTTTTTACAGGTAATGGTTGGCCTGGTGTTTACACTACATGTGAAGCATCTTCAAAGTTTGTGGAAGCATGTTGAGGCATGTTAGGATAGATTTGGCTCCTAGCTAAGGATTTGTGTGGTTCGCCTTCATTCCTATCCACTGTAGGAATTGTTTGGCATCGAGCTAATTTGAATTTACATGTTTGAGGTGCATTTATGACCTTGTAAGTTCAAGATGGTATAAGTATGATTTAAATTATTGAAGGAGGTAAATATAGATGAAAGTATGTAGTGTGAGTGATACAAAATTGAGAAAAGTAGTGTGAACTTTAAAGTGTTGGATTACTAGATGCAGTGAACAAAAGGTGTCTACAATCATTCAAATAGACCGCAAAGGTGTTGGAGCTATTGTGGTGGAATCTTTGTTGCATTGAGATAATGTTCTCTATGTAACATTTCTTTTCTATCTTCTTTTCATTCTAGTGGTGAGCCTTGGTTGTGAGACTTTCTAGATACTGTGTCCTATTCTAGTAGTGATCCTTTGTATTTGTTTTTCTATTACGTATATTGTGAGTTAATCCTTGCTGTGGTTTTTCCCTTCTTGGGTTTTCCACATAAATCTGGTGTTCTCTTGTCTATGGTGTTGTTGCTTTTGTTTCTTTTATTTATTTTCATGCTAATTAATCATAATAAAATAAAGGTTTAATGAATGTTGTGGATATAAATGTTAATGAGCTTGTTTTTATGTTTTGATAAGATACAACTGATTCACCCCCCCTCTCAGTTATCTTTTTCATTCAATAGATTTATCATAGTTAAATAGGTCATGGTCTAGATTTCCACAAAAGGAATATTGTTTCTTGTTATCTAATGAGTATTCATTCATGTAATGCCCCTACTTACCTCATTTATAGAAACTAGAATCTTCTCTTCTTCAATTAATTTTTTCTTTTTCTTTACCATCTCTATAGTTGTTGAATTATCTTTTATCCTCAATTTAGTTTTGCAGAGGTGTATTTTGAGAGTATTTATATTTCTTTGGCTCCTTTAGTTAGGTGCTTTATATCCATGATCTGTAATGTAAAGGGGTATCTTTGCAAGCCCCTTCACGTAGGCCATCCTCTGATCTATATTTACCTTTTTATTATAGTGATGGTTGCACCATATATTTTTCTCTTTCTTTGAGTGAAACAAAGTGAAGGGTAGTTATCTATTTTGTGGTCATCCCACTCTCCATAGATGCCAAAATACACTAGATGGTTATTTCTTAGGGCCATTTTTAGTTCTATTCTTAGCATGGCATCCCTCTCCCTCTTTTCTCCTTTCATCGCTAGACACTCATTTCTTAGCAAATTTTTCCCTCTATTTTGTGGACTAGAATTTTTCTTAGCAAGTATTTCTTGCTTATGTTTCAACTATTTTAACTCCATATTTAATCTCTATATTTTCTTATTCTCATTAGTTTTATCCTTTATTCTCCAAGTCTGTGCTTCTATGCAACATGCTAATGTTGTTGGAAAAACAAGGATAGACAACTGAGAGGGAGGATGAATCATTTGTCACAGATTATTAAAACTTATTAACCTTTACTCAACTTATTATCAGATCTGATGAAAGAACATTAAGCATAAAAAATCACCACATCAAAAACACAAAAAACACCAAGATTTTATACTTGGAAACCTTGTTAGGGGAAACACCATAGTGGATGTCATTCCATAATATTATACCCTATTAAAAGTATAGAGATGAATAATGGGAATGCACATGCATTCAACCACACTACCTAGAGCTCACTGCTCAAAGAAGACACACTGTCTTACATAAATATTTAGATTAAAACCATCAGAAGGATTTGAACTAAGAAATTAGCTTCTTCAAAGCCTAATTATAGTTCTAGTTAAGCACAAAAACACTTCTTCACACTTCGATCAATATTCTTCACACTCTTCTCTAAAATCGAATGATCTGATCTTTATTCACACATATAACTCACACACTTCACATTACACACTTCACACATACTTCAAAATGAAGAAACAAACACTTCTATATATCCGCTATATGGAATTACATCAACAACTTTGTTGGCCACAAATAGAATGATAAATGAATACAAATTGTCGGCCCAAATCATGAAAAAATCTCAATGTACACCAATTGAATTCGATCACAACATAATGAAGACCTAAAACAACATCATCAAACATGCCAAACATTCAAAAATTAATCCACAAGGATCCACAACACACTATAATCACCATGTCGGCCAAGAACATGAAAACCTGAACATGCGAAGGAAAAATCTTTGATCACGAGCACACTGATCAATGTGGACATGCAATAAAGATAGAGCACAATCTAGAAACATCAACAAACATCACAGGAGAATACGCAACAACTCAAATTACTAGATTCATGTTCTCTTGTTCCAGAAACACCAGCTATAGTAACAGAGTAACTATAGGAACACAAAGCCTCACAACTTGCTCAAATCTTGATGTGCACTTCTAAAACTTCTGATAGATAAACTAGATAGGCTCAACAACAAACCCTTTAATCTAAAACTTTTGAATGCCTACATATTAAACTTTCCAACATGGTGAAATTCACAACCTCACATATAGCTTTCAACATATTTATTATAATTTTCTCAATATCCTTGACATATACAGCCTTCAAGACACCAATGCTAATAGTGTTGACATCAATGACAATAAAATATCAAAAACTCAACCATAACATACAACAATCTCCCCCTTTTGCATTGATGGCAACACATGATGTGAAAAATACACCATCAACGCAACTAACTCTTCTTCCAACAATCTCCCCTTTACACATTTCTCTTCTCATATTGTTCTTCTCCCCCTTACTTTTAGCTCTTCCATAGTTTTTCACATTACTCTTCTCCCCCTTTGACATCAATGGGAAAGGTACACATGCTCTGAATCACATATTTGAATCATCTGGCTACTCCCCCTGAGTAGCAGCCACCACAACATCACTCTGGATTAAGATATGACTATGAATGCATGGACTAATGCAAAAGACTTGCATCTTAGTTTTGATTAGGAGGGGAAATCACCCCTAACTTCCCTCTGAGATACTCAAAATTATCCTTAGGCAATAGATTATTAAATATGTCTACAATATGTTCCTTAGTAGACACATACTCTAGTCTGACTTCTTTATCACTCACTTTGTCTCTCAAAAAGTGATATTTGATAGATATATGCTTTGTCTTTGAATGCAACACCAGATTCTTAGAAATATTTATTGCACTTGAATCAAAATATAGCAATAGGCTCATCATACTCAATTCTGATATCTCTCACCATCTGCTTCATCCATATTACTTGAGTACAATTGTTTGTAGCAACAATATATTATGCCTAAGAAGTAGATAAGGAAATGTAATTCTTCTTTTTACTTAACCAAGACACCAACTTCTTCCCCAAGAAGAAGGCACAACCACTAGTACTTTTCTTGTCATCCACATCACCTGCCCAATCTGCATCAATAAAGGTGCTCAAAGTAAGATCATCATCTTTAGGATACCAAAGGCCAAAATCAACTATCCCTTACAAGTATCTGAAAATTCTCTTTACAATAGTCACATGGGATTCCTTCGGATCAGCTTGATATCTAGAAACCATACATACAACATTCATGATGTCAATTCTAGTCTGAGTCAAATAAAGTAATCCACTGATCATTAACTTGCATCTTGTCTGATTTTCCTTAGGCAAATAAACATTATGTGTTAACTTGCATTCAATAACCATGGGTGTACCAACAGGCTTTGAATCTTCGATGCCAAACTTTTTTAGTAGCTCTCTTACATATTTGGACTGAGATATAAAAATTCCATTATCTAACTAAGTGATTTGCAATCCCAAAAAGAACTTCATCTCTTTGATCATAGACATTTAAAATTCACTCTTCATTTCATCAACAAACTTCGTACACAAATCATCATCACCTCTAAAAATGATGTCATCAAAAAAGACTTCAATAATCAATTCTTTATCATGATCCATCTTAAAATATAGATTACAGTCAGCAGTACCTTTATTAAATCCAAGCTTCAACAAGTATTTATCTAGTCTAGCATACCAAGCTCTAGGGGCTTGCTTGAGTCTATACAATAATTTCTTCAAGTGGAAAACCATATCTCCCTTATTAGTCAATTGAAATCCATCTGATTTATCAACATGTACTTATTCTTCTAGCTCACCATTCAGAAATGTCTAATTTACATCCATTTGATAGACTTAGTAGTTCTTAAAAGCAGCATAAGCAAGAAACAATCTTACAGCTTCAATTCTAGCAAAAGGGGGTGAAGGTTTCTTCAAAATCAATACCTTCAATCTGTGAGTTCCCTTTACATACCAGTCTTGCTTTATTCCTGACTATTGTGCATGTTTTGCACACATGCCCCAACGTAGGCAAGGACCCTCTCTTTTTGTTCTCGATGGGCTGCTTTTCTCCTACATCGTTTTACATGCCCCTTTTCTTGGAGCCTAAATTGGTCATGTGTTATCAAATGATTAAATTCCCTTGACCAAATTCACCTACCTAAAGTTTTGCTAAGTATTTTTCTTTTGCGAAAGTGCCCCTACGAGTTTCCCTACGCTTGTTGCCCCGACATCCTCCATGCCTCATCCCTGCTCGCTTGATTCACTTTTTCCTTCATTTCAACTATGGGGAAAATTTTCCCATGGATTTGGGATGTTTTTATGGTGCCTAAGTGAACTGCCAAGGTTTCATTACGTTTCAAGAAGTTGCAAAATTTTCAATTAGGAACTCCATCCCTCTGTGGTTGTTCTAAGGACTTTGTTTGTCCCTAGTTGTTTCAGAACTCGACCCCTCCATGGCTATTTTCGTAACTTCATCTATCCTTTTCCATTTTTTCTATTCATCTACCCCCGACATTCTGGCTTCCAAAACCTGGCCCCTCCGTGGCCGTTTCTGGAACTCCATCCCTCCATAGCTATTCTGGAAACTTCGTTTGTCCCTAGTTGTTTCGAAACCCAACCCCTTCGTGGCCATTTCTGGAACTCCATCTCTCCTTTTCCATTTTTTCTATCCATCCGCCCCTGACATTCTAGCTTCTGAAACCTAGCCCCTCTATGCCCGTTTCCAGAACTTTGTCCCTCCACGGCTGTTCTGGGAACTTCATCCATCCCTAGTTGTTCTGAAACCCCGCCCCTCCATGGCCGTTTTTGGAACTCCCTCTCTCCTTTTCCATTTTTTCCATCCGTTCACCCTTGGCATTCCAGCTTCCAAAACTTGACCCCTCTATGGCTATTTCCAGAACTCCGTCCCTTCGCAGCTGTTCCGAGAACTTCGTCCATCTCTAGCTGTTCTAGAACTTCGCCCCTCCGTGGAGAACACATTGATGTTTATGGTCCAAATGAGCTCCAAATATGAATATTATGATATTTTGATGATGCATGAATGGATCTAACAAGGAATTTTCAAGATTTGACTAACATTTGCCTTGATTTGTGTATGAAAGTAGTTACAACACTTCATGTATGCAGGTTTCAAGAAGCCTATCACAGATCCATCAGGGAGACCCATTGAGAAAGTTGAACAAGCAAAGCATATAGCTCCTATCACCATTCATTTTATGTCCACCTCTCCTCGTGGCACCCATCAATAGAGTTGACATTAGAAGAAGGCATGTGCCAAGAAATTCAATGACAAAATGCAAGGGGGTGGCCTTGAAGAAAGCATAGGGAAGAAGTCCTACTTTTCATCGGATGATGATGATCTTTAAGGGGTTGTCCCCCCAAATCAAGGGCAATCAATCCATTGATGCCAATCATCGATGAACCTGTTTGATCCAATGAATAATTTTGCAAGTCCATCAATCAAAGGGCATCTTTTAGGTAGTTTCAGCTACAGTAAAAGGGAAATCAGCTACAAGACAAATTGCTATAGCACTTGGGCACTAAAAGACAACATATATATTTTAAATTGTTGAATATTGTCGGGTAGGTGAAGCCCTAATTTAATTGAATCTAAGCCACACAATGTAACTCAATCATAGCCATTCATTTAGGCTTTGGAAAACTATAAATAGGGGTCTCCCCCTCATTTGTAAAAGGTTGGAGAGCTTGTGTAAAAACATTTTGCAGCAATAGAAAGAAACATTGCATGATTTATGGGTGTTTCCTTTTGAGTTTTCTCATTATGTGTGCATGGTTCTACTTCCCTATTAGTTTAGTATTTAGTTTTTTGAAGAGAAGTGATGATGGTGTTTGTTGTTACAATATTTGATGAATTTCCAGCTCATTCTTTTTGTGGTTTGTTGATGATGAATCACTTTGTAAAGCTAGTTTGAGCTTCTTTACTTTATTGCTGCAACTTAGTTCGATTGCATGTGCATGATGTGTGTGTGTAATATGAAAATCTACAGTCCTTAGAAGATTGCACCGGTTTTGTGTAACTGTAGGTTTCTCTTGGCCAAGCGAAACCTAGTTTAGGGAGTTTGTCTATTGTAGCAGCCTCCATGATCATTGTTCATTCATAGTTTCAGATCCAAGAACCTTCTCTCTTCCCTGCCCTTTTTCTTTTTTTTTAATAATTAACTTTAGGCAAGGTTCATTGCACATTATAAAGTTAAATCTGATGTTGAAATGGAGTTCAAGAGTGTTGTTTGAACCTACAACAAACGTACAATAAATCTCCCATCTTAAGAACTCCATTTGCAAATCCAAATTTCTCACTTTGTAACTCATCTGTAAGACTGCCTTGTGATTCCAGCAAATCACATAAATCAATTGAGATATTCCAAGCACTATCAAGACCTGACATTAGAGACCTTGGGATAGTGTTCTACAATCTAATTATGGGAGATTGTCTTTCAAGAGAGGTGATGCACCTATGCATTACCTATGTTGAGAAGTAAATAAAAAAAAAATCATGAGAACTAGCGCTAGAAGGAGGGCGTGACATGTTGAGGCCACAAATCTGAATGTTGGATGTTGAAAAGAGATCTTTCAAGAAGAAATATGAGATAAGGAGATCTCTTTCAATGCTGAAACTTGAAATCAGAAAATTTTGAGGGCAAACAACAGCTGAGTTGAAATGGAGCAGCATGTGCAAATCAGCATCGCTCAACTACATGCAGATTTAAATAGGATATTGAAGAGACCATTGCAAAAATTTGCATTGGTAGATAAGTGTAGGATCCATTGCACTTGCAAGAACAATGAATTGGAGTGTCTAACCTTCTTGAGAAGAATTGAAAGAGTCTTACAAGGAGAGATTCCCTTTTGGGAAATATATAAGCCTTTATCCCTTGCAAAGTAAAGATGAACTGAGAAATTGGACACAAGCTACTGCTTGGATAGGAAACACTGAAGCTAAAAATCAAGAAGGAGAAGTTGATTTCTTGGGGACAGCAAAAAGCTTTGATGAAACTTCAGTCAAAAAGAGGTTAGAACGCCTTTCCTCTATCAGCAAAGAGCAATACTCCAATCTAGAAGATGAGCCATTGGAGTTTGAAGATGAACCAATGAAGTCCGTAACAATGTATGCTAGGGCAGCCAATGAAGATGCTCAAAATCAGGAAGAAGAAAAGGTTAACAGCCTTGGGGCAGTAGAAAATGATGATGCAGACATAAGTGAAATCAAACTGGAGGACCTCTCCTTCATAAATGAAAGTGATCAAAAATATGAAAATGAAATTTTGGAGGAGTGGGAACAATCACTCGCCACGACTATCTACCATCAAGCTTCATTTTCAAGTGATGATGAGGACCCAGTAGCAGAAAGATATGACCAGCTCATCTCTAGAGCTAAAATACCAAGTGGATTTGGAGGTGCTACTACTGCCAAATTGGTGCAAACTTCATGATTCATCGCACTCAAAGTTCATGTTCGAACTATGCCAAGAAGCCATCAAGCAAGTCAAAGAACAATTGAGGTAGCCAAGCACACCACTTCTTGCAGTGGTTTCAAGAACGGAATGTGAGGATCAAGAGCCCGAGCCAAGTGACAAATCAACTGAATGTGGTCCTCAAGACGATGTTGGTAAAACAATAGAAGAAGGATAGAAATACAATCTCGAGCTTTCAAGCGATGAAGTAGATCAAACAAGAATGTTTTCCACCATTCATCAAGAATTTCTTCCTCTTGAAAAGCATTTGTGCACGATGGACAATGGGCTTTATGAAAAGTTCTTGGAGGGAGATTGCATGGTGGATTTTGGTCCCCTTGATGAGGTGCCATCAATTGATGACTTCTTTCCGTTGGAGGTTGTACTGTAGAGGTATGCTCATGTCAAGGAAGAGCACATTCCAGAAGGCGATAGTGATGAAGACATACTCCTTGAGCCTCTGAACGGTGATGCACTAGAGTTTCCAGATTAGGAGAGGGGTTCCTTCACTATCTATAGCCATAGTGAGTAAGGGGAAATGAGTGAACATCATGACGAGATGCATGAACAACAAAGAGAATAAGACAAGGGCAGGGGTGTTGAGATAGCTATCAACAGAGATGAAGCACCTGGTTGACTACAAGATGCAACTTGGAGTCCTTCCACCATGATCATTGTTGATCCTCCTTCATATTCAGATGGTTGCAATAGGGTATATTCGTGCATGTCATTATCCCATAACATTGAACTCCACATAAATAAGGACAATGCTTGGGAAAGGAAGTGGGATAGTGTGCTACCTTTTGAGGACAGCAATCAAGTGGACACTTGGTTTGTAGAAGATCAATGAGATGAAATCTATCTTCTCGAAGAACAACTGATAGGGATTTCCAATCCCAAGCAAGACATGGAAGAAGTTTTTTTTGCCCCATTCTCCCTACCTTATGTATTCTTGATGCCTAAAATGCTACATGATCCTGTGCCACCCTCTGAGGCTTCTAATGCAATGATCGACAATGCAATGCTCGCTCTCGATTGTCAAAGGCTACCACAATTGCACAACAAAATTAAGGTTCTATCCTTCCTTGCTCATGTTAATTTTCATAGCTACACTTATCATTTTGATTATGGGAATGAGGGGAGACAAACATGTTTATGGATTAACCATGGGTTTAGCGAGCATCCTCAATTCCTGATTTTCCCTGATCGGGTGACTGAACTTGAGTGTTGCAACGTTGAATTTCTGTTTTCAGAATATAAAGATAAATTTGTATGGTTAAGAACAATAATGATTGCCCATTTTCTTGTGCATGCACTACAAAATCCGATAAGCGTTGAAATCATCTCGCCTTACCCCAAGCGTAGTTCTTTGTAAATATCTTTGTACATAGCTCATTTTGAGTAGTGTCAGTTTCTTGTAAATACTCTGCTTTCCTTCTTTCCTTAGGTTTGTTGGTTTGTTGTAGGTTGATGGCTTTAGAGTAGTTTCTTCGCTATTTTCTTTTGTTGTCTCGCTTTGGTTAGTTTTGGTGTTTGATTTTTGTTTTCTTTCGTTTGCATTTGTTTTCTCTCGCTTTGTTGTTGCTTTGCTCAGGGTCCCTCTGCTTTTGGCTGGGTACATCTGTGCGCACAACAACCATTTTTATTACTTGGGGTTGTTCTATGTATCTCTTTGTCAAACTCTAATCAAGTTTTTAGAGTGGATGGTGAGGATCCTCTGTTAGTATCAAGCGATCTAGATGTTTGATTCAAAGTGAATAAGTCGTTGGTTAGTCTGATTCTAAAGTATTTTGGAATGTAATATCTCTCTCATATTTTAAGGATCTGACAGACACTATAGGTCCTTTGTGAAGTCTAGTTAAGTGAAAAATCTAAAATTCTAATCCAGCGCCACTATGATTCTCAGCCCTAAGCACAAGCTTCCTTGCTTGCAGGTTGAAATAAAAGAACTGAAAAGAGAAAAGAAATAAAAGAAAGAGAAAAATATTGAAAATCAAAAGAAAATAAACTCATCTTTTCAGGGGTATATGAATAACTCTACCAGGGCTATGGACATCCGACCAGCAGTAGAGCAATGCTCGGGAGAATCACAACGACAACCTCATCGGGGCTATGGATGTTGTTGATGGTGTTTTATGCACAACAACAACTCAGACAGAATATGATATCCTATCTCTCTTGAAAGGTAAATCTCTATGGGAAAAGAGATAACCCCAAGGTCTCTAATGTTAGGTCTTGATAATGTAGTGAAACAACTCGGAGATAATGTGAAAATGTTGGTAATCACAAGGGGCCTTACAAACAAATACTAGATCTTCAAACTTATCAGATTTTGCAATATATTGATACTTAGATTCTTAAATGTAACCTAGATAATAAAATAAATAGAAAAATATAAGAGTTTAAAAGAGATCCTAAGATTAAAATTACTCCTAAAATCAATCACAAAAATGATGAATGTTGCAAACGGACAAATCTCCAATAAAAACAATTTTTGCTTAATAAAGGAAAAGCCCACAACTCTACAGAAATGGTGCAATCTTCTGAGGGAACTAGAGATTTTCACACTATGAACATTCATCCACATACCCAGTAAATGGTGCAATGTAAACAAGCATCCACAGTTGAAATTAGCACAAAATAAGGCCCGGATTAACTTTACACAGCAGCTTACAATCAGCAAATTGCCAAAAGTATGGACCGGAGATCGATCAACATCATTAACATTTCACCATTATCATGAAAGAACTGAAAACTAACATCTAACACTGAGAATTAAGAACAAGAAACCATAAAACTCTTGAAACATATAACATTTTTTGCCAAATCAACAACCCGTTTGCATTATCTTCTCCAACATTACATAACAATTTTTAGTCTTTCTCCCCTCCTACAGCTACTGACTTGTAGAATCTAACTTCTAACTTAGCCAATTCTGGCTTTGCAGCCTCTGATCAACTATTCTCTAACCTTTACAAATGACAAGGCACAACCCTTTTATAGATATTACACTTTTAAATCAAGGGCCATGATTAAATTCAATCCAATGGCTGCAATTAATCCCAAGAAACCCTAAGAATTTACATTAGGGTTTAAAAAATGTGGTACATCATCATCCAATACAATAAAAAAAGATACATCTAGAAACAATAAGAACCCAACAATCTGCCACCTCAATTTTAATAAAAAAAATGATTAGAGAGTGAAAACAGCATCACACGTCACTCCACATTTGAAAAATGTCTTCTAGCTATAGATAGGTTGTGGCACGGATTCTTATGCAGGTGCATTTTAAATATTTTCCAGATTTTCCTCTTGGCATGAATCCATATGCATGTCCTCCTTTTTTATTTATTTAATCCTGAAAAACAGATATAATCATTAATAGCCCACATGTGAAAATCCAACCAAAAAATATTAAAATTAAGCATAAATAAACCCTTGGAAATTTTAACTCCATCATAAAATTTTGGAAATTTAACCCTATTTAATAAATTTCAGAGTTCAAGAAAATCGTGCTAGGAAGTTCAAAAAAATCCGCTAGGAAGGGAAAATCCCGAAAAATGACAGGAGGTCCGAAAAAATCCGCCAGGAAGGGAAAATCTTGAAAATTGTAAGAAATCCAGAAAAATCTGCCAGGAAGGGAAAATCCCAAAAAATGACAAGAAATCCGAAAAAAACCGCCATGAAGGGAAAATCCCAAAATTTGACAGGAGGTCCAGAAAAATCTGTCAGGAAGGGAAAATCCCAAAAATTGTAAGAAATCCGAAAAAATCTGCCAAGAAGGGAAAATCCCGAAAAATGACAGGAGGTCCAGAAAAATCCGCCAGGAAGGGAAAATCCCGAAATTTGACAGGAGGTCTGGAAAAATCTGCCAGGAAGGGAAAATCCCAAAAATTGCAAGAAATCTGGGAAAATCCAGACGAGGTGGAAAATCCCAAAAAATGACAAAAATCCGGATGGGGCGGAAAATCCCGAAAAATGACAAAAATCCGAACGGGGCAGGAAATCCCGAAAATGATAGGAAGTACGAAAAAATCCGCTAGGAAGGGAAAATCCTGAAAATGACAAGAAGTTCGAAAAAATCCGCCAAGAAGGGAAAATCCCGAAAATGACAAGAAGTCCAAAAATTTTTTTGAAATCCCATAACTTTTTTTCCTGAATGAATTTTCAAAAAGTTCAAAAAGCAACTTGGCCTAATTTTTTGTCCTCTATCCATTGGTACAAAAATATTTACATGTCACATTGAAAATTAACTTGAAAAAATCCCCATTTCTAAAATCCAAGGCCCCAAAACGCTTCAAAATACCACCCCTATCAAACCAAATCCAAACCTAATCCCAAAATAACCTCCAAGAAGAGAAAAAATGGAAATTGACAAAGCCAAGGTGTAAATATGTAGAAGAAAAAGAGGGTCCCCGCCTGTGGTGAGGTGTGTGTGCAAAAAGTGCACAACAAATGGCGATTCCGTTGGGAAAATGATTCAGAGCATTTCGATGACAAATTGGAATCAAGAACCCAAAATCTCTAGTTTTGATCCTCACATCAAGTCAACCAAAAAAACCTAAAGTTTCAAAATCAATGGACAAGCTAACCTTTCCTATGCTGGAAATCCAAGTGTGCGCAAGTGTGTAAATTTCCCTCCTTAAGTTGTTGCAAGAAACCAAGTTCAGTCATGTTAAGCTACATAAAGATTCTAACTTCAAAAGCAACTTGGATAGAGCCTCGTTGCCAGTCAGGCATCCATAGCCCCAACGAGGTTATCACCGTGATTCTCCCAAACATAGCTCTAGTGCCAGTCAAGTGTCCATAGCCTCGGTAGAGATATTTGAATTCCCCTAAAAGGTTGAACTCACTTTCTTTGGATATTCAATATTTTCTTTTCTTTTCTTTTCTTTTTTTAATTTATTTTCATTTCAACCTGTAAGCAATGAAGCTCACACTTAGGGTTGAGAATCACAGTGGCACTGAAATAGAAATATAAGATTTTTCACTTAACAAGACCTCGCAAAGATCCTATGGCAACCTCAATATTCTTAAGATGTGTGTAAAATGTAAGATTTGAGCACATCCGAGAGCTAATTCAATCCAATGACTTGTCCACTTAAAAAATTTAGCACATGTGATATTGAATAGAAGATTTCCACCAACATATCCTAGAAGGATGATTAGAGTTTGTAAAAGGAATACCAAAAATAGTCCTGAATAAAATAATTGTTGTTGTGCAAATAAGACAGTCCCAATAGAAAATAGGGAAAACCAAGCTGAAGAAGCAAAGCAGACAACCAAACCGAAACCAAAAGTAGCACAAAATCCAACCAAAGGCAAAGCAAAGCAATCTAAACTAAAGCCATCTATCCTAAAGAAAACCTAGAAAAAGACCTAAAGCGAAAGAACAGCAGGGCAAGCTGCATTTATTCAAATCAACATTATGCACAAAGGGAATCAAAATGACTGATGATCAGACAAGGTGAGTTGAGACCCACACCTATTTTTTATTTTTAATGCATGTACAAGCAATAAGGTGATAGTAACAGTCCTCAAGAATGCAAATTCATCTTTATATTCAACAAAATAAACCTCAACAATGCAACATTCAAACTCAAAATTCTCAATAGGAATAATCAGCAATTGAGGCAACTCGTTGAAACCATGATAAATCCATACGCGCGTTGTCTTCCCTAAACCTCCATAATCAAAATGATAAACTTTAGAAGTTTCAACAAGGAAAGAAACAACCTAGTGTGGCGCTTGTTCCAACTGAATGTTAAATTTATTGTCCTCCAATCATGCAAAGTTAACATCCATGAGGTCAGGAGGTCTCAACTGATGATGTAGTATTCCTCTTGCATTTGAAACGTGCACAACAAAATCAGAGTCATCAATGAGCAATTTAGGGTGAAAATTAGATTGGACAAATGCATAATTAACATCATGGAACTTTTCACCTGTTTGAGTATCTTCATGAGGAATTAGTGATGAAACTTCATAAGCTTTGTCATGCATGACAAGTGTCTCAACAGGAGGCATGACAGATTGATCCTCAAGCAAATTTTTACCTACAACCATGTGCTCAATTTTGATTGTAATATTACTATTTTCAGCATCATTCAATTTTCCTTGTGCATCAAAATGAACCACATTAGCTATCCCATCATTAATGCATAAAATCTATGAATTTTTAATATGTTGTTCATCAATAGATAGAGAACAAACAAAATTAGATGAATAAGAAGACTCCTTGAATTCTTTTGTTGGCACTGGTTCAAGCTTGTAATTGTAACCCTCAGGAACATCAACCCCTTTATCAACAACATCAGTTCCTTCAATTTGCTTCATGGGACATTGATAATTTTTTGAGGCTTCTCAATTGAAAGCTCAACCCCCTCCAGGGCTACCTCAATGTCTACTACTATGCCCTTCTTGGATCCAACGCCAGTTGAATTTTCTACTGGGACCTCCTCAACATCTTGTTTAAATTCTTTTATTGGAGACTCATTCTCCATAGTTTGATGTGCATCCTTTGAATGATCTGACAATCAGACCTGCTCTTCCACCTCTAGTGGTCCATTTCCATCCTCCTCATCACTTTTAGAAGATTGAACCGTAGATCCTTCATTGAATACATAATTTTCTTCAACACTTTTGTCTTGTTTTTCTTCTGGTCCATTCTCTTCGCTCCTTGGAAATGGTGCATGGTCCACCACCAAGACCGATATGTCATAAGGAATAGATGGTACTATCTCTTTTCCACTCAAATTTTTGTTGGTATGTTGGATCTCCTGTTGGAAAATAGATGCAGTAGTCTGAAATTCTTGACAATCTAATTCAAAGTGTTGATTGGTGTTATGAAGCCTACACCATCCAGATAGAGCTGCTTCTACTAGATATACACCAACTAGGAGATTTTCTTGATTTTTTGGATGTTCCAAAGATGTTAGGAATCCTTCATTGTCAGACCTTATATCCCAAGTCCTATTTTGGCATGGTAGCTTCCTTCTATCAAATGTTGGCCCTGAGGATTGATCTTTAAAATATTGTCCCCTATCAAGATTTTACCCCTGATCTTGATCATGATTGAACTGATTTCCCCTTTGGATGACCTGAGGTTGGTTGTTTTGGTTCCTTAGGTAGGTGACTTCGGTGGCTAGCTTCTTTACTAGCTCTATGAGTTCATCCAGCCTCCCCCTATTTGTATTGTCTGATGGAAGAACAACACCAACTGAATCTTGCATATAAATAGAATGGAGCCCATCATTAAAGGATTGGTTAAATGTTTCAAAGCTCTGCAAGTAAATGGGTGCGTTATCATGTTGGTGAGAGAATGCAGACTGATTCACATTCGGATAGTAATTTGGCATGGGTGGGGCTTGATTCAAGGGTTGACTTGGGTGTGAAACCAAAGGCAACTCGGGAATTGAACCCAACATAACTGTTTGACCAGCTAATGGTAGGGGTCCAAACAAGTGTTGTCTCAAATCTGTGCTCACTTTAATAGCCACCTCATAAGCTTCAAGTAGGCTATCAAGAGGTTTTTCTCTCCACTTCACAAAGGTAGATGTTAAACTATCCAAAGCCTCATAATAAACCTCCCTCACACAGGCATCATCCACAACATAAGGGGGTTGCAACCTAGCATAAGCCCTATAGAACCTATTATTGAAAGCCCCTATTGATTCATTTGCCTCCCTCTTTACACTAGTAAACTGTAGATAAAGTCCACTGGAACTGATTGGGACCCCAAATCTCTATAAAAATGCAGTCTCCAACTGAGGCCAAGTAGTGATAGACCCAGTAGGAAGATGGTTATACCAATAGAATGCCTTATCTCCTAGAGAATAAGGGAAAAGTCTACAATCAACATCCTCATGATTAATTCCCTTATCTTGGAGGGTAATTTTAAAATCCCTAACGTGCTCTTCAGCAGTCCTTTTGGGATCATTTATGTGAAACCTAGAGCAAAAAAGCTCAGGGTTCTTTGGCATAGCATTGTAGTTGTTGAAGAATAGAGGGGATGGGTTATTTCCCAGGAAAGCCATTGGGGGAGGTGGGAGTAGTAATGGTTGGTTGAGGTTGCGGAATAGGAATGCCCTTAGAATCAGATGAGAATGAGGATGATGAGGATGGGAATGATGGGATTGGTTGGGTGGATGATGATTCTCCCCTTCTTCTAGCCCTTCTTGACCTAGTAGGGGCTTGCAGTTCTTGTAATTCTTCCTCTCCTCGAGTAGATGTGTTTCTTCTTTTGAACCTCTCAGGAGAAATGATAAACAAAAATTGATCCAGCTTGTGTATTTAGGCCCTCCTTCTAGCACCAATCTATTGATGGTGCTTTTTGCACAGCAACAACTCAGAAAAAATATGATATCCTATCTCTCTTGAATGGTAAATCTCTATGGGAAAAGAGATAACCCCAAGGTCTCTAATGTCAGGTCTTCACAATGCAGTGAAACAACTCAGAGATAATGTGAAAATGTTGGTAATTACAAGGGGCCTTACAAACAAATACCGGATCTTCAAACTTATCATATTTTGCAATATATTGATACTCAGATTCTTAAATGTAACCGAGATAAAAAAAAATAGCAAAAGATAAGAGTTTAAAAGAGATCCTAAGATTAAAATTACTCCTAAAATCAATCACAACAATGATGAATTTTGTAAACAGACAAATCTCCAATAAAACCAATTTATGCTTAATCAAGGACAAGCCCACAACTCCGCAGAAATGGTGCAATCTTCTGAGGGGACTGAAGATTTTCACACTATGAACATTCATCCACATACCCAGTAAATGGCGCAATGTAAACAAGCATCCACAGTTGAACTTAGTACAAAATAAGGCCCAGACTAACTTTACACATCAACTTACAATCAAAAAATTGCCAAAAGTATGGACCAGAGATTGATCAACATCATTAACATTTCACCATTATCATGAAAGAACTGAAAACTAACATCTAACACTGAGAATTAAGAACAAGAAACCATAAAATTTTTGAAACATAACACAATGTTTTCCAAATCAACAACCTGTTTGCATTATCTTCTCCAACATTACATAACAATTTCCAGTCTTTCTCCTCCCCTATAGCTACTGACTTGTAGAATCTAACTTCTAACTTAGCCAATTCTAGCTTTGTAGCCTCTGATCAACTATTCTCTAACATTTTTCTAACCTTTACAAATGACAAGGCACGACCATTTTATAGATATTACATTTTTAAATCAAGGGCCGGGATTAAATTCAATCCAATGGTTGTAATTAATCCCCAAGAAACCCTAAGAATTTACATTAGGGTTTTAAAAATGTGGTACATCATCATCCAGAAACAATAAAAACCCAACAATTTGCCACCTCGATTTTAATAAAAAATTATGATTGGAGAGTAAAAACAGCAACACATGTCACTCCACATTTGAAAAATGTCTTCCAATTGTAGACAGGTTGTGGCACGAATTCTTATGCAAGTGTATTTTAAATATTTTCCAGATTTTCCTCCTGGCACGAATCCATATGCAAGTCCTTTTTTATTTATTTAATCCTGAAAAACAAATATAATCATTAATAGCCCACATGTGAAAATCCAACAAAAAATTATTAAAATTAAGCATAAATAAACCCTTGAAAATTTCAACTCCGTCATAAAATTTTGGAAATTTAACCCTATTTAATAAATTTTGAAGTTCAAGAAAATCGTTGTAGGAAGTTTGGAAAAATCCGCTAGGAAGGGAAATCCCAAAAAATGACAAGAGGTCCAAAAAAATCCGCCAAGAAGGGAAAATCTTGAAAATTGCAAGAAATCCGAAAAAAGCCGCCATGAAGGGAAAATCCCGAAAAATGACAAGAAATCTGAAAAAATCCGCCAAGAAGGGAAAATCCTGAAATTTGACAGGAGGTCCGAAAAAATCCGCCAGAAAGGGAAAATCCTGAAAAATTGCAAGAAATCCGAAAAAATCTGCCAGGAAGGGAAAATCCCGAAAAATGACAGGAGGTCCAGAAAAATCCGCCAGGAAGGGAGAATCCTGAAATTTGACAGGAGGTCCAGAAAAATCTGCCAAGAAGGGAAAATCCCGAAAATTGCAAGAAATTTGGGAAAATCCGGACGGGGTGGAAAATCCTGAAAATGACAGGAAGTCTGAAAAAATCTGCCAGGAAGGGAAAATCCCGAAAATGACAGGAAGTTCAGAAAAATCCACCAGGAAGGGAAAATCCTGAAAATGACAGGAAGTCCGAAAAAATCTTTGAAACCCCATAACTTTTTTTCCCGAATGAATTTTCAAAAAGTTCAAAAAGCAACTTGGCCTAATTTGTCGTCCTCTATCCATTGGTGCAAAAATATTTACACATCACATTGAAAATTCACTTGTCCCCATTTCTAAAATCCAAGGCCCCAAAACGATTCAAAATACCACCCCTATCAAACCAAATCCAGACCTAATCCCAAAATAACCTCCAAGAAGAGAAAAAATGGAAATTGACAAAGCCAAGGTGCAAACATGTAGAAGAAAAAGAGGGTCCCCGCCTCTGGTGGGGCGTGTGTGCAAAAAGTGCACAACAGATGCCTGACTGGCAATGAGGCAATGTTTCAGACTCTTTTGGAGTTAGAATAAACTATGTAGCTTAGCTTTATGGAGCTTAGGTTCTTGCAGCAACTGAAGGATGGTAATTAATGCAATTGCACACCTATGGATTTTTAGCATACTAAAGGTTGGGTTGACTAGTGGTTTAGATCCTTTGGTTGAGAGTGAAGATCAGAACCAGAGATTCTGGGTTCGTGATTCCAGTTTTTCATCGAAATTCTCTGGAGCTTTTCGCCAGTGAGTCACCATTTGTTGTGCATGTTTTGCACACATGCCCCATCGTAGGCAGGGATCCTCTCTTTTCATTCCCGATAAGCTACTTTGCTCCCATCTCATTTTGTGTGCCCCTTTCTTGGAGCCTAAATTGGTCATGTGCTATCAAACGATCAAATTCCCTTGACCAAATTCACCTACCTAAAGTTTCGCTAAGTCTTTTTCCTTTGCGGAAGTGCCTCTATAGGTTTCCCTTTGCTCGTTGCCCCGACATCCTCTAGACATCATTCCTGCTCGCTTGATTCACTTTTTCCTTCATTTCAACTATGGGGAAAATTTTCCCATGGATTTGGGATGTTTTTCTGGTGCCTAAATGATGCCAAGGTTTCATTAAGTTTCGGGAAGTTGCAAAATTTTCATTCTGGAACTCCATCCCTTCACGGCTATTTTAGGGACTTTGCATGTCCCTAGCTATTCCAGAACTCAGCTCCTCCATGGCCGTTTCCAGAACTCCATCTCTCATTTTCTTTTTTTTCCATCCATTTGCCCCCGACATTTCAGCTTCCGGAACCCGACCCCTCCGTGGCCATTTCTAGAACTTTGTCTCTCCATTTTCATTTTTTCCATCCGTCTTCCCTCGATGTTCCGGCTTCCAAAACCCAGCCCCTCTGTGGCCATTTGTAGAACTCCATCCCTCCGTGACTATTCTGTGAACGTCGTTTGTCCCTGGTTCTTTTGAAACCCAGCCCTTATGTGGCCGTTTTTGGAACTTCCTCTCTCCTTTGCCATTTTTTCCATTCGTCTGCCCCCAACTTTCTGACTTCCAAAACCCAACCCCTCCATGGCCATTTCTGGAACTTCGTCCCTCCACGACTGTTCCGGGAACTTCATTTGTCCCTGGCTGTTCTGGAACTTGGCCCCTCCATGGAGAACACATTGATGTTTATGGTCCAAATGAGCTCCAAATATGAATATTATGATCTTTTGATGATGCATGATTGGATCTAACAAGGAGATTGTAAGATTTGATTAACATTTGCCTTGATTTGTGTATGAAATCACTTATGACACTTCATGTATGCAGATTTCAAGAATCCTACCGTGGGTCCATTGAGAAAGGTACACAAGGAAAGCTCATAGCTCTTATCACCATTCATTTTATGCCCACCTCTCCTCATGGAACCCATCAATCGATCTGACATTAGAAGAAGTCCTATGCCAAGGAATTCAATGACAAAATGCAAGGGGGTGGCCTTGAAGAAAGCACAAGGGAATTGTCCTACTTTTCACCGGAAGATGATGATCTTTAAGGGGTTGTCCCCCCAAATCAGGGGCAACCAATCCATTGATGTCAATCATCGATGAGACTATTTGATCCAATGAATAATGTTGCAAGTCCATCAAGAAAATGGTAGCTTTCAGGGAGTTTCAGCTACAGTAAAAGGGAAATCAGCTACAAGAAAAACTGCTGCAACACCTGGGCACTAAAAGAAAAAATAGCGAAAAGACAACATATGTATTTTAAATTGCTGAATATTGTGGGGTAGGTGAAGCCCTAATGTAATTGATTCTAAGCCACACAATGTAACTCAATCGTATCCATTCATTTAGGATTTGGAAAACTATAAATAGGGGTCTCCCCGTCATTTGTAAAAGGTTGGAGAGCTGGTGTAAAAGCATTATGCAGCAATAGAAAGAAAAATTGCATGATTTATGGGTGTTTCCTTTTGAATTTTCTCATTATATGTGCATGGTTCTACTTCCCTATTAGTTTAGTAGTTATTTTTTTGAAGGGAAGTGATGATGGTGTTTGTTGTTACAGTATTTGATGAATTTTCAGCTCATGTTTTTTGTGGTTTGTTGATGATGAATCACTTTGTAAAGCTAGTCTGAGCTTCTTTACTTTATTGCTGCAACTTAGTTCGATTGCATGTGCATGATGTGTGTGTAATCTGAAAATCTCCATTCCTTAGAATATTGCACTGGTTTTGTGTAACTGTAGGTTTCTCTTGGCCAAGCAAAACCCAATTTATGGAGTTTGTCTATTGTAGCAACCTCCATGATCACTATTCATTCATAGTTTTATATCCAGGAACCTTCTCTCTTCCCTTCCCTTTTTCCTTTTTTTTAATAAGTAACCTTAGGAAAGGTTCATTGCACATTATAAAGCTAAATATAATGTTGAAATGGAGTTCAAGATTGTTGTGCTTGTTGCACACATGCCCCATTCGAAACAGGGACCCTCTATTCCCTCTCTTGCTTGTCAGGTCCCTTTTGGCTTCGACTTGTTTTGTGTATCCATTTTGCACCCTAAAAAGTTAACATATTCCCAAAAGACACATTTTAAGTCTGACCAAACTTGGCCCCCTTTGAAAATGTTAAATCTTTGGCCTTGTCGGGTTTCCCTTCCCGGGTTTCCCCTCCTAGGTTTCCCTTTTTGGTTTTTCATTCCAGATTGGCTGTTGCAGATAGCCGTGGCCAGACGTCTTCTCGACCTGCCGGATCTGACTTGTCAGGTTTCCCTTCTCATAATTTTTTGTTCGGAATTCCATTTTCAAACAGCCGTAGCCAGATGTCTTCCCAGCCGCCTGCGAATTTGAACTCACCAAACTTTCTGGTCATCGTACAAAACATTAAATTGTTGTATTAATTTTGATTTTGGCTATTTAAAATGGATTTTCCAACTGTCATTTTCACGTGACCAAAGTCATAGAAAATTTTTAGAGCTTCCCAATATCCAGCATTTCCTGCCCCCATTCCCAAGCTCTCATCTTGTCGTGTTCCACGCATTCAACAATGTCTTTCTTCGAGATTTCGAGGTATTCCCACCGTTTGCACACCTCATCTTCCTTTTCATGAAATTTTAGGTTAAAAAGAAGTAAAAATGGGTTAAAATCTAGTAGATTAGTACTCCCACTAAAAAACCCATCATCTAAAATCCAAGAAAACCAAATAAAATCATCATAATTCAATGCCAGAGCTTAACCCCGCCGCCGATGTTCTTCAGAACAATCACTGGCATCTCCCAGGCCCAGAATTTCCCGCAGTCATTTGCACAAAATGCAAAACTTAAACTTCAAAAAATTGGCAGCGGTCGAGCTCACCCCGGATCTCAGCCTCCGGATTGCCCTTCACGGGTTTCCGTTGTGCCCCCACCATTGTGAACGGCCTGCCTTGAGCATCTTTCCAACCCTCAGATGCCGACTCGCGAAGCCAGTTTCAAACTTGCAAAATATCAAAAATCGGCCAAGGAACAAACTATCCCCAGGATCCGATCCTTGGAGTTCTGTTCCTGAAATTCCCTGTTAACTTCATCGTTGTGAACAGCCTGCCTTAAGTGTCCTTTCGCACCTTGGACACCGGGTGCATAAAGTCCATTCAAATTTACAAGGAAGAAACCAAAGTCCGAACTCAATCTGGACTCCGGACTCCAGAATTCTATCCTTGGGATTCCATTTTGGCATCACCATCCCAAACGGTGATTTCAGGATGTCTTTCCGACTCTACATTTTTGTTTCAAAGCAGCCAGAATCAACCAGCACCCAAAATATATCCGGACCTCAACCTCCAGAATTCCATCCTTGGGATTCTATTTTGCTCTCACCGTTCCGAACTGTTGAACCTTATCGACTTTCCGACCTTCGGGCCCCAATCCTTTGTTCATCGTCGAGCTCTCCCAACTCTTGAAGTTGTCTCCGGGGATCGCCCTCCAGAATTCCACTCTCGGATTTTTGCCTACATTTTGCCGTCCCAGACAACTGATCGATAACTGCTTCCTGATGATGGCAGTCCGAGCTCTAGAATCCGGTGGCCGGAGTTCCATCTTCCCTATGTTGTTTCAAGCGGCCTTCCTGCAGCTGATACCTGAACGCCTAAATGAAGGCTCAAATGACCTCCAAATCCAAAAGGGTCTTCGACCCACTTGCTAAAATTATCTCTTCTTCAACACCAACCCTCAATTGAACAAATCCAACATTGAGAGATGCCCTTGGGAGTCCCATACCTCATTTTCCCTTCCAAACAACATTCTACCAAGGGAACTCCAGCCCTGGAAGCCCGAGTCACCTACTTTTCTTTCGAATGTTGTTTTATCAAATGATGCATGTTTATCAGATATGAATGAAGATTGTGAATCTAACCTTGATGTGCAGGGATTTGTCGAAGGCCTCTTTCCCACAATCATGTGGATAATTCATGTCTTTTGTGCAAGATTTATGGAATCTAATGCAGGAAATTCTAGTGCCTCTAAAGAAAAGGGGAGAGGAACAGCTAAGGCACCCCAGGGCAAGGAGGATAAGGATCAGATGAAATACAAGTTTTAGGGGGTGCCCTTACAGTCCTGAATCACTACTCTTTGGAAAGATGTCACAGATACCAATATCAGTTAGGTCGATATTGATGAGTTTACACAGAGAGTCAGGGTGAATCCCAAAACAGAAAATGCAAGATTGATAAGGAGTAGCGTACTTGCCAAATCTATAGGCTTCCCGCCAGCCTTGGTGGCCCTCAAATTGGTGATGGTGTGCATAGAGGCATATCAACCTGAGATCAAAACTATAGTGGACCGAGATGGGAATATCCTTATAGATATGTCCCCACCTGGTATAATGAAAACTTTCCACATTCCTGCCTTCAAGAGCATGGAGACCCCCACCATAGAAGAATGCAAGGCACTATGGGAACAAGATCCTTTGAAATGTAAGAAACTAATCAATTAGTACTGGTTGAAGGATAAGCGGGGTAGTGCTGGAAAGCTCCCTCATGAGCTATTTCGTAGTGATTTCTTCGAAGACTACCATGACCTTATCACCTTGCTAAGCCGAGTAATGGGTCTTCCTGCTGCGATCTTCTTCTAGGAGTGGATGTTATACTTTGTGGAGAAAATTCTTCGCGGTGATGGAATTGCCTTTTATTGGGGGGAGATAATCAATGATTGCTTCCATGAATAGTTTACAAATGTGAAGAAGACCTCCAAGTTCTTCATGACATCCCACTTGGTGTACTCCCTCGCCGATTGGCGGCATTATCATGGATTGACAGTAGTACCCAGTGAGGCATCGGGAGCAGAGCTCAAGCCTTATGATAAATACCCTCAACTGGAGTACTAAAATTTCAAGAGGGATTATTGTAGGGTGAATGGCGTGTTCATCACCTACATCATTCGATCTCTAGGAGGCAAATTTTAGAGAAGATTTTCCCACAGTGTCAGGGCCCTCCTCAGAAAATACTCCTTCCTATATATGCAATTTCCAAAATTCACTTATATTTGTGCCCATGGATTCACAAAAAGACCAAACAAGCTGCCCTAGTACCCCAATGATCGGATTATGTTGTTGGAGCTGACTTGGCAGTTGCAGGACATTCATAATATCCTGAGCAGAAAGCATCTGGCAGGTACACCTTACCCCATTGGGCTCGGCCAAGGAATGTATAAAATTCACACCTCCTAGTGTGCAGGATACTCAGAAAGGGAGTTGGCCGAATACCACTTCTGGTAATATACAACTCGGCCCCAAATTGAGCCATATGGTCATATCAGAAAGGTACTGGGATGGGAGTATGCCCACCTCCACAATGTTGAGGATTTCTAGGCTAATTGTAAAGATGATCTTGAAGTGCGGTTGTGGCACTACATGCGCATGATTGCCTTCTACGTACGAAGAATCAACTTGTGTCCGATTTCGAACCAGATTGAAGAAGATGAAAGAACAGTGATCGATCCAAGATATGATGTTGTCACCAATTTTCCATTGCCTATGATTGATTGGGACGAGTGGGAGGTTAATGACCTTGGCATATTCACCAAACTCATAGAGGTCCAAATGAAGGCATGGATCAACCAACACGTGGCCCGACTGAAGCAACAAGGAGTTTCCTTAACATTTAGGGGACTCGAAAGTGAACCGAGTGGCTCCGATGGTGAGGTGGTCGCTGCTACAAGTAGGGAAACATCAAAAAACCCCACCATCATTCAAAACCAAAAAGAGAAAAGAAGCTAGTGAGTAGTTGCCCAAACCGAAGGTTTATGCCCGGAAGGCATCAGAGGGCGAGCCACCAAAGAAACAAAGGAAAACAACCAGAGGCATAGAGATGCCTATGATTCCCAAAGGTCCTCTCTATGGGATCAGGGGAGAGGAGTCTGACCCACTGAGGTCTCTGTCTGCTATTGCCACCACCCTGCATACTTTGCTTGCAGTTTCCACTTCCTCCCCTCCTATGGTGGACATCTCTATCCACCTTGCTTCTGCCTCACCAATCATGCAGGTCCTACTAGTGGATTCATCCTCCATCATGACCTCACTGATCTCTTCTTCCTCTATGACTCCTTTCCTTCCCTTTTTTTCCGCTGCCACGATGCCTACCCTCAGCCTCCCAGAATCCTTCGTAAATTACATGCAAAATGTGCCATTTGAGCTTTCAGGGATGCTTACTAGTCCAATGGTGCAAGCTGCAATAGCTCAGGCTATGGCCAATGCTCCAGCTCTCCCTCCCCCTACCAAACCACCAAGAATGGAGGTGACAATGCAAATATCAGATGATCTTGAGCGACAATAGCTAGAGGCTGCAAAGAGGCCAAAAGATGAAGAATTCGAATACCATGAGCACCCTTTGTTGAAACATCGAGAGATCGATGAGGTAGTTTATGAATCTTCTAGTGAGGGCAGTGAGGATCTTGACACTGAGTTAGTCTAGGAACACATGACCCTAAGCTCAAATTTGAGTGGAGCAAGAAGCTTAAGGAGATTGAGGATAAGGAGGTGGAAGATCGGCTTGCGGTGGATGAAGAAGTTACTACTCCAAATATTGAAGGCAGCAGGTCTCCGACTGAAAGGCATGGCCAAACCCCAAAACATGATGAGGAAGAATACCTCCATGAAGATGAGCAAGAAGATAAGCCTGAGGAACATGAACACAACCAAAATGAAGAAGAAAAGGGTGTTGAAAGGGAGGATCCATCCAACGACCAATTGCACACCAAGTCTCCCACTAAGTGTATAACGCTCAAACCAGACTTTGATGAGGAGAAGAAGGATGCAGGAACTGAGAAGGGGGCCCTTGTTGTTAGAGCCACTGAACTCGGGACTGAGGACAGAAAAAATCAAAGTGAATCACCCAAGGGAGATCCCCAAATGCTTGATTGGCTAGAGAAGCAATTGAAGCAAAAGACTCCTACCCTAAAAGATCCTAAGGCAAGGCTAGAAGCTATACTAGCTAGAGCATAGATAAGCACCAAGAAAGAGAAAAGGCCAAAGATCATATCAAAGGTAACCATGGATGCCTCTGGATCTAGGGTGGTACAAATAGTGACACCGATGGTTGGAGAATGGGGAATAACCTATAACGTCCCCACCATCGATTTGGGAGTGTCTGCAAGGGAGAAAAAGGTCAAACACCTCTAGGAATCAGTCGCCACAGTGGTGCATCTTATCCAACAGGATAAGGTTTCAAAGGAGGAGCTCAAATCATAAGTGGCCAATCTAACAGCCTACATTCAGCAATGGTCATCCCCAGATGAGCAACCCACTATGTCATTAGCCCCGCCTCAGTTATTATCTCAAGAGCAGATCAACAAATTGGAAAAGAGAAGGAATTTGGAAAAGACTACGGAAAATTGGTTCCAGTAGGTCTTAGACATGGGAAACACAAGTATCAACTTGGTTGTCCAGACAACAAATAATTTCTTGGAAGTGTAGAGAACTCTTGAGGGTATGAAGCAAGTCTATGAGGGGTTCCCAAAGAAGTACAGAGCAGCCTACCCGAAAATTGAGGCCATAATCATGTTGCCAAGCGAGGTTTGGGAGAAAGACCTTGCCCTCAAGGATGATGACCACTGGTTAGTGGATGTATGGAAGCTAGATTTTGATCATCAGAAAGGAAAGCTGGAGTAGATTCTGGAATGGGTAGTTCTAGATATCAAATGGGCCAGGGAGGCCAGAGAGGAGTGCGCTCGATATCTCAAGCTAATGATTTGGTACAAGCTGCCCGTTGTCGAAATTAATCCCGAGACCATAAATCCACACTTCTTAAAGAACATGGAGGATGGGATGTTGGCTAAGATCACCATGGATTTCATAAGTTTCACTGCTTGAGCCTTTGCGCAGTCAGAGCTTTTCAAAAGAAATGTTTTCAAGTATGACGACGACTAGAAGAAGCTTGTAGGCAATTCTCAGGAATGGAGCTACCAGGTGTTGCGATCGGATATTATGGAGGTGGACAAGCTTCAGCCACTGATCTTGAGTTTCATGGAGTATGTAGCTTTAAAGAAGTGCGAAGGCAACCCTGTCATTGATGAAGAATTCCTCAAAGAGTAGTTACAGCAAAGGGAAAACAGCAAAAGGACAAAATTGCTACAGTGCTTCCACTAGATGACAAAATAGAGAAAAGACAAGAAATGTTTTATAAATGTAATATATCTGGGGGTAGGTGAAACCCTAGTGTAAATTGAAGAGAGTTGAGTTGTTGTAAAGGCATGCTGGAGAAATTATAATAGAAAATACAATCATTTTCTGGTGTATTTTTGGGTTTCTCCACATGTTTCATGATTCTTCTCCCCTTAGTTAAAACTTTACTTCAAGTTACTTTATTGTTCTAGTATTCTTTAGTTAGCTTTAGTGGACTTAGTATGTTGTCTTTGGTTTTGAAGTTTTATGTTGTGTGTATGCTTTCCTTGTCCATACTTTTGGTCATTTGTTGTTGGAAAATGATTGTGCAAAGTTATCCTGGATTATAATTTCATAGCTGCTCATTAAACTTTGTCTTTGTTCACATTTACATGGTGAATGAATGATGAATATCTGCAGTCCTTAGAAGATAGCATAGATTTCATGACATTGTGAGAATTCAGATTAAGTGAAATCCTATTTAAGGAAATTTTCCACAGAAGTAAACCTCCATGATCACTATTCATCGGTAGTTGCAGACCCAAGAACCTTCCTTCTTCCCTGCCTCTTTCGCTTTTTTTAAGAAATGACCTGTGCGAAGGTTCATTGCACATTGTAAAGCCAAATCTGATGAAACAATGGAGTCCAAAACTGCTATCTGAGCCTGTAGCAAAAGTGCAGTAATTTCATATCTGAAGAACTCCATTATTTGACCCAATTCTCCTACAGCTTTAAATCATGTGAAATCACCTTGTGATTCTAGCAAATCACATCAAACAACTGATATATTCCAAGCACTGTCAAGACCTGACACTCGAGAGACCTTGGGATAGTGTTCTACAATTTTATTGTGGAATATTGTCTTTCAAGAGAGGTGATGCACCTATGCATCACCTGTGTTGTGAAGTGCATAAAATCACCATCAACAAAGAATACGGTTTGAACCTATAGCAAACACACAAAAACTCTCCCATCTTAAGAATTCCATTTTCAAATCCAACTTTACCACTTTGTAACTCATCTGTAAGACCACCTTGTGATTCCAGCAAATCACATAAGTCAACTGAGATATTCCAAGCACTATCAAGACCTGACATTTGAGACCTTGGGATAGTTTTTTGCAATATGATTGTGGGAGATTGTCTTTCAAGAGAGGTGATGCACCTATGCATTACCTATGTTGAGAAGTGCATAAAAAACACATCAACACTGACAACTTCACCTTATTCATTCAACTTATTCTGAAATACCCATTTAGTTCCAATCACATTTTTGTCTTGAGGTCTAGGAACAAGAATCCATGTATCATTTTTCTCTATCTGCATCAATTCTTCCTTCATTTCTTCCATCCAATGTTCATCTTTACATGCTTCATTGACATTGTTGGGCTCAATCTTAGAAATCATAAAATAGTCTTCTACAATTCTTCTTCTAGTCTACACACCTTTGTTATTATCTCCTATAATTTGATCTTCAGAATGATTTGGCTTTACATACCTTAGAACTTTAGGATTCTCTCAAACTTTTAGTTCTTATGTTCTCTCTTATGCACTTCCACTAGTCTCTCCTTGATTCTCTTGATTCACTGGAACAATTTGGACTTGATTCTGTGTTTGAGTATTTTTTTTGTTATCAGTACTATCAATTTGGTCATCTAAATCATATCCACAGTATCTGGATTATCTAGCAGTGTCTTCATCAACTCTGACATTTTCATTTTCAACCATTTTTTTCAATCTTCTATTATAGCACCAATAGGCCTTTCTTTTAGTACAATAACCTAGAAAGATTCCTTCATCACTCCTAGCATCAAACTTTCTTATATCTTCATCTCTTAATGTAACATCTACTTCCAAATATTTTGAAATACTTAATAGTAGGCTTATAACCAAACCACAACTCAAAAGGAGTCTTACCAGAATCACCATTAACATTTACTTGGTTAAGAGTATACATAGCAGTGCTTATAGCTTCTCTCCAATAGATATGAGGTACATTACCTTCCAACATCATAGTTTTAGCAGCATCTAGAATTTTTATGTTCTTTCTCTCTACAACTCTATTTTGTTGAGGAGTTCGGGAAGAAAATACCTATCTCTTGTCTCCATTCTCTTCACAAAAATAATTGAACTCCCAGGAAGTGAACTCACCATCTCTATCTAACCTTAAGAATTTAATCTTCAAGCTTGTCTCATTCTCGGCCATAGCTTTGAAAATTTTGAACTTCTCTAATGCTTCATTTTTTTTCTCAAGAAAGCAGCCCATATCATCCTAGAGTAATCATCAATAAGAAACATAAAGTACCTTTCTCCTTGTAGACTTTTGATTTTGGAGGGACCACACAGATCAATATGCACCAACTCTAGTATTCCATTAGAATGATGTTGTTTTCTCTGAAAATAAACTCTAGTTTGCTTTCCCATCTAACATTCCTTGCATATGGTGTTAGTAGGCCTCACTAACTTAGGAAGATCTCTTACTGCTTGAGTGGAGCTTATCTTGAAAAATTTATCAAAATTCACATGACACAACCTTCTATGTCATAACCATATATCATCAATTTGAGAAATTAAACAACTTTCACTAGCAGCACTCAGGTGAAAATACTACCTCTTGTCTTTGTACCTGAAGTAATTACATTTCCAGAACTTCTCAGTATCCTGCACTTTCCATATTTGAACTAAATATTGTATCCTTTGTCGACCATCTATCCAACACTCAATAGATTATGCTTCAAGCCTTATACATAAAGGACATCATCAATATTATGTTTACCACCAAGATAAATATTGCCTCTACCACAAATCACACCAACATTGTTATCTACAAATCTTAAAACACAACCATCATACTTCTCCAAGCTTACAAACTTGCTTTTGTCACCAGTCATATGATGTGAGCATCCAGTGTCAATCACCCACTCATCCTTTTCTTCAATTCTAGCTGCAAGAGATTTCTCAACATTCTTATTACTAGCAGGTTCAGTGGACACTTTACCATTTTCCTTGATAGCAATGAATACCCATCCATCCTCATTTCCATTTTCTTTATCAAATTATTCATCAATAACACCTTCTTCAGCATAATAACATTTCTTTTGAAATCTAGGCTTGTCTGATTTGGACCTAGGAACTCTTTCAGGACATCTTGATGCAAAATGACCTAGCTTATTGCAAGAGAAACATTTAATAGGAAAATTCCCTTTGTACTTACCTTGTCCTATGGCTTCTCTTTTCACAATTAGTGCTTTCAGCTCTCTTCTACCTCTCTTTCTTCATCTTCAATATGTTTCATCTCATCTTCATACTTGAATGTCTTTCTAGAAATTTCTCCCGAATCATATCTTTGTTTGTTTCTTCTAGATACAGTAGCTTTAAATGCAGATTTTGTCTTAGGGATAGAGTCACCAAATTCACTCAACTCAAAGGCAGCAAGCTTACCAATTAGAATATATGTTGTCACATTTTTTATTGTCCTAATATCTTCAATAGCATGAGCTTTCATTTTGTAAGAAGTAGGCAATGATCTAAGCACTTTAGCTACAATCTCTTCTTTATTCAAGATTCCACCCGCACATCTAATACCCTTAACTAGTTCATTTACTTTTTGCATGAAAGAAATAGTGTTTTCATCTTCGCCCATTTTCAAGTTTTCCCACTTGCCTTTCAAACTTTACAGCTTAGCAACTTTCACTTGTGCATCTCCATCATACATTGTTTCCAGCTTCTTCTAGATCTCATGTGTTATTTTCAGATCCATCACATTTATCATCTCTGAATCTATCAGAGCACTCAATAATGCTTCTATAGCCCTGATATTAGTTTCAGTTTCTTTGATCTCATCAGGAGTAGAGGGACCATTCTGAGGAATAACGTATCTATTCTTTGTAATCTTCTAGAAGGGTTCACCAATGCACTTCAAATGACACTCCATTCTAGCCTTCCACAGAGAGTAGTTTGTTCCATTGAATCTAGGACTATCCTTCTTGTATGATGCCATCTCGGATTACCTCAAGCTATTAAACTTCTTTAGAGGAACCTGCTCTGATACCAATTTTTGGCAAAATAAGAATAGACAATTGAGAGGGAGGTGAATCAGTTGCCACAGATTATTAAAACTTATTAACCTTTACTCAACTTATTCTCAAATCTGATGAAATATCATTAACCATAAATGATCACCACATCAGAAACACAAAAAACACCAAGATTTTATACGTGGAAACCCTATTAGGGGAAAAACCATGGTGGATGTCAGTCCATAATATTATACCCTGTTAAAAGTATAGAGATGAATAATGGGAATGCACATGCATTCAAGCACACTTTCTAGAGCTCACTACTCAAAGAATACACATTGTCTTACAGAAATATTCAGATTAAAACCATTTGAAGGATTTGAACTGAGAAATTAGCTTCAGCAAAAGCCTGATTACAATTCTAATTAAGCATAGAAACACTTCTTCATGCTTCACTCAATCTTCTTCACACTGTTCTTTGCAATTGAATGATCTAATTTTTATTCATACATATCACTCACACACTTCGCATTACACACTTTACACATACTTAAAAATAAAGAAACAATGGCTCTTATATATCCGCTACATGGAATTACATCAACAACTTTCTTGGCCAAAAATAGAATGATAAATGAATACAAACTGTCGGACCAATTCATGAAAAAATCTCAATTCGCACCAACCGAAGTTGGTCACAACATAATGAATACCTAAAACAACATCCTTGAATGTTCCAAACATTCAAAAATTTATCCACAAGTATCCACAACACACTACAACCACCATTTCGCCCAAGAACATGAAAACCCGAGCATGCAAAGGAAAAATCTCTAATCACGAGCACACCGATCAATGCAGAAGTGCAACAAAGATAGAGCATGATCTAGAAACATCAATGAACATCACAAGATCATACACAACAAATCAAATTACCTCAATCATGTTCTCTTCATCCAAAAACACCAACTATAGTAACAGAGTAACTGTAGGAACACAAAGACTCACAACTTGCTCAAATCTTGATGCACACTTCTGAAACTTTTGGTAGATAAAATAGATAGGCTCTGCAACAAACCCTTTAATCCAAAACTTCTGAATACCAACATACTGAACTTTCCAACATGTTGAACTTCACAGCTTCACAAACAATTTTCAACATATTTATTATAATTTTCTCAATATCCTCAATATATACAACCTTCAATACACTGATGCTAATAGTGTTGACATCATTGAAAACCACATATCAACAACTCAACCACAACATCCAACAAATGTGACAGCATTTTAATATTGTAGCATCATAAATTATGATCCCTAATGGTGCAAGCACAATTTCATACTCTATTTGGTGCTCACTTTAGTATACACTCCCTTGGTCCATTTTAGGACCATTTTCTAGCCTTGAACTTACCACCAACTCACTAGAATGTGTTGATTCTAACTTAAAACACCTTATTGATGATATTATGCCCTTAAAACTATCAAAAAAATTGGGTCAGGTCCTAAGTCAAGGGACCCCAAACTTGTGGTTCCCGCTTTGACAAGCACAAAACACATGGACACGGGCACATAGTTCCCTAGTCCCATCACTTTTCCCAAAAAATATGGTCACATGTGAGGATCAGCCTTGGTCTTGTGTGATGTGACCTCGATTTTGATATTTACATGCTAAACATTTTTAAAATTCAAATTTAAACATGTCGGCCCATACCTAAGATTATTCCTTAGTTTCCTTATTTAAACATGAATTTTTTATCAAAAAAATAACACTAATGCACTACAACAAACTCTACCAAAATTAATACTATCTATGACGA
Source organism: Sequoiadendron giganteum (assembly GCA_007115665.2). Taxonomy (NCBI): domain Eukaryota; kingdom Viridiplantae; phylum Streptophyta; class Pinopsida; order Cupressales; family Cupressaceae; genus Sequoiadendron; species Sequoiadendron giganteum. The sequence goes on along the minus strand of CM021106.1, from coordinate 36,042,383 downwards.
TCAAAATTTGGATAAATTTGTAGAGAAATTTGGAATTAAGGGATCATGACTGTATTTTACACATCTTCAACATAATTGGACATGATTTTAGTTTGTTTTCACCTTTAAATATTTGATCACCTTGCTACTCTAAGTGAGGTAACTTGTCTATTTTTTCCTTGAGCATTATCTCTTGGGTTGGATCTTGCACATCCCCATTTGATTCATTTAGGAATCCACTCTAACACACTTGAGTAGGTTCTCCACTTATTAATTTTTTTGTCACTTATCATCACAATCTTAGACACACTTAAGATTCAAAGCACACATTTTTATCTTTATCAAATTATCTATTCATGGACATATAAATACCAAAATGGGGGTTTGACCAAGGAAAACTCATATATAGCCACCCCTCCCCTTTCTTTCTTTGTGTTTGTGTAGGTTCGAATGTGAAAATAGAGATTTTAGAGGTTAAAAAAGAAAAGAAACACTAAAACTTCCAAACTGTAACTTAGATAGCTCAAAACCCAAAGACAAGGGTGCCCAACACCCTTGTCTAGCCAGTTTAGCCTTTACTTTTGGTGATAGGTTCCCCTTTGTCTACTCTACTTAGATTTTTGTTTGTTTATGTGACTCCATAATAAAACATAAACCAACTAGGGTTTTATGATTGACTTGCTACCACAAGGGAGAAGAAATCTCATAGGTTTTTTCTCTTCTTGAGTTGTAAAAGAGATAAATTTCATATGTTTTAATAATCCTATTTGACATGTAACCATAGATCTGAAAATGGAAAGTACCAAAAAAGGTTCAGATCTGAGACTGAGATATAGAGAGGAACTTGTGACAAAAATTTGGAGTTGATTTGATTTGGTTAGGGACATGGGGTGCCCTAGATTAGATTCCTCAATTTTTGGATCTGTAAAGTTTAAGATACAGTTTATAGTTTCCTCTGTGTTTTCTAGAACTATCCTCTGTGTTTTCTAGAACTATCCCTTGTTGAAAGTATTGGATCTAACTTGCACACATGAAAAAAGAGGGAAAGGTTGTGCTATATAAGGGCTTCCCTAAATTAAACCTTGTTTTTGTATTTCTACCTCCATGTACAAGAAATTATGATGATCAAGAGGGCATACCCTAGGTGGAGAAAAGGCCAAAACAACAATAATTGACTAAAATGATAAATGATAATGTTACCTTGATGTGATATCCTTGATGAAGTGATGTCACACCACAAGTTACCATAAATTTTGATTGATGGATACATTGATTTCTTAATAGACCTACAAAATTTTAGTTCCCAAAACATAATAGACTGATTTAGATAGCATGTAGAGGATAACTCAATACATCTTCATAATTTGGCATGATTGATCATAATAGCTTCTTGCACACAATTTTTTCCTTCTTCTTGATGTCTTCCAAGCTTGATCTTAATTGATGAAAACATTGTAATAATGTTGCTAAATCTTCCCTTAAATTGCCTTGATTGATTTTTGGATCTTCAATTTTGCTCAATAGATTTTCTAATATTTCAAATGATGAAAAAGACTAGTATTTATATGTAATTATTCTAATTTCCTAAAAATAAAATTTTGATAACCGAGAAATGAAATTGGATTTTCAAATGATAAAATTTTGACACTGACATATCCAAAATGGGGCCAAAAAGGGTTGGACAAGGGTATAGGGTGCCCTAGTCCAAACCCATCCCTTTCAAGACCTTAAACTTTGGGAGCAAATATTAAATGCTTATTTTCATTCCCATTGCTTGATTTTTTGAAGATATTCATAAAATGGGCAATTAAATGCATAATTAGGTCCAAGCACATAGGAGGGAGCTAAACCTAGTGTGAAATTTTCAAGGGTGACAATTTATGATGCTACACCATCTATATAATTATTCACATTTGCATATTAGGGTTTCATATCAATTAGGTTAATTAAATCATATTTTATCAATCTCCCCTCTTTGCAACAAAGGAATAAAACCCAATTAGATTGGATCTGCTTTAGGAATTTATCCAATCATAATGCCTTGGTTGGTTTGGGTTCTAATGTTTAGTGAAGAAAATATTGATTCAGGTTAATCTACTAGTTAGTCTAGATCTTCTTTTCACGGTTAATAAATATGTTTCAAAAATTCTACCATCTCAAGATCAATCATGATAAAAATCATTCTATATTATTTTTATATTGATGGTTCTTCTAATTTCCTTGATACTTCCTTAAACTATTGGTCATAATATTATATTGATTCTCCTTCCTCTTGGATGAAATCTCTCTTCTTTCTAAAACTCTTTGTGGGAACTTCTAGAGATTCAAATTTTGATAATAATTCCTTCTTAATTTCATTACATTATTTATCATGCTTTGGACAACTCTTTCTATATCAATTAAGTGTGTCATTATCAAAATTCCCATAAATTCAAACTTAGTCTGGTCTCTCACTATGCCCTTTCTCTACCAAATTGATTCTTAAATGAATGTGTTACAACTCGCTTTGATGGCATATTTTCCAAATACTAGTAATTTAATTGGGGATTCCATCTTGATCTTCAGCTTTTCTTCTTCTTTGCATTAGGTTTTCTTTGGTACTTGGTCCTTTTTCTTAAGGGTCATCTTCTATACAAGTTTTTTCTCTCTCACATTATCTCTTAGTAGATGAATGTCAAAGTATTACTTCCCCAATATGGTCTCACAATATTGTATAAATTATTGTTGTGGATCTAATGCTTGATTCAATTCTTCACTTGTACTTTGTAATGAAAATTTTCTTGACTTATATGGAAAAGGGGATGGTTCTTGGTTTGGGAGGTGCAACTCTTAAAAGTGGTGTGTAATCTTATAAGGAGATAATTTATCATTTATTAATGACATATGATTAGTTATTGAGGATTATTATCTTCCTATGTTGAATATGGTATTATTTTCTTCACGTAACCCTTCTCTCCTTAACTTCATTACACTTTTATTAACCAATTGATCTAGGTAATCCACATAAAATATCAAAGGTTGTAAATTATTTAGGGTTTTAGTAATTTCTTGAATCTTTCTTTAATTTTAATCTAAATATTAGTTAAACCTAGTTCCAAATGTGGTGATTTAATCAAAGGAAGAAGTGTTCGGGCTTGAATTCTTCTAAAACTTTATTATAAATTATTTCTTGATACCACATACCTTTCTATATTGTTTATTAATTTTATTCTCATTTCTTGTGCTTCATCAAGATTTGAATTTTTTTTAGTTTGATAGAGTTTTATTTTCTTATCAATATCACCCACATTGGCATTCTCTTCTTTCTTTTTGGTGGAACCCACATTAGCTTACTCGCACTCATTTTTTGTATTTCTCCATCCTTTTGTAATACCTTTCTTGATGTTCCTGTGTCTATTTCTGACATCTTTATTCCATACTTGTGTCCTCCATTTTCAACTATTTTGTTAATTCAATTTTCTCTCTAACTTCTCTTAATTTCTTGTTATATTATTTGGCCATGGGTTTTAATTTTTTCTATTTCATTAATCTTTGTATGTATCCCATATTTTTATATCTTTATAATATGCACAATTTGATTAGTCGCATATTTTCAAGGATCTCTTTGAATATCCCCCTCTCATGAGGTTAATACCTAGGTGATTATGTCACGAGTGTACAAAAATAAATGTCCACCTTGTAGTATCTTTCTTGTTGTATCAATTTATTTTGCAAGCTCTTCTTAAAACTAATTTCTTCTTTACTACTGTAGCATCATAAATTGTCGATCCTGAAAATTTCACACTATGTTTGGCTCCCCCTTAAGTGCTTAGACCTAATTATGCTTATTATTTTCTCGTTGTAAATTATCATTTTCACAAAATCGAGATAAAATTGGGAATTAAAATTAATTATTTATTTAACGAAATTTAAATCCCAAAATAAGTTTGGTCCAAGGCACCCTTGCCCTTGACCACCCTATTTTGTCTCAATTTTTAATATTTATTATCAATATTTTTTATATTAAAAATTCAAATTCATTTCTCATATTTTCAAAATAATTATTGTGGGAAATGAATAAATGCATATAAATATAAGTGTTTTTCACCATTTGAAAATCTAAGCAATCTAGGAAAATTGAATACTAAATGAGCATCCTAAAAAGAAGTCAAGGAAATTCAAGAGAAAAAGAAGCATTATTGTATAGCATTTTCATCATTCAAGATTCATGTTAGCAATGCATCATGTAATATTGTTTCATGTTTTATGTTCATTATTTTGTGACATCAAATTCTCATTGCATGAGATGTGCGACATGACTTTAGTCCTTCAAGGAAATTAGAGCTAAGTGGTAAGTTGAAACACTTGTGATTTATCATTTATTTAATATATTTGTCTTTGCCTGACCTAGGTTAAGCACTCTTTATCCAACATATTCATATCCATTGTGGAGGTGGAAACACCAAAAATGGGGTTTGAATTTGGAAAGCCCCTATACAGAACAACCCTTCCTCTCTCTCTTTCTTGCAGGTGATAGATCTGAAGTGGATTTGGAGAATATTGAAGACCTAACATCAATATCAAGCATTCAATCATATTCATTCATCAAGTTATGACACGAGAAATTATCCATCAATAGATGAAGTTCCAAAGTTGAGTTTAATAGGTAAGCACATATAGATTGTAATATACTGATACCTATTTAGAGATTCTAGAAAGCATCATTCTAATATATGGTGCCCACTGGCCTGACCAATTAGTTTCATTCCAAATTTGAATGCAATGTTCCTCTATCTCTACCATATACTTTTCTATTATCAATGTATTCTTATCAATCTTGTACTTTTATGTATTCACATCAGTTTGTTGTAGTTGGATAGTTTAACTAGTTTACAATATCAAATAAATTCAATTCCTAATCAACACAACCCCCCAAAGGAGACCAAAAAACCTGATCAACCATTCTATCTCTTCCTTGAGGATAGTAGCCAAGTGTTCTTTTATGATCACTTTTTGTGTCCCTCGAAAGTGAGTGTGTAGGATCCATATTTTCACCATCACAACTACCTTATCAAGATCTTGGTTATGAAACCAATGTTATCAAGAAAAGTGAGCCACAAGTTCCAGAGTGTTGAGCACTAAGAATTCTTAGGTGTTTTATTTGTGAACATGATTATAATTTGGATCAAATATAATTGAATTATACAATTGAACAAATCAAACCATATTCCCAATGAAATTCTTGAAATATCAAACTAAGAAGCCATTAATGAATAAAATAACTTGAAAGCATGTAAATGACTAACTAATTGGAATTAAAATCCCATTGGGGGATTAGTATTGAATTGATGTGGAATGTCAGCCCTTTCCCAATCCCATTGATTGAAAAAAGCTTTTGATGATGCTCCAATGGAGAAAATTCCTAGAATTAATGCTAAACTGATAAATTTCTCTCAAGAATTTCTCTAAAATTTTCTATAGTTGAATTGCTCTCAAATATTGTGGATGAATTTCTCATGAAATAGAGGTTATTTATAGGAATTTTGAGTGAATAAAAGGTCAAGATCAATTTGATTAATCAATGGATGCAAATTAATGAGAAGAATTAGCATGGATCAAGGATTCAAATCCATGGAGGAGATTGAATAATCACATGGATTGATGCAATTAATCAAGGATTGAAATTGATTTGAAGAAACACAAATCCTAAAATTTAGGAGGAATGTGCAAGATATTTCCATTTAAGAGGGAAATAGTTTGAATTTGAATTGGAGGAATATTGAGTGAATAAAAGGTCAAGATCAATTTGATTAATCAATGGATGCAAATTAATGAGAAGAATTAGCATGGATCAAGGATTCAAATCCATGGAGGAGATTGAATAATCACATGGATTGATGCAATTAATCAAGGGTTGAAATTGATTTGAAGAAACACAAATCCTAAAATTTAGGAGGAATGTGCAAGATATTTCCATTTAAGAGGGAAATAGTTTGAAAATATTCCTTTAAAAGTGGGATAAATTGGAGGGATGAAAGATATTAGCCAATTAAATAATTAAAATATTATTTAATTGTGCAAGGTAAAGAAATTAAAAGATTCAATTAAACAATTAGCTCATTTAATTAAAAAGAGAGAATTAATGACATTTAATTAAATAATTTAGATTATTTAATCAAATGAGAGGACTTAGGGAATTTAATTAAATAATTCATATTATTTAATCAAATAAGATGAAAATTAGCCCGGAAGGGGTGAATTAACTTAATAATGTTGATTATTCAATTAACAGGATAAAATGATGAATTTAATTAAACAATTAAGATTATTTAATTAAACAATCAAAAAGGGTTAAATTATGACAAAAATGTTGTTAGTAATCGAGTTTGGATGCATGATATCAATCAGGACAATTTTAAGTGTCTACATTTTGTCCCTCTTTGAAGTGAGGTACCTGTTACTTTGGTTCAAAAACTGACGCTTTTCAAATCTGAGTTGCTACTCAGATCACAAATTTAAAAATTCATCATTTTTTTGGATGCCCCACTATGTCCCAACAGAAGTTTATGCTGGTATACTGTCCCCTCGAGAGATTGAGCAAAAATTCTAATTTTTAGGTTGAAATCGCGAAAAAGATGCAAGATTAGTTTAGTTGCAAAAAGGATGCAAAGATACTTCTTAGAAAGCTCAGATGTTTGATATAGACAAATTATAGACAGTCATTAGCCATGGGCAACCTCATGCATATTTTGATATATATCACATAGATTCGATACTTGGATAGAATTGTTAGTGAAGATAGACGAATAAGAAGAATAAGATGGATAGAATGAGATAGTAGCAGAATGAGAAGGACATTGATTAACCATCATTTTGAGATTTATTAATAAGTCCAACAAGCCTATGATTATTCAAAACTTTATTGGATATGGTGATGAAAAAGAGGATTTGCTTGTTTCTTGGATTGGGATAAATTCATCATATCATTCCTTAATTTTGATATAGAAAATAGATATGATGCATCAAGGTATTGAAAACCTAGATGGATTTTGTATCTAATGTGATGGAATTTGACTCTATAAATAGATAGAAATATCCTTGTTCATACCAAACAAATGGAAACCTTGTTTTACTATGTGAAAGAATAAGCCATCAAAGTAATGAGACTAACACAGAAAAGGTATGAAGAACCTGATATGTCCTAGCCATTGTTTTACTCAAGACTACCCCACATATGCAAGATAAGTATTTGTCAAGGTTGTATTACAAGAACATCCAACAAGCACACCAAATGAAAGATAATGATCAATGCCCCATTCCTTTCTCTCTAAATCATTTTGATAGACATCATCCAGAGGTCTTGGGAAATGGGTCAATAAGATAAATCATAAGAAAATATCAAAATGAACAAACAATCAATGTGATTCATATCTCTTGCCAAAGTAACGTAACTAAGATGATTTTTGGTGATGATGTCCGTTGTAGGAAATATATATCCTAGGACATGTTATCAGATCCTTTAGCTAAAACTAACTATTTGATAGTTCGTTGATACAAATGTTAACTAGCTTGTTTTCTTCTAATCCAGACTCAATATTTTTACACTCGCGAGTTATCCTTCCCTAATTACAACACTTGTTTCTACTTGTTTTACCAAAGGTTTAAAATGGTGATCGATCTATTATGGATGAAATTTTATCGTGAGTGAAAGTGAAATGGGATTGCTGATTTTGGACTTTTTGTAATATTTCAATGTTTTTGACGTTTTGTGATATTTTGAGGCCGTTTTTGATCTTTTAAGTTTATGTGAATATTTAGGTTTTCAAGCTATTTGAGGTTGTTTAGATATTTTGGATGTTTTGAAATGTTTCAGTTTTCAAGTTTTCAAAAATAAAATTAAGTTTTCTAAATATCTGTGTTTTCAAGTTTAAACCAAGACCTAAGGGGAAATTGACCTAACACCTTGATTTCTCATCATTGATGGCCTTTTTTATGTTATACATGCAGAGACAACGTAGTTCGACAAGTACTTTTGACATTTTGACTTTTTAGATCTGTTTAGGGATTTTGATAAGATTTGGATGTTTTTGGATTTTGGAGATGTTTTGAATGTTTTTGGATTTTAACTTTACAAGATTTTTATGTTTTTGGGTTTTGAATTTACAAGATTTGGATGTTTTTTTATTTTGACTTTACAATATTTGGATATTTTTTTGGATTTTTTGATGATTTTGTGACTATTTTTGGATTTTGAGATTTTTCCAATGTTTTTGGGATTTTGAGATTTTTGAATTTACAAATGTTTTGAATTTTTTGGACTTTTTGATCTTACACATGTTTTGAATGTTTTTGGATTTTGGCGATGTTTTGGATGTTTTTGGGATTTTTGGGATGATATGGATGTTTTTGGGATTTTGGAGATAAACGATACCTAGATCACAATGTCGATGTCATGTTTGTGAGATATAATACATGGATTAAGAGTTATTTGAAATCAAGAGTACCATAACCTGTCCCCAATGTCTAGCAATGTTTCATATTTCAATGAGATAATAAAGGGATAATCATGTGAAGAGTATGCAACAAGTTTTAGTGTGTACTAGGATCAATTCTATAGATAGGAAATGAGACTTCATGGAATCAAAAATACCATGTCAAGACTTTTCCATGAGCAGAGTTGAAGTATACGTCGAACCTTTGTCAAGATCAAGATATATTGGAAGATCTAGATAAAGATGGATTGGATGAATGAAGGGAGAATTGGACTTATCATGAAAGGGATGAGATACTTCCATCTGAAAAGGATCGTATATACGCTCGATTCTACTCATGACACTTGTTTGCCAAGTTTTCATCATAGTACTTGCCCAAAGCACCACCATAGTGGTTTTCACTGGAGGATGATTTTATCTTTACTATTTTCTTTTTTTTTGTTCTTTCTTTTTTTTGAAGATTTATGCTCATGTTGATCCACCTAGTGGTACTGATGTAGATGTGACTGACATAATGTGCCATCAATATCCTACTTGAAGAACTTCTTTACTAAAATACAAGCATTTGAATGCAACTTTTGAGAATTATAATCTACCTTGTTGATATCGAAATTAACCTCATCTATGTGCACACACCGCGATAGATTGCCTTCAGAATCCTTATGATGAAGGGTATTTTGCAACACATGGTTAATACGAGAATTAGCTATCATGAATGAGGGACTAGATGGTGACATGTGTGAAGGGATATGAGATGGACTAGTCGACAGTTTGGAACTTTTGACTCTCCAAACTTGGGAAGATGAGTAATGATGGGTGGAGACAAATTTTTGAGTCGAATTAGGACCAACCACTTGATATACTTTGTACATCACTTGAGAAGCCTACTTTTGTTTTTGTGAACGTCTTTGATGGATACATTTCCCTTTTTTTATTTTTCCCCATAGTTTATTTGATTGATGGAGTATTATTGGGATGATTTTCTTTTGTATTCTTTGGTATCCATTTTTATTTTATTTGTCCAAGTTGCTTCACTGCTTCTTTTTCTTTGACGATTTTCTCCTTTCTTTGATAGAAATCTTTCTTTCCATCTTTGTCCCAATTTATGGATGGGATGATGCATGGATGTTGATTCATGTTATGGCTAGTTGTATTATTGGAAATTGTTTCATCATAAAGATATTTCGTGCCTCCTATGTTGGTGGTTGCATAAGACAAAGTTTCCCCTGGTATTGTGGAGGTATTAGTGACATGCTTTGATTCTACTAGTTTCAAGATCTCATGTTTAACTAGACCTAAACCTTTACTCTGGTAATGTATCCTTTTATCAATCACTACTGAACATGTCTTGTTGTGTGCACGTTATATGGACATGATTTACCATTGTTTATGAATATTAACTGTTTGCTCTGATTCTAAGATTTCATGTTGATGTAAACATAGTCCTTTGCTTGAATAATGTTGGAGATCTTCATACTCAATGTCTTTGACTAGAATTAGGTATTATTCATTTGTTAATGTTACTTCAAAAGATATTGATGCCACACAATCACTATAGGAATCAAGAATCTCTAACATTTCTTGCTCTTATCTGAGAATGTCAAGAATGGGAGACCCTTATTTTGGATGAAGAACGTATATATTTCCATTAGAAGGAAACATCTCATGGGTGATATCAAGGATATCTTTGAAGTTTTGAATAGATTGGAAGATGTTCATTAACTCATGATAGTATTTTGGTGAAGTGAGCTCCTCATCTTGAATTATGGTAGAGAAATCATCACTTATGGATTGGAATATAGTATGTAAATCATGACAATGTTGTGGGGATATGGGCTCTTGATCCTAAATCGATTCAGAGCTAATTTCATTATATTCAGGATCCTCCTCTTGATATGATCCTTGGGTGTATGGTATAGCATCAGTGACACTCTTCACAACCTTTAGTAGGTATGGGTGAAATAAGCAATGTTTCTTTTTTCTTTGGAACTTCTTGAATATGCCCAATCATGAACTCATATGAGGGAGGGATATTAAAATCTAATACATATTTTATTCCATCTCAATATGAAATATTTCTAGACACTAGATTGATATATTTGGACTTTGTTTTAAGACAATATCTTGATGCATGTCTCATTCCTCATGTTGTGATGAATGAGTAACATGAATGTGTCCTATCATGTTATCATCAGTATGGTTTACATTGTTTGAACTTGATGCCTTTCTAGAATATTTTTCTTTTCCATGATTAGGCATTGGAGTTTTATATATCTCTAAATTTTGGTTCCCTAATTTTTTATCAACATCGATTTCTCCTTGTTTAATAAGATCTTAGATTAAGTATTTGAGTCAGAAATAGTTTTATGTGTTATGGTCCCTATATCAATAAAATTCACAATAATGGTCATCTCTATATCTAGCGTTGTGGTTCTTGGTAGTTTTTCAATTTTGGGATTATGATGATATTTGATTGAATCAATTTCTTCAATACGGTTTTCATAGGTTCCCCTAAGGGAGTGAATTGTTGTTTAGGAGCATTTTTTGGTCTTTGTGGTATGTAGTTGTTCTATTTTGGTGTTTTTCCTCTTGGAGAGTTGACATTGTTGATATTTTGTTGGTTATTATATTGCATGTTTTGTTGAGCATTCTATTAAGTTTTTTTTTGTATGGTATGTATGTTTGATGGTGCCTAAATTACAACCTTCCCATCTACCACACTATCATTAGTAACATTCTTTTTTCAGCCCAAAATTGAGGTTTTCATTGAAACTAGATGGTTGGTTTTGATTTTGTGTTTCTCCTTTTGTGATGAGGTCTCTTTCAATGTTAAGGCCCTTGGAAATGATTTCTTCGTACATCAAGACACATTGCATTTTTAGCTGGACGGATAAGTTTATTTCCACATTTGTAATTATGATATCTATTTGTTGTTTCTCAGGAATTGGCCATTTGCATTTACTAGATCTATGCCTCCATCATTGCAAAAAAACTACAAATGATTCACCCTTGCTCTATTTAAGGGTATATGGTTCCTCCAAACTTACATCCATATCAAAATTATAGAAGTACAAACTGATCTATTATTTCTTGAAAAGTTCAAATTCCAGGAGGTAAGTGCGAGAACCATTCTATGGATTTTCCTCCCAAACTATGTGGGAAGAGATGCATCAAATAGGATTCATTGTATTCCACTTCCAAATCGTAGCGGGAATGGTATCATTGCAATGCTACAATCAAAAGGATATGGACATAAGTGTCATACGACATACAATTTCTTCATTTTCCTAGCTTGGATATCTTGAATCTGATGCATAAGTGTTTTGATTTGTGAAGAAAGGTCCTCTTGGGTATTGTTTGGTGGTGGAGCATACATATTGTGATGTGGGATGGTAGATGAATTATATGGGGGATTTTGATAATGGGGTAAAAGTGTCATATGGTGTGAATGGTGGATTTTGATATTGTGTATGTAATGGTGATAATTATGGTGTTTTGTATTCTCCTTGTGAATTTTCATATTGTTGGTTGTAGTACAAGCCTTGTTGTTGAGCATATTGTTTTGCTTGTATTTGGGCTTGTTGCACTTGCAATTATGCTTGTTGTTATGCTTGCAATTGGGCTTGTTGTTGATACACAATAGATGATGATTATCCAAAATAATTTGTCCTTGAGGTGATGGAATGGTGTTTGAATTCGTGACATTTTGGTTTGATTGAGTATATTGGATTGATGAGATGTTTTTATTTTTTGAAATGTGTGGTCGATTTTGTGGAACCATTTTGTGAGTGGATTGAGATGGGGGATGGGGTTGATTATGTTGGTTTTTGTATTGATATGTGACCAAATTTTGGTTGTTGGAGACTTGGTTTTTATTTAGCACATGTTGACCTTGTTGTGGAGAAATGTGTCCTTCTTTTGTTGTGCTATAAGTCCTTGTAAAATTTGGGATTGTGATGGAGGACTGTAAGTTTGAGGACCCATCTGATTTTGCATTGTTTGAGGGATTCCTTGATGTTTAACCAAAGTTTGGGATAATTTATATGATTCCAGTTGGTGTTGTGATGTTTGTGGAAAAACTTGATTTAGGATCAATTTATTCTAAGGATTACCTTGGTTTTGGACCAAAGGATTTTGAGGATTACCTTGATTAGGTTGATTTTGGATCAATTTATTTCATTGATGTTGAGGCACTTGATATGGAACCATTTTATTTTTAGGATCAATTTCATGTTGTTGTGATGATTGACCTTGCATGTTGTGTGCATTTGTCCTTGGATATTGACTTGGGGTTGTTGGAAACTAGGGACATTGGTTTGAACATTTTGGGTAATTTTTGTGATTGAATAATATGGTTGAGCATGAAATGTTGGTGTCATGTTTGTGTTGTGGATATGTGATGTAAGTGGCATGTTTGGATGTTGACAGTGTTGAGGGATGGTGATTTTTTGGGGGATTCTCGTGTTTTGAGTACCTAAATTTGTGTTGTTCCCTGGACTTTGAGTAAGACCAAGTTGAGTTCCTTTTTGACTTGCAAGACTAGAATCGATCCTAGAAGTTAAAGGTTGACTTGGTACATGTGATGAGGATGGTTGTGTGATAGATGTTTTAGGAATATATGCAACATTTACCAAAGGTTTTTCCCTTAGTGTGTTTAAGTCAAATGTGTAAGGGATTTTGGCTCCTTCTTTTTCTAATACTAACATGTATTGGGTTGGATTCAATTTCATCATGGTGTTGATAAGATGGTGAGTCTTACGATCTTATTGAAACTCAAGTATTTCATCTATGGTAAGTTCATTGGGAATATTTGTAACATCCTCTACTTGGTACCCCATTTCTTGTGAAGTTTGAGGTGGATTTTGTGATGGAGTTGTGAAACCTCTAGGATCCAATTCTTGAATTGTAAGGTTTTGTTGGTTTGGATCACTCATGGTAGATAATTTTTGGTTTTTCTCCATGTCTTTCTTGTGTTTTGACCTTGTTGTTACCATAAAACTTGGATCAACTTTTGGAGTAGTATGATGGGATTTGTATTGTTGAAACTCTTGGGTTGATTTTTTTTTGTAAAAGTGAACCTCTAAGGTTTTTAGGACCAATGATGTGAATGATAAAAGGATGAGTGATGTGAATGATGAGGAACTACTAATTTTGGAAAAAACTAGACTTAATTTTTTTATGTTTTACTAATGAGGAAGCCAATGAACTTGTAAACTCTAGAAGTAGACTTGTGAATTTAGGATAAATTTATTCAAAAAGGATGTATTCTAATCCAACTAGATGTATGAAAAGGGATATTTTTCCAAACATGTAGCTAAATTAGATGACGGTTGATGAAAAACTAGGTCTAGAAGATTTGTTTGTTCAAAATTCAAAGTTGCTGGTCATATGTGATGTGAAATGTTTTGATGTTTAGATGTCAATGTTAAGGTTGATGTTTGATCCTAATGTTTGAACCTAAGAGGGACTTGTGACAAGATCAAGGTGTTGAAAGACATGCATTTTCCTTTGATTTTTTTGGATGGAAGAACTTTGGTGTGATGTTTTAATGTGATATACCCAAAATTGTTTTGATAAAACAACTTTAAGTATCATTTCCTTATTTACCTTTGTTGTTGAACGCCAAAATGTTTTGAAAATATGACAAAGGTATACCTGCTTTGTGGTTCAATTCTTAAAATTTGATTTAATATGAAATTTATTTTACCATGTGGATATCTTGATTATGTGTGAAACTAAGATGTCTACAATTAAGCAAATTTTTTTCCACAAAGCTCAAAATTTGTGAAAATCAAGATGCTAAAATCATAGTCCCCTAGATTGACTTTGAAATAATGAGTAGAGATATGAAACCAAATACTAGGAAGCCACCAAGATATTGTTTCAATAAAAATAAGATATGTATACGCCTAAAAATGGCCTGGACAATCTAATTAATTAAATACGATTTATTTGATTAATCACCTTTAATTCTTCTACTATTAAATAAATAGAAATATTTATTTACATAGCTCACCTTTTATTCTTCAAATTACATTATTTCTTCTTAATTAAATAAACAAATGTAATACTTTGTTTTATTTAATTATCACTATTAAATTCTATTTCACAAACAATTTTAATACTTCTTTTTATTTAATTATCATATTTTCTTCCACATTTATTTAATAAATAGATTTCTATAGTTTGTTTTATTAAATTAAATATCTTCTTGCATAAATTGAATAAATCCAAAATATTCAATTAAAATGCATTCTACAGCTATCTCCTATTTTCAATCAAAATTTGCACAAATCAAATAAGATATTATATGTGTAATTTATTTCTAAATTAATTGACTCAAACCTTCACGGGAAAATTTGGAGACCAATTGAAGACAAATTTGCAGGAAACTCCTTCATATTCTTCCATCAATTTTTCCTATCATCTGGCTTAATTTTTTTGTGGGGAGAAACAATCCCCATAATCTTCTCAATTCCTTCATCCTTCACCATTGAAATCTTCAGATTGAATCTAGACCTTTGCTTGGCTATTTCTTCACAAATATGCTGCCAGGAAATCTATAAATACAGCCATTGTCTACAAGAAAAGAATCCAAAGTTTATGCAATATTACTCTACAAAAATAGCATTAGAGCAATTGAGAAATTATCATTCATCAATTAGCATATCATTAATCATAGCAATCATAATCATGGTTTCTTATTTAGCTTCATTTTAGTTTGTTGTAGCTTCATTTATTAAATTTCATGTCATATCATCAATATCATTTATCAATTATCATATAGGATTAGTTTCCTACATTTTTACAACATCTCATTCTTTAGATTGTCATTTTAACAGTCATAGTGCTTACCCGATCTGAGAGCCAAAGTGATTTAATAAATCTTTGGAGATAGAGAGCAATATGATGCTTTCAATGGATTTCAGGATTTTAATAGCTTAATTGTTGATTAAATCTATTGATATAATGTTGTATTAAGAAGTGTTATTAGTTGTTTACTTATTTACTTATTCCACACTTACAAGATATACTTAGGGACATTTAGTATAGTTTTCTTCAAGTGTACTCCATTATATTCAAACGGTTTAAAATTTTGTGACAATGTTGATGTTTTTTTTTTAGTTTAAAATGACAAGCAATTTGTTTACTGACTCAATGGGTGAGGGGGATATTTCATAATTCTTCTTCCATAGGACTTACTAGTTTAGCTCAATAAAATCAATCAATTGCAATCTAGAGGAATAAATGTACATTTCTTTGTAGTAGCCTTACTTCACCCATGAAAGAGTGATGTAATCCAAATTTATAGAGAGGTTGACTAGGACATACAAAGGTCATGTACCACCTTGATACTTCTGGTTTTGTGAAAGAGGATGAACTCTTAAGCCTTATGCCTCAACCATAAACTAGGTGTGATAAGTAACTGTGTAAGGGGGAAATTGAATAGTGCAATAAGATAATCAATGTTAAACGAGTTAAATAAAATCTAATTCAAAACACAGACTAAGATTCATACCCATTACTCAGAAAATGAACAATACAAGAACAATGAATTCAAGAAAGCAATTGAAATAAAACAAGAAAAATGAATTCAATACACTGTAAAGCTAACCATCTCGTGTTGAAGTGTATTCACAAAGATGTTGGATTGTTCGTTGTATCAATGTGAAGCCTCCATTTGTGTGTAGAAAAAGCTTCAAAGTGCGATGTTTTTTATCAAAGATGTGTGTTGAAGTTCTCAAGAAATCAATTGTCATCTCAGCATTACTTCATTGTGTAAAAGATGTTGATTCTCCGATCATTTTTAAGGAAGAAGATGATTGTTATATAGATTTTGTATTTCAAAATGAACGATCAAGATTGCAAAGTAGAATATCTTGATCAACGGTTCAAAACCATTGAGAGGAATTAGATGGGAAGAATCAGTGGATTTTGATTATGTAATCAATGTAATTGAAGAAATCAATTTGAGTGTTTAGTGGAATTGAGGAAATATATGGAGCCTTTAGTAGGATTGAAGAATAGATGGATCGATTAGCCAATCAGAGTGAGCAATTGGTGGACCCTAATTTTCTCAATGATGAAATAGGGTGAGGGTAATCAATTAATTGATTAAAATAATTAATCTTTTTGAGTTGAACGTGAAAATCATGTTTGACTTTTACAAATAAATTTGTATTTGTTTGTTTGACCTTTTTGAATGATGTTTGAATAATTTATTCAATTATTCAATTTTAGGGAAAATTGATTTAATTAAACTATTAAGTATTAAAAATTTAATTGACTTAGGGGAATAGGGTAAATTAGCGACATAATTAAATAATTGATGTTATTTAATTAATCAAGAGGAATAAAGTTAGATTAGGACTTTATTAAATAAATATAATTTATTTAATTAGTCAAAAATGATGAAAATGTGAATTAATTAAATAATGTAATATTATTCAATTAATAGATGAAATTAAGTTTTTTAGGACTTTATTAAATAAATGAAATTTATTTAATTCATCAAAAATTGTAAAAAAGTGAATTAATTAAATAGTGTAATATTATTCAATTAATAGATGAAATTAGGGCTTTTGATGTAATTGATGTGGAATGCAATGGTATTTAGTGATAATGATGTTGATGATACGAAAATGTCATTTAGGATGTGCAATAAGTGTTAGGTCATTTTTACATGTCTACATTTTTCCCCTCTTTGAGACAAAGTGTTGGTTGCTTTGTTTCAAAGATTTCGATGTTAAGATCAAGATTTAAAAAATTATATATGCCCCACTGTGCCTCGACAGTCAGTGGAATGATGGTAGGATGTTGGGTTGCCCCCTCAAGAGGTTGGCCGAAAAATATTCATTTCTGGGTCAAGCTTGTGATAATGTTCTATTTCAATTCAAATGCATAGAGGACAAAAAATTAAGATTATAGGATTCTCATTGATAGTTCAGATGTTCTTGGGAGCTCCTAATTTCAACCTAGGAAGGTTTTCTAGGTAAAAAAAATTAGGGTTTGGAGGGTTAAAATAGGTAATTAGGGCTTAATTCTCCTCATTTGCACTCTAAGCCTATAGAAAATTCTTGCCTCTGGATTTCATGATTTTTTTTATTGTTGAGGAGCTATCATGAGGATTCAGGGAGCCCCACATCGCGCAGATGCGGTTCACAATTTCAGATGGCCTACAAGCGTCGATGCCCTAGAATGTACCCTTTCCTTTCTTGTTTTTGACTTATCTTTTTTTATAATTAATGCATGAAGTGAAATTAGGAAATAGCGGTAATCTTATGTTTTTCATTCTTTTGAGTCATTTTTATCAATTTTGTAGTTTGTAACTAGAACACTTTTGAATTTTCTACTCGCAATTGCCATAGATGTTCACATTTGACCTAAATGTTCGCCTTTGTTTTTGCATCTTCTTTAAAGTTTAACTTTTTTACTTTTTCAAATTTTATGACTGCTTCTGTCAAAAATGTTCGCTCTTGGGAAAAAAAATCAATTTTTGTGTTTTTAATGCTTTTTATTTTGTGAATTGTAGTTGACAAAATAGTGACCACTTTTGACTATTTTTAACACTTTTGACAATATAGTCACCACTTTTTACTATTTTTAACACTTTTGACAAAAAGTTACTGCTTTTGCTTTGTATAGATTTTTGAGTCAATTTTTTTGCAATTTGAAGCTCGTGACACATTTTTGTAGAAAATCATTAACATCTTGGGTTGAATGGTTGCAAGCAGTTCTCAAATCGCTTATGTCAAGGGAGTGATGACCACGTGAGTTGTTTGATTTGATCGCTAGGTTTCATGAGCTAGAGTGAGATGTTCTAGATGTTGTGGGGTTGCAACACATATGTTTCATGCCGACTATCAGATGCCACCAAGCGATAATGACTTCTCTTGTTGAGACGTGGCACTTGGAGACATCGTCTTTTCACTTACCTACTAGGGAGGCAACCATCACCCTAGAGGATTCATGGAGGATTCTTTGTGTACTTATTTATGGAGAGCTTGTGACCTATTCCATACAGTGGGGTACACATGCTATGTGTCGCGTCCTCTGTGTGAGGCGTGTTCATGTTCGTTAGTCGGAGATAGACCTATCTCCTTTTTTTGGTAGTGCAGATCTCATCTCATTGGTTTTATGTGCTTTAGTCTCAAGGATCATAGCTCCTGGTCAATGAGGCAGGCAGTTTCCTGTCGATTGGGGTGTGTGCATCAAGCAGATGTTCAAGAATAGCACTAGATATGCATGGGGCCCATGTCTCCTTGCGCATTTATATTGAGATATGCATGAGGTTACCTAACGATGAGCTAGATCTATTTTTTGTTTGTGTCACTTTACTTCATGTATGCGCTTGGGAGCATATCCCAGTTACCAAGCCTAATGGCATTTTGGATCGAGATCCAGAGGATTTGTATTCTTACAGATATGGTGAATTTCTTTGTTACACTTGGCCTAGATAGCTACCTTACTGGCATTGCGTGATAGATGATATGCCAGGTTTTGTTTGGAGACCTTATTTGGATTGTGATGCATGGCACAATGATCAAGAGCAACTGCCATATTGTAGATAGACTCGGTGGCTTATTGGTTGTGTTCGTTCCTTGTTAGAGAGATATCTTCCTGATCATGTTTTTCAGTAGTTCAAAAAGAGGCAAGGATGGTTTGTAGATGGTTATGAGGCTCATTTTGGTAGGACTACGCAAGAGTTCTTAGTATGGGGGCTATAGGCAGATTGGGATGCAGTTGTTGCAAATTTTAGGGCACTTGTTCCATTCAGATGGGGATGGCCTATTGGGCTTGCAGATCCTGAGACTACCCTAGATTTTGATCAATGGTGGGCTTGGTGTATCCCTTTGAGGTTTAAAGATCTTGTTGGCCCTATGCCAGCAATGGTTAGAGTAGGGATTACTGGTCACCGTGCTGAGCGACAATGATTTCATATTATTATCGAGGAGCTTGACAAAGCCTAGCAGGACAAATAGTAGGATGGAAATGATGATCTAATGCAGTAGGATTAGGCACAGGTTTTGGGTCCTCCTCCACCACTTGGTGATGTAGTAGTGGTGGCTCAAATATTTTAGTTGATGGCTTCTAGAGACACAAAGATTGTCTAGCGACAAGCCATTGAGGCGCGGGTTGTTACCTTGATGTTGGAGAGGGACGACTACAAAGTAGAGTGGGATACTGAGAGTGGATGATGCCATGTTGCTAAGGCCCATTTATAGGTGATTACAACTAAGAGGGATACCCTCATATAAGAGTGTGATGCTCTCGAAGAAGAGTGAGATCAGTACATGAAAGAGGCCACTTATTATCAGACTCTTTATGAGGCCTTTGTTCCCAGAGTTTAATGTTAGCCACACTTCAGAGAACCTAGTAACACTAAGGGTGATGATTCAAGTGGGAACTCAATTAGAAATTATCTTGTCATGCCTCAGCCATCCCCCCATCACAGTAAGCATCAGTCGAGGTCTCCACCTCGAGATGGCTATCAGGGCTAAGTTTTTTTTATCTTTATGTTGTTTATTGTTTAGAGACTTATATTGTAGACATGATTTTGTATATGCATTCATCAACCCAACTAAGGCCTCGTATATATGTATCATTTATATTACGATATCACACATTCATATGATGATGTACCTGACATTTTCATTTTTGATAATGATATAGTTGAGATATCCATGCTTCGATTTGGCTTCATTATGTGTTATGTGATGATTATGGATGATGATGTATGTATGCTTATACATGTTTTTGTACTTTTTTGATGTATGCATATGATTTGGATGGATGATTTATATATCGGTTACGATATATGATTTTTTATTATGTATATGATGGATGTTGATTATACATGATACATGATGTTTTTCTTTCTTTATTATCAACATGATATGTATTAGAAAAATTGTGGATACAGGATGCATGTGGTACTAATGATATTGTGATGCAGGATGGATGTTAGTTAGAAGAAATGTTTCGTGATGGATAGAAATTTTATGTTGTTAGTTAGTGATGAGTTGCTTTTTCTTTGCATAGAGGCTTTGTATCTTTAACAATCCTTTTTGATGTAGAAAACAAACACGATGCACCAAGGTATTAATAACCAAGGTGTCTTTGTATCCATCGTGTGGACTTTGATTCAGCATACAAAGAATATTCTTTCTCATACTAGACATACCGAAACCTTGTTAAGATATATGGTGGAGTTGTGTTAAAAAAATTCAGACCAGTTACACAGAGAGGTATGGAATACCTAACATGCAACTGCTACACAATTCATCTCAAAACAACTTCCATACATGAAAAAAAGCAATTATTCGTCGTGGTAGTATCACAAAAACATCTTACAAATAGAACTAACAAAAATCGACAGTTAATACCACCATTCCTTCTTCTCTAAATAATTATGGACATCCTTGAGAGATATTGGGAATGTGGTATTACGATAAATAAAAAAGAAAAGACTATAAAAAGATAAACAATGTTCTAGTATCACTTTCCGTATTTCTTTTTAGGTTTCAAGCTATTATCCATTGTTGATGATGTTTATTGTAGGAACAGATCCATTAAGGAATGGATGTTGGTGATTTGTTGATAGATAGGTAGTTAACACTTTGGCATTGTTTTCACTTGATAGTTGTCTAACAATTTCAATATTCTCTTTGGAATTTTTGATTTTAATGTTTGTTTTGATTGTTGTTTGCATTGTCAAAGGGTGATTGTGATGATTTGTTTATTAGGGATGAAAATTTTTATTACAGTTGGTGATGATCGAGGTAGGACCTTTTTTATTTTATGAGTTTATATGATGTTGTTTTTGTTGTTTTCAAGGGACTAACCTAGGGCCTCGGGGGCAAATCAAAGATAATCCTTGCCTATGTTGTACACGCAGAGGCTCGTATTTTTCTTGGTTTGATAAGAACATATTTTTGATCTTTCTATTTTTTGAATGTTTTTGGTCTTTTATGTTTTTCGAATGTTTTTGGTCTTTTAATTTTCAAATGTTCTTGCTCTTTTGAATTTTTTTGAGTAAGTTGAAAGAAATCATGATAGATACCTAAGGGGACTATCCTAAGGCCTCAGGGGTTGATAATCCCTTCCTAAATTGTACACACAGAGACCACATAGTTCAACTAGTGTTGACACAAAGAAAAACATTTTTATAGGATTTTGATGTTTTTGAATTTGTTTTGATTTTGTATGTTTTCTGGATGTTTTTAATTTGATAGTTTTGACGATGATGGTATAACAAGGTTAAAAAATTGATCAATTATCAAGCCATGGTTGGACATACATTTTATTATGGGATGAATGGTTAGATGCTTCAGATAGCACCGATAGATAATGATGCAAATCTTATTCAAAATGTAGTGCTTTTTTGCTAGGTTTTCTCTGCAGTACCTGTTTAGAAGCACCACAAAGTTTTTTCACTTACTGTTTTATTTCTCTTTATTGTTTTTCTTTATTTTTTATCTTTTTTTGGATTTTTTTAACTTTTTTGATTTTATTTTTTTACCCTTTTTTCCTGGGGTAATCTGATGTGATTCAAGTATAGAACTTCTTAAGATGGTTATTGTTCAATGGTTTGGCTAAATTTTATCCTTCAGGAGTAGCCAATTGATACTCTCTAGATACATAGCTTGTTGTGATGATGAATGGGCCTAACCAGTTGGGTCTGAACTTACATTTTCCATCTTGATTCAGTTGTACCTTCTGATTCTCTTTGAGTACCAAGTCACCAATCTAAAAGTTTATGTTTTTTATCCTTTTATTGAAGCTTTGTTTGAGTCAATTCTAATAAACTTGAATATGGTTTAACGCACTCAAACGCCTTTTATCTAGGATTTCCAACTCATTCAATATGGAGACCCGATAATCTTCATTGATAACCATTCCTTTTAGTGATATTCATAGTGAGGGGATTTTAACTTCAATAGGTAAGACTGCTTCAGATTCATAGACCAAGTAAAATGGTGTGGCACCTGTAGGTGTAAAAATACTAGTTTGGTAAGCCCATAGGGTTGGGTTCAGTTGTAGATGCCAATCACATCCGGCATCATTAACAATCCTTTTTAGTATCTTCAGGATGGTTTTGTTAGATGCTTCATCCTGATTATTTCCTTGGGGGTAGTAAGGTGTGGATAATTTATGGTGGATAGAGAACTTGGAACAAAGCTCTTTCACATCTTAGTTCTTGAAGGAGGTTCCATTGTCCATTATGATGTTTGGGGAATTTTATATCAACATGTCAAATAATTCAAGAAGAACTTGGATATTTTTTTACCAGTGATGTAGGTTAATGGAATTGCTTCTATCCACTTCATGAAGTATTCAGTTGTGGTAATAATAAACTTATGTCCATTTAAGGAAGCAGAAGAGATCTTACCTACCAAGTATAATCCCCACTATGAAAATCTCCTGGTGTTGTGATAGGTCTTAGGTACTGTGTTGGTGCATGAATGAGTTCATTGTGTTGCTGATATTGGCGACATTTTCTTGTGTAGGCAATAGCTTATTGTTCCATAGAGTGCCAATAGTATCCTATTCTTAGTAACTTTTTTTCTAGGTTAGGTCCACTATATTGGGACCCACAAATGCCTTTATGTACCTTTTGTAGGGTGGTTTATGCTTCTTCTACATCAATACATCAGAATAAAGTACCCCCTAAACTTTGACGATATAAGGTGTATCCTAGGACTGTGAATCAGGATGTCCTATGGGAAAAGGTTTTATTTTAGGTGGTTGTCAAATGATGGGGTATGATACCATGTTGGATATAGTCAAATTTTTCATGATACCATGGCGAGTTAGGACCAAAAACAACACACACTAGTTTTGATTCTAGGATATTGAATGCCAATACGAGCAGTTGCTCCACAAGCAATTCGTACTTAGAAATGTTATGTGGAATATCGAGAAGTGAACCTATCATTTCCATTCCATTAGCTTCTTTTTTTTTATCCATGGAACCTATTCAAAGGTGATGGTGAAAATAATTTCTTGAAACTATCTACCATTCTCTTATATAGCATCATCTTGTCATCCTTTGTTTGATACTCATTATTTACTTTCCTGATTACCAATTGAGAATCTCCATAAACTTTCAATTATTTTATCCTCCATTCGATGGCCATTTTAAGTCATGTGATTAGTGCTTCATACTCTGAGATGTTATTTGTGCATGGGAAAGAAATTATGTAAGCCTTAGATATGTTATATCCCTGTGGTGTGAGAAATAAGATACCTACTCTTGAGTTGTGTTGACTGTGGGACCCATCAAAATACAAGGTCCAATGGCTTGTCTATTTTGTTATCAATATTCTTTCATCTAGGAAGTCTGTTATGAGAGGTTGGTGATCTTCCATTAGTGCTTCTTCTAGTTGGTATGCTATGATCTATCCTTTGATGGCTCTATGTACTCTATGTCAAACTCACTCAATATCATCACCCATTTATCAATCCTGCCTATTAGAGATGCTTTTCCTAATAGGTACTTTAGTGGATCTACTTTTGAGATTAGCTTTACTTGTATGTTCAAGATGTAGTGTCTTAAAAAAATTTCCACAAAGATGACAGAGAGACATGCTCTTTCTATGGGTGAATAGTTCAATTCATATCCTACCAATGTTTAGTTGATGTAGTATATTGCTCTTTCCTTATTATTATCATCTAGTTGTGCTAAGAGAGCTCCTAATGTTGCTTTTGTTGTAGATATGTAGAGTATCAAATCTTTATGTAGAATAGGTGGCATTAGTATTGGAGGAGTAAGTAGATACTCATTGACTTGTCGGAATGCTTGATCACATCTACCATCCCACTTGAATGTGATGTCTTTGTGTAGGAGATGGGTAAAGGGGTGACACTTGTCTATCAATTGTGTGATGAATCTCCTAATGGACTATAGTTTCCCCTATAGACATCCTAGCTACTTTAATGTCTTTGGAGGGGGAATCTCTTGTATAGCTTTTACTTTTGTACTTTGATGCCTCCTCTTCTTGATATTATGTATCCTAGTAGCTTTCTAGATGTTACTCCAAATACACACTTTTTCGAATTGAGCCTTAAGTTGTACTATTTGATTCTTTCAAACACCTTTGCAAGGTTGGTAAAATGGTCTTCTCTTTTGATGGACTTCACTAGTATGTCATCCACATAGTCTTCCATAGTTGTATGCAACATATCATGAAATATTGTAGTCATCGCTTGTTGATAGGTTTCCCCTGCATTTGTTAGACCGAATGGCATGGAATTCTAGTAGAAGGTACCACATGCACAAGTGAATGTTGTTTTATGTTGATCATCAAGAGATATCTTAATCTTATTATATCCGGAGAATTCATCCATTAGTGACAGCATTTCATTTCATGTTATTAGATCTATAATCATATCAATTCTTGGAAGAGGGAAGTCATATTTTAGACAAGCTTTGTTTAGATCTCAGAAATCTATGTAGATTCTAATGCCCCCAATGGGCTTTGATACTGGTACTATATTTGAGATCCATTCAGAGTAATCAATTGGTCTGATGAAACCCACATCTAGCAGTTTCTTTAGTTCTACTTTTACCAAAAGTGTTATCTGGGGATGCATCTTTTGTAGTTTTTTCTTGATGGGTTTAGCTCTAGGAAATATGGCTAGGTGGTGTATGATCAATGTTGGATCTAGACCTAGCATATCTACATATTTCCATGCAAATTTTATCTTCCTTTCATTGATGAATATTGATAAGTTCACTTTCTCTTCAGGATCAAGTGACATTGCATGGTATGTGATCTTGGGTGTTTCTATTGTGCCAACGTTTATAGATTTCACTTCTTCAATTAGGAGAGTCGACTTCTCTTGATATTCATAGGGAGATTGAATCCTCCATATTCAGGTGCCTCGATGAGGTTTTCACCCTTAGATTCATCCTTTATTTTTCTCTTTTCAGGATCCAATAGAGCCACATCATGGTTTTCCCTAGGGGATCTTGTTTTGATTTTTACATTGTCTTTTTCAATTTTGCAACTCGAGGACACAATCTCCCCTCTAAAATATGCTTGGTGTTCGAGTTCCAAGACAAACCCTACTTTATGATCTCTTGATGGTATATTGGTTTGAAGTCCCATAAACTTTGTAAGAGCTTCATCATTTTGGAATTGATCCAAAATAGTTGTATGGTGTTGTTGGTCCCAATCTATTAACTATGGGTAGCAAAGGGGTAGGTTGTCATCATTATATATAAAGCTTATGGAAGTTATCAAAATGGTCAATATGGATTTGGAATCATTCTCCCATTGGGTATCTAGGTCATCATCACTAGAGGTGACAAAGGAAAGAGCATCCCATTCATACACGTTAGAATTTGTTTCATAAGTATAATCTTTGAATCTAGGTTTGCTAGGTCGGGTAGGGAATATACATATGTTAAAGCTTTCAAATAATTCCTCAATGGGTAAATCATCATCCATAAGATGATAGATATCCAATGTCTTAAAATTAGTAGAAGGAGATCCTTTCTTACAAGAGGTATGTCTAGTGTTTGGAGTAACCACGTCTATTAAACCATAACCTAGTCACATGTTCTTCTTTATTTTCTCCACTATAATAGGTTCACATCTGCCTTGTTTGTGTAGCCCAAGGCCATCTTTTCTAGTGTATCCCATTTTTTTAGTTAGTTGATACCCTTTACTGCTATGATCAATTAGAAGGGGTTGTAGTTGTTTTGGTTCTTCTTGGTCTTCTTTGAATATTTCCTCATCCTTCATATCTCCCCATTTGGTAAAGACCATGGGTTTGGCTACCATTTTGACTACTTAAACATGTTTGATCTTCTTAGGCCCTCCATAAACCTTTGGTGTTGGGGGAAGCATTACAATGCAAAAGGCTTGGTTGAAATGATAGTTCCCATTTCCTTTTTCAATTACTTGAATCTTGGAATCAAATTTTGGTTTCTCATTTGATGAGGGTTTAGTTGAGGTTGATGGTAGTGTTGATGGGTCAACATAGGAGGAGTGAAATTATATTTTATTACTAGGTACACACTGGATATTATTATATTTCTCTTACAATTTTGCATAGTAGTGGAAGGGTTCAGGATCGGCATATAATGTGTCCTCCTTTCCTTCATGAGGAAACTTTAAACATTGGTGGAATGTTGAAGGAACCACTTGTAGTGCATGAATCCATGGGTTTCCTAGAAGAAGGTTATAATTTAGCTCAAGGTTTAGTACTTGACATGTTTATGTTGTACTTGTCAGTCCTATTTGTATAGGTAACTTGATTGTCCCTTCTAGTTTCTTTCTAGGTCATCATAAGCTCTTATAGTGATGTGTTTGCCTTTGTCAATTACATCATCAGAATACCCCAGTTGTTTAACAAATTTCAAGGTATATATGTTTAAACCTGCACTTTTATATATCAATACTCTTTTGACCATGTGTTTGTGGACACCAACCTCTATATAGAGGGCTTGATTATGGAATGACTTTTGCAAAAGGTCTTTCTCAAAAAAGACTAAAAGATGATTGGCCATGATTTTTCCAACCATGTTTTGAAACTAATCAGGATTGACGTCATTAGGGATTGATGCTTCCAAAGCTTTCTCTAGTATTTCCTTATGCACAGGTGATAATCTCAACAGCTCTAGGATGGATATCAAAGTGGGAGTCTTCTTCAGTTGTTCCATAATAGTATAGTCATTGAATGACTTAGTTGTGGGTTTAGGTGGGGCTCCTTGTATTGTGACTTTCCCTCGATGGGTAGTTACGTTACATTTGGGGTCCCTGCCTCGTATAGTTAAAAAATTGACCCTAGTGTCATCTGCTTGTGAGAGAGTACCTAGGATGGTGTTGCCATAGGTGTAGTTGGTATTGTGATAGTCTTGTTCTTTCCCTTTGTTTATTTTCTTAGCATGGTTCAGAATTGGATTTGTTTATATTTGGAGGTCTTTGTTTTGAGGATGGTTTTTGATTTCAACTTCTCCTTTGTCGATAAGTCTCGTATTATATGTTTAAGTCTCATGCAGTTATTCATCATATGCCCCTTAACCTTGTGGAACTCACATAAGTCTTTTTCATTGTACCATGGTGTTTTAAAACACAACTCTTCATAGTTTGGATGCTCATTGACTTTGATAAGGTTTTTTTGAACTAATTTGTGCATGATTGTCTCAAGTGTTTCTCCTAATTGAGTAAATTTCCTCCTTGGTTGGTCATATTGTCTTTGGTGTCCTCCCCAATTTGTTCTCTAGTTATCCGATTGATTATTTTGAGGATAAGTGAGTTTATTGGTGTGTACATTGTTGGTAGTGTAGCTTGTTTATGCAATTTGGGGTTTGTTTTATGGTACATCAAGATTTTGAACATTCCGTACAGCTCTAGCATCAACTACTCCATCATTGGTAACATTTTTGTTCTTGGCCCAAATCTTGGGTTTGTCACTTGAACTAGAAGGGTTGTCTTTTGAGTTGTTTAGTTTAATTACTTTCCTTTATATGAGAGCTATTTCAATGTGTAGTCCTTTTTCAACAATCTCTTCAAATTTATTGGGGCACAACATGGTGATTTGGTAATTTATTTCCACTTGGACATTGGAAACAAAGTTATCCACTAGTTCTTTGTCAGGAATAGGCCACTTGCACCTACTAGCTTTATGTCTCCATCTTTTTAGGTAGGATGTAAAGGATTATCCTTGGCTTTGTTTAATCTTGTAGAGGTCATTGATGGTGACATCTTGTTCTATGTTGAATGAGAAGTGATTCACAAACTTTTTGGTAATTCATCAAAACTCTTAATACCTAGTGGTAGATGTGAGAACCATTTCATAGCGTGACCAGTAAGAATAAGTGGAAAAAGTCTCTTTAGGTAAAATTCATTATTTTTCACTTCCATACAAGCTATCGATAAATCTCGCACATGTTCTATTGGATCACCCTTTTTTTTGTACTTGTCAAATTTTGGTATTTCAAAACTTTTCGGGAAGGGTAGCATAGTAATAGAGAGATCAAAAGGAAATGGAAAAATATCTTGTAGAGTGTAGGTCTTCTTCTTTTTTCCATTCTGGATGTCCAATATCTTTTGATTTAGGGCTTGTAGTTGCATGCCTACCTCTATGTTTGGTTCATTTTTTTTGGATCTTGTGCATAGTAACCTAGTTGTCTCATGATGTTTGTTTGGTCATAGGTTGGGTATTGTGGAGTTATAGGACCTTGGTAACCATGTTGGGTGGAAGGAGGGTTAAGTCCTTGTTGTAATAAAGGAGGGTTAGGTCCTTGTTGAATGTAAGGAGGGCTAGGTCCTTCTTGAATGGAAGGATGGTTAAGTCTTTTTTGGATGGAAGGAGTGTTAAGTCCTTGTTAATTTTTATGAGGAGGGGCACCTTGATAGTGTGTTGGTGGTACACCTTATTGTGGATGATTCTCCTGAAGGGTACCCTGGTAGTGCGTTGGTGGTGCACCTTTCTATTGGGATGAATTTTTTTGAAGGTTACCCTGGTAGTGTGCTAGTCGTACATCTTGTTGTTGGGATGAACTATATTGAATGTTACACTGATAGTGTGTTGATGGTATACCTTATTGATGGGACTTTTGATTGGAAATGGGACCATATGGCACACCTTGTTGATGTTGATTGGGAAGTGGACCATATGGCCCATATTTTTTATGTTGATTGGGAAGGGGAACATGTGGCCCATCTTGATGTTGATTGGAAAGGGTACCCTATGGCACACCTTGATCAGATCGATTGGGAAGGGTACCCTGTGGCCTAGCTTGTTGATGTTGTTTATTTATTTCAAGGTTTCCCAAGTAGTTTTCTTGTGGCACACCTTGTTGCGGATTTTGTTGTAAAAATTTCCCTTGTTGATTTTGTACATTTTGGGAAGGGTCAATATATGAAGTGTTTTGGGGCATGTATTGTCCTGGTGGTGGGTTGTTACCTTGTGGCATATACTGAGATGGACCTCCTTGATATTGTTGAGCCATTGTTGCTTGTTCGATTTGGGACGGTTTCCTAAACAAAGGGTTGTCCGTTGCTTGATCATTGCTTTGTGAGAAGATTGGTGGCATGTTTGGAATCTCCAATGGTTTGGGTATTTCCCTCAAAATTGATTTATCCCCTAAGGGAATGAGGTGAGGATCCTTAAGACCTTTCACATTAAATTCTATAGGTAACTTTGCACCACTTTGTGCTAATTTGAAGAAGTAGGTATTTGGATCCTTTCATAGGAGTTTTTCCATCAGTTTAAGTACCTTGGGATTGTTAGAATGTTGAAACAATTCTTCATCATCTAGTTCTTCCTCACTATCCACTTCTTCTATGACCATGTCCTTGGGAATTTGGTTTGGCCTATCCATCATTTCTTGTTGTATATAGATTACTTCCTCCTCACTTGGTGGTTGGTTTGGTGTTGCTTTTAATGTTGGTTCCTTTTGAGGATTTTTAAGGTCACTTGGTCTATAAACCCATGTGTCACTCTCATCCTTTGTGATGTTCATCGGGGGCCTACTAGTGCTACTTTTTTGCTTCCATATTTTTTTTGTATTGGGATCGCATGGTTGTCATAAATAAGCATCAATATTTTGTGGAAATTGGTGGTTTCTACCTATGGAAATAAAAGAATGCTTTATTTTTGGAATTTTTTGTTTTTTGCAAATTTTTTAGGGTTTTCTGTTTCTAAAAGGATGGTATCTATTGCCATGTAGGAGGTGATAGTACAAGCCTTCTGATTGCAAGATTTTATTTTCATTCCTATTTATCTAGGATGTTAGTTGTGTTTCTCCAATAATTAGGTGTTTCATTTCTCTCAAAGATGAAGCTTCTCAAACTACTGATGATGTTTGTTTGTTAACCTTCTGTACACATCTAAAAATGGTCACGGTTAATCAATCCTGTTAATTGATTAAATATAAATTATTTAATTAATATTCTTAAGTCATCTACATATAAATAAATTTAATTATTTATTTATATTGTTCATTTTCCAATTCTTCTAGTTTAATTAAATAAATAATGTTTATTTAATTAATGCTACCTTCCTCTTAATTAATTAAATAAATTTCCCAATTTATTTACATTAATTATCACAAGTTTAAATTCCAAATTTAAATGATATTCTTCATTTCGCATTTTAATTAATTATTTTCAATATTTAATTAAAACACATTTTAAATTCTTCACTCTTCTCAAAAATTAAATATTTTCAAATATTTAATTAAAAAGCTTTTTCTCTTCTCACATAATTAAATATTTTCAATATTTAATTAAAACCTTTTCATTTCTCACACATGATTAAATATTTATTTATTTAAATTATGAGAGACACCTTTCAATTGTCTCTTCATTCTCCATCCATCTTTTAAAATTCCATTTTCTTTTCGAATTCTCGATCTCTCATCATTCATTTTAAGAGGTTTAAACTCAACTATCGATCTTGGCCAATTGAATTCCTGCCTTCAAAAATCTATAAATACAGCTCTCTTGTGAGTGGAAAAGGACCTCGAATCTTAGATTTTCATGCGTAGTTATTATAGTCACACTTTAGCATTTCTAACTTTCCAATTTCATAGCTTAAATCTTTTAGCAATGCACATGCATTTTCATCAATCTCATTCTCTCAAGCTGCCATTCTACAAGCTGTTGTTTTAAACAACTGAGAGCAAGCATCTTGAAATGAATCCTTGGAGATAGAGGACAATGGGATGAATTTGGAGTTGCTTGTGTTTAGAGTTTGCATATTGCTTTCTTTAAATTAGTTTCTTTAATCTAATGTTTCATTGGAGTATTATTTTAGATTCAATTTGATTTGCACATTCTAATGTACGCATTTTTGGTGCCCACCATGGGGTCTAGCCCTGCATTTAATTTTTCTTTTTACAGATTTTTCTGGTAGGTGACAGACAAAAAAAATCAAGTTTTGGCGCATACGAGTCTCAGTTCGGCGCATACAAGGACTGTTTCGACGCATTTATGAGATCTTTCAGCGCATACGTTAATTGTTTCGGCACATACATGACCTATTTTAGCACATAGACACTCTATTTCAGCACATTCCTGAGATCTTTCGATGCATACGTTAACTATTTTGGCGCATACATGACCTATTTTGGTGCA
Organism: Sequoiadendron giganteum; assembly: GCA_007115665.2. Classification (NCBI taxonomy): domain Eukaryota; kingdom Viridiplantae; phylum Streptophyta; class Pinopsida; order Cupressales; family Cupressaceae; genus Sequoiadendron; species Sequoiadendron giganteum. Next base: position 36,010,837 of record CM021106.1, on the reverse strand, counting down.
TAGACGACCTGTTTCGGCACATACAGTTGTAAAAATTTTAAATTCTGATTTCGATGAAATCTGCGGACAGGATTTTTCAAATGCTATTTTTAACAGAATGAACCAATCCTAGGGTAGACATTTAAATCTGAATTAACCAATCCTAGGATAGTCACCAAACATAAATTTTATTTTTCTTAAAATGAATCCCATGTTTTTAGTGAAGCAATATCTTCACTTAGTATAGAGAATTTGTCAATTTGGGGATTTAAAATTGAACCATTATTGTTTGTTGTGATTGTGGGTAATAGGTTTATGCTCTCCCCTTAACTGGGTGATCAGAACACCAGACTTACCTTTTATTTTCTGCAATTTAATGCTTTATTACGTCCTTCAGAAGTCCTGCTCTTGTGGAAAAAACTACTCACCCAAGAGGAACGACCTAAGTGGGAACACCTAAAGCCAAGGTTTCCAATCCACTTTAATCAAAAGCAAGTTGTTGATGAAAATCCAACTTGACAGTAGTGTGCAAGATAACCATCCCCAAAACCTTTGTTCTAAAGGTTGGGAGGTCTCTCGAGGGAGTATATCTATTTTCCACACTAAATGGATATCCTTACTACAAACTATAGTGTAGAAAGCTAGCCGTGTCAGTATCCAAACATCATTTTAATCACAGTGCAAGGGGAGGGAACAATCTGCCCCCAAGACACTCACCATATAGTCGCCATGAATTGTTTGCTCAAGGGATTCGGTATCCACTTCCGCCACTTTGAGTACGCACCTGGAAAATAAAAAAAACACGGGCGCCCTTTAGGGGGTGACAAGGCTGTGTGAGTCGACACGATTTTAAGCTGTGGGCTTTGATTACTATGATGACCTATTTGACAAATTAAGACTGATTCTGACTAAAGTGCTTATTTTATTTAAAACCTGTGGAAATCTCAAGAACATACACTCTTTGTTTAGATTTTAGGGTTAACAAAACAATTGTCTACTTCTATGTTGTGTTTTTCACATTTAAATTAGATTAAGATCATCGAAAACAAGAAAATTTTATCAAACTGTCAAAACATGTCGGTCTCAGAAGTAATTTAGCGCATCCCGGGTCTATTTCGGAGCATCTGTGCTCTATTTCGGCGCATCTATGCTTTGTTTCGGTGCATATGTGCTCTATTTTGGCACATATGTGCTCTGTTTTGGCACATTTGTGCTCTGTTTCAGTGCATCTGTGCTCTGTTTTGGCCCATCTGTGTTCTGTTTTGGCGCATCTGTGCTCTATTTTGGTGCATTCAATCTCTATTTTGGCGCATCTGATTTTCGAGCCTAGTTGATTTTCTGATTTTCGGAAATCAAAGTCTTATAGGTCTAGTCTTTCCCATGCTCAGAGTTTGGAAGTCTACAACATTTGCTAAGAAGTCCTTAGAAAGAAAGATTAGAAAGCCCAAGAAGTCTCTCAGTTATAAGAAAGTATTGAAGAAGAGGAAATTTCTATATCAAAGTCAAAAGGTCCTGCTTGAACATAGAACCTTTATTCATCGATATCACGACTATATTAGAGGTTTCACTGACGATTATGTTGTAGAACCCTTATACTCAAGAGCTTTCTTTCAAAGAAGAGCCCTTTCTCAAAGGCATAACCACAGTCAGCGTATTCATTCTTCTTATATTCCCCAACCTTCAATCACGTACGCTACTCATCCAAGTCAAATTCTGCAATAGAGAACTCAAGCACATTAGGCATCCATTAAAATCATCTTTCTACAAAGCTAAGATCAAACTTCACAAAGTTCAAAATCATCTTTATTTTTTATCTTTAGTTTAATTCCCGCAAACAAGATTTTCATCCTTTCAATCAGGGAATCAAAAGCTAAAGATTAAAAATCTTTTAAGTCATAGAATCTTCATTCTATCCTGACTTTCATCACCATTGCACTATTTCATTCCTTTGATCAAAGTTAGTAGGATTTGAATAAAACTTATGCCTGTTACCACAAGATCTCGAAAGCACATAGAAAAAGATGAAAGTACAGTGAGAAAAATGGGTGATAATAGTGAGAGGGAGGAAAACCCCTTTAATACTTCAAATACTGAGGAATTAATGGAAGAAAATCTTCAAGAAGCGGAGCAGGATCCTCAATTCCATACTCTTATGGAAAGGATTTTAGAAAGAAACAAGGAAAGATACTTTCTTTCTTTAGCTATTCAAGGAGCCAAGTTACCTGTTGATTTTGACACAGAAGGGATTAAAGAAAATCCTGAAACTCCTCTTAACGATTCTAGTGCCCTTACTCCACGAATCAAGGAATTACAAGGGCAAATAAAAGAAATGCAAGGGGGAGAAACAAAGAAGTATGTTTTGGAGGAAATATGTCCTTATCCATTCGATAGAAATCTTTGAATGATTCTTTTTCCAAAACATTGTGAAATTCCTAAGTTTGATAGGTATAATGGGAAAACTGACCCCATTGAGCACGTGAGGGATTTCTGAAATATGAGCTTAGAATTTTCTCATGATGATACCTACTTAATACGGTTGTTTCCATGATGTCTGGGTGGACAATCCATGGAGTTGCTTTCAAAGATCACTCCCCCCATCAAAACCTTTGAAGAGTTGATAAATAAGTTTATATCACAATACTCTTACAACATCCAACACCAAATAACCATGCTTGATCTTTGTAAGATAAAACAAAAAGTAGGGGAATATTTCACTACATTTTTGCAAAGGTGGAGAAGGGTGTTCACTAGATACTCTCGTCCTTTTCCTGAAAAGGAAAAGATGGAGATCTTCATCGATAGTCTTAATCAAGAAATGAGTTATAGACTAAACCTTCACTGTCCTCAATCGTTTGAAAAATTGATTGAAAATGCAATTACTATTGAATGTGCATTGGTCAAGCATGGGGTTTTAAAAATTGATAAAGAAGGTTCAAATTCGTACCACAACAACAACCATAATAACAACAATGACAAGTCACAATTTTGGACTCAAAATAAAAATATTGTGAATGATGGGGTAGTAGGTGCTAACAATGTGAATACAAATCCCGTCATCCTTAATGTGTCAGGTGTTCAACGTAACAATCATACTGGAAATTCTAGCACCCAAGGAAATGTTTCTAATCAAGGAAACACAACTAACACTCATGGAAATAATTTTGGCAATAATCAAAATTCAAACGTGCCCAAATCATCATATTTTTCGAGTCAACGGAATTTCACTCCCTTGGGCCAATCTTTGGAATCCATTCTCAAAGAATTATTGAATCAAAACGCTATTACATTGCCACCACAAAGAGACTTGAGCCTCGAGTTAAACCACCATCATGGAATGACTCACACTTCTGTGATTATCATAGGTACAAAAGTCATAAGACAAAAAATTGCCAAGGGTTAAAGAATATTGTTCAAGATTTGATTGATAATCATACCATCACAGTTGAGGGAAATAATGTCAATAATGATCATCAAGCATTCAAGAATCCGCTCCCTAATTATCACAAAGGGGAATCCTCGAGTGACAAGGGCAAGAATGTTAATAGCATCCACGACATTATTATCAATCATATCTATACTGACGATCCTCAAATCAATACTATCTGAATCAAAGGTAAGCAAGAATATCGAGAGGTCAATGTTACAACAAGGGGACAAGCCAAGATCATTGTCAAAGGCAGCTCATCTAAAGCGGAAATTCCCCCTCCAAGTCAATACAATTTGGTTGATCAACTATGAAAAACATTAGCTCAAATTTCTATCTTGGAACTTTTGAAGTTATCACCTGCACATAAGAACATTTTGGAAAAGGCCCTTGTTGATACAACTGTATCTCCTGATCTGAATATCGATAAATTTCAAGCCATGGTGGGACATTTTTCCTCCTACACATGTTTATCTTTTTCTGAAAAAGATGATTCATCCATAACCCATCCGCATAGTTCATCACTCTATTTAGAAGTCATGGTTCACAAATCCCACATTAGACGTGTTCTTATAGATAGGGGAGCCAGATTAAACATTTGTACTTTAAAATTGGTCTTAGCTTTGGGATATTCAGCAGACTCTATAGATCCACAGAGGAAAATTACAATCAAGGCCTATGATGATGAGGAAAGGACTTCCAAAGGTCTCATCATGCTACCAATTAGAGTGGGACCTGTTGTGAAGAATACTTTTTGTCAGGTTCTCGATTGGGATCTAACCTATAACATACTATTGGGTCGTCCATGGATCCATGACATGCAAGTTGTTTCATCTACTTATCATCAATGTTTGAAATTTCCATATGATGGATAGGAAGTAACAATACCCGCTGATCACATTAGCAGTCAAACTTGTTCTAACCTAAGAGAAACTCAGGACACCTTTGTCCCACATAATAGAGAGGCTTCGGCCATCTCTACCTCCAAAAACAAAGAACAAGCGCAAGAAATGATAAGCAATTTTGGCACCAAGTTAAAATTGAAAGATAATGGGGTGGGAAAATATTTTTTATCTCTCTCTAATCTACCCCTATCCCCAAGATCCCATGGTCAGCCATCAACATCTACACAATGGGCTACAACAGTTTTAGCCTCAACTTCAGCCCCCATCACCAAGTTTAATGGGATTTTTATCAAGGAAACTAAAGTAGAAGATAGAGCTATTCTTGATTGGCTCTATAAAGATGAAAAAGAATCTATACAGCATATCAAGTTACCCACACAACAATATGGAAAGGGTTATGCTATTATGCAACATATGGGTTATGAAGGATATGGCCCTCTAGGTAAAAGGAAAGAAGGTATTATTGAACCTGTCCAATTAAAAACAATGCACCCAAAGGATAAGACTGGGTTAGGATATGGTGAAGATACTAAGGAAGAAGTAGCACAAATATCATCAAATGAGGAGTTAGCTAAAACTATTCTGCAAATTCAAGGAAACAATTCTGACACTGACTCCAATGAGTATGAATGGGACACCATATTTGATGATCAATTTTGGAGGGATAAAAAGGTGGATGTCATACACAAATTCTCACTTGCATTCTTACAAGGATAAAGCTCAAGGTCTCTATTTGATGACATTCTACAAAGCAACCATGACTCAAGTGAGACCAATTCGATTCAAAGTGAGATAGATCATTTTGAGGAAGATACCATCTTAGACTTCACTCATAATAATGTTGACAATAACATCATGAGCCTCACATTCAATGACCTTACTCATCCTAATGATCCATTACCTTTGGTTCATCCCGAACTCATTGATTGGAAACAAGTCGCACCCATTGATATTCCAACTTTTCCAAATGACGAAACCATAATAAACTTTCTTTGTTCATCCCATCCCGAAACAAGTTCCACTGGGGAATCACAAGATCAGAGTTTTTGACAAGAAAGTGCCAAGTTTCTCAACTATGAAATAAATAATATAAAAGAAAGATCTAATGGTGAAAACCTAACAAAGACAGTATTAGATCAAGAAAAAAGAAAGATGAAAGAAAGATCTAATGGTGAAAACCTAACAAAGGCAATATTAGATCAAGAAAAGAGTAAAATAAAAAGCGTATCCAATGGTGAAAACCTTTCAAAGGTGCCAGAGGATGAGAAACTTGACACTCTTCCAGAATATTATCGGGAAAGATCTTCCATTCTAATTGAACCAATAGAGGCACGCAATATAGGTACTACAAAAAAGCCTAAAATTTTGCAATTGGCTGCATCCCTGACAGATGAAGAAGTACCTAGATTTATAGAATTTCTCAAAGATAATAAAATCAGTTTTGCATGGTCCTATGCAGATATGCTTGGATTGGATCCAAATCTCATCATGCATCATTTATCTATTACACCAGGGGCAAAGCCTGTAAAACAGAAACTCAAAAAAATGCATCCACATGTTGCATTTTTGGTTAAAGAAGAATTAAAGAAACTTTTAGATGTTGGATTCATCTGGTCCATAGATTATGCGGAATGGATCTCCAATATTGTGCCTGTTTCAAAGCCAGACAGAAGGATTAGAATTTGCATAGATTTCATGGATTTGAACAAAGCATGTCCTAAAGATGACTTTCCCTTACCAAACATTGATATGATTGCGGATCTAACTGTTGGACATGCAATGTACTCATTGATGGATGGATTTTCAGGATACAACCAGATAAAGATTGCACCAGAAGATCAGGATAAAATAGCATTTACATGTCCTTGGGGTACCTATTGCTGGAATGTAATGCCATTTGGATTGAAAAATGCAAGAGCTACATACCAACAAGCAATGACAATATTTTTTCATGATATGATGCATACATTCATGGAGGATTATGTTGATGATCTTCTTGCCAAGTCTAACACTAGAGAAGGACACATCGATATTTTATCTAAAATTTTCAAAAGACTGGAACAATTCAAAGTAAGACTTAATCCAAAGAAATGTGTCTTTGGAGTAAAATCTGGAAAGTTATTAGGATACATTGTGTTGGAAAATGGAATTGAAGTGGATCCAGCTAAGGTACAAGCAATTCTTGATATGCCACCACCAAGGAACATTAGTCAACTATGCTCTTTACAGGGATGGTTGCAATCCATTCATAGATTCATCGCTCAACTAGAAGATAAAAGTTTTCCATTTACACATCTCTTGCATAAGAATGTTCCATTCAAGTGGGAGTACAAATGCAAAACACCATTTGATCAGATAAAGTAGTATCTCATGAATCCACTAGTATTGATTCCACCAGTGCAAGGTATACCTCTCATATTATATATTTCTAACACAAAAGTGTCTTTAGGAGCATTATTGGCACAAGAAGACAACTCAGGAAAAGAACGAGCCATTTATTACATTATACGAACCCTAACAAGTCATGAGCTAAATTATACCTTCATTGAAAAATCTTGTTTAGCAGTGGTGTTCACTTCTCAAAAGTTACGACACTACATGCTAACCCATACAGTAAAGCTTGTAGCTAAGATTGACCCACTCAAATATCTTCTAAGCAAGGCAACCTTAATTGGAAAGCTAGCTAAATGGGTTATGATCCTAAGCGAGTTTGATATTCATTATGTGGATTGAAAAGCTATAAAGGGGAAAGTAATTGCAGATCAATTAGCGGAAGCATCAATACCAGCAGAACACCCAATACATGTTGATTTTCTTGACGCCGACGTGTTCACACCAGATATCCAACAGTCATGGTCACTTTACTTTGATGGTTCTTACACTCAACATGGTTCAAGAGTAGGAATTATTTTTATTACACCTCAAGGACATACAATCCCAAAATCTTATCGGCTAATGTTTCCTTGCACAAACAACATAGCTGAATATGAGGCATTGATAATCGGCATAAAGATTGTAGTAGACTAGAAAATCGCAGAACTTCAAGTTTTTGGTGATGAACAACTTTTTATAAATCAAATCAATGACGAATATCACACTAAAGATGACAAGTTAATACCTTACAAAAGAATGGTGGAAGATCTCAAGAAATACTTTGTTAATATCGAGTTCATATAGATTTTGCGCATTGATAATAAAGCAGCAGACGCTATGGTTACAGTCACCTCTCTACTCCAATTGACAGAGAATAAAAAATGGTATGATTTCCTGGTGGAACAATTGTTTTCTCCTACCCATGACAATACTGAAACGCAAATCATTTGCCATCTGATGAGTTCTGACTCTTCCTTATATGGCCAAACTTACACGTACCTAAAAGATACTACTTTACCCTTAGGCTTGTCTAGGAATCAAAAATGAAATTGCATTCATCAATTATCCCGTTACACCTTAATTTTTGACGTCTTATACTGGCATGGTCTAGATGGTACCCTCCTTAGATGTCTTGAACGCGATGAATCGGAGAAGGCCTTACAAGAGGTCCATGGTGGAATTTGTGGGACACATTCAAGTGGACTAACCTTAGCAAAGAAACTTGTAAGATTAGGGTACTATTGGCCAACCATGGAGAAAGAATCATTCACCTTTGTGAAGAAATGTGCAAAATGTGAGATTCATGGGAATCTCATTCACGCTCTTGCTCAGGAATTACAACCCTTCACCACAACATGGCCTTTCGCTTAGTGGGGATTGGATTTGGTTGGCAAGATACATCCATCATCTTCAAATGGACATAAATTTATCATTACAGCCACTGAGTATTTCACTAAGTGGATTGAAGTTGTTCCTCTAACAACTGTTACTGGCAAACAAATCTCTTCATTCATCTTGAATTATATCATTTCTAGATATGGCATCCCTAACTTCATTATCATAGATAATGGTAAACCCTTTAAAAATTAGGATGTTGATGAACTATGTGAAAGATTTTGCATCCAACACAGGTTCTCTACACCTTATTATCCACAAGGGAATGGTCAAGCTGAAGCTTCAAACAAAACAATTGTAAATATTTTGAAGAAAACAGTGAATGAAGCAAGTTGTGATTGGCATGTCCAATTGAATCCAGCATTATGGGCCTACAGAACAAGCATTCGCACACCGACAGGAGCTACTTCTTATGCTTTGGTCTATGGAGTAGAGGCTATTTTACCATTAGAAGTTGAGATTCCTTCACTTTGATTATCACTCAAAGGGTTAATCAATGATGAAGATTATCGAGTATCAAGATTGCAAGAGCTAGAACTGCTTGATGAATGACATCAAACTGCGGTTAATCACTTGAAGGGATATCAACAAATTATTTCCCATAGCCACAATCATAGATTCAAACCACAAAATTTTCAAGTGGGTGATTTGGTTCTCAGAGAAAACCCTCGAAATCAACAGGATCGGGAAAAGAAAGGCAAGTTCGAACCTAATTGGTTGGGCCCATTCGTTATTGTTGCAGCATACGGATTGGGGGCATATCAGTTGTCAACAACAGAAGGGGACCTGTTCGAAGATCCAACCAACAACATTCATTTGAAAAGATTCTACACCTAAGAAAATATCAAAAACAATATAAAAAGTCCTAAAAAAATAAATAAATTTTTTAAAAAAAAATTGCCTTGATGAAAACCTGGCAAACAGGCATTTGGGTAATAGCAAAAAAATCATAAAATTAGGAAAAAGTGCAATAAAAACAAATGGTGAAAACCTAGCAAACAGGCATTGTTTGTGATTTTATTTGGCTCTCTCATCTATTAGGATTCATTCTGCATATACATCCTTTCATCAGCATCACGCACACACCTCACAATCACATTCGCATTGCATCATCTCCTTGGAATGACAAGGATCTCATCATGGCTTGATGATTTGAGGGTTATCCATCACAACAGTTGTGTCTAGCAAGAGTCAGAGTACAAGGTCACTAGGGGGCAATTCGCTTCTTGAAGCTTTTCTAGCAGGTAATCGGCAGCATGTGTCTAGCATCAGGATATCGGAAACAACAGTATTGTCCAACTAAACTGAGCTTACATGACTATTTTGACAGATAATTTAGAACAAGTTGGATGATCTTAATCTGAATAAAATGAATGACAAACTTAAAAGCAATGAGTTGCAATTGTTGTTTTGATATTTGATGGCATCATACCTTTGGTGTGGTTCAATGATGTATTGAACTAGAATCACAAGGAAGAAGTATGATTTTTCTTTGCTTCCTGTCTGTAAGTTAATCATTAGTATTGTGCAAATTGGTCGTGGGACATGCTCTAGAACATATCATTGATGACATTTCAAAATTTGCATAGGAAAATGGTTAACTTTTGTCTATTTATGCAAACAATACTCAGGTCATCTTGGTTCAATTATACCTCGATGCTTGTATTAACCTGTTATATCAAACATTATGAAAGCAGTGCTTAGGTCATCATTGGTGCTAACATACCCTTTGATGCTTGTACTAACTTTCAACATATCAAAAGGCTCAATGATGACAACTAAACACAGCAAGAAAGGGCAGCAAGGAGAATGGTTCATTATTTCATTTAGGATTGCATAATTCATTATTAGGACTGCATAATGCATTTGCATTTCAAGGGTCTTTTAAATAGATTTTTGAGGGTTGATCACATTCTTAAATATCTTTTTCAGACAACGGTTGAGTATGACTGGACATTTGTTTATCATTTGCATAATCACATCATTTTTCATTATCATTATCATTTGCATAATCACATCATTTTTCATTATCATTATCATTTGCATACTTACATCATCATTTCATTTCATTATCATCTCATTTTATTCATCATGATCATTATCCATCATTACAAATCATATGCATGGTCGTTATTTTTATCATTCATTCACATATACATTTGCATATTTCACATACATTCATAAATAAAATTGCATTCATTTTATTCTTTTCACATCATCACTTAGGTTATCATGTTCATTACATAAGTGCATTTCCATTACATCATTATTTACATCATAAATCATGTCATGTTCATATCATTCATTACATATCACATCATCATAGATCATATTCTCTCATCCCATCTAAAGCATTTACATCTTGCATCATACATTCATACATTCATCAGAAAGAAAGAAAAAATCATCTAGATTATATCATATCATTATTGCATCATCATACACGACATAGCATATAAAAGTAAAAACATACATCCATAACTTGTGCATAAATCATCCATAAACATGTGCATAATCAAATCACCATTGCATATCATAGATCTCATCAAAACAAATGTCCAGGAATATAAGGATATCAAATGTTTCAAAAAGATATATTGCATACAATGGCATAAATGTGTACAAAATGCTCATCACTGAGGGGCATCTGGCCGTGGAACATGATTGTTGCTACCTCCCGAGGTGGTAGGTCTCGATGGATCTCTGCTCCCAGAAGCTCTGATCTCTCATCTGACCAACTGACCCACACTCGTGGTTGCACTCCTAGAGTAACTGCATGAATGAGTTCGAGTCCTAGTACCAGACTGTGTGAATGCTATCTGTCGCTCATGTGGCACTACCTCAAAATACTGCATGCTATAGTACTCGGCCTCCCAAGTAGTCTCTAGCCCCTCTGCTACAACCTCTCCAATAGAGGTTCTCTCAACTAATCTCAGCAGTCTCTCAGCTACCCCCTCAGCCTGTATACATCGCTCTTTAAAGCTGTCTCTCTCGGCTGTAAGCTGAGCTATCTGTGGGTCGGGAGGTAGTGGTTGTGCGATCTGTGCCTACAGCTGACTAATGGTCACCTATGCCTTTGCTAACTGACTCTAAAGAGTCTGAACCTCAGTCTGCAAAGCATCCACCTATCCTTGTGATGAAGCCCTGATAGTAATCTGTGGCACTGAAGTGTTGGCCTAACCCCCCATTTTGAATGTCTGTGGCCTCATGCTGAAGGGAACATCAAAGAATAATCTATGTCTCCCACCACCCCCATCATCCTTGTCATCCCCACTGTCCTAGTCATCTGACTCCTCATCCATCTCCTTATCCTCGGAGCTCTCATCATCCACGTCCATAGCTACTCCGCCGATATCCTCGACCTGATCTGCCTATACCCCTCCTTGTGCTGGTACCTGTGCCTGAGCCTGTGGCTGCCCTGCTACTGGAGGTCCCTAGGGCTGTTGTCACCCCATCTATACAACTACCCCTCCCATCAATGGGATAGTCTCATCTGGACTGGTGAATCTAGGGAATGGATGTGTGTAAAAATAAGTTTTGTAGTCATCTGTCATCCCTACATCGGTAACCTCTGTATGCATGGCCCACTGAGTTGGTTGTAACTCAAAGTACTCTATCCTGGCTACCTCAATGGTCACAAATGGACCCCACTCTGATACATCCTCTCAGCATCTGGCATAATGTGCCACACCCTACGGCATCATCTAAACCAGTCCAAGTTGTCTCAGCACTCTCGTCACCAAAAATCGCTCGATGATGAAAGGGGTCCTCCCAAGCAAGTATCTGGATTTGGTCATGTAAGGTAGCTCTATATCATCGGTCTCCCATGGGTCATAGTCCACATACGGTTGCCAGATGATAGTATCTAAATCATCAAGTACTCGTCACCAGTACTCTAATTTGCCCAGCCTCGGTAGGACAAGGGGCCCTGTATATGCATAAACATATGGGAATCCAATCGGGCATGTAATCGCAAAGTGCTCCCATGCGAATATCTATAAAAGAGTCACCCCACAAGAAAGACTCTTCCCATCTGTGTACATGACCTGATGAAGGTCATGCTACAAATGGACAAGCATGCATGACCCCCATGCATATCTGGTGTGGTGGAGAAGCATGTCCTCCAAGATCCTACCCCACCCAACTGATAGTCCCTTTGACCTGCGATCAGGACAAAGGAAACCACTTATCATACCTACTAAAATTGAGGGTAGTGGGGCATATCTCTCCGTCATCTCCTTCCAAGGAAGCTCATATCCACAGACATGAGGATTCTGGAAGACCCGTCTTAGTGCATCTTTCCCCCCAATCTCCTTGTGATCATAAATCACAAGCTCTCCAACCACAGGAATACCCAGAATCTTGTACACATCCTCTGGAGTCACTATAATCTCTCCTGTCGGCAAGTGGAAGGTGTTGTGCTCATTGTACCACCTCTCTGCTAAGGCAGTCAACAGTGCCCTATTGACCCGATACTGTGGGATACTCAACAGAGCTCTCAAACCACACTGATCTATCACTCCTAAATCCTCGTGAGATAGTCGGGGAATCATCTCCCATGTCTGCGGAAATCTCTCTCTGATCTGGAGGAGGTTAAATTCCTCCTTTACAATATCATCAAGCAATGGATATCATCAATTAATCAATACAGCAAGCAAGTTCAAATCAATTTCTATTTGTTTTTCATATCGCATGGAAAGAAATTTAACAGTCATCATGACTCAATATCTATATATTTTACTTTCAATTGGGAAAGAAAATCTATCATTTCTATTTGTTTTCATATCGCATGGAAGCAAATTTATCAGACATATTTGTTCTTCAAGCACGAAGAAAAATTTATCAAATCTAATCATTGATGATATTCAAAAGCATAAAATTTGTTGTCTAATCTAGCAACAATCATCAAGCATGCATTAATTTTTTTTCAAAAATTGAAATTCAGCAAAAATACATGGATGCACCAAAATAGTCAATCGATGCGCTAAAACCATGGATGCACAACTTTACTCCATGGATGCACTAAAATAGACTATGGATGCACGATTTAATGAATGCACTATTTTATCAAGCAAATGCGCTAAAACAGTTCATCAATGCGCTAATCTAGCCTATGCGCTAATCTATCATCCTCCGCAGGCAAATTTCATGGATGCGCCATTTGATCTATCCTATGCGCTAAAACACCTATGCACGACTGTTTTGCACCTATGCGCCACTTTGGATGCACCGATTTATCTAATCTATACGCTAAACTATGGCTCGTATGAGCTAAAACAGAATTTTAAAAATCAAAAAAATTTAAAAAAGCATCCGAAAATCATTAAAAATTTCACGGAGAGGTTTTGATCGACTTATCGGAGGTCCATACGTAGCTGGTCTCTAATGATGGCGACCTCACTCGAATCTATGGCACTCATAAGGGATTGGCATCGCTAATGTCTCTCTCAAAGCTCCAAAATTCTCAAAGGTTATTGTTCAAATGAAAGTGACTTCTCACTTTTTCACCTTTTAAAGGGGTAAAAATGGCATTTTTACTATGCAAAGTGCTATTTCGAGAGTTAAATCGCCAATTTTTCTTCGAAATCATCTGTAAATATTCCAAATCAATCTCATAATCATTCTCATCACACGATTTATCTCTCGAGGGGGCATATAACATCATCAATATTTTTTTCAAAATTAGGGGCAAATTTTTTTGAAGCAATGCGTAAAACACATCACTTCAAAAAGGGGCAAAATGTACACATCTAAAAATGGTCACAGTTAATCAAACCTGTTAATTAATTAAATATGAATTATTTAATTAATATTCTTAAGTCATCTACATATAAATAAATTTAATCATGTATTTATATTGTTCATTTTCCAATTCTTCTAGTTTAATTAAATAAATAATGTTTATTTAATTAATGCTACCTTCCTCTTAATTAATTAAATAAATTTCCCAATTTATTTACATTAATTATCACAAGTTTAAATTCCAAATTTAAATGATATTCTTCATTTCGTATTTTAATTAAATATTTTCAATATTTAATTAAAACACATTTTAAATTCTTCACTCTTCTCAAAAATTAAATATTTTCAAATATTTAATTAAAAATCTTTTTCTCTTCTCACATAATTAAATATTTTCAATATTTAATTAAAACCTTTTCATTTCTCACACATAATTAAATATTTATTTATTTAAATTATGAGAGACACCTTTCAATTGTCTCTTCATTCTCCATCTGTCTTTTAAAATTCCATTTTCTTTTCGAATTCTCGATCTCTCACCGTTCATTTTAACAGGTTTAAACTCAATCGTTGATCTTGGCCAATTGAATTCCTACCTTCAAAAATCTATAAATACAGCTCTCTTGTGAGTGGAAAAGGACCTCGAATCTTAGATTTTCATGCATAGTTATTATAGTCGCATTTTAGCATTTCTAACTTTCCAATTTCATAGCTTAAATCTTTTAGCAATGCACATGCATTTTCATCAATCTCATTCTCTCAAGCTGCCATTCTACAAGTTGTTGTTTTAAACAACTGAGAGCAAGCATCTTGAAATGAATCCTTGGAGATAGAGGACAATGGGACGAATTTGAAGGAGCTGCTTGTGTTTAGAGTTTGCATATTGCTTTCTTTAAATTAGTTTCTTTAATCTAATGTTTCATTGGTGTATTATTTTAGATTCAATTTGATTTGCACATTCTAACGTACACACCTTCAATTTGTGTGAGATTTGGTTGTATGAAAGGGGCTATAAGATTCGTTTGTTTAATTGGAGCAATTAGATGCCAAATGGTCATAAAGTGGGTGATATGGGTGAATGATGAATGAAAGATAACCTTCTGGAAAAAAAAGGTGTTGGTGTTTCACTATTTTTTTCATGATACTCAAGACCCTAAGATTTGAATGATTTTTTGGAAATAATGCTAACTTTTGGAATTCAAAAACATTGAAAACTTGGATTGATATTTCAGTTCCTTTTCTAGAGGATATGTTGTGAAAAATATTCTTGAACTAGCCTTGAGGTTCAAGAAAATGTTGATATCTTAGAATTTTGAGTGAAGGAATAATCCAAAGTTGTTTTTATTTTGAATCTTAAAGCTAGATTGGAGTGTTTTGATTTTGTAAAGGGATGATGGATTGATGTGGATTTATGACATGTAGTGGGAGTCTAACTAATTCATTCTCAAAAGGATTTGTAATGAGTTTCATATTATTATTCTGATTTTCACCAGGAAGTAAGGCAAAAGCAGCAATTTTAGAGCAAAAGCGGCCAGGTTTTTGTCGACTACGGCTAAATCTGAAGGACAATTGTGGTAGAATTTTTCAAAAGAAATCTTTATGTATAATTTTCTTAACTGGTGAATTGTGCAAGTGAAAGCAGCCTTCTTGGTCACAAGCGGCTAGTTTTTAGTCAACTATGACCAAGAAAATATGTCAATTGCGATAATATTATGGCCAACTGCGGCTAGTTTATGTCAACTGTGTTTAGATTTATAAAAGCGGTGGGTTTTTTACTAGTGACTGTCTGAAGGTAGAGAGAAAAAGTGGCATGTTTTAGGTTGACTATCGCTAGTTTTTGGTCAAGTACAGCATAAACAACAACAATAGTGGTATTTTGTGCAGATTTGTTTTCCAGTTTCTATTTTGGTAGCAACTTGGATAAATTTGCATTTTTGAATGACTTTGACATGATTTGAGATTTGGAAAGTGATATCATGAAATACATCAATCAATACTATTTAACCCTAAATGTCTATAACTTAAGTACATTTCTTTCCATAAAAGCTCAAAGTTTGTGGAAGGCGAAATACTAAAGTGATAGTTTCCAATGTTAACTTTGTTCTTAATGTGACTTGAAATGTGAGCCTAAATATCTAGAAACCTTTAGGGATAATGTTTTAAGATATCCTTAAGGAGTACAAATGTAGGGATCTTTTCAAAGTATTTGCACTAAGTCAAAAGGGTTTGAATTTTGATAACCATGTTTAATGCTTGTTTTAATGTGTTTATTTTAATTCAAGAAAATGTTTGATGTCAATGTTTGGTGAAGATCATTTGTATTGTTTATAGAAGATAATCATTCCTAGAATAGGTACGCTTTTTGTCAATGGGCCTACCTCATGCCCTAAAGGGGTTATTTTACATGTAACTTTATGGAAGAGTGTAGAGGTATGCTAATAATGAACTCTTAAGCTCTACAACTCAATCACAAGTTGGACTTGGTAGGTAACTTCTCAGAAATAAACTCTAATGCAACACTTTCAAATAACATTATGGAAAAAACTGGATAGGCCTCTACAAAATAAATTTAATGACAACCAATGAACACCCTGATGTATAATTCACCAGTTATCCACTTAAGTTTCTTTAGTCGTTCCATCTCAGGCTTCTAAAGACTCTCAAATTTGGATTAGGCACTATATGTTATTCCTATCCTAGATTGAAGCTACTATTTCTCAATTTCATAATGCTTTATACATCACTGGTAAATGTGCTTGATGGATGCTTCGATGAGTTATCCATTATGGAATGTATTTCATTAGCAATAATGCCTCAATCTTAATTGTTTTGACTCAAAAAAATGCAAAAATCCAAAGTGTTTCTCTTCACCCAAGATCGCCTAAAGACACAGGGGGAGAGGATACGCACTTGACCCGCCACTCACGCAAATCATGGAATACAATTCCTACCAATTTTATTTTAAACCCAAACTTGAAATGTGTGAAAAATATCAATTCATATTTTATGTGCACCAATTTCAAAGAATTTTGACACTTCAAGAAATATCACAATGTACCACTGTTGATTCCAAAAATTGGCAAGGTAACATCCTTTATGGGAAACTTAGTTAAAGGGCGGACCTATTGCGCTAAACTGAGTGACATCCAAGTTTTTTAAGAATCTGGCTTCTTCTATAATTTGGGGGGTTGAAAATGGTAGAAGGAAATGAACATAAAATAAATATAATCTAAGGTGATATTCCAAGAAGAAGATATGGGCACGATAAACCTATCTCTGAGATATGATTTAAGGGTTGTTCAATAATCTACTATGTCCCAGAACAACAGAAATTAAAATGGAAATTTGAACAACTTATTCAATGACATAAAATAACTTCCATACATCTACTGAAAAGAAGAGTCAAAGACATGATCTTAATCAACAAGCTTATATTGAGATTATAGAATTCTATGAACAAATTAATCAATACATTAATGGCACAGTATACAACTTTATCAAATAGTTTAAGAAACAGAAAGGTCGAATACTAGAACAATCTGCAAATCTTATGCAATAATCTAAAACAATACAAAGACCTGGTGTCTTTCTAAAAATCTCTGTAAATTCTTAACCCCCGCTTCCAAAGAAGAAATAGTATTTATAACTAAAAACCCACTGCCTAGTAGGCTAGTAATAGAAAAGATCCCCTGATTATGAGAAATGATGCATATAGCAATGATTCCCTCGGTCATTGCAATGGAAAAAATTTGATCCATGAACATGGTCACCCCAGCACTAGATGCATCCCCTATGAATGATGGCAATGGTCCCAGTAGAAAAATTTTTGACATGTGTCACTCACTCAAGATGGAAATTAGAACACATGGCCGCTATGGTGGGGTTGTTACTTGCTCCTTACTCTTGCACGATGAAGCCCTTAGAAGATCCACATGGCAATAGGTCATGGCCTATGGATCCTTTCTCCCTCTTTGTGATGAAGCATAGTGAATACACGTGGAGGTATCCCTTACAAATGGTGCTACAAGTGGGGGCTTCCAAGGAATGTATATGGACCGATGCTATGTGGCATGTGGTCAGGGCTCGATAAGGAAGTGAAGGGAAGAAGATTTGAAGTGTGTGAATTTTTGACACATGGAAGCATGGTGCGAGCCGTTGGAAGAGTGAAGCAAGGAATCCTTTGAAGAGCATCTAGCGAACATGTGGAAACTATCTAATGAAGCCTTTTGTGAAAGGAATCTGATGATGTTTTCAATACATGGGGTGCAGGCTGGTACTTAGCAAAATAAAATAACCTGAAGGGAGCTTGGGGAAATTTATATTCACAACTTTTGGTGACTACTAGAGGCGTTTCTCTTACAAAATTAGGAACCCAATTTTTTTGGTTTGCAAACCAAAGTCCTTTCTATGGGTGAGGTGATCAAAGATTGAAGAGAGCAGTCTACAAAGGCACCCATTCAGCCTCAAATGGAGTCATTATGTCACACATATTCTCTTGCACTCCATGCAGATCGATCATTTCTTTGTAAGGAATCATCGTCGATAAATCGCCCCAAGACTCGAGTTGGAAAAGAAGTCACACTATCGGAAGGGTGATGCCCTCAATATCCTCTACAATAAGGGGTTGACTAAAGCTCTGAAAAGTGGATGCATCCTGCTGCTTCTCTTCAATCTTTGCCATAATATGCTCCATCATGTCCATTGATTCATCTTCAAGAAATGGGGATGGTAAGCCCAACTGAGTTAGGTGGGAGAACCTTGCTTGCATGCTATTCATGGTTTGGTCCAATGTATTGGCACATTCACTAGCATAGAGGATGGTTGTGTGGCAGTTGATGAGCCTGTTAGCTATTTTAGAAGTGACCTTCTGGTCTTCAATCCCTGTGCTTGCTAAGACTTCATCAGGGACCACATATAGCCTATCCAACAACCTCCTGGCCTCAAGAACTCTCTTTGTGATGGACTAAGGGAAATGCTTGATCATTCTATGAACCTCCCTGCCTAAACTCGTTGCCTCTGCCATGAATTGGAGAGTCGGCTGGAGTGTTAGACAGAAAGCCTTAACTCTTTCCCAGTATAAAACATATAGCCGTTGGGCTACTTGAAGGAGGTCTGAATGGGCGGCAGGAGGTTGGGTGGAGCTCTTTAAAAGGCCAATTCTTGCATACCTCAATTCCATATTATGCACTAGCTCTGCAACCTTTTGGTTCACTATGGTGAGTTGTCCATCTACGATCCATCTTGCTTCTTCTAGTTCTTTGTTTGCTAGTTCCCTCTCAAGTGAAGATTTCATTTCTTGGACTTCACTTTCCAGTTGGGCCCAGTGGACATTGAAGTCTGCATCCTTTCACTGTATCTATTGCTCTAGTTGAGCATGCTAGTGGTAAAACTCTTCATATTTTTGTTGCACTTCTTGCTCCACCCACGCCAACTGGTCTTGATATCCTTGGTTTTTCCACTACAGCTCGGCGACCAGGTTGGGATCAAAATATTGGAACTTTTCAAGTTCCTCTTAGATTTTAGCCTGCTTCATCTTTGCTTGTTGAGACAAGTGCTTAGATTCAACATCCCTCATCTTTTCCTTTGCTAGCAAGATATCGACCCTCTCTTTGATTTTTTTAGGTCATCTTCCTTCTTCTTTAGCTCATGACCAAACTTTAGAAAGTTAGTAGTCACCACCCACTTTGTTTCCTCCATGAGATCCACCTTGTCCTATGGTTGGGCTATGCTCATATCAAACCCCATGGCATACATATTTTAGTCATTCATTTACATCTCTCATTGTTGTTTAATGACAGTCGGGTACATAGTCGCAAAGTGTAGTGATTGTTGAGCCTCGTTGAAGATAGTCTACACCTTCGGCTCAGTTGGCTTTTAGTATCTTTGGCCTTTTTCTTCTAGACTCTAACTGTTCAAGCCTACTTAGTTTTATCACCTTCCAATAAGAACTCTATCGGTGACCTGATGAGCCCACCTATGAAAGGTGCACTAGGAGGAAGGGCAAAAGGAAATGAGAGGGCAGCAGTCTCGAGCAATTTCTTCCTCAAAATACTAAATGTTTGAGGAGAGAAATGAGGGATATTCCAATACACATCTTGCAAACCAGTATAAGGACTCGAGGGGAGTGGCATCATGGAAGATTCCATCTGTTGGGTAGACTAGATTGGGGCCAACATAGTAGGAGCAAGAGGGGCATTAATATCGACCGCAGAGGCAAAATGTGAGGCACTAGCGAATGTGGAATGGTTCAAGGTGAAAGGTGTAAAGGTTCATGGAGGGGTAAAGGAAAATGGTGTCATATGAGAGAGAACGGTGTGAAACCCTCCATGACCATTGAAGTAGAGGTGAAAAAGGAAGGGCCAACACCTAAAGTGAGAGGTGGCATAGACACAATAGGAGTTACTAAGGACTATGAAGCAAGAGAAGAGGGAGCGAAAGATACCTATGGTGTGGATGACTATGACCCCTAGCTCGTTGTGAGCTCTTGACTCATCCCTGGCTCCTATGAATACTCTCCCAAAGATGCTTCAATGTGATGCTTCTTAGTGGGTGGTGAATCTTCCACCACTAAGATCTCTTATTGTTTTGGTTGGGTTGTTTTGGTCCTCTTTGTGGTCCAGGTGTGAGTCAACGAGGCCCTCGCACATGATATGTTTACCCACATGTTTGAAGAAACCTTGATAGGTTGCTTCATTTATTTCCCCTTTTGTTGCATCGAGGTTGTTTGAACTTCTATTTTTGATTTCACTCCTTCCTCGGATTGTGCCTCATCCTCCTTTGATTTGGTGTCTTCATAATCACTATCATCAAAATCAAGATGTTCATCATTCCAGAATTTGTTGAACCTATCATCCATTTCTATGCTATCATAAGGGGCCTCATTGCGTTGGGTCTCTTGTCAGTATATCCAAAAATCTTTAAGCTTCTCTTCACTCCAGTTCTAATTCTTTGCCAAATTTTTGTGAAGAGTAACCCCAGTCTATTTTGTCTTATCACATTTACCCATCTGGTAGTAGAACCTGAGCCATGGAGGCTGACCACCTTCAATTGGAATATGAGCTAGGTCCACCATTAGGTCATCCACATCGTCCATTAGATTATGAAGCTTCTCCCAGTAAGGTTGAGGGTTGTGTGTTACCTTGACATACTCCTTTATTAATTCATCATCAGGGTTGTAATTCCATTTATCGCAATTCCATACCAGCCCCAAGTGAGCCAGCTTCACCTCTAGCAAGTCATGATTTTTCTTCTTTTCCACGATCACCACTTTAAAGCTCAATGAGCAACCAAAATATCCTTTCTTATTATATTTTTCATTACAAAAGGTGAATTCAATTATTGATACTTGGCAGAACACTTCAAGGGCTAGTATCTTATTTGTGAGACATGTCAGAAGCTGGAAGGGTTCCCCGGTGAAGTCATGCAATCGGATGAATGTGAAGTCTTCACCTAGAAACCAGTCACATTTCAAAGTGAAATTTTGCATGAACTCAGTCTGGTTTGAGTTGAGTCACATGACACCACTGTCCTCCCTCAAATATTGTAGAATCAGAGTAAAGAAATAATCTGAAAATGCGTAATAATCATATTTTGCGGAGAGGAGAGGAGTCCATGAGGAAACTAGATTTTTCCATTGATTTTCATCAAATATGGACAACCCCATATGCCTTTGGAAGAATTTGGGGTTTTAATGCAAAAACATGTGGGTGAGGAAGGAAGGAAACCTGAACTTCTATTGTGTTTTGTACTCCACTATCTGGCTTAGCATCTCCTCGATGAGGAATTTTGTGAAGTACCAGAAAAGAGAATTTTTCCTACGCTACTAAAACCCCAAGCCAAGTTGAAATTCCTAAACATATCTATCGGTGTCTAGGCCGCAGACAAAGGCCATCATTGAGAAGGTGTCCTTCATGTCAGCTTTGAAATTTTTATGCATTGTCATGATCTACGGTGGCTTTTTTTGGGCTTCTTTGGACCTTTGGGCTTCCATGTTATAAAATTTCAAAGAAAAATATTTGGTTTTCCATATACTCTCTCCCTTTGTTGGAGTGAATGACTCCATCTTATCCACCATGGAGCTTCATTCTAGGATGCACAACATGTCCTAGATAGCTTCTTTACAAATATTCACTCTTAGCTCTCGGCCTTTGATGGTGTTGGTAGCCGGGTTGAAATGCTTGATGGCATCGTCAACCAATTCTGAGCAGTAGTGTATGAATGGGACCATATATTGTGGAAGCCCACTAAACCAACACTTCTACACCAAGGAATCCAGGTCGCTATTTTCATTCATCCTCTCATAGGCTGCCTCCCTTAGATTTTTAGGGTTCTTTGCAAATATGGGATCATGAATATTATCCCATTCCTCCTTAATTCATCTCTAGTCTTTGTGGGTACTCTTCTTTTTTGCAACTCTCATATTCACCCACACTGGATTGTCTCATATACCAGGTGAAGCGTAAGAGACTTTCTCAAATATATAGGTGGTTGGTGCTACATGCATGGCTTCATATAAACTTTGTGTTTCCTCACCCTGCATTTTTTCTTAAGAACTCTAGGTTGCCTCCATTTTTACAATATTTTGCTTAGAAAGCACACTAGTGCAGTATGAATGGAACCTAAAGCACAATGCAAGGCTTTGAATGCAAAACCCAGATGAATTCATGCCTTTGTTTTGGGTTCAATTCACACCAAAGCAGTGAATCTCCTACAATTATCTCTGCACTTAGCTGCTTGTTTCTATTTGCACCACACGTAGTTTTCTTAGCAGTTCTGCACTCAAAATCCTTTTGCATACTCAAGAATTTTTCTTCTTTGCTTAGCTCATGTATATAATACTTAGCTTTTTCTTTGATTTCCTTCCTTCAACCGGTAGACAACGATTTCCCTTTTGCATTTAATTTGGCATGTACTACCAACTCCCTGCTCATGCAAAATGAATTACTTGCCTTTTTGAAAAGACAAGAATTCATAATTACATTAGTTATCATGTCCTTCGGCATGATTTTCCTAGGAAATTGAGCCACCGATTGAAAGCTTGCTAGCCTTTCGCATGCTTTGGAAATTAATATCTCAAAAATAATAATTAAGCCAAAGACATAATGAGTACTTGGAAAATATTTGTGTTCATCCTTGGAGCTCAAAACCGCCTATAGTGTGACACCTCAGCTTTTGTTTGTATGATCCATTGCTTGGGGCAACCACCAACTCACGCTAATTGATTACCACTCCTTAATCTTGCACGCAAAAATTTGTACTTTCAAACGCAACTGGGTTGGAATATCAGGATGGCCTTTGGTAGGATTTTCAAGATAAAACTTGATTAGCATCATGCTTATGGAATGCAAGCTACCTCGAATATTTCTATAAATAGGCCCTAATACAGTAGAAAAATCACACTCAGCGATTAGCAAAATTGGCATTGGGTGATTAGCTAGGATTATCGTTTAAGCAGTTGAGTAGGTTTTGATTTTACATATAGGTAGGCTCAGGTAGTTGAGTAGAGTTTGATACCATGAACACTCCAATTAGGCTAGTGTGTAAAAAGTCTCAAACAACTTTTCTAGGAGAGATTTCTAATAGGCGCCTCAAGCGCATGACCAAAAACAAGCACTCCTTGGCTATTATAGCCATGAAATGGGTTTTGGGTAGAGATTGCATTGAATATGAAGGAAAGTATTGGGTGAATGCTGATATCTGATCCCATTTTGTTGCTTCATTACTTGACATTCAGGTCCCCAAGGCCATGATTCTACATCTAACTCTCCAAATCTTTCCAAAGAAATACCTTGGTGGTCTTGGTGAGGCGGTGAGTAATGCAGTTTATGGACTGGACCTTCCTATTGTGAGTGACCTGCAAAGGCATTTTGAAGATCTGGTGGTACCATGGGTGCCATTTCTAAGTAGGTTCTAACTTCTCTCACTGGCTAAGCATCGTGATAGAGCCACCCGTATGTGCCACTTTCTTTTGTGCTGCTACAATGTAGTATTGTTTTACGACGTGGACATGTACACTAATTTCAGGAACCTTGTGTTCCCTCCACCGCTTGTTCTAGGTGTTGATGTTGTTTCTCTAGGTCTCGTTGTTGTTGGTGATAACCTTCCTACTCCTGAAAACAATACTCCTATTGCTAAAGGTAATTGAAGTTTAAAACAAGTTTTTTTTCCATTTTTGTATATATATGCCTGAAAAAAAGGCGTTTCATACATATATAAGGAAGTCGCATAGTATATAGTCATACTTGCAAATGTATGGCCTTACAGCCATTTTGAAATGTATTTATCAAATTATATGAATATATAATGAATATACTGCTTATTTTAAACCTCTTATCTCTTTTTCATGTGTTTCTGTAATATGGGTTAATTTTAATTCTTCACACATGAGTCCATTTTCTGTATTATGGGTAGCATTTTTTGTATCATGGGTTCCATGAATTTCTTTGCTTCCTGCATTTGTGAAAATTACTGAAAGACCAACTAACAAAAACATGAAAGAAAATAATTACACTATTCACATATTTACACTTGCGTGGAATAATTGAAGCTTAATCGAACAATTTTAAGTGAATCATGTTAACTAGAATTCCCAGCGCTTCATGTTCCATGTTCTCTAATTCGAATGCATTATGTCATTTACATTGAATTGTTTTAAAAGGGCCCTCCTAGAGACTATCAAATTTTCCATAATGGCTAGGCTTTGCGGCCCTTTCATTGAATTTTAGTACCAGGTCCCCACACTTTAGACCTTGGTCTGAAGCTTTCTTGTCGAACCATCTCTTAACCACCTACTGGCAGTTGGACATAGCTATTAGGGATTTTTCTTTTTTTTTTGCACTTCCAGTAACTCAGCCAACCAAACCTCCATAGCTCCATTTTCTTCAATTTCTAGGGATTTGAGCAGCTGTAACGTAGGAATCTCCATAGAGATGGGCAATAGTGCATCCTTTCCATACACTAGCTTGTATGGTTAAATTTTTAGGGCCTATTTGGGGGTTATGTGATCTTCCCAAAGTGATGTCTAAAGGTTCTTGTGCCACTCTTTCTCATGATTTGACCTGATCCTTTTAATGAGTTGGACTAAATTTTTCTTAATCAACTCAACCAGGCCATTCCCCTGTGGGTAGTAATTTGATGATGTTTCCAAGAATATTCCATGCACAAGTGCGAATTGGCATATCTTAGAGGCTAAGAAAGATTTGATATTTTCTAAAATGATAGTCTTCAATAGGCCGAATCTCGTTACTAGCCCCTCAATAAAATCCACAATTTTTGTCG